>OY856411.1:333654338-334854338 GCA_963693085.1 Alisma plantago-aquatica | reverse complement strand
GACTCTCTATCTAGTGACAATTGCATTATAGTATATATATGAACTAGATAAATCATAAATTAAAATGAGCATTAGGAATGACATGCTAAGTATATGTAAGTCAAGTTGTATAAGAGGTAATGGTCATCATTATCCCTAAATTTTGTACACATCATGTTATTCTTCTTCCTTTCATTCATTCCCCTTTTCTTTAGGTTACATACTGAGTTTATAATCCAATGTTGTTGTCTTGTATGTCAATGCTTGCTAAAGAACCCTAGATACTAGTAGGAAAAGAAGCAAGAAAAATTCAAAGTGTAAATATAGAGGATAAGAAAAAGAGCAAGGAGATTAGTGGTGTCAAATCAAATATTTAAGAATGTGACGAAGGATAAAAGTAAATGGTGTTGCATGGTTAACATTATTATTTTTCCTAAGGATATTTCTTTCATTCAAGATGAATCAATATTCTCAGACTTTCTTTTCTACTTCTATTTCATTGAGTCTTCGCTTAGTAAGGAAAATGTATTTGTTGTGTTGTATGCCAATCCTGTTGTAGCCGAAGATAATAGCAGGAAAAGAAGCAAGAGAGATTTTGAAAGAGTATAAATAGATGTAGAGAGAGAGAGATATTACATAAAGTCAAACCGACAAGTGAAGAACATGAAGTAGAATGAAAGAAAGTACTGGCATCCGGTCGATATTATGTTTTTTTCTTCAGAACTATTTTCTTGGTAAACGATGAAGGAGACTTCTAATACATGTAATGTCAAATTTCCTTTGACCAACTATCTCACTAGTCTTCTCTTATAAGTCAATATTGTTTATTATCTCTTACACTTACGATGATGAAAATTTTGTCAATCAGAGTAGATATATACTAGATGTGGGATATTTATACATAAATTTGCATTTATCTTGTTACTTGGATAAAAAGCTTATGTGTATGTTCAAAAACATGGCTTAATGAAGTGTTTTAATGGCATTCATGTGTTTATTTTGTGGTAATACAAAGGGAGTTGACATATTTTGGAATCAAAGGGTTTGTGTCGTTTGGTAAAAAGATACCTGAGATAATTAGTTGATCTATTTATGGTTCCCTCTATAGGACTGATTTTTGTTCATGGATGCCGACAACCCATTTTCTTTATTTTTCTAGTGATTTTGATTCAATGAGATAGACCTCAACACCATATGAGTGGTTTTAGGGACACAGAGATATATTTGTATGATTGCTCGTAGTAGTTACATTTTTACTATAACATATTTCTTTATTCAAATTTCTTAGAATAAAAAGAGTGGTCTATCTTTCACATAATGTTTACATTGATAGTGTTCCTTATTTTATGCACTCACCCCCTTTTTATTAGCAAAAATTTACTCATTTTTTAACGTTAGTTAAATTTAAATAATAAAATGTCATGTTAAAGTGAAAGAGTAACTACTCTGTACAATTGCATAGCAATCATGATCTATATGTAAATTTACCATTCTAACAATATATATTTTTATATTCGTAATAGTCATGATATGTTCTAGGATATTATTATGACTATCACAAAAATATTTTATTTTAGCAAATTTTATACAATGCCTACAATTTATGCAAAATCATTAATATATTTTACCTTGATAAATACAATTAAGTAAAAATAAATAATATCATTTTTCTTGTGCTTTGACATGTTTGAGTTCAGTAACATCAAGTGAAAAAATTATTTTCATTTTTTAGCACCAAATTGCATGTGAATGATTATATTTAGCAATACTGGTCTTGAAATTTTGCCAAAAAAAATATAACATCAACATAGAATTCTATTTGAATTTTTTTTTCAGTTATAGCTATACATGATTATGACTTTGGTGGCTATTTTAAACACACAATGTACTAATTATGACCATAGGACACATTTCATCACCAACCTTTATAAACTAAAATATATGACTAAACTATTTAACTGTATCGGAATAAAACAAATCCACCAAATTATGATGAAATTAAATCATTCAAATGTCCATTCACACTTTTTCTAGTATTTAGACGGTTGCCATAAGAAATCTTTAGTTTCTTTATCGTCTAGAAAATATATTACTTTTTCTAATGAAATATTAAGACTATAAAACAAACCAAGTATGATTATTTAATTACCAACCCATTCTCTTTCAAATTTTGTTCTATATATGTTTCATCAACATTTTATATTTTTCTTTCAATATTTAGTTTGGAAAAACTGACTTACTTATTTTTGTATACAATAGAAATTTCAAGGCATCAAACAATTATCTTTTATACTAAGTATTGAATTTTTTTCTTGCCATTAATAAGTGTCACACTACATTACAAATATTTTATGTAAAAAGTTATCATGCCACAACCATGACTAACTTCTTTTTCATACTTTTTTATTTTCTACAATTTAAAAGTTTAAACTGAACAAATTAAAATGTAAATTGATATAACAAATATATCTTTAATTTCATTTGAAACCCAAATATATGTTAGAAAAATCTAATTTAAATGCATTTTTAAATTTATTACATTTAGTGAGACCAAGTGGATGTGCATATGTGTGTTCACTATAATTTAATTTCTCATACTTCAACTTTGATTATTGGAGTGAGGATCATTAAGATATAACATGTCTATGACAAACTGCCACAGAAACTAAGACTACTTAAGAAAACACCAATGAAACCATTATTAACCATATTACCAAAAAGGTAAAAAAATAAAATAAAATAAAAATTATGAACATATTGCATAGAAAACTTGCACAAGGGCCCAACATCACATATATTTATACCAGATATCTTTACACAAGCATCCATGGCATCATCTACAATTTATGTACAAAACAAGTTTTTTCAGATAATTATACCATTATATTATTCATGGCTTACAACTAAAAACTTGAGTCAACATACAACATAAACAGATCCCCTACATTGACATGAGAGTACAAGGATAAATCTAAGACTCTACAAAAAATCACACCAACCTCTCAGCTCTATTGGTCTTAAAATTTGGCCTCCTCGCTATCAAGGGTCTACATGTTGTTGATCACCTAAAAAGGTGTAACAACACACAAGGTGAGACCCCAAGTCCCATCGATGTGATATAAGACTCTAATAATATTTACTGCTTACAAGTAGGTTACAAAATTAAATTATTTAAAGCATGTATTATAACAGACTAGAAAACTGAGCAGCGAATATCTAATGAACAAGCATAGCTAAAGTTATAGGTACATATAACTACACATGAAGGGATACAAAATCACATGTGATGATAGAGGGCAGAGAAAAGTAATAGTTATCATCTAATGTGATTCAATAAATAATCCTAACACGTATGCTACATGGTTGGGTTACATATAATTAGGCCTTAGGTAGCTTGAGGTGTACCATTCAAACTACTAGATGACCACTGTGAAGTCATAATCAACCACATATAAGATCTAAGATGACCAACATCTTATAGATATCTTCCACTCATTCAGTATGATTTAGAAATTATAGTGGCACAATGTCTCAAACTAGTAAAAATCAAACTTGGTCTGTCTTAGGTACATAGGCCGTGGTACCAAAACTAGTTTATAAACTCTTAAATGTTAGTTACAATTGTAGTCGCTCTCTATCACATAAATAAAGAGACACGACCTCAACCGCTCTCTAAAACCTTGGAATCATGATGACAAAGATATAACCTATCTACACCCGCATATACTCAATAGTATATGACTCTGAGCTCCTTTTAGATTACTTATTTTACTATATAGCACGTTTTGACACTTAGATAGTTCTACGGTCATAGAGCACTGCATAATTATGTTCACACTTGGTTAATTAAGTCAATTAAATAATTTTAAATGAATCAAACAAGTTACATACAAGAACCTAAATGAATCTTATAAAATAAATCATGTATTGAAACATCTAAAAATTTGTATAGTATGAAATAGTTTCATGTTACTCCATCATGGTAAATTTTTCAATCAATGACCATAAAGTGGAACAAACTTCAAACTAGGGCACATATAAGGACAAACAAACTAGGGCACATGAAAGGTCATTTTGTCCTTTGGAGCAAAACATTGATAACTCCTCGTAGGAACCCGTTAGCATCCAAACTTTTATCGACCGCTTGACAACTCATAACAATATAGCACCCAAAATTTCAGCCTAAAACTCCAATGAATTTGAAATTATGCAACTTCAAAGAATTTTTTAGATATATGCTTAAACCTAGCATGGATGAGAAAACTTGTTAATAGAATCTCGTGAATATATCATTAGAAT
This sequence comes from Alisma plantago-aquatica, assembly GCA_963693085.1. Classification (NCBI taxonomy): domain Eukaryota; kingdom Viridiplantae; phylum Streptophyta; class Magnoliopsida; order Alismatales; family Alismataceae; genus Alisma; species Alisma plantago-aquatica. The sequence continues at coordinate 334,850,060 of OY856411.1, read as the reverse complement.
ACGACAAAAGCAAATATAAGCCTTATTATTTTCATAGAATATTCATCAAACATCAAGGTTTAACATATGAATCACATTTCCCTTCATTAGGTAATGAAACAAAACAAAAATTTTAAAGTCTCTTTACATATATCTCAGATTTCAGTTCTTGCATATTCAAAGCAATGTCCATCACATAGAAGAAAATGTACAAATGGCTTAAGAAGGACTTAAGGATTCATATTATCATTTTAATCATGCAAAATAGTGCATAAATAACTACATTTTAACCTAGTACGGATTTTTAGAGTTAGATTTATGATATGCATGTCATAAGTAGGAAATACATGTATCAAAAGTCATAGAACTCATATGAGGGATGAAAACAAAGAAATCCAAGAAGAAAATCACAAAGAAGAGTGGTAAAGATCCAAGATGTATCCTCCAAAAGATCTATAACGCTCTTTTTCTCCAAGATCTGGGTGTATCTAGAGAATACATATAGGAAAAGAAGTTTCATTAACCATATGCACAAGTTTTCAACTTGTAGCACCATAGATCTCGGTCATGTTAGAAGAGAGAAGGGAAAATAATAAGAAAAATGTTTAGAAAATGATATATTACATGTATGGATCCCAAAATAAGTCTAAAAGGCTTAGACTAATCCAAGAGAAGCTTGATTAGAAACATGCATCCACGAACTTGCACCTTCGTCAGCTCCAATAGGAGAATCACACCAATGATTGTTAGAGCAGAACAAAGATAGATAGTCATTGGTAGTGTGGTAGTCAAAGGGTTTTGACTAAAGGCATATTTTCATCAATCAAAGAGATAAGAAAACCCATCGACCCACAAGCAGTGTTGTAGCCACGTTCAGGCCTGGGTGGGCAACTACCTAAGTCGAGTCATGTGATTCAGTACCTTTTGACACAGATACAACCCAATAATTTAAAAAATTACTAATTGTGTCCTACTTCATATGACAAACAACGTATTAGCATCACCGGTGCCCTCTCTTTATATAGATTTTGCCACCGCCTACAAGTCTAGAGAACTCATTGGATGTGTATATATTGTTCCTATGATTCAATACTATTTGATACGGATACGACCCAAATAATTTGGAAAATTATTAGTTGTTCCCTACTTCATATGGAAACCAACGTATTTACATTAGGGTGCCCTCTCTCTATAGATTTTCTGGCTGCCTACAAATCTAGCCATCGAATGTGTGTAAAGTGTGAGTCTTCGGTGGGAATGGGATACGACCCAAAAAATATCGTCGGTTGCTGGGATTCAGTTGTTTGTTATGGATAGGGCCAAAATAATATCGTTGGTTTATGGGTAGTTGAGTGTAGCTCTCGTTTTGTATGACATCTATGTTAGAGTCTTTGTAAATATAATGCGCAATAGAGGGATTCAAATTACCCGAGGTTCATTAGGAGGACAAGTCGGGTCGAACACTTGCACTACACTGGTCTAATGACCTGTAAGTATTTCATTTAGTTAATGCGTACCGGAATCTTAAATGGCCTTTATAGAGATATCTTTTTCCATTCATCGTAGTCGGTCAATGCCTAGTTGGGCTCGTCGAATAAGTTGAAAATAATGTTTTAATTGAGGATTTTCACATCTTTTGTATCATGTACTCTTTATTGCCACACTTTGTAAATGACGTTCTTCTATTACGTAAATCATTCATCGATAATGTCTTTAAAATAAAGAGAATTAATTGAAATCTTGCAACGTAGATCAGGACAAACAGGGTCAAAGGTCCGCTTCCAAACAATAAAATCTTCAGCATTCAATGTCCCCATGTTGGACTTCAATGGTTATGCTCTGATCATTTGATGTCCTTACTCTTGTATTAGAATAATGTACATCTGCCGCCCTTTTTCACAAATGTCCTTTCCTTCCGTTAGAAGGATCGCAATCCCTGATAAAACACTTTTTTGGCTTTTTATTTATGCTACAATGTAATCATATTCGTAGAAGGTAAGCTTGCACACTCATCGGCTATTGGGTTTGGCGAGCGATCGAGGCTATTGTCAGTACAGAGGGAGTCAGGAGAATCCGAGAGGCCGGCGTAACCATTAACGATGAACCGGATTTGTTGTCGATGGGTGTTTCTCTTGTAAATCGGCTAAGAAGGTGATCCGGCCGATTACTACGACACACCATCACACGAAATGGATTTGGTCCAACCATGTCCCTTTGAAAGTGGCCATTTTCACATGGCGAGCTCTACACAATTCGGTGACGGTGGATGAGAGGGTTAGCGCCTGTCAGATCCAGTTAGCCTCTGGTTGTGATTGCTGCAGCGATAGAAGCGTGGAAACCTTGCAACACCTGCTTCTTGAAGGAGACCTTGCCCGCTATCTCTGGGACAAGGCCTGGCCGGTCATGGGCCTGGCTCCGTTTCTTCATCTCCTGTGGTCGGGAGCTAGTATGAGCTCGATGTCGGGGTTGCTTAGAGGCATTCTCCCCCAGCTTGTTTGCTAGAACGTTTGGGTGCAGAGATGCTCTCGCCGGTTTTGGGGTGGATGAGAAGTGAAGCATTTGGGCTCCCTGATTAAAATATGGGAAAAGGATGAACATAAAAAAAAACACCATGACGATTGGAAATGATCTTCTTTCCATGTATTGAAATATGCCACACTCGACGCACCACCAATTTTCTGTTTGCATCGCAACACAGCATGATTTTTTTCCTGTCAACTGGCGAAGTTATGGGGCCATTGACAGCTCAATCGGAGTATGCAGAATTTTTTGAATTGTTCCAGGGTGATAGCAGGGTGAACACCACACTATTTATTTAGGTTTTGATCATAGATCCGTTCTCTGGTACCTGGGCACGTTTTTACCTGGTGGCAAACACTGCTCAGGTTGCTGCTGTAGACATCCATGACAATTAATAAATACGAGGAATCTGACTGCTTTAAATATAGAAATGGAAAATGTAGACATCCATGTGCTGTAGCTCTACACGTAATAGAATCTTGGAACGTTTGTCACGTTTCCAGGTTCAAGCACGTATTTTAAGGGCAAAAAAACCTAAATGGCACATTTGCCAATTTTAATTACCTAAATGGCATGTTCTTGAACTTATTGCCCAAAATGGCACATTTTGGAACAATACGTCTCCTGCTGAGACGCATTGCTCTCCCGCGAGGCAATGCGTCCCGGTGCAATGCGTCCCGGTGGGGGACGCATTGGTCCCACAGGAGGGCAATGCGTCCCAAGCCGTGACGCATTGCTCTGTTGTGGGACCAATGCGTCCCTCGCCGGGACGCATTGCCACGCGGGAGAGCAATGCGTCCCGGAAGGGGACGCATTGACCCCACAGGAGTGCAATGCGTCACGGCTCGGGACGCATTGCCCTTGTGTGGGACCAATGCGTCCCCCACCGGGACGCATTGTTCAATGAGTCTCCATGCAGGACGCATTGGAGCAATGCGTCCCCATGCAGGACGCATTGGTTTTTTAATCATTTTTTACAGTCACTAATATTGTTTCATGGTTATTGATATGTAAATTAACAATATTGATTATATTTATACATTTATAATTCGTTCACTTGTATTTGGATGTCTATAATATACTCAATTATTATAAATTTGTCAATTTCAATAGGTCGTAACATGCATATGGAATATATAAGTGTATTGCAACCAACATTGGTTGGTTCCTAATTGATTATATAATACGAACTTAATCCAAATAAATGAGATAGCAATTAAAAACAAGGTTAAAACATGAACCAACATGACGAGAAAATAATACACAACAGAACAATATGATAGATCCACAACAACATGATCCAAAATGAACCAATGTGATATCATAATATGATAGATCCACATACAATAGATGTCCTCACAAAGGCATACATACAAAACTGTACAATATATAAAAAACTAAGTATGTCGTCCTCGCCCACGACGTCCTCGCCCACGTCCCTCTACATCAGGATCCTCTGTACCGATGTCATCTGGAGACTGCTGAACTGGGGACAACTGCGTAGGAGGCTGCTGGCGAGCATCAGGGAAGAAATGAAAAGGTGGAGGTGGGGTGAGGGGTCTAGGAAAACCAGGATAGGATGCATCAGGTGGGGTGCATCCTGAGAAATCAAACGGAGTAGGTGAATATGTGACATAAGATGGTGGTCGGCTCTCGGGAATAATTGCTGGTGGGAATGGAGTGTATGGAGCAGAAGAAGAACTTGCTCCATGGTATGATGGTGGTTGAGGTGGGGTGATGAATGAGGAATATGAAGCAGCTCCTGAAAAATATGGCCTTGTCGGTCCCCATGACATGAACTGAGAAGTGGGAGTGGGAGTGGGCTCAACAATAGGAGTAGGAGTAGGAGTAGGAGTAGGAGTGGGCTCAGGGGCTGTGGTATGAGTGGGTATGGGATCCCACGGCCGAGCATAGTCGGGAAGACTATCAAAGTAACTCCCCTGGATGGTATAGATGCTGTCTCTGATCTGTGCAGGGGCGTGTTGTACTGCCGCTCGGATCGCCACATGTGTTTGTACCTGTAAAATAAAGTATGTACACATAATAAAGACCAATTACATATATTACAAATAACAAAGATAAATAATAACAATTTGTAAATGAAAATAATAATGATACTCACAAATTCCTGCTGACGATAACTTTGCGGGTAGTATATGCTTGGAGGCATATCTGGAGAGGGCACAATGTATTGTGGATGATACCATGCATAGTGAACCTGAGGACTGTAGACTGTATCAGCTGGTGGAGCGGGAACTAAGCTCTCACGTCTGTTGTTCCACATCTGCACCTCCTACCTATAATGAAGCATCCAATCCTCAGCCGCATGACCCCTCCCATCTATCCGTCTAAGCTTCGGCAGCTCAAGAGTAGGTTGTACTTGAACAAAGTCGAACTGTCCAAGTACTCTGTCGGGAAAGTACCACTCCACTATTGTGTAGCACAACAGAGGCACTCGTACCAACCAAATATCACTACCATCTCTACAAATGGCAGGCAATCTCTCGAGAACCTCAGCAGTGTAAGGAGTCAACTCTATCTGTTATTCATATAAACAAAGTGTATCATATAAAACGGAGTAAATTGTAAATAAATAAAACATATCAAACAACAGAGGTAAGTAAGTTATACCTGTGAGGGCAAAATCTGGTCAAATGCTGAATCGTAAAATTGAATTGTTCCCCTGATAGTTTGACTCCTTTGGACAAAGGTAGGCCACCTATTAAATTGAGAAACTAAATTTAGATAAACACTACATAATATTTAGACAAATAAAAAAGTTAATTGTGTTGATCTTTAACCTGTAGCCCAAGGGAACATCTTCTGGCCTATCATTCCAGCGCATTCTAATTGTACCTGGGCGTCCAATTCCCAACCTCTCCCAACACCACAACTGTAATAGGCACACACAACCTGATAGATGGGCTGTTCTCCTAGACCGGGTGGTTGCCTTATACAACTCCCTATATAAGAAAGCTAGAGTTGCAGCACCCCAAGATAGAGTGCCACAACGTTCAAAATCGGACACAAGAGGGAGATACCTAACATGAACTCTATCCCCTGTACTATCTGGGATAGGGTAACTACCTAAGAAATATAAGAGATATGCCCTAGTATACCTTGTCCTCATTTCTACTTGTTGTTCTTCATCACCCGCGGTCAGATCCATATCCTTGAAGGTCTCACGCAACCAAATCAAGGAGATATGCCCCTTAGACATCCCATCTGGTGCATCTCCTAAGAAATTCTCACAAAGGTGAGTCCATGAAGAAAATTGCCCCTCATCTACACCTAAAGGATATGAAGCTATAACCGGTGGGCCATCAATCCTCAGGCCTAAGAGAACTGCAACATCCTGAAGAGTGACACTCATCTCAAAAGGGGGAAGCCTAAAAGTATTGCTAGAGTTGTCCCACCTGTTAACTAATACAGTGATTAAACTAGGGTCAAGGTGGATACATGGTAGCCTATGAACAAGCCCAAAACCAGCATAGGCCATTGTGCCAACATAATGTGGTGCTGGGAGAGTCGGTAGGTTTCTTGTCTAGGAGCCATATCTATGAAAAGTGAAAATATTTCATTAAATGAAAAGTGCAAAAATTACATTACATGAAAAGTGCAAATAGTGTACAACATTTAAGATTGTCAAGATTCTTCATTAGATAAGATGAAATTACAACATGAACAACATGAATTACATGAACAAACAATATAAAAATACAACATGAACTACATGAAATTACTGCATTCGATTCAATATCTCATCTAGAGGTTCATAAAATGGCCACACTTGATGTACCACTCGATGTATCTCTGGATGTGATACAGCTAACTGGTTTTTTACTTGTTCGTTGATTGGCATTGCTTTCTGTTTTGTGTGATCCCAATACCAACCAGGTAGCTCAAGAAGTTCTTCATACATGTGAAACATTTGCTTTAAAAATTGCCAATGAAATTTTGCTTGTTCTTTTGTCACTATAAATCCTAACTTGTTGTGCAACAAATCTGGTACATCATTCCAGTCATCATCCAATAGAGTTTGATGAGCCATTTTTCCCTGTAGGCACTTCGTAGCTATTATTTGGATTAACTCTAAGGACATGTGAAATTTCCATGTCCTTCGATGAGCCATCTATAGAAATTGAAATTGCAAACATTACATGACTTTAGTGAAATTGAAGTTACAACCATTACATGAATTTAGTGAAATTGAAATTACAACCATTACATGAATTTAGTGTAATTGAAACTGCAAATATTACATGAATTGAGTAAATTGAAATTTCAAACATTACATAGCCAGCCATCATATGACATTAGGACAAGTGCGTCTATTATGGCCCTTTCTGTCACACTTATGACAGTGATATGTATACTGATTTGGATCAACATCCATAGTTGAATGCTTTCTCTTTTTCTTTGGTCTTCCAGCTTGCCTTCGTTTCCTAGGGGGTAATAAGGGATAAATACCTCTACTTTCATCAAATTGAGGCCAATACCTCCTGTCGGGAATGCCACGAAATTCAGTTCTGTATGCATTTAGATAAGCCTCATTTGTATAATATGCACTCACGAGTGCATCAAGATCCCAATTGACAGAGTCTGCAGCTACCCAAACATGAGAGCATGGAAAATGCCATTGTTGTGGAAAACCACAGCTACATTGACTGCCACCATTTGGATGCACTATTACTTGAAATTTATATCCATCCATGTCACCAACAAGCCATTCATCATTGTTCACACGGATGTGTATTGTCAATTTTTTTGCATCCTCTCGAACATTATAAAGCTATCATGAACCTTAAAGGGCCATTTAAACCCATCTTGTGCACGTTTATTTGCAAGATTACGCCTATACAGCCACATGGTCACAGAGCGATAGTATGTGGCAACAATTAACACTTGTATTGGAAAACCTCTAACACCTTTTAAGACTCCATTACATCCTTCAACATGATTGGTAGTTAATGACCCATACCTGCAACCTCTGTCATATGCGAGAGCCCAATGTACTGGATTTTGGCCTAATAAATACGACTTCGCTGCTGGTTCTATGGTTTCTATAACAGTCATATGACGATCAAATTCATGTGTATCAGATGTGGATCCCACCTTCCACATAAGGTCCCTCAACTCCTTGGACTTGAACTGCTTATGGAAGTTCTCCCGAAGATGTCGAAGACAATAACGATGTTGAGCCCAATGAAATTTTGATTGAAGGGCTGGAAAAATCCCACTCATTCGATCAGAAATAATACACAAGTCTGTACGTCGTGGAATGATTGGAATACAAGTTTGTAGAGAACCAAAGAACCACTCCCATGAGTCCTTATTTTCTTTCTCGACAACAGCAAAAGCAAGTGGAAATAGACCATTATCAGCATCTATGCCACATGCAAGGAGAAGTATGCCAATATATTTTCCTGTTAAAAATGTGACATCAACAGTAAGAACAGGCCTACAATAGGCCCAACCCCTCACAGCTGGACCAAATGCCCAAAACACCCGCTTGAATTTACGAGTGCCTTCAGTTTGAAGGATATAATCATCAATAAGGTGGGCATATATAGTTCTTGGAATATATTGTGTCAGAGAAATTAGGAACGACAACAAACTATGATATGATGATTTCCAGTCTCCAAATATTTTACAAACAACCTTCCTCCTCGCTAGATATGCCTTCTTGTAAGATATATTGAGCCTTAGTTCAGCATTCACCTTGTCACGAATTTCTCGTGTCGACATATCCAGTCGTGATACTAGGATTGGCATTATCATTCGAGCAATATAAGATGATGTGACTTGGTGATGATCATGATTCATAACAGTTAATTCACAATTGTGGCCTGCTTTACAACGTTTTAGCTTCCACATGCCACCTGCTTTTTTGGACTGGCAAGCGGTCAATCTCCAAGGACATCGTTCATCATGGATACAAGCAAGTTTAAGATGACGATTATTTGAGCGTAATGTACGGTACTGGACATTCTTTTGTACCGACCATTTTTGGAGTGTCTCAACCAGTACAACTTTAGATGCAAATAAAGCACCCTCATATATAACAGCACTGGAAGGATTGTAATTGAGACGAAATTCATGACAAAAATCTTCCACCCAGTCATCATCTTGAAAAGCTTCATAGTTGGAATCAATGTGTTCATGTTGGGGCCATTGGTTGTCAAATATGGATGGAATATGACTCAATGCTGCAATAGAGTCAGGGAATGGATGTGTGTGCTGATCATCGGTTTCAGTCAATGACTCATCCTCAGGTGGTTCATTGTTATTACCACCTTCAATGTCACTATTGTTATCACCTGCATGATCACTATCATTATCACCTTCATGATCAATATCATTATCTCCCTCCTCAACCTCAACACCAATATTCTCAGTACTAAGATTTTGAGAAAATTCAGGTGGTTGACTCCACTCAGCAATTAAATTGCTAAGACTGAATTGAGGTGTAGGACTGAATTGAGGTGGTTGACTCCATTCAGTAGTTAAATGACTTTGACAGAATTGAGGTGGTTGACTCCGAGAGAATTGAGATTGAAATTGATTCAATAGACCCATTAAACAAGGTTGTTGGTGGATATATGTTTTTTCAAGAAACACATCACTATAGGCATCAGCTGAAAGTGATAACAAGGTTCTGTATGCATCATCATCATCAACTTGTACGAGCATATGATTTTCTCCAGGGAAAAGATAGGATATTTTGATAGAGAAGTGGTTGGGATTGATGTCAAGTGTTGTATAGATATATGATTTTAGTTCAGATAGGGTATTAATAAGTGAAATGTTTATGGGTCTAACAGATCGACTAGAATAAGACCCATCAGAGAGAAATTGCCCATCATATCGCATCTTCACAATTCGTGAATTTGAACTAGATGCCATGTTCCTATATTTTAGAATATTATATTAACATCAGAAAGAAATTCATATTTTATGACATTATATCAACATAAATTAATATTTTAGAGCAATGACATCAATTTGGAATTAAATTTATTGGATTATTTTTTCTATAACATTAACAGTGAACAACAATTTTGCTAATTTTTTCAGTAAAATTAACTAACATTTCATAACAACAATTTTGCTAATTTTTTAGTAACACTAACATTTCAAAATAACAATTTTGCAATTTCGAACAATAATTTTTCAGGTATTAAGTAGCCTTCAATTGTCATTTTCTACATCATTATTTCAGTAATGTGCAATTAAAGAGTAACAATACAATTATTTCAGTTGTAATATTTCGTAAGTTCATATTTTGAAAATTAAAAATTTGGCAGAATAAATACCTAAAATGGAGAGTTATCTGTTGACAATCGAAGAATAGAAGAAGAGAAAGAAGAAGCTCCAAATAGTCTCCGAACAGCAGAAGATATCAGCTCCAAGATCGCCCGAAATAAGCTAGAAATCACCCAAAGCAATAGAAATCTGAGAAAAGCTCCAGAGCAATGGGAGTATAGAACTAGATGAAGGAAATGAAGAATGGTGTGAGTTGGGGGGTTGTTTTCGGCCAATATATATAGGGGAGCAATGTGTCCCGGTTGGGGACGCATTGTGCCCACGTGGCACCGCCCGGCGCCGCGCGGCGGCCCCAACGGTAAAATAGCCGTTGCGCTGGGAGCAATGCGTCCCCGTCCGGGACGCATTGCCCGCATGGCAATTTTATAGCCGTTGGGCGCGTCGCGGGCCGCGACGCATTGGTCCCACAAAGGACAATGCGTTATGAGCCGTGACGCATTGCTCTCCCGCGTGGCAATGCGTCCCGGCGGGGGACGCATTGGTCTCACAACAGAGCAATGCTTCACGGCTCGGGACACATTGCCCTCCTGTGGGACCAATGCGTCCCCCACCGGGACGCATTGCCTCGCGGGAGAGCAATGCGTCCCAGCAGGGGACGTATTGCTCCAAAATGTGTAATTTTAGACAATAAGTTCAAGAACATGCCATTTAGGTAATTAAAATTGGCAAATGTGCCATTTAAATTTTTTTGATGACCTTACTCGGAGTATGCAGAATTTTTTGAATTGGTCCAAGGTGATAGCAGGGTGAACACCACACTATTTATTTAGGTTTTGATCATAGATCCGTTCTCTGGTACCTCGGCACGTTTCTTACCTGGTGGCAAACGCTGCTTACTATCGAGATTGGTTGCTGGTGTAGCCCGTAGACATCCATGACAATTAATAAATACGATGAATCTGACAGCTTTAAATATAGAAATGGAAAATGTAGACATCCATGTGCTGTAGCTCTACACGAAATAGAATCTTGGAACGTTTGTCACGTTTCCAGGTTCAAGCACGTATATTTTAAGGACCTTACTCGGAGTATGCAGAATTTTTTGAATTGTTCCAGGGTGATACCAGGGTGAACACCACACTATTTATTTAGGTTTTGATCAGAGATCCGTTCTCTGGTACCTCGGCACGTTTCTTACCTGGTGGCAAACGCTGCTCACTATCGAGATTGGTTGCTGCTGTAGCCTGTAGACATCCATGTGCTGTAGCTCTACACGTAATAGAATCTTGGAACGTTTGTCACGTTTCCAGGTTCAAGCACATGTATATTTTAAGGACCTAATAGAAGGCAAATTGCAAAGCTGCCTGACTTGTTTATTTTGATATCACAAGCTCAAGTTCTTGGCCCTTACTCGTTACAGTTCGTATGAAGGATACTCAGCTTATATTTCATTCTAGCATATAAGAGAACTAGTAAATGCACGTGCATTGCACGTGAACTATTTACCAGATATAGGGACACATGTCACACATTTACTCATTACATTTTTGATAAATTTCTAAATTTGTAGCAGGTATTATTTATAGAAATACTTGACTACAATTTATATTCGAATATAGGGTATCATCAAACACATCAACATTCCTAAAGTAAGATCATCTTCAAGTTAAAATTTGACATTGAGAAAAGAAACAACAGTTGTGTGAAATTCTTAAGAAATATTGTCTATGACATGGAACGTCACATATTTTTTATCCTAAGCATGAATGTCTTTAGTATGAAAAGATTATCACATATGATAATAGTTCTATTATCTAGAAAAAGGCTTTCACATTTTGTTTTCATCCCATTCAACTTCAACTAAGAACTAAAAACACAAAACATGATTTTAATTATGAATGGGAAGAAGATGTGTATGTAGGTTATTATTTACAAATATTTAATTTTACTATGATCACAACCTAAAGAACATGGGACTTATTTACATTTCCTCTATTGGATTCCTTGTATAACTTATATGCATTTAAAAATTTTCTTTTTCTTTTGTATATTACTGGTCTCTACCAATACTCACCAACTTGTTATTGCCTTCATCGCTTCCCTATTGATTTGAGCTTAACAATTCATACTATTAAATGCACAATTAGACTTGTTAAGTAATTTCATGGTATCAATTTTCCTATATAACTCACGAAATAGGTGTTGAGATCAGACCTATAAAATTATTGGTATCAATTTGACTTTGGTTTTATCTAGTTGCAGGTATGAGTCTCACATATACAGTTCTCAAAGACCACATTCTAGTGGATTGCATATAAAACACTTCCACCTTTACATAGTATTTGTGCCCTGGCCTATCATATGACCCACTTGCCAATTTGGGTTTAGGCGACCAAAAAAGTATGAATTTATAAAATCCCTATACCTTATGTACATAATGTAGTACCACAACTCTAGAAATAAGTCTTTCGAGTAGAAATGTCAAGTGATTGGGCCCATATGAGTTTGGTTTTACTTTTTTCTAGGTTTAAGTCTCATGTGTGAGTAACAAAAAATCTATCATTAAGTGCACAAACAAATAACTCCTTACAACTTTTACATAGTGTTGGGGCGTTGGACTGATTTTTGACCCACATGGCAACGCACGTTTAACATTACCAAAATGCAACATTTCTCGACCCAGTGCTCACCCCATAGGACAATTAATGTCTCACCACCACCTCTCAAGAAATAGGTTTTTGGGGTATAAATCTCAAAAGGGCAGGTCAATTTAAGTTCGATTTTATTCAGTTATAAATGCAAGTGTCAAGTGAGAAGTTTTTAATGACTCAAATTTTAGTGAATTGACAAATAATTCATTGCCACTTTTACATAATGGTGTGGGCCTTATCCTTGACCTATTTCCCACTTGACATTTTGGGACTTAGTCGACAAAACTTGGTATGAATCAATCCAATGATCGTTTCTTAGACACTTACTGTAACACCACATCTAACAAAATATTTGTTTGAAATAGACTTGAACAATGGTTGGGTCAATTTAAGTTTTATATTTTCATGTTGTAGGTGTAAGTATCAAGCGTTCAATTTTTGAAGACACAAACTCAGATTGATGTCCTAATAACTCACTTCAACTTTTACGTAAGTCTAGTCTTTAAACTGACCTATGGCTAGCTTGAAATTCTGATATTAAGCCGATCTATATATTGCTCGAAGCAATGCTCATCCATTAGGATGCCTACTATAGGGTCACTGATAACACCAATTTTTGTGATGTTTTTTCCCTTTATTCTATTGTCAAAACTGCCCTTTTCTGCTATTTTCCTCTATTTTATTAGTACTTTCGCAATAATTGGCCAAACAATGCTCTTAATCCAATATTTCCATCTTTTGCAGAGTTTTTCCTCATTTTGGTACAATAAGGTCGTCCCGGCCCACAAATAAGTCCAAGTCTGTTTCGGCCTTCCTGACGCCCGATACGACCTCTGCCCGACAGGGAGGAGCGACACAATGACGCACGACAAAGGGATGTCGCGCAAGAAGAAACTGACGGACGACACGTCTTCTACCCGACAGGGAGCCAAACTCGCCACGACAACCCAAGCTTGTCGAGCGACACAACCACCCACCGGCAGGCGCGCCGCCCGTCACGTGACCGACAGCCGAAACCCCTGTGCCGAGCAATACTAGTATCGTCCGTCCACCGATCCGCGAATAAGAAGGACATGTGGCGCTTCCAGCACCATAACTTCCCCCGACCGCTGCCTATAAATAGTAGCTACAGGAAGCTGAAGGGACAGTTCGGACAGTGGGGAACTTTGAGCGATCTTCCGAGAAAAACTGCAAGAGCAAGAGTACCGTGCCCCAGTGCTCGTGCCGAGGAACTCTAGGTGAGCTCTTCCTCATCCCGAGAGGGAGGGGATGATTCACTTATGACCGTCTCGAGCGACACTATGGGCCGATATCGGCCGACGTAGATGAGCGACACAAGTGCCCGACAATAGAACACGTCACTCCATGCCCGACACGATATCGAACCTGATACGCTTCGCCCGTCATGCGTGCCGCCCGAGAGGGTGTGCTGCCCGACATGAGCGTATCGGCCAGGGTCCTTGAGCGATACAGACGGCCGTCACAGCGTGCCGCCTGAGAGGGTGTGCCGCCCGACACTGCTGTATCGGGCTAGGCTCCTGACCGGTATCGGGCTGGAGGGTCCACTGTAGTCTGTCATCCTTCTACATCAAGAAGGTGATACCTATCTTTACTTCTGTTATTTAATTCTTTAATTCCTGCATTGTAATCAAACCTTTATATGTTTATGGAAATAGAAAAGCTTAATTACTTGATACTCTATGCTTGGTGCAATGTATTGGATGACTGCTATGTTTGATATCTGAACTCTAGCTTGCATGTTTGGATCACGTTTCGCTTAGCTACCGAATCGTGTTTTCCTGTCACAACAACTTCGAGAGCTGTGTTGTGGCTCTAGTGTTTGGTTCGATTCTGGAGTGCGAGAGTGCCTGGAACGGAGTTGCTTCAGTAGCATTCCACTCTAACTTAAGTCCAGCAACCTCGAGAGGGGTGTTGATGCTTGGTTAGAGGTACCCGCTCTGAGAGGAGGGGTACAGGATGTTCTTGGTGTTGCTTGTTTTACCAAAGTCTTATCCTTCGTACCTTGCTTTAGCTCTAGTATTATCTTTCTATTTCTGTTGCATGAAAACTCCTAAAAACCGCTAATTGACTAAAAACTTTAAATCTCTCTAGTAGCTCCATTTGGAGATAGTCTTCTTGTTTTGTTTGTGACATCTTGCTGTTTCCCTTTTGGGGAATTTATTACCTCTTTATACCTGCCGGAGTGTAGCGTGTCGATTCTGGGTTCTCAACACTACCACCCTTGTCCCTATGTTCGACCCTGTATATCTACTTCGACCCCGTAAACAAAGTTGTGGGGGCCTAGAAGGATTCGGGTTTATAGATGTAAAAGCTCGACTACCTCAAATCCGCCTCCACTTTTGGATGCGCGATTTAGGCCGGTCAGTCACCACTCATGAAATAGGTATTAGGAGTATACTTATCAAAAATGTGGGTCATTTTGAGTTTGGTTATGTTTAGCTGCAAGTTCAATCTCACGTATTGAGTCCCTAAAATCCTAGATTTCACTGAATGAATTACTCACAGTCACATCTACGTATTGTTGGGTGACCTGTTGGAAATTTGACCTTTTTTCTTTAAGATGACGAAAACCATGTATGACTCAACTTAATTCCCATTCTTTCAAACCCATAACACTGTTGGTCACATAGTATGTGTTGGGAGTAGACCTAATATATGAATTTTTCTATTTCATTCAATTATTTTTAGTTATGGGTGCAAGTATTATAAGTCAAGTTTCTAATGATCCATTTTTAATGGCTAGACAACACTTTATCACTTAGACATAGTGTTGGGGCTCAACCCTAACATATGGCCAATGCGAGGCTTGGGTTTAAGCTAAAAACAATGTAGTCGGCTCGATGAACTGCTCATCCCTTGAAACCCTTAGTAATAGAACCACATCACACAAAAGAAAGTTTTGGAGTAGACCTCATAAATGGTTGGGTATATTTTAGTTTTTTTTATATGTAGTAGCAACTCTTATGCACAATTTTCAAAACCTAATTTTCATCGGATGGTTAGATAACACACAATCACATCTACATAGTGTCAGGGCCTTGATCTCGAGATATGTCCTACTTGAAACATTGGGATTAAGCAAAACAAAACTCATTTGGTTCGACCCAATGCTCACCACAGAAGACCCTCATTCTAGCACCATCGCTCATCAAAGAGGTGTTTGGAGTAGACCTTTCAAATGAGTCCATGAATTTGAGTTTGATTTTATTTAATTTCAAGTGGATTTCACAGTTTTGAAGACACAATTAATAATGGGGGACAAAATGCAATAATGCCACTACTACATATTTGTGGGTTCTCAACCTTGCCTATGAGTCTATGACCCACTTGAAAATTTTGGTTTAACATGATCAAAACTCAGTATGACTTGAGTCGATGTGCATTCCTTATTATAGAATCACTTCCTACAAAATAGATGTTCAGAGTAGACTTGTCAAATGTGTGGGTTCAATTAAGTATGGTTTTCTGAGTTATAGGTACTAGACTTATGCATGCATTTTCTAAATACCTACTAGACTTATGCATGCATTTTCAAAATACCAAATTTATAATGAATGTCTTGATAACTCACTGATACAAATAACTCACTAATACTTTGACACAGTGTCAAGTCTCATCCCTGACCTAAGTCCTACATGGCAATTTGGTTTTCATCCAAATAAAATTCAATATGACTTGACCTAATGTTCATCCCTTGTGACCCATACTATCACACTACTCCTGAAATAGATGCTGAGAGTACACCACAAAACAACGTATACTCAAACCAACAAAATAAGTGTTGAGAGTACACTTGAAAATGAGTGGGTAAATTTGAGTTTTGTTTTGTGTAGTTGCACGTTCAAGTCACACATATTTGTTAACTTGCCAGGTGCCCATTTAATTGTAACGTGTCACACATTTTCACTTATAGAAAAAAGTAGAAGTCACACATATACTTAAAACACCAAACGTGCAACACTAAGCTACTTTGAGTTAACGCAAAATGATGACAAAGTAGGACAAATCATCACAACTTTAAACCAACATAAAAGAATACATGCTATTACGTCAAATGAAACATAAATACGACATAGACAAATGCATGATTGGATAACACTCTCACACGACCTTTCATTGGCAAAGATGGACCTTACATGAGGTTTTGATCAACGGCCGAACAAAGAGTCAGGACTTGTTGTTCCCTGTTTAAGTAGAATCAGGCTATTCATTTTTTCATCAATTTATGTGTGTCCCTGCCCATCGAATGGTAGGATGGAATTTTTAGTCCCATAGTATGTGGCATCACCTAACAGAAGATGCATCATGCTCCATGTTTAATTAGAAACATCAAATCCTAGTGGCTGAATAGAATATAATGGACATAATAAAAAAGGTGGGAGAAAAACCGTCCAACTATTTGATATACGTAGGACAAGGAACAAAAACAAAAGCCTGGGCGTTTGAGGAAGATGCCTCGGCTGGAAAAGGATCATGTGGGTCAGTTTTTCTCTAAAATGTTCAGATTTGTGATAGTAGTTGCCAATGATTTTGATACTAAAAAGAACATAACAGCCCTGATTTTGATGAATAAATTGGTGATGGTCTTTGAAGTTAAGTATTATGCTTCTCATTGCTAGTCAAAGAGGTCTTATTGATAGGATCAACAAAGTACCGAGGAAGGTTATTCTGCAAATATTAATAATACTACACTACACTAAACTGAAGGGCAAACGTTGAAAGAGATATTGAAGGAAGAAGAGGTTGTATGTGTGATATAAGATGGTTATTGTAGTGAAAAAATATATTTACCTCTTACAGATGTTAGAGGGGCCTTAAGCATCATCTTAAGTATAAGGTAACCCTCGATAGATCACACTTCCTTGTACCTACTTAGGACAATCATCCTTGAGTAGACATATATGAATTTGGTCTCTTTTTGCAATGTTGTTGCGTCAGCTTACACCAAAGGAGCAACGAGAATCCACTGTCGCACCATAGATGTTTTAACTCCACCTAATGGCATTGGCAGGAGCGATGCATTGGGAGCCTGCGTACGCAGAATTTCATATATGAATCATCTACCTGACTTTGTCGCTACATCTGACGGGGACTCTAGTTCCCCCTACACGTCGATTTGATGATTCACATCAGCGGTAGTGAAACACTTGGTTCTTATGGAACAACAATGTATTACCTTCACACCAGCCAAGATGCCGACATAGTTATCGTCGACCATATTTGTGTCAAGGTTCAAGAAGCACCCACTTTCAGCCACCTCTTCTTTCCTTCAAGTTGACGAGTTTAGGATATATACAAAATTCCCCAAATCGTGGCGGCTGCGTCAGTTGCAGAAATTGATATCACGGCAAGCGGGACATCGAGGGGTTTTATGTTAGCTATTGCCAGGAGTCCAGATCGTCCAAAAGAAATGTGACGTAGTTTTTTTATCATGGAACGAGAAGCCCAACAAATAGAGGGCAAATTAAAGGACAAACTCGTTAGCATTAAAAAGAGGAGAGTCTTGGTAATAGGGGGAAGGTTGGTGGACAAAATGAGTATTGATGTTTAGTAGAGTAGAATAGTATATTTACTTTTTGGAATAAAAATACGAGAATAAAGTAGAAGACAAGGAAATGCAATTTTATGATAGGGATGAATTTAGCATGCACACATGAAAGAAAGTAGCACTCTTTTACAATTTAAACAAAATAGTCCCAAGTATATATAGAGAATGCTAAACTCTAGCTAGTGAGAGAAAAAGTGATATCATAGATATTTCATTTGTGGGACATAGATAGTATATTAGATGGTTAATAAACTAGATACTCGTATATTAGAAGTCTTGGGTAGAGTCGACAATACAATTCAGATACTAAGTTGAAAGTATATAATCTCTATTATTATCACTATACTAAGAAAAAATACTTTTTGTGCTTGTTTCCGTCCATTCACATGCTTAAGACGTGAGTAGAAATACCAAAATCCACACGTTAAATAACCTACCTGCTATGAAATGAGTTTTCTTTCGAATCCATGACTTTTATTTGTACCAGGACTCTCCGAATGACGAATTATAGGTGA
This sequence comes from Alisma plantago-aquatica, assembly GCA_963693085.1. NCBI lineage: Eukaryota > Viridiplantae > Streptophyta > Magnoliopsida > Alismatales > Alismataceae > Alisma > Alisma plantago-aquatica. The sequence goes on along the minus strand of OY856411.1, from coordinate 334,831,560 downwards.
TAATTGTTTCCGTTGAAGTACTTCCTTACAAACTCATGATCTATATGGAGATCTTTTAGCAATTTGTTGATGGCTTGCCATCTGGATTTTCGCTCCAGACCATGGTGGTGAACTGCATTGGCTCCCAATCCCAGGAACAAGACCTTAAAGCGCACTCCTCATCCTCATCAAGAACTAGAACATTGACATGTTGACTTCTCTTACAAGGTCACTCAGTACTTAGTGCGGAGGGTACAACTATTTTGCATGACATGCGACTCGCTCTCAGGGAAGGCTATATGGGTATAGTGGTGGAGACGGACTGCTTACTTTTGGTGGAGGCGGTAAAGAAGGGGAACGACGGACGCGGCTATGAGGAGATCATCATCTGTGACACCATAGACCTTTCTCTTAGTTTCCTTTCTTTTAATTTTCTTTTTGTTCGGAGGCAAGGCAATAGAGTAGCACATGCCTTGGCTTCTTTCGCCTATCATTTTGTTAACTCTCACTGTGTTAGGGAGGGCTTCGAGGATCAGATCCTTGTACTGATTGCAAACGATTTGATTACTTAATAAAATGGCGGGCGCCCTTTATAAAAAAAAAGGTCCATGTTAGCTAATAGGTGACGTCTTCTTTTCAATCGTTCATCAATTAGCCACACCATGCAAATGTAGTGGAGTTCTGAGATGTGCTGCTTTATAGAGTCCTCGACTGCAAAACGTGAAAGTAAGCAGATTTTAACCACAAATTTTACATGAACTGGACAAGCAACTTTTATAATACCATACCAATTGCATCTCAGTCAATTCAAAACCCTTATTAGGATTTACATCAAAAACCTTAGTAAAACTTCAAATCAAAATGACCAGACTATGAAATCAAGTTAAAAACATAAAAATGTTGTTACCTTTAACTATTCATTAATTTCTAAAGTCATTTTCTATTATAATGCATAAAATATCAAAATAATATACATTTTAATATACATAATATATTAAATAATAATATCAAAATAATTTTCTAAATAAACTTTTAAGACATAGTACTCTCAAAAAAATTTCTACTGATATCTTAAACTCCCCAAATGGAGACCAAGAACTCAAGTTATGATTTTTGGAATGTTACCTTAGTTTTACTTGATATCTGCACCAACTACAAAAAGTGTACAGTTGTGTATCCAATTAGAGGGGGGCTAGAAGACCGCAACATTGGTGATCCTTCATTGGCGTTGTAGGCACAGGAGGAGGTGACAACTGTATACCAAGTAATGGTGCACTACAAAAGAGAAGAGGATACATCATCTTGGAGGAGTAGGAGGTCAACTACCTTTGTTTCTTTTTTCTCTTACCGTGACACATCCATAAAGGAGGGAAAGAACGAGGCTTGTGAAAAGGAGAATAGGGGAAGGGGAAAGGGTGGTTATGCATGCACCCTAAAACGCAAGTCCCACAAATCCTTATAAACTCTCTCTCTTCGTTATGTTTTTGTTTCTTTCGTTCAAGTCAGAATAAAGCATGAGTAGAACTATTACAAGAAAATCCAAAGGAGACTTAATTAATTTCAGAAATCCCTATATGTCTTCATATCTATCACCAAAAAATTTCAACTTAAAAACCAAAATTCTAAAATATTGTAAATATATACCACAACTTAGTATGATTAGAAGTATTTGCCTACTATAATCCAACTCGATATATGTTACAATTGTAAAATAAAAATACCCTCAAAGTTAGGAGAAATTATCTGAAGTAATTGAATTTAAATAGGCATTGAAACTTATTAAAAATTATCACTAAATTCTCAAAATTTATGATGGTCATATTGAGCATTAGTTTCAAACTTTAGATCAATCCATATTGTAGATATCTATCTATAGTCAAATCAAACATTTCATGTACATTCTATAAAACTCAAATAAACCATTATTACATTACCATATTTTTCTTATTCTAATCAAAAAAATCAAATTATCTATTTTCGTAACCATCACATGCCCATGAAATCCATTTAGTACAAAAGACTCTAACTTTTGGTTACTTATCATAGATATTCAGACCAACTATTTTAATATAGGAAAATCAATAAAATCATTCAAAAGGATATATGGCTATATTTAATTCAAGGTTTCCTATATATTCTTTAAAAAGATATATAACTTTGTCAAGAATTATTTAAAAATTGTTGAATATGATCAGTCACTCTCATATATGTATTTAAATTTGTTTGATATGATTTTATGATTATGAAATAGTAAATCATTTTAATTGTCCAGATTGAATTCATTATTTATATTTCTGATTTTCATAACATATTGTCACTCAAAAAATTGAAATCTCCTTTTCCATATCAAACGTCTTAGTTGTGTTGGAAAGATGACAGGTCAAAATCCTCACTTTTTTATAGCCTCCATTTAATATAGAGGTCATGTAGATTTGGTTGCCCTGTCGTGTTAAAGTTCAAGTCAAAAGCAATGCAAATGTATGAATTGGGAAAACACTTCTAATAACCTTAGAACATTTTTGTAAATCATTTGTATTAATGATATGACTTGTAACAAAGATGATAAAAAATTAGGGACACTTAATTCCATCATTTGATCACTTGAAAATCATTTTGGAAAATTCATCACAGCAACTTCATCGGTCGAGTTTGAAACTCTATCAATCCTTGATGGATTTTGGGGATGATTTGGATCATTCGAGTTGTACACTCACAAAACTCAACTGACCAACTTTCTATCCAAAGTTGATTTTGGTGAATCCTTTGAGTTACACCAGGGCAAACTCGACCGATCATTTGAAAATTAGCTTTGTTCCATAGTGGATATGTCGAGTTACCTTTACTAAAACTCGAACAAATTTACTATATGCAAAATGTAGAGGAAGTGATTCCAACCATTGGAGAGTTGTTAGAATAAAAAATATGTTTGTTATAAGTTGTAAAATGGCTAGTTTTTATTCTTAAGTGATCCCACACTCAAAGGAACACCCTAGCTATAAATAGGACCTCTTGGAGTTCATTCCAAGGTTTCTCATTCATGCTATCTCTTATCCTTGCGTTAGTTGAGTGTACTCAACCCCATTAAGCCCCTTTCTATCTCTCATTTACAAAGCATTTTGTTATTATGTGTGGGTTAGGCATGTTGTAAGAGAGCAACCTCATTGACTTTGTAAAGCTTTCCATATCTCTCTACTTCCCAGTCCCCTTTTCTTCAAGAGGAAAGGCTGAAGTGATCTTCTCTGAGTGAAAGAGGAGTTGTTGTTCTTCTTCAAGGATGAAGAAGGTGTGAAGATCTTCTCCAAGTGAAGGAGAAGGAGAAGGAAAAAGATTGAAGGAGCTAAGTAGGTAAATCCTCAAGGCGGGAGACTTGTTTTAAGGAGTAGATATCCTAGGAGAAGGAATTGAACTGCTTGCAACAATGGGTAAGACCTGTGGTGAGGTAGAAGACTAACTCTTGGATAGGTAAGACCTTGGGTGTAAGAAAGTCATCTTTTATCTCTTATAATGGAATATACGTATACATGGGCTGCAAATTCCTAGTGTGCATCAGTTGCCTTCAAATCTCACATAAATTTGTTTACCCTCCCCTCCCCCCCACAAAACCCTCCTAGGTAGTGGACTAACAGTTTCCTAGTTTGGAGATTGGAACCACTGTAAAAAGCTTGTCTAAGTGTATGTTTCAATCTCTCTCATCCTTGCTATGCTTGTTTAGATAAGACTTCAAATTCACTTTTAGCATTTGGTTTTAATTGATATAATTTGAATGTCTAATTATTCTTATGCAAGTTTTGAAGCTCTATTCACCCCCTCCTCTAGAACCCTAGATCCAACACCCTCTTGTTTACTACCATCAAAGTTTCTGAATTTAGTTTCTGGTGGGATCGTTCTTCACCCTCATCTTCTGGTCACTTCCACCATGTCCTCCTCTAAAAGGTGACATGATGTTGTGAAAGGAAGGTAAGATGATCGTCAATAACTACTTCTCCTCTAGCTACCTAAATAGTTTGCACAGTCAAGTTAGAAAATTGGATGTATTAAATGAAGTATTCCAAGCAGTTCAATATAACAGACTTAGAAGTAGTGCAATCGAGTTTATTGCTTAACTCAAGGCACTGGTGTATAGTGAGTAGGTTTGGGTTCTTAACAATTTTGTATGCCTTGTCCCCTACAACAATGCCCAAACGTTGACCAACTTAAATCAAGCATCCAAATTGGGAAAGATCTAGAGTAGTCATATGCTTAAATTTATAACATGACACTCAAGCTCCTATAATTATTATACATGTTATAAGGTAGTATATCGGGTTTGAAACCATAGGGACAAGTAACATTAAGTTCTAAGAACAAAAAACCTTGACTCAGATAAACCAAACAAAAGGGGTAGATAAAGATGATGTTCCATATGGAATGATACTCCAAACAAACAAAACATCTAAAAGAAAGGTTAAGAAATCAAAACAAAATAACAAAAGAAAGAAAGTGTTGTAACAAATATGGAAGGGAACTTGGATAGGATTTCACCTACTAAGATCTCTCAGCAACATGCAATACTTCCACCCTTTGTATACCATTAGCAAGAATACAAGAAGTCATCATTTATGTCTATTCCCTCCTCTCCTATGCTTAGGATATATCTACATTATAAGTTGTCTCTATTTTGATATAGAAAACAAACAATCACAATTACAACCATATGTGCATTTATCAAACTCTGAAATTCTTAGATAGGACTACCATTACTCTTTTAAGACACTAACAATCAAACGTCACAAGATTCTAGATAATCATACAAATGAAGCATCAAGTTTTAGAGTATGGGGATAATCTTTGCTAAGAATGTATATATTCAAAGGGATGCAAGTAAATACATGTTAGGAGAGAATAAGTGGCTACTCCTAGCCCACGCAATGAGTTTAGCCACTCATGTTTGCGAGTAGAATTATAGATTTACAAAAATGGAAAGACATTAAGGAGTAATAATAAAATGGATACACGTAGATGAATATATCTAGAAGGGAAGAAAGGGGATACACCAATGATGATATCACAACCATAGTTGGTGCATGTTGCCTACAGATCTGGATCTAGCATGGGCGGTGGCGAACAACTAGTACTTCCTTCAAAGAACGATTCGAGGATCATGGTAGTGATGTAGATATTGCTTCCCCTCTAACTCTCATCTTTGGAGACCCATGATCAATGGAGTGGACGATGGGTGAGTATGGAGTGTAGCAATACTTTGTTATCTCCTCAATATCACAACCCACTCACAGAGATGAGGTGGGGGTCTATTTATAGGTGTGGACAATTGACTTAAACTTCTCATCAATCTTATAGGTTCAGAGATTGAACTGATCTCCGATGGTGCTTGACATCTACAGTCGCTAAGATGGGGAGTCTCATTGATAGAAGAGGTGTCGAGTTTGGTGATCGCTGAGTCTTCACGGGGCACATTGGTTATAGAGGAACTGGCTCTCTACGATCGTTAAGGGTGTGTTCTTCTTCGATCGTAGGGGCATTGGGGTGAGTGACTATTGTCATGTGCATGATTCATCAATCATAGGAGCATCTAGGGAAGAACAAGTAGTGGTTGTTGACTTGCGGTGACAATTAGTGGTCGTTGAGAATAACAACTGTGGTGGCTCTCTCACTTTAGGCATCATCGATGATTGGGCGTTCCAATCTATTCAAATTTTGGGCAAAGTGGTGAACGTGGGTGATTATGTTAAAATGACAAAGTTGTCTACACAAAACATGGTGAAGATGATGAAATAGGAATAAAATAAACACACTAATATCCACAAAATTGGATGTTATCAATATGTGGTTCCTTGTAATAAATAAGACGAGAAAGGAGTAAGGAACGTTCTATGGAGAATATCATATGATACATGTTTTATGGAAAGGTATGTAACCTATGTTTGTTATGAAGAATAATTTGGCATATCAAATGTGTGGTTTGTAGTTCTTTGGTTATAATATAATTAGTAGAGAAAAATCATAGTTTCTTTCGTAAGATATCCTGAGTGATACTAAATCCCACATACATGAGTAAATTGAGTAACCATACATGGTTAGAATATTTGACCACTTTGAGCCTCCTCTAATTTTTGGCTGGGAGAATGGAGCAAACCTTGCTTCTAGTAGACATAAAACCAAAAGAAGGAGGCTTGGTGGAACATTAGATAATGATGATTAACTATAAGGAAATTAGGTGGATCCATAGAGGTGAAAATCAAGTTCCAACTTCCATAAGAAAAATACATAAAAGGATTGTGTGGGCCCACAGTGGTGGGATAGTGGTTGCAATCTTACGAGTTGTGCAATGTAAATCTTTGGAAGATTTATAGTAAAACCCAAACTTGTACCATGGTGTAAAAATGAGAATATGTAGATTCTATATGATCCTACCTATCCCTATGATGGACACGGGTCGATTTAGTTGTCTTGCGATGGACTTTTAAACCCTTATACATGGATAGCAGGTCATTCCAATGAGCATAGCTTGAAGGCATATACTTGGTTAGCTATAAGCCAATTATTTTAAGTATAATAACTAAATTTCAAAATATGAGAGTCTTATGTGATCATTTTTATTCTTATACTTTTATATATATGCGATACTTGTTTACTAAGGAGTATATTGCAATAATGAAACACTACTCAAAGATGAAGACTTTCCAGATCAAAAAATAACTAAAAATAATAAAAATCAAATTACGTTGACATGATATTATGACTTTTGTTCTCTCAATTAGAAAGGATAAAAAAATATTGACAAATTTTATTAGCATACATGCAAATTCATAACATTATGACTTTTGTTCTCTCAATTAGATGGATAACAAAATATTGACAAATTTTATTAGCATACATGCAAATTCATCTAGTTGAATGCAATCCATAATTCAAGATATGACTTTTCCTAATAGTAAGACGATTAATGGGGGGTCATTTAGTAAATTCATTTATTTATTAGGAGTCATGGGGATAGAGTATATTTTGATAATGTAAAGTACGAATTTGTGTGATTATGAATCATTTGTAATTGATATTCCTTGTGATAAGGTGTAATTATTTCTAAGTTTGTTAACATTTATTTATAAATTTAGTTTTATCATTAATGGAATTAATGAGTTAACACACACAAAAAATTAATGAGTTTACTTCCTTTAGATTTTAAATAGTATAGATGTTCAATGTTAAAAATATGAGTTTGGGATTTTGATGAATGTCTATTCATCATTTTTTTGGTACATTTTATATGTAGTCTTTAATGTTAATGTTGCATGTTGCTTGTGTTTTACTTATTTCATGTTTTCATGAGGTGGTGGTGCTAAGAATGAGCACGAGAAGTAGACCGCATCAGTAGAGAATGATAGAATCTCTAGAGCAAGGCATCACAACAATGAAATAGAGAATGAGGGAAAGAAATTTTGTGGGTTCTAATAAGTCGAATTAAATTGTCAATTGAATCCAAAATAGACGACTAAGCCTTAATCGTCGGTTGTCAAAGACAAATAATGACATAATTCAATCTCTATCATTGGTTTCCCACAATAAAATCAACGCCATATGTACTTTTCCCTATTAAAAAACTTGAATCTCAGTAAGTCATGTGTTGTAAGTTTTCAAGAAAAATTGAAGACATAGTTCACTCTATGATGTTGGTTATCCATCAAAAAACTGACGACATATGTACTTATCATTATTAAAAGATGCCAACCTTGCTAAGACATATGTCGCCAGTTTTAGCTAAAAACCAATGATATAGTTCAATGTCCATAGTCTATTTTCCACCAAAAACCAATGGCATATATAGTTATCCCTATCAAAAATTTCAACCTCACTAATTGTTATGTTTTTTGTTTTTCAGAAAAAATAAATGCCATAACCCGATTTTGGGAGAAATATTTTTCACATGACCAATGGTGGGAACCTTTTGTCATATGTTCTTTTCGAGAAAAAATTGAGGCCACATGGTTATTGGAGGTAAAATTGTTCACAGTGGGTGTGACTGATGGGATCAGTTTTTGATGGACAACAACTTGCAACAAAATTTATTTTGTGGAAAACGCTTTGTCGTTGGTACAAAACGACTCACACTATAGGCCTATATAAAACCCTTCCACTAAAAAGGTGAATTTTTGGGGCTATCTTAGTCATTGATTCTCCATAAAAAAATTACATAATAGTAAAAATGGTACGTGTGTTTTTTCTTAATAAGAAAGACTTTACTAGCAGTGACTTTTGTGCTTTACCAACTGACACTATAGGAATGTAGCATAAGATTTATGTAAAAAATGATGTTAAGAAAAGTGACACTAGAGGTCAAAAATGTATTAGTGGCAGCATAGAGGCACCAGTGAAGGGTGCAGAGGTGTAGTGATCCAGTGTTAAAGATCAAGGATGCATCAACTCTAGATGTTGAATATGCATCTTTACATGGGGGTAATGATAATGTCGATTTAGCAGATGGTGTGTTTCTGAAATCTAAACTCCTCCCTCTATATGAATTTTGAATTCTTGTGATATTATACGACATGCAATAGAGAACGTACAATGTGCTTGAAATAAAACTTCAATTGTTGATTTTGCACAAGAATTAATACATGACCTGCACCTTATAATGCACCCCATGTCTTGTTAGGGGCTTCGTTAAAGTTTTGAGCATCAATGCATGTCATTTTTATGAATGGAAAAGTTTGTCTTGATGTGATTTCTTTAGCTTTGTATCACATAAATATACACATTATGAATGCCCCAACACATGGTACACTTGATATTAATGGAGATATCAATGAGTTTGGGAATAGGTGGAATGACAGAATTGAAGGAAATGATCTCCTGACATCAAAGTGGTTTGGTGACATCTACTCTCTAAGAGGTACAAGTGGGTTCCTAACATTATGTGGGATTCCTTTTAAGCAGGAATGAGGAGTACCTAGAGGAGTGAAAGTTTGAAATACTTTATTAGGAGTCATGTAAACTGCAAAAAGTCTTTTATTCTGTTCATCTTCATCTTGGAGAATGTATTTTGTCATCCACGGGGATGAGAAACTGCTAAACATTAAGTGATTAATATGATGTTTTTCCTTTTGTATCAATTTTTCAACTTGAAGAAAAGATGTGTGGGTTTTATATCAAAGATATATCTAAGATATCCGAGGTTGAATCTAATTAATATCCTCATTTATAATGTGAAGGAAACATCAGATTGGGGTCTATACGAAGTGTATCATGTTGAGAGAACCAACTCTCCTCATACTTTAAATGTATAAATCTTAAGCATATGGTTTCATTCAACTTCTACATGATAGAGTTCAGACAGATCCATTGCAGACACATTCTTTTTATTTGAGGATTCCTGATGTCTATTCTCTTTGGATTATAAAATTTTAGGTTGATGTACTAATGGTCCTAGGGACCTCTCATGAGTCCATTTTAGTCTCCCAACATCTGAATTCAATCTATCATTCTAAAAAGGCCATCAATTTGGTAGCATTATGCAACAAGATTGTTAATATTTTCTTGCAAGCACTACTATCTTCATATACAACACAAAATCTTCTTAGTGGTTGATGTAATCTAGGTGATTTGAGTGATTACAACTCTAATGATCTTGATTGACCTTTGCATTCTTGCATGTCTTCTTTTTCTAAAATAAATCTTCTGGTGCCTAACCAATCTAAAACCAAAAGAAGTGGGGGAGGAGGTAGGCAGAAAGGAGGCAACATAAATTCTTAATGAAGAAGAAAACTACTAATAAGGCTAGACTAATTAAGTTTTGAAAGAAATTTAGTGTGAACCGTGACCATTAAAGTTTTCCAGTGAAAGGAAGGTAACCATATTTCTAGAATTTTACTATAAATTCATCTTAATGAAGGCTTGTGTAACATACATTGAGTATTCTCCTATTTTCTAGTGTGTTGTAGATCCATGAATGATTCAATTGTACATGGTCTTCTTCTTGTAGGTGTTAATTTTGTGGTTGATGTGTATATTTTATGTCCATTGATAATCTTTCTATTATCTTTCATTCTGAATTTTAACTTATTGCTTTTCAACTTTGATTAGTTTTTGATGTGTTATTGAAAAATATACTTGGTTATATTGAGGTCTCTACTTGTGACCTAACTTGCTGTTTTTTCTATGATGTTTTGTTGACGCTTGAATGCATATTATTAATGGGTTGTGTGTAAAAGGATGACTGATTCTCTACTATAGATGTTATGCTTCACTTCAAGTCCATAATTGAATGTCATTATACCTTCACTTTAATCTCATTCGATGAAGCTTTTTGTACTATGAATGTCTTCTTGTCATTATATTACTATCATTGGTTGGACTCTACAACTTAATGAAGATGCATTTCGTCATAGTTGAAGATATTTTATAACTATAAATATTGAAAATGAAGTTTTTATTGTTGTTACATGGTTGTGAGTCCGAAGTTATTCATATTTTCACATCGATGTAAGTCAAATCAATTTTCTATTGTCACATGATTGGTTGTAACTCCAAAATTTTTTCTATTGTCACATGGATATAACATGGATGTAACTCTGACAATTCTCTCAATTTCACTTGGTAGTAACACAAATGTAATAATGAAGATTTTATTATTGCTTGAGCTCTATCACCTGATTTCTTTAACATACATGTCATTTTTTGTTGGGATCTTCTTTTTTCATCTTCATGATATCTTGTATGAAATATTTTTTGATGTTGTTACTTATAGTTGTTGAGTTGGTTGATACATGTTCTACCAAGATTCATAGATACTTTGTTGTAAATGTTTTACATACAAAAATTTCAAAAAGAGGAAGAAAGCTTGTGTTATTAAAACAAAAACTTATATTAAATATCTACTAGATTGTTTTCAAAAATCTTGTTCACTTAGCTTTCAAAATGTCACATGTTAACTACTAGAAATGACTTTATATCAAAAGTCATTACTATTCACAACCATATTTACATTTTACAACAATAGTTACATTTTAGATCATTAGTTAGTTTTACATTAATGGTTACTTTTTACTATAGATAATTACTTTTCACAGTCGTAGTTGTAATCCAACAACTTGAACCTTTAGTGAAGAATTATGTTGTATCTTCCTAATTGCACAAAACTTGTGTATCTTTAGCTATTTTAAACTATACAAGAAACACAATCTAGTGTATTCATTCTAAAATTTTGTTCATTTGATTTTCTAATAATTTAACTTTGACTAATAACAGTTTCCTATATACTATATAGTTGAACTGTATGTTACATTTCAGGGAAAATTGTTATGTTTCATGTAAACTAGTTTATTCATAGTTCAAACAGTTACTTGTTATGACTTTGTATTACTTTTCATATAACTAAACTCAAAATTGTATTAATCATATACATCTACATAATCATTGACCACCACCTAGATGATTGTACATCTGTAGATAATAACCAACTACTAATAGGATGCATGATTCAGATGTAGTTGTTTCCATTATGTTAGAGTGATTGTATTTTAGTCATGGGCCTAATAGTATTGGCCCATTAGGTTAAGTATTGCTTTCTTGTACTTGCCTTCTTTCCCATATACAGTATCAGAATGTTACTTATATCAATAAGAAAATATCATAATAGCTTCCAGTCTTATTCTCCGCATGATACAAGAGCATCAATTTTAACTTAGAGAGAAAAAAAGAGCCAACGTCTATAGGTGGTCGTTGTCTCTTCTTAACTTGGCCACCCATAAGACATTATCCCGATATACATGGTCGTCTCTTCTCTTGTTCTTTAATAAAGACATAATTTTTACTACCAGATCTCTCTCTCCATCATAGCCATAATGTTTGTTTATCTACCTTCCTCAATTTCTACTTACTGATTTGATGCTTCCTCACATCTTGCCCACCTCCAGCCTATAAATTAGACACTATTTCTTGAGTTCTCCGCACTCACGTGATATGAAAATTTTGGAAAGTGTGTATGCAGAGCTTCAACAATCAATCAACTCCTTCACCGTCCCAAAATCAGACTTGTTATCATTTTCCTCATTATACAAATGCTTTTACAAAATCAAAGAGAGCTAGATCTGCATCTGCATCTCTTAGATTTTTTTCTCACATTTACCAATGTTGACGATTAACTCATATCCACATTGATAATCAGAGGTGTGGTTTCTATTTTATTTGGTCTCTTCTCTTACCAAGGGTCTTATAAAGTTCTTTTGAAGGGAATCACTTTGTTCCCTATTAGTAAAGAAGGGTGTTGTTTTTTTCGTGCTCGTCACTCTCCAGCATAAATTAATATATGTATTTATCTATTTTATTTATATCTTTTAGATATCTTTCTAGGATTTTTTTAAAATATTTTATTAGTTTTACATTTAATTATATTGTTTTATATTTACTCTCTTTAATTGGAGTTCTAATTATATGTGATTGGATTCTGATGGAAAATTGCTCAATCTTTTGAATGACTAAATATTCATGAAATACATTTGCACAACTTCAAGCAATCCTAATATATTTACCTCGAGTTAAAAAGATCATAACTTTTGCATCTATGATAGAATTTTGATGCACAAGTATATGTTGAAAAGTAAATTCAATGCTCTACAAGAAAAATGTATTTTGGATGTCTTTTCAATCGGTCGACTAGCATTACAAATCGACCAGCTTGTCACTTTAGGAATCCACAATAACGAGAGTCACATGGTCAAAATAAAAGAAGACAACTCAATAAATCCCTCTATTTATGGGCAAGCAATTAATATTCTAAAAGTTTATTCCTTTGACTAGGAAAGTTGACCAATTCAATTTGTTTGTATATGATAGAATGAATTCAAATAAAGACTCGATCAAATGTTAAAACAATAAATCATCAATGCGGTCAAGGTTTGAGCAGTGTGACATCAGGCTGAAGTAAGTGATCAAATACAGTTAACCAACATACACCAAAGATGAGGCAATCTAGTCTCTACCAACAACCATTCCTTGAGGTTTTTTCCCACTCCTTTACCCCTATAAAAGGAGGGGGGACTCCACAAGAAAAGGGGTAATCCAGTCTTAGGTTGTATGTTATTTTAGTTCACATCTCATGTAATTTTAGCACTATGCTCAAGTAGATTTATTCTGGGGCATGCAGAGTAGCCCCATAGCCCATTTTTATTCAATATAATTGTCTCTCTTATTCCATTGACAAAATGTTTTCTCATTGTTTCTTATTGATTTTTGGATGATCTACATCACTCTTATCGGGTGATATGATCATGGATCCGTATAAGAATGAAATTATAGTTCCTTTATTGTGGTTATCATCTTTTCATCATTGTAATGTCATACTTGTCATAAATCATAATACAATCACTTGATCTGTGGGCTTGAACATCGGATTGGAATCACATGTTTCTTGATATGATCTTAAATAGTAGCATGATAGACGGTTGGACGAGGATCTATAAATGTTGCGCTCAACATGTTTGTCGAAAATCCAATCATTATGAGTTGTCCATAAGAGCATGCAACCACATGGTCCTAGTTTGATCTTTGGAGCTTAAGAGTTGATTTGTTGAATAAAGACATAGTTTTCAGTGGTGATCCTCTTGACCCCCTATTCTTCCCATTTTGATTAGTTAAAATATTAATTCAACATTTTAATTTTATTCTTATCATAATAAAAACTTTATCAATTGGATTTTCTTTTCTGTTTTGTTCACGTGATCAATTTGGGATTTCTGCCATTTTCTTTCTCCATTCCTTAGGTCAATACCTATATATAATAAGTTAATTTGGTTCTTGCATCAAGTTGAAAACCTAGTTAGAAAGCTAAACTCTAGGAATTTTCCTAGTGTTTAGTGTACAATGACACACATCATTTTGGCATCATTGTCGGGGATGACACACATTATTTTTTGAATCTGATCGCTTATATATATAGGATTTTTCTTCCTTATTTTTGTAATTTTAGTTGGGTTTTATAACTTTTTGTTTGTTCCATAATGTTGTAATCATGTTTCATAAATTTTTAGCATGTTTATAATTTTAAGACTTGCTCTATAACTTTATTCCTTCCTTCTAGTTCATTCTAGTTTTGTAACTTTAGTTGATTCATAATTTTTCTTCTATTAAAATTTCTTTTTTAGTAATTTTTATTCTTGTTTCATAATTTCCCTCTTAGATTTTCATAATTTATTTTTTCCTAGTGAGACCCGTTCCGGTAGTGTATATCCTCCTTCTATCAGAGTTTATATTCCGACACAACTGCTTTCTTGTTTATTTTCATAATGTTCAATCGTGTTCCTGTATTTCTTAGCTTATCTTTGTAAATTTTAGTTCATTAATAAATTCTAGCTAACATTTAACTTATTTTAGTTTCTTTGCATAATTTTTTATTTTCACTAGTTCAATTTTTTTTCTTTGTTCTATCTTATATTTCTTTCTATAAATAAAAAAAATTCAAAATAGAATGGTCAACACAATATGGCACAAAATGTCAATTATGTGGTTATGACAACCATATATCACTCGACTGTTCAAATGTACCCCCTCATATTATGACAACACCTTTTAAACCTGAGTGTTCCTACCAAAGTGGATATAATGAAAATTGCAATCCACAACCTTTTGAAGATCATTATGAGGAAGCATGCTACCTCTATTCGTATTTTGATGAGGGGTATTATGATGGGGATTATGACTGACAAAACTTTGAAATTCAACTGTGAAACCCAATATACTCCTCAAAATGAAGAGCGAGTTAGGGCCCTATAAGGGATAGCAGTTGGATGATAGGTAACACTAAAAACCAAACAAGCCTTGATAGCTGCTTCGCTAGAAGCTCAATCAAAGAATCTAGTTGTCTAAATGTGTCCCCTCATGTTATGGTGACACCTTGTAATGATGAGTCCCACCAAGGTGTATGTAATGGAAATTAGAATTCACTGTCTTCTAAAGACTATTATGAGGAGCAATGTCACACACATCAATATGAGGGTTTCTATGACCAAGAATATTGTGTGGAGGTATAATGAGGATAACCAACTAATTTTTGGGGGTTATGAACCTTGTTTTGAAAACCAATGTACACCTCAGTAGGAGGAAAGGGTCTAAGCCCTAGATCAAATAGTAGAAGAGCACCAGGAAATATAAGAAACCCATCAAACTATGTTTGCAACCCAATAAAAAAGACCCTCGGAGAAGTTAAAGCAACCCAAGATGGTTCTTCCCAATGATGTCGATGATGATCCCATATTTATGTCATTTATTTTCGATCCCACAAAGACAACACTGAAAAATGAGTGGCAGTCTTCATGTAATGAAGATGTTGGTATTCTGAACTCTCCTCTAGAGGCTTTACTACTTGAGTATGAAAATTCACAACATGACAATCATCATTATCCTGAATATCCAACAGTCCCTCCCATCATTGACATATATCTAGATTTTATCAGTGACAAATCCCCTTTGATGAAATCTATTCTAGATAATAAGCCAACTCCCCACAGTGATGAAACAATTCCTTGTGCTCTATCATAGCCAATTCCTATTTCACACATGGCTGGTCTTGAAGAGGAGACATCACCTTTGGAAGAAGTCCATATCCCCCCTTTTCGTTTATGACAATGATATTCCCATTTTACTTCCTCCTAAATCCTTGGGAACATCTTGCATAAAGGACCTGATCCAAATTCTATATCAATAAGGAAACCCACTAATCCTTTTGAACACAATGTTGATCGCATGATTTTTTAGGAGAACAAAAATATATACATTGCTGATTTTATTAAAATTACTCCCTTCATATCAGCACCAATTCTCCTATATGTAGATCAATATGACGGGGGATAACAAGAGTCAAAACCTCCACCTGATCATGTACATTTGGCACTATAGGTGTTACCCACTTGGCACCCACCAATTTCCCCCAATCAATATTCATCATCAACACTTTCTTCACTACTAAAGGAATATTAGTGGAACCTATTGGAGGGACTACAAGAGGAAAGGAAATATGAGCGCCCGTTTGCTCTTTCATGTCCACCCAATAGTTGGATGCACTATGAAACTTCAGTAATCAAGGTCCCAACCCTCATACACATTCCATTCAGCTGGACATTCTTCGAGCTACTAGGCCCCCTAGTGATTTCTACACTATTCTTCCCTCCACTTCTAATTTAAGTTATGCTCGGGATGAGAAAATTTTTAACTTTGAAATAGGGGATATACAAATTGTATTTTGTGAATCTAGGAAGTTAAGGTTGCTTGGCCATATAAGGTGAAAGGACTCTAGTGGTGTTATGTGAGTGAGGAAAATATGCCGAAAGTATTATGTAAAGATTTTTTATTTTGCAATGTTTCTTGACTACGAGCAATGTTCAAGTTTGTAGTATTTTGATAAATGTGTATTCATCCATTTTATATACCTCTTTTAGATATCTCTTTAGGAATGTCATGTTAATAATTTTCTTAGTTTTAGAATTAATTGTTTTAGTTTAGATATTTGTCTCTTTGATTGGAGATTTAATTATATGTGATTGGATTTTGTAGGAAAATGTCCCAATCACTCCAATGATTAACTATTATTGGAAAATATTAGGACATCCTACAATATTGATATATATACCCCACACTAAAAAGATTATAACATCTAGATCCAATGGAGTAATTTAACCCACAAGAATGTGTTGGAAATGACATTGAATGTTGTACATGAAAAATGTATTTTATACAACTTTTGAATTGGTCAACTGGTCTTATGAGTCGATTGACTTATTGTTTTGTGTATCAGTACAATGAGAGTCACATGGTCAAAATAAAAGAAGACAACACAATAAATCCATCCATTTGTTGTCAAGATAGTAAATATTGAAAAAATTTACTCCTTTGACTAGGAAGGTTGGCCAATTCCATATGATTTTATGTGGTTGAAAGAATTAAAATTAAGACTCAATGAAATGTTGAAATAATAAAATCATCAATGCAGTCAAGGTTTGAGTAATGTGACTTTGGGCTGAAGCAAGTGATTAAATGTAGTTGACTGACTGACACCAAAGATGAGGCAATCTAGTCACTCTCAATAATCATTATTATTGGGATTTTAACCCTCCTTTCCCCCTCTAAATGGTAGGGGAACTCCACAACAAAAGGGGCATCCAGTCTTAGCTTGTAGACTACATATTGTATCATTCAGGATCTCATTTTAGTTCACATCTCTTGTAATTTTTACATTATGCTTAAGTAGATTTCTTCATGGGCATGGGGAGAATCCCCATAGCCCAGGTTGGATGGTTGGATGAGGATTTGTAAATTCGATAATCAATGAGTTTGTGAAAAGTCCAACCCTTGTGAGTTTGTTCATAAGGACATGCAACCAAGAGGTCCTAATTTGATCTTTGGAGCATAAGATTTGATTTATAGAATAAGGACATGATTTTTGGTGGTGATCCTCCGGTCCCAAATCTTCCTATTTTGATTAGTTAAAATTTTAATTCAACATTTTACATTTATTCGTACCATAACCAAAATTCATCAATCAAATATTCCTTTCTTGTTCTCGCGATCAGTTTTGGATTTAGACCATTTTCTTTTGTCATCCCTTGGATTGATACCTATATATACTGAGTTGACTTGGTTCTTACATCAAGTTGACAACCTGGTTAGAAGGTTAAACTCTAGGGCATTTCCTAGTGTTTGTTGCACAAGGACACACATCATAAATAAAACTTGACCGATCAATATTTATTATGAGCATTAACAACACAATCTAGTTGTAGGAACACATAGTTGACCCTATCCTCCTTAGGATCACTCTATCCACCCATAGTAACAACATAAAGATTTACATGGAGGAGTTATTAGCCCTAATCTCATTAGATGTTAACGCTTCTCCCAACCAGTCTCCTTACTTCTATCAAATAGCCTCATTTACACAATATGCCTACTACTAATCAGATCTCTTTTAGGACCTAATTCATACTACAGGGGCTGTACCCCCACACCTCTAGATTTGTTGTCCTAAGATATATAAATTTTTTTTAGGTTTTGGGCGTTCGAGGGTGCATCAGAATATTAAAATTTACCTACCAAAATTCACATACCAACTAATATGTCATAGCTATAAAACTTTAGTATATAAAAGAACCAAAGAGGTATAAAGGTTGTATGTTTGTTCATGTTTATCCTTCAACAACAAGATACATATATTATAAGATAATATCTCGATCTATCAATTCAAATCTGAAATGGAAAGCAAAAGATATACATGGAAGAGAAAGGATCCAGATTGTCCTTCAAATAACATCCATTTGTCATCTTACGGAATAAGTTTGCCAATCCTATGTATATCGTGCCTTGTCCTCTACTTCATCCATACCGATGAGGGAGGATGTGTTGAACCACCTTAATCATCCCATTGATGAGTAACATAAGTTATGGACATACCAATCGTCCCAAAAATTCATTTTCTATGCTTGTCATGGTAGAAAGCTTTGGGTTTCTCATTCCAAGAGAGTAGGAGAGAGATTGTAACACCCCTGACCTGGGTTATACTTTAACCCTAGGTGTTTTGATTAAGAAAGATGATTAAATGATTAATCTCATATTGTGAAAGGTAATTAGGGCTCAAGAGGAACTTATATTGCAATTCTAGTCCTTTTTTAACATTGTTGAAATCAATGTTTTGTTTGTTTTGGACTAATGTGCAAAATACCCAAGTTGAGGGGTTTAAGTGCAAATTGTGCATGATAATATGTTCCTCATGTATATAAGAATCATGAGAGTGAAGATGATGCTGAGGTGTGGCTTATGGAAGCCTGAATACCAAGAAAGAGCTGATAAAGCAATGTTTGTGCATTAAAACCTAGTTTTGGTGTAAAGTGCAATTTACCCAAAACCTAGGGTTCAATATGCAAATTACCACTTCAATAAGGTCCTTAATGATTCTTGTAATTATGTAGAGCAAATAAAATGAGAGGGGTGCCTCATTTGAATTAAGTTGGAGGAGAGAGAATCTTGATATTAAAATAATCAAGATTTAATCCTAATTGAAACCATAATTCGATTTAGGGCAAAAATAAATGTATTAATTAAAGGGCCTTCAACAAAAATTAAAATGGTTGGATTTAGATGTATGTGTGACGTCCTTAAGCTTTACAAGGACCACGAAAATATCCAAGGGAGTGGATAACTCACACACAATTTTATAAGAAAAAGAAATATCCACTCACATATGGATATTAATATAATATGATTTAAGGTGCTTGATTTGCTTTTATTTAAATCATGGATAATTGAGAGGGATAAAAGTCAAACAAGACATCCTCGTCCCTAAGGAAGATAAGGGGGAAGAGGCGGCCACATATTTGGAATTAAATGAATTTTTATAAGGCACTTTCTCTCTCCTTGAATTTCTTATAAAAAGACCCTTTACAAGCCAAATGGAAGGCTTTTTCGACCCCACTTCTTCTCCTTGCTTGGGAAACGACCAAGGGAACTTGGGAGGATCAGGAGGATGACCCCCAACCTGTTGGTAAGGTTCTTGATCCATTTCACCTTGATTCCATGGTGGAAATCGAAAATAAATTATGGATTTCTTCCTAATTCGATCTCCTCTTCAATTCTAACCATTCCTTTTCACTCAAACCTTGAACATGAGCCTTGGAATGGTGAAAGGAGTTGCATCCACCATTTTTTCCGTGGACATGGAGCTTTGGAGCTCAATTGGAGGCGGGTTTTATAACTTGAACCCTTTTTCATTGTTATTCAACCATTAATCTTGCAATTTCAATGATTCCTTCATTATCTTGTTTAATTGCTGGTTGAAAATGGTTATTTCATGACATTAGAAGTTGTTAGAACTTTAGGGACGAAGGTAGATTATGATTACATCATCTTGGATACTTTTTCCAAAGAAATCATGGTTCATACGGTTTTGAGTTAATTGCTCATGCAGTTTCACCAAACCGTTTGAGAGCAAACGGTTTGAAACCGGTTGGGAGCAAACGGTTTCAAAACCGTTTGAGTGAGTTGACCAAGGGTTGACCGTTTGATATTACTGTTACTAATTATGTTGGTTAATGACTCATCAAATTTGATGGGTCAACTCCAAGTAATCGTGAGTTGAAGGCTAATCAATTAGGCAAACCTAATTGGATTAAGTGCTGATTTTTCAGCTTGATTAATTTGACTTTTTGGGCAAACGGTTTCAAAACCATTTGAGAGGGTTGACCAAGGGTTGACCGTTTGAGATTACTGTTACTAATGATGTTGGTTAATAACTCACCAAATTTTATGAATTAGTTCCAAAGGAATCATGAGTTGAAGGCTAATCAATTAGGTAAACCCTAATTGGATTATGTGCTGATTTTCAACTTGGCTGATTTGACTTTTTGGGTTAATTAGCCCAAACGGTTTCAAAACCATTTGGGGATTACCCAAATGGTCTCAAGACCGTTTGGGGGTCACCCAAGACCATTTGTAGGTCTAGGGTTGGATATGGTTAAGTGTTTGAAGGACAAAAGATATGGTGTTAACCCTAATCGACTAAGTGCTGATTTTGCATTGGAATGAGTTGATGTTTTGGGTTGATTGATCCAAACGGTTTCAAAACCGTTTGGGAATCATCGAAATGGTCTCAAGACCGTTTGGCGATCACCCAAGACCGTTTGGAGGTCTAGGGTTAAGCATGGTTGACCAATTGAAGGTCTAAAGTTACCAAATCACTTTGCAATTAAGTGATGATTTGATGATCAACTCAATAGCTCAAACCCTAATGATTTTTCACTAGAATCCAAGGGTTGGATGAGACAAACGGTCTCAAGACCGTTTGGAGGTCACCCAAGACCGTTTGGAGGTCTAGGGGTGAGTATGGTTAAGCAATTGATGAACCAATGACACTAAGTTAAAGTGTAATCAATTGCTGATTTGGTGATCAATCCAATGATCCAAACCCTAATTGGTTGACTTAGATTTTGATGATGTGATGGCCAAACGGTCTTCACCTACTTGGGCAAATGGTCTTCACCTACTTGGGCAAACGGTCTTCACCTACTTGGGCAAACGGTCTTCACCTACTTGGGCAAACAGTCTTCACCTACTTGGGAAAATGGTCTTCACCTACTTGGGCAAACGGTCTCAAGCACCACCTTTACCAAACGGTTTCAAACCGTTTGAACTTTGAAAGACCAAGACCGTTTGGGGGTCAAGTAGTCAAAGTTGATTGTAGATTCAATTGATCAATTCAATTGGTTACCTTATGAAATGGAGGTCTAAGGTGATTGAATCTCTCAAGAATAGAGATGATGAATGACTCATTGATCCAATGATGATTAGTAATGATAATTAATGAAGGTAAAAAGATTGAAACCCTATTAGTACCTAAGTTATTAGTGCCAATTAAGGGATTAACCCTAATTGCTTATATGATCAATGACTTGGTACACTATGTCATTCATAGTTGTATGTACTTGATTGAAGGGATGATATGACCTTATCAAGTTGAGATGATGTTAGCATGAATTCATAACATGAATATGATTCATGTGGTGATTAAGGGTATGATCCTTATGTAAAGAGATCATGAAACCCTAATCATAAACATAAACCTTAATTGACAGGGTTATTGAATTCTAACCCTAATTGAGGGCAATTCTAAATGAAACCCTAATCCAGGGTAAGGATGTAGCCCTAATCTAGGGTAATCATAAGTGAAACTCTAATTTAGGGAAAAGAGATGTAAATACCTAATTGGGATGAATAGTGAATCTCTAATTATGGATAATTGAATGAAATCCTAATAGAGATGAATAGTAGACCCAAAAAGAAGGGAAACTATGGTGGAAACCCTAGTTGAGGGTGATTCCATGAGAAACCTTAACTAAGTATTTAACACCACATGACGTACTAATGTTATGTTGTGATAAGAGGCCCTAAGAAGGGTGAAGGCATGTGAGACTCTAATGAGGAGTCATAATACATAAAGCCCTAATCTTGGATAATATGACAATGAATCATAATTCTAATCTTAAGTAAGGGTATAAAGAAACCCTAATGATGAGATAGAAGGAATGGCCTTATAAAGGTGAAACATTTCATGTGGTTGAATATATGCAACCTAATTGTAAGTAATGTATTTACCATTATACAAGTCCATATCATTAAAGATAGTTGGACCACTCTATTGTGTGTCCTATGCATTATATGCTATAGGTAAGTGATTAGTGATGGAATGTATTAAGAAGGGAAATACCTTAATACAAGATAAGATGGCTAATTTAGGAGAGTTTGAAGTGATGAGAAAGTGATACATCAAAATATGATAGTTATCACATTCAACACTTCAGAGTTTATATGCCTTGATGTAATCCAAATCCAATATAATTGGGTAAGAAACATATGAAGTGTGTTATGCAACTATTACAATGAAATGTAATGAGTTGTTGCACCTTGATGAGTGTTAACTAATGTACCTTGAGAATGGGGTTAAGCCCAAATGATGTGTATGATGTAATCATACCATGATGAGGATGAGAAATGAACTCATACCTTGAATTGATGATCATTAATGCTATATGATGAAAGTAATATTCTAGAATAATCAATATGATATCCTTGAATGTCCCAAAGGTATGGAATAATGTATTAAGGGTTGAACAGATAATGAGATCATGAAATCTTTATTAATGAGAAATGGGGAACCCTAACCCTAATTTGGGTAAAGGGAATGAAAAGCCCTATTTGATAGTAAACCCTAATTACTGGTAGAGGAATAATGGTGTTACTATTGCATCACATGATGTGATGAATATCTTGTATGACTATTATCATGCGTAATAACCATACAGATATTATGAGGTGATGTATATAGCTAGTTTGAGTTGTGACATTTATATAATAATGTTGATTGGCATTATGTGCCTTAATGTTGTTGTTGCTTAGTAAAAGAAGCAATATGCATGGACTTTTATGAGTCACATGAGTAAGTTGTTACCTAGTGAGAGGTGAAAAAATATTTCATGGCCTTGTGAGCCAGGTGTGATGCTTGTGTAACAAGTATCATGAATGCCTTGGTCAGATGACCTGAAGGTGATAGTTACCTGAAAAAGGTATAATAATGCTCAATGATGAGTTAAGGGTTTGAATACCGAGAACCATATGATTATGGTGATGAGAATGTGAAGGGATGAGAATTCCCAGTATTGAAATGAGGAACTGAGTTCCCAGGGTCTTTGAAAGACTGATAAATATCTGATGAAAGTAGTACATGTCTCTTTATAGCATTGTTGTAATAAGTTATGTTTGAGAACTTAGCTGATGCTAAAAGAATATGAGATTGTACTTAATAAATCAAGTATAATCATATCATGTAGAGCCCTGACCATAGATCCATCATTATCAGAAGCCAAATGATGGTGAAACAAGTTTTCCTAAGGGAACTCCTGGAACACATACTTTTGAGTATGTGGGGGATTATGGACGTGAATATCCTTACGTCCTAATGTAGGAATTGATGTAAGATGTACTTGTAATCCATCAATCCTTCATTATATGTTTATGCCGGGATGATGTATCACTAATCTCCCGAGGGAATCTTTAATGTCGCATCGATGAGAGATAAACATGAGATCTTTCGATGACGAAGAGAGTACAGAATGCCACTGTGACTCTAATAGCGAAGTTCCCAGAATAACCTGGAAAGCTATTATAGCAGAGACACAAGATGCCCTGCATGTTGATCCTCACACTGACTGAGGAAGATGAGGTCATAAGAATCCGGCTCTTTTGATGACCTATGTATGGTACCGATGCGATTTCGTAATGATCGGTTGGAGTATGAGTAGTATACCTCATCTCCGTAGGGCATAATAATGTTTGAAAAACATAATCAGCCGTATAGCATGTTTGCTTAAGGATTGAATACGGAGATTCATTGGCTGCTGTTGCATTTCTTTGTGCATTCCTTATTGGATAAATGTTAATTATGTTTCTTTATATTCTTTGCAAGGTAGACAAATGAATTACTTATCTACCATGGGTAGATGCAATGACCTCCTGGAGAATGGAGATTATCTTATTCTGTTCTATGATGAATAATTATGCTTGATAATGTAAAAGTAACCCCTGCTCAGTTTTAATTTAATAAACTGTAATAACAATGTTTTTGGCGGAGAGTTATATCTCTCGCTGGGGAAATTTTCAATTGTCTCACCCCCGTGGGAAACATTTTTAGGTATGCATGGGAGGCAAAGCAGAAATCCTAGAACAAGGAAAGAGCAACAACAACAGCAGGGACAACAATAAGATCTCAGGTGGAGATATTGTCTGTCTAGTCATACAGATAGTAGTCCTATGTGTCGTCTCTGTATTCTCAGGTCCTCAGAGTTTTTAGTCAGTGTCTTATGAAACAATTTGAGGTTTTGGCTTGATGTCTCGAGATTCGTATACTGTCTGTATATAATTGTCACGGGTTAACAACCTAACTCCACTGTACACCTCAGGCGCCAACAAAAGGGGTACAATAGAGTTAAAGTTGCCCATCCCTGAGTGGATCAAACACATGAATATATAAATGCACCGAATAAAAAGCTTCGATACATAAACCAAATGTATTCATTACATAGGGGCCCGAAGGCATAGGAGTTCTACAGAAGAAACTTAATACATGAGAAACTAAATACAGAAGAAAAAGAAACATAATCTAAGATTCCCATTTAGCTTTATCATCCCCATGATAGATCTTATTTGTGAGCCAGCATATAGAGTAGCAACATCATCTTTCTTTCATCATGAGCATCATAAGCAAAAGGTACCTATAAAACATATACAATTGGTATGCGTCAGCACAATATATAAATATATTTTATTGAGTACACCTCCGCGTCATATAATTTAACTCTCATCATATCTTGGCAATAACATTAAAAGTAACTTGGCAGTAATAAGCAATATGGTCAGGAAAATCATTCTCAAACTGAAAGAAAGTTTATTTACAACAATGCACAAACATCTTTTAAGCATCTTTTCCATATATCTCAAGGCCTTTATGATCACTACCAAAGAGTTAGATCATATGTACATTGTGACCACTGCCAAAGAGTTAGGTCTGACCACTACCAAAGAGTTAGGTCATATGTACAGTGTGACCACTACCAAAGAGTTAGGTCACTTCCAAGCACACTGCCAAAGAGTTAGTGCTTTTCATATAATGGACAGAAATATATTATGTTTTCATTTTGCAAAATATATATATTTAAAGCAAACATCATCAAAGTTGGGTACTCATATAGCTCTATTTCAAATAATACCATATGCCAAGTTCTTACACTATTTTACAACCATACATTATTATAAGCCAAGTGAGAGTTAATGGTGTACCTTCTATTCAGAAGTGTGGAGTCCAGAGATGCTCCTCACTAGTACATTCAATTTCCTGAAATTATTGAAGATTTGGTATTTATTAGATATATTGTTCAAGTTACCCATATTCTAAAGAGTATATAAAAGGCCCTTTTATAGATTTGGAGTCATGAGAGTTGAGTAAGGATCATAGAGTATGGAGTTGAGTCCAAGATTATTATTGTCACATCAGAGTAGGTTCCTAAAGTCAGAATCATGGTCTAAAGATCATATTAATTAATTATGCACATATTGGTAGGTCAAAATAGGGAAAGGAGTGATAAATAGGTTTTATTGATAATTGAGTTATAATAAAAGGATTTGATCATTCCATGATGATAAGGATGCAAAAATATGATTATCACAGGTTTTTGGTGATTTAAACAGATTCGAGTATTTTCCAAATAATTAATCAAGATATACACAAAAAAAGGCATGAGTAATTACTCGAGTCAGATTTAGGGTCAACAGATGTCAAAATCGTGATTCTCGTATTTTTCTGATGAAAATAGAGTACTTATTTGTATTTTTCTGATACTCCTACTAATTTTTACGAATTTCCCAATATTAGGTTATTTACTGACTTTTGAGTTAATACAACGAAATCTAGATACATGAAGGACCGTTGGATGCTTAGATCCAACGGTCGAGATCTCACTCGCGTATAAAAGAAAAGATCTACATGCTGAGGTGGATTTACCTCACTGGTCCAACTGGACGACGGTGGGTCCCGCTCTCCCTTGTCTTCAGCTAGACTGGGTTTGCTCTGCCTTCAGCTCCGGCGAGCTCGGGCGATGGTTGTGCTCGTTCTTGCGCGAGAAAGAGGTCAGGTTCACCTTCGTGAGGGAGATCCGAGCTCAAGCGGCTAGCTTGCAGGTCATAGCTCCCCGCGAGGCGCTGGGTCGGCTAGAAGTCCGGCGAGCAGCACGGCTCGCGGCGAGCGGAGGGAAAAGCAGGAGCAGCGGTCGAGGAAGCTTGACTTTGAGGTGCCGTCGAGGAAGCTTGACTTTGAGGTGCCGTCGAGGTGACTTGAGGTCCCTCGGGGCTCGGTGGACACCCAATTTGGGACGAGCAGGCCGGGAGAGGTCTAGCCTAGCAGCTCGATGGCGGCAGAGCGGAAAGAAGGAGATGAGTTTGAGGGCGGAGCTCTCAAGGGCTGCTTTGGGTGAATTGGAGGGTGAGGCGAATCAAAGGGGTGTCGACGAAGCTGTTAGTGTGCTTATATAGGAGTGGGGGCAG
Organism: Alisma plantago-aquatica; assembly: GCA_963693085.1. Classification (NCBI taxonomy): domain Eukaryota; kingdom Viridiplantae; phylum Streptophyta; class Magnoliopsida; order Alismatales; family Alismataceae; genus Alisma; species Alisma plantago-aquatica. Next base: position 334,804,959 of record OY856411.1, on the reverse strand, counting down.
GTGATTTACAAATGCCCAATTGGTCTCAGCGCCAGTTGGGGAAGGTTGCTCATCGGCGAGATCGTGCGAGGAGCTGTGGTCGCTTTTGGAGGTCGTGCGAGAGATCACTGGGTTTGTGGAGGTGAGGTGGAGGCAATTCCTCGGTTGGTTGCTCGCGAAGCGGCGTGGAGTGGCGAGGAGTGGTCCGAGGTGGCTGTAGCCACGTCCTCGCGGGTCAAACGGAGGAAGAGGACGACCGGATGGCCGTCCGATCCACCCAGGATCCATGGACGTGCCATCCGATGGTCGCAATTGCTCAGGAGAGGCGGGTGACGTCAGCTCCGCGAACCAAGGAGGAAAAATAACCAAAACTATAGCTCGATGATTGAAATCATGACATATATTTGATCAAACATTAATAGAACTTGTAAAAATCGTAGAGGGAGCTAGGAATGTCCGAATGACATGAAATTTGGACCATAGCTTCACCATAGCATACCCCACATGTTTGTAAAGTTTGGGCTTGAAATTCCAATATTTGAAGGACTAACTAATTTTAGGAGAATTAGGGTTTTGAGATATATATTGAAGATTAAAGGAACAAAGTATAAAAGAATTAGAAAAACTCACTTTATCACAATAATGTTTATAAGACAGTTGATGTTGTAATCTTTGAGAAGGAATGGTACAGGTTGTGTACTTGTGAACCAGGATGAATTTGAAATACTTTGATTCTTGGTTAAAGAGTTTTCCTGTGAATGGATCTCTTTGAAAAAGTTTTAATTTTCAGTGATTTTCAGTAATCCGCTGCAAATAATTCGCTTCCGCATTAGTTAATCATGTTTTCGCGAGACGATCACCACATAGATGATGGATAGCTTCTCTCACAAGTTGTGTCTAAAATATGTATCTAACCCTTTGGGTGGGCCCCTAATATAGGAGAGTCATGAGATTGGAAAAATCAAATTCCAAACCCATTCCTATTTGCAATCCCAAAAATAGTATAATGTTGAAAACTGGGATAGGATCAGTAATAGGCCGATTACATCTTGTGATCACCCAATCATAGGAGTGCAGATATATATATGGCATGTTTTCCAATTTTAGACTTTCCCTATTACATTATGATCCTCTGATCAGGTGTCCTGGTGAGACGTTCACATGTGTCTAGTGGAAATCTAAATCGACCAAATTAAAATCAATTGATCTATAAACCCAATCAATATGATTGTCCGATCAGACATTATGGTCACCTGGTCATATGGTAAATCAATATTTTCATGATTTAGAACCATTGTAATCATATGTTTAACTAAGAGAATAAATTCCCTCATTGATCGTTATGTGTTCAACTTTGTAGTTTCCTCGTTATGTCGGTAGTGATATTAAAAAAAAACACAAGAAAATATTGGTGTCTAGACTCACATTATTGCCTTTGAAAACAACTACGACCTATAAAATGATCAACGTTTCCATGATCACTTAATCCCCTTTTTCATAGATATATATATTGAAATCAAGGCATGGAATGTCATCCTCTCAACATTCAATATGTATTCCTTGCACTAGAGTAGACTATTCAAGATATTGTGAGCTCAATATCATTTATTGATTTACATGAGCATGACCATACATTTCATAGTCTTTCTTATCATTTTTCTAGGATAACTCTCCCAATGGAGGAAAAAATCCCATCTACATCACTCCCAGTTATCCCCAAGTGTCAAAGTGCACCCAATAAGTACTACCTTTTTCACAACTCATATTTCTGAGTACATTGGGCTAATGGTCAAAGCACACAGAATGACTTGTGATTACTATAGTTACTTTAGGCCTAAGGGTCACAATCACTACTAACACATTGAGTCATGACTCAGACATGTGACTACATGACTCCCATGTGCCAATCCCAAGGTGGGTCTGATCATTTGAACTTGTTTTCTAACAAGTACCCATGCATTTTATTTGATATCCAATATAATGACTATAGAGACGTAGTCTCCACTCACCATACATGCTATCATTGTGTGTTATTATTGTACATTGATATCCATAATAATAACTGGTTAGGAACATAACAATAATTTGTACTCTTATTTTTCATATGATCTCATGGTCAAGTCCTCAACCTAATCCATATGCAATTGAGTCATATTATTCTGAGGATGTTATTTGGTCTATTTATTATCTTTATATCAAATCGAGCATATTATGTGGAATTCCCTTTTATCAATAATCAAATCAAGTCCAAAGTATGTCTATTACAATCATAACATGAAGGCTCTCAAGGAATACAATGAACAGTCCTACTTGCACTAGTGCCAATCACCCATGAATCTCATTCCAAGTGAACTAACATGACCATCATGTTTTTTTTATGAGAGTGCTTTAGTTAAGGGATCAACAATGTTGCTTTCAATCAATAATCAGCAAATTTTATTATGTCCTCAATGTAAAATCTCATGTATGAGATTGTACAATCTAAGAATATGCTTGGACTACTGATGTGATCTGTGTTTTTTAGCTCATGTTTTATCTCCATTGTTGTCGTAGTAAAGTTTCATCACATCTTGAATTGGTAGAACCACACCAAGTCCAATAATGAACTTCTTGATCCATATAGCTTCCTTTTGTGGACTGGATGCAACAATATACTCGACCTCTATTGTAGAATTTGTCATTGACTTTTTCTTGAAAATCTTCAAGCTTACCTCTCCACAATTTTGAAATAACACAAATCTTGGTTGTCATCTATGATCAACCTTGTCAATTTTTATGCTTGCATAAGTGTAACTTTTGAAACTAACTCTTCTTCACCTTCATAAAATAGGAATTGATCCTACATTTTTCTGAAGTACTTAAGGAAATTTTTCACAACTATCCAATGATCATCACCTAGATCTGACTGGTACCTACTGATCATGCTCTAAGTATAAAAAAAATTGGGTGTTTGCATAAATGATATATTTAATTGTCGAGGCATATGGAATCTTACTCATGTGTGCCTTCTCTTCCAAAGAGCTAGGATATTGGTATTTAAAGAGACTTATTCCATGTAGCATGGGTAAGTTTCTTCTCTTAGAATCAGGCATGTGAAACCTCTTTTGTAATTTTGTCAATATATTTACTTTGACCTAGACCACAAAGCCTTCTAGATATATCTCTACAGATCTTGATTTCTAGTATATAAGTTTCTTATCCCAAGTCCTATATAGAGAAGGAATTGTCCAACCATGTTTCAAATGATTGTGGAGTAGGGATTTCATTTCCCATCAAGAGTATGTCATCTACATATAATATGAGTAGTACAATTATGATCCCACAAATGCTCTTGTAAACAAAAGGTTTATCTTCAACTTCAATAAAGCCAATTTATTTGAGTATTTCATCAATATGAAGATTCTAGCTTTTAGATGCTTTCTCAAATCCATAGATTGATATTAGTAACATACAAACTATATTGGCGTCATTTGGATCAATAAAACCCTAAGGTCATGTCATATACACATCCTCAACAAGACTACCAATAAAGAATGTAGTTTTAATGCCCATTTGCCAAATATCATTATCATGATAAGCTATAATGGAAAGCATGATACTAAAGGACTTAATCACAACAACTGGTGAAATAATTTCACCATACTCAACACCTTAAATTTGTTTCATACATTTAGCAACTAATTTACTTTTTTAGGTTTGTACATTACCATTCATGTCAGTTTTCTTGAAGACTTAGTTTCACCCTATGGGCTTTACTCCTTTATTTGGACCCACCAAGGTTCATACCTTTTTGGAATACATGGAGTCCATCTTAGATCTCATGTCCTAAATTGACTTAATAGATTTTTAGTCCCTCTATAACTTCCTTTTAGGTTGTTGGATCATTATATGTGACAATCAAATCATCTTGCTAAGCTACAAAAAATCTATATCTCTATGTATCAAGACATTCCCTTCTAAATCTTAGAGGTTCTTGTGTTACAGTAGGGACTTACGGTTCCACAACATTTTGTAGTTCCTTTGGTTCCCTATCAAATTTGATAGGTTCAATGTATTTTGGTTGTTCTACACTTCTTCATGTTCTATTTTCACCCAACTGGTTCCTCTTGAAATAAATTCACTTTATAGGGATACATCATCTCTGGAAACATAGACATTGTTGTGAGATGGAACATAGAAGTAGTAACCCCTAGTTTCTCCAGGGTACCCAGTAAAAATACATTTATCCAATTCAAGTCCAAGATTTTCATAGAACAATTTCTTGACATAAACTTTGAATTCCCAAATATTCATGAAAGACATATTGGTAATTTTCCATTCAATATGTCATTTGGTGCCTTTTCAACAAATTTGGAAGGTACTCAATTAAGTGTGAATGTTGTGGTTTCTAGAGCATGTCCCCAACAGGAAAAGAGAAGATCAACTAAACTCATCATAGATCGTACCATGTCTAATAAGGTGTGATTCATTCTTGTTGATACACCATCACGTTGTGATGTCTTAGGTGGATTCCATATTGATACAATACCACAATCAATGAGAAGAACCTCAAACTCTTCGTTGAAGTATGAACCACCTCGAACTGATTGAAGTGCTTTGATTCTTTTACCAAAATGATTGTGTACTTCATTCATGAATTCCTTGAGCATTTCAAAAGATTCTGAATTGTTATTCATTAAATACACATGGAAAAACATATTGAAGTCAATAGTAAAAGTAATGAAGTATCGATATTCACCTCTAGAACTTGTTGTAAAAGGCACACTTACATCAATATATATGAGTCCTGTTAAGTCACTCGCTTTGTCATTGATTCAAGTGAAAGGTATTTTTTTCATCTTTCCCGATAAATAAGACTCGCATGTTTCTATTGATATAAAATAAAAGAGTCTAGATAACCATCTTTCATGGAGTTTAAATATGCACTTCTCATTTATGTGCCCTTGATGATAGTGTCAAATATATGATTTGTTTGAGTTGTTGAAATTTAACGTCTTGGAAATTATGTTAAATTCATCTATCTCAATATCCAATCAATAAAGGCTAAAGATATAGTGGCACTTCCATAAGATATCACATCTTTAAAAATGGAAATGCGACCATTCTATATTTGAAACACTAAAACCATTCTAGTTCAAACAAGATAAAGAAATAATGTTTCTATTTATGTAAAGAATAAAATAGAAAGACTCTGACACTAGGTAGACATAAATAGTAGGTGCCTACAGTTGTGTTAGCATCTCTTTCTCCATTCGCAACATGTAGTTCCTCCTCCCCTTTCAGTGTCTATAGTAGTGTTAGAAAATCTTTCTCCATTTGCAACACATACTTCCTCCTCCCCTTTCTTCAATGGTTTATATTTTTTCTAATCATGCATATTTTAACATATGTGAGATCCACATATGGTATCTTATACCCATGATGAAGAAGTAGATAAGTGTATTTCAATAACATATATATGTGAAGTGGATATCTATGTCCTCTACTTATTGTTCTTTAGTTCATCAAGGTAGAGAGGGAAATTTCTTTTATATTGTCTAGCCTAGTGAAAACAATGAAAATTGCCTCCCATAGACAATACTCCTTTTTCTTTAAGTGCAGAAGACTTAGGGTTAGCTTTAGAACATTTATAACCTTTTCCTTTTCCCTTGGACATTCTTTTTTTCTTTGTTGGCCATCAACACAAATTTGGGCTTGTGTTTCATTTCCCCTCAACAATTCTTAAGATGTAATAACATCCAATTTTGTGGATATTTCATGCCTATGTTTGTCCTTAATTTCCTTCTTCAGTATAGACTTTATTTAATATTCCCAAATTTCCACCACCTTACTCATTTTTGACTTGATTAGTCATTAACTACATCTTTTGTGTAGGAAAACCATCAATAGAGGCATAAACAAAAGAGGTCCACTATCAGTAGACCCTCCATCAATTCTCCCAACTGACGATCACTCTTTATCTAGATCCTAAATGTCACTGATAGTTAGTCGTCCCATAGAAGAACGGATCCACAACCCAAAGGTGAGTTGAGATCTCCTCTTCTGATGGATCAGCTGAGTGTCAACCAACTGATGGCTAATTAAACCCCTGACTTTCAAAGTTGTATCTTCCTTTGTCTACCAATTCCTTAAAAGGATATCTTCAACCAATGTACATTAGTGAGTTTCACCTATTGGAGACTTGATCGACCATTGTTCTATTGATGGTTCTGTATCATGCAACAACCAAAGGATCATCAAGTTCCCATCTTCAGATGGAACATTTATAGATGAGAACTGATGATCAAGATGGTTGTACCAATTGTCAGTTCATTAGCAACCTTTATGTTAGTTAAGTGTGTTCCCCAAGGAACATGCCCAAAGTACTTGAGGCACACACAAATCTCACCTATGAGGGCTTCAAGTCATGCACCAGTGCCTATATATACCACACCCCTTGCTATATAGAATAGGAAGCTAATCACTCAAGCTTAGGATGAAGTTGTGACAACCTAGTTTTCCTCCCTCATCTTTTATAATCATTCTCTCTCTTCAAGAGACTCGTCTCACTCAATTTAATTCCAATCACAATACTTGAGTATGTTATGACCCATTTTGACCACCTCGATGACTAATTTCATGATATATGGTTCTAACTCAAGAAATTGGACTAAATATCATGCTTTCACACATCACCTTCTTGCATCCAATGATTAACCTCATTGTTATGAAAACCTATCTCTCTTGTATATTTCATGATGAGAAGATTTCAATTTTGAATCTAGTGGCATAAAATAGCCTCATTTGGACCGTCCTAGCCCAAGATATGGGAATTTGATAGTTGACTCAATTTTTGCACATTTTATTTGTTTTATTGGGTTTTAGGCCTTAATGGGCCTAACCATACATGTGTCCCATGTGTTTCTCACACACATTGCCCCTCTCCTTTCCCCTTTATGAAATTAATGAAGGGTCGGAGATCCTCTTCTCCTTGCCCTCCAAATCGGGTAATGTGGGGTGGGGGAGCTATAAACCCTAACTTGTTGCTCCTTATATAACCCCCTCTCTTGTTTCCCTTTTTCTTTTCCCTAGTTTTGCTACAGTCGCCAACCTTCTTCACCCTGCTTTATTCTTTTTCATGCTCCATGGTTCCCCTTCTTCAACCCAACTTTGGCCAGCCATGGACTCTGTGGGAGCTCACCCAAACATCCCACCATCGGGCAAGCGCACTACAGGAGAGTGGCGAACAACGACAGTGTGCCCTACCCCGACCACCACAATGCTACTTTGAGCAGTTGCAGGCTGGGGGCATCCATAGAAGGGGAATGAGGTTACCCTGTTCTTCAGATACTCCTAGAAGAGCCCCGAAGCCTGGGTAAGAGGGCATGTGGACGTGATGGGAAATGATGAATAGTGCCTACAGGCAGCTGAGTGTGGGGCGCAATGATGGCAGGAGGTGCAGGACCGCTAGTAGTTGGACGGTCATAGTGAGGGTGGCATAGAACCATGGGGTGACTGGGCAGATCAACTGTAGGCTCGTGCTCTGAGAGTGAGCCATTTGATCTCAGGTGGCCCAGATCAACCAATAAATGAGGGTGATGCTTTCCTCCGATTTCCATATAGTTTTTAATGTAATACTTCTAAAAATCATATACCCCTCCTCTTTTGGCCAAATAGGGCAAATAAATATATCAAATTGATCCTCTTGATGAGAACTACAACATGAACCAACTTGCATACCTTAGCTATGTTACTAATTATCTTGTTTTGCCTAAAATGTGACCTTTAACTATGATTGATCACATTTAATGTATGTTGGTGATAAAACTGGGATCCTTGTTACTTAATCTACCCTATGATTCTTAAATGAGTACATTTGTACCCTTTTGACCCTAATGGAGGTCATAATTATCCTATTGCCAATGAATGACCTTTATTGTGCTTTTTGTTGACTTGTTTGTCTAGTTATGATGTACCTTACTCTATTATAATACTCTTACTTCTTAATGTGGACTTATGATAGATCAAACTTGGAATCAGTTGCCTATGCCTCTCTATGGCACAATATCACCACATGGACCAATTTTAATCTATGTTGTTCTCTATTGTGTCAAATGAGTGATGTGACCCCTTTCTGTCGATGTATGACTTTACCCTAATCAAATTGGGTGTTTGCCCTTTTTATGCACCCAAATACTATAGTAATCTCTAAAATCAGTAATTTGTGAGTTGTTGTTACCCATTGGGCTAAGACCAACCCCACTCATGGTATAATTATGAATGTGCACATGTTGACCTAAATGTCCATATTGCTTGTTTGTCTCCCATTTGCCCTAATCTTAGTGTGACTCTAATTCGTATGCTTCCCTCTCATCAATTCAGAACTGACTCTATTATTCTTATTTCTTTGATATGGAGGTACCCCGTAGGTCATATGTTGGACCCTAATGGTATATATGTTATACTTTGGTTATTGAATGCATATTGATTATTTCTATTTGAGGCCAAGACCATAGGGGCGTCCACCTAATCTTGAATATGATTCTTATGTACATACTAACCTGATCTAAATCATGTGTTATGCTTGGATCCCATGTCTTAGTTGAATCATGACCTTGTTTGCCCGATTATAAGTCTTTGACCCTACAATGGGCATAAGTGACCTAAATCATGTAATGTCCATATCGAATGAATGGAACACCCAAATGACATGAAACTTGAACCACACCCCTATGATGACCTCTAGATAAGTAAATGACAATCACATACACTAATAAGAAACTTTGCACCTAACATGGCCATAAACCCTAAAATGAAGCTAGTTAGGATTAATGATGAGAATCAAATGCATATATGTAATCTTGTGCTTAATCAGGTGTTTCCAGAGATCTAGATGGTCAAGTATAGGTTACAAAAACTCTAAATTAGGTACAAAATGTTATAATTATAATGACTATGTATTTCTTGCTTGAATGTGATACATATGTATGCTTGTTTACTTGCTCAGATATTTCCATGTAGTACTATAGTATTGTATTTGATGTTTGCCTCACACGTGTTTTATAACTTGCAAACATAATATAGAAACTCCATTATAGAAACCTCTTACACCTGCCTAAAATTTTGGGGTAAGGACATGAGGATGGGCGTCCTATTTGAGTTATCAAGATAGGGTGGATCGTTGATAAAAGGGTTATCTGATATTGAGCACCCTCATACACTCTTCCAGTGAGAAGATGTCCATAAAAGGCTTTACGAATACATGATATTGATGAATGCCTAAAATAATAGTATGTTTGGAGTGAAATGACATAAAACATGGCTATCATTTTGCTAAATACTTAACTTGTTTATATCTTGTTCATTACTTCTACAAATCTTTTCAACTTATGCAAAGCTTGTGTATATATATATTTTTTTGCCCTGTACTCGGCACCTTGTGTGCTTGACCCACCTTGTTTCACGTATTTTATAGGTTATTGGTGAGCTATGTTAGCTATTCTTGTTGTAGATCCCTAGTATCCATGAGCATACTGGTAAAATTGTACTCTTGAACATGTAATTGAAAGATTGTAATAAACAATGTTGCTTAATATATCTTGTTGAATGTTGAGGCTATGGTTGGTTTTTTTTATCTTGTTATATGTTCATGTATGCTAAACATTTCACGCTTCTGCATGTCATCTTTGGTATTCTTTTAGTTCATTGGGTCGGGATCCGACTCCATGACAGATGGTATCAGAGAATGAACAATAACTAAACCAAACATGACTCACATGAAACACAAACTAAACGCAACCTTGCATCTCAAACATAGAAACTTAATGGGCTGTCCTTTGTGGACTAAGATGACCTAGACTCTAGGTTAGAACCTAGATGTTCTAGAACTAGGTGTAGACTTGTGTAACCCTTAGAGATTTTCTTTTCCCCTCCTTTGGTCCTGTACTATGGGCTATATGCTCAGGAGGGTGAGAAAAGGGAGATCTTATCCTAACCCTAGACATGTCTTCACGACATGTTCTTAGGGTATCTACATAGGTTTGCACCATGTTCTTTCTATTTCTCGAGGTATCATTTCTCTAAGTGTCATGGTATTAGACTACTTGATGAGTGTGGTAACTCATTTTGGTTTTGGTTTTGTTCAAATGGAGTATGGTGGTTTTTCATCACTTGTTTCAACATTGGAGAAAACTATTTCAAGTATTAGTATATGTACATATGAAAAATGTTACCACACTAGGAAAGGTAGCGAGTGCCCATGTAGCCTACAAGAAAGAGGTGTAACATCAAGTCTAGATGAGGGAGTTCAGATGACAGTGGGGTCTCTAGATTTGTCTAGAGACATGATAAAGGTTAGGCTAGTGAGTATCCTAGATAACCTAAGTTGATGATGATGATGATGATGATGATGATGATGATGATGATGATGATGATGATGATGATGATGATGATGATGATGATGATGATGATGATGATGATGATGATGATGATGATGGGGATTATTATGGTGATGATGATGATGATGATGATGATTATGATGATGATGATGATGATGATGGTGATGATGATGATGATGACGATTATAATGTGGATAATGATGTTGATGTGGATATGAACCAAGTTTGTTTTGAAAGGGTCAAGTATATTTGTTGATATGAGATGAGTTTGACCATGCAACTCTAGCTAAACCTAGCACCTTGTATGATACATGTGACTTGGTTGATGTGCTAAAACATAGCTAGTGGGTTGACATGGTTGCTTGTATCTAGTCTTATATATGATGAGATATGATGTGTAAGATAGGGTTTTGGACCAAAATAGGCCTCAAATATCTTTACAAAGAAGGACCTCTAGAATGGGACATATGAAAAGGGTGACCTCTTGATATGAGTCGACCCATCACGGGAGAAGGTCAGAGTACCTATACTCCTAATATGTGAAATGTTGAAAAATATGCATGATGAAATACATGATGATGAGTCCCCATCTAGAATACTTCTAAGTATGTGAGTTGAGTCACCTAGTGTGTGGTCCCTTGAAAACTTTAAACCCTAGGTTTCCTATGAAAAGATATAACCCTAGAGGAAGAGGCCTTCAATATAAGATGTTTTTCTATATAAGTGAGGCAGATGTCCCAAGACCCTAATATGATGTACATGACATGTGATCTCCAAGATGAGCCTCATACATGGGTTAGTGGTTTGATGCAAAGGAATCTAGTGGTTTCTCTTCTTTGGTATATTGGCTAAAAGTTTGGTATGGGTAGATGTTTGTGGTTAGCATGTTTTGCCTTGACATGTATAGGTCTTAGTTTGAGTGACTTGAGATTTTGGATCTCCTTTGAGATACAAGTGAGATATATGTGAAACCTTGATGTTGATGATAACGTTGTTTCTCAAATGATACTTCATACATGAAATATCCCACTTACGTTCAAACTTGATATATGTATGATAAGTCACCCTCATACGCTAGACCCAATATGAACTCACACCTCGCATTAAAGATGTATATTTGGAAGCATGAAATTGATATGATGATGTCATAAGTGTTGACCTAGGTGTCGCACATTGCCCATATTTTGATAATGACTTAACCATTCCATTCATATGTATCTAACAAATCTATTTGAGATCATTGCAGATATTAGATACAAGAAAAGAATCACTTTTATCTCCATAGCTACTCTTCCGGCACATGCAAAACATGTGATTTTTAACCGCTTTGTAATATAGCCCTTAGAGGCTTAGAACATTTTATGTAATCACTCATAATCATGTTTTGCATTGTATCTAAGATGGATAAAATGATTGGGACTCAAAAATCCATCGTTTGTACAGTTTATGAAAATTCCAAAATACCCTTAATAGGGATTTTGTCGGCCGAATTCCAAACTCGGCCGATCCATATATTCTGGAATTTTCTGGGCTGTCGGCCGAGTTTCCAACTCAGCCGACCCCTGTTCGGTCAAGTTTCAATGGTAGGAAACTCGGCCGATCCACTGGTTGGCCAAGACTGAAGGTCGACCGATCGGTCGAGTTTCCCCATGGAAACTCGGCCGACAGTCTGCCTCTCAGACTTGTCGTCTAGTGTGTCGGCCGAATTGCCTTTAATGAAACTCGGCCGATCGAACTGTACGGGAATGCAGAAAAAGCAATTCCAACCGTTGGAGGAGTTGGTGGGACTCAAAATAGATCCGTTGCAAGTTGTAAAACGGCTAGTTTGTGCCACTTAACTCACCCAACCTCAAAGGGACACCCTCAACTATAAATAGGACCTCTTGGACTTCATTCCAAGGTTGCTCATTCACATATGCTTGGTCCTAGCCTTAGTTGAGTGGTTTCTAATCCTTTGAGCCCCTTTCTCTCTCTACCTTCAAAGCAAATTCGTGAGTATGAGTGAGTTAGGATCCCATGTATGAGAGCTATCATTTGTAATCTTGTAAAGCTCTCCTTTCCACTTCTCCCATCTCCATTCTCTATGAAGATTGATTGAAGTTTCTTCTCCGAGTGAAAGAGAAGAAGGTTGCTGTTCTTCCCCAAGTGAAGGAGAAGAAGGCTAGCTGCTCCAGGCCTCCGAGTGAAGGAGGAAGGTGCTAAAGATCTCCAAGTGAAGGAGAGGTGCAAGGCAAAGCTCAAGCAAGATGGGTAATTCCTGCAAGGCTGAAGACTAGAGCAAGAGTAGGTAAGTCCTTTGAAGAAGGCTGAAGACTACTTGCTTGGTGGGTAAGTCCTTGGTGAGGTAGAAGATCTTGGCTTGATATATAAGTCCTTGGATGGTTGGTTGTTGTAGCTTGTAAGCTTATTGTGTGATATATATATAAGAGAACCAAGTTACAAATCCTAGAGCCTAACCAACTCTAGGTAGTGGACTGACATTGCTCCTAAGTTTAGGACATGGAACCACTCTAAACCACCTGTCCAAGTGCATGCTTTCCTTGTCTCTTATCCTTGCTTTGTATGCTAGTTTAGGACATCAAATTGCCGTTTTGAATTAAGTTCTGCACTTAATATAATTTGGTGGTCTAATCACTTTTGTGAAGTTTGTGAAGCTCTATTCAACCCCCCCTTCTAGAGCCCATTGATCCAACAAGTGGTATCAGAACAGGTCTTCTCCAAGCTACTTCAACAAGTAGGAGAAGATGGGCGATTCAGCTCTTGGGTCACTCAATCTTGAGGGAAGCTACTCCACAAGACCCCCGGTCTTCGACGGCACAAACTTCCTATATTGGAAGAGAAGAATGCAATTCTACATCCAAGGCGTGAGCTACGAGATGTGGAAGATAGTCCATCTCAAGTATGAAGAGCCGAAGGGGAACATCACCACGTGGACGGAAGATGAGATGAAGCGTGCTCAACTCAATGCTAAAGCTGTGAGCATCATCTACGCCGCCCTTTCACCATCGGAGTTCAACCGCATCTCTTCTTGGGACACGGCGCATGAGATTTGGCATAAGTTGTGTGTCACCTATGAAGGGACGGAGCAAGTCAAGGAGGCCAAGGTCTATATGCTCGGCGGCCTACTTGAGAACTTCAAGATGGGGAAGAATGAAAGAGTTGCGGACATGTACACAAGGTTGAATGTCATCTTGAACAGTCTTGCAGCCCTTGGAAGTGTCATGGATAGAGGTACCATCAATGCAAAGATCTTGAGATCTCTTCCAAAGAGATGGGAGCCAAAGGTCACTTCAATTGAAGAAGTCTACAAGCTGAGCGAGTTGTCAACCGAGGAGCTGGTTGGTAATCTCCAAGCACATGAACCAAGGCTCGACAAGCAAGAGGAAGAGGAGAAAAGAGAAGAGAAGGAGTCCAAGAAGATGAAGGACACAGCCTTCAAAGCTCAAGTTGAAGAAATGATGCGGCAACAACAACTTGCCATGAAGTCTCCCTGCCCTTCCTCAAGCGAAGATGAAGGTGCAAATGATCATGAAGCCAACTATTCAACAGGAAGACACTTCAAGGGCAAACCATCATCCTCCACTCCTAGATGCTACGAGTGTGGTCAAAAGGGCCACTACAAGAATGACTGCCCAAAAGCCAAGAAGGGCTATCATAAGAGCAGCCACAAGAAGGATGACAAATACAAAAGAGAAGCCAAGTACAAGAAGAAGAACAAGAAGGAGAGAAGACCCAAAGATGCAGCTCATGCGGCATGGGAGGAGTCCTCTACTTCAAGTTCCTCAAGCTCCGAGGATGGTGAATGTCACCTTGCACTTATGGCTTCTACTAGTGAAGAAGTAATTGAGGTAAGTGAGGTAAGTAAGGTAAGTGACGAAAGTTTACTTGTTTTATCTAAGGAAACCCTCATTGAAATGCTTAATGATTGTCAATCATCTTTTGCTAAATGTAAAGCTAAAAGAAAAAGATTAGGAAAGATAGTTGATGATCTCTATGCCAAGATTGACATTCTAGATCAAAATGAGAAATTACATCTTGATAGCATAGATTTTCTACAAGGGCAATTTCTAGACCTTGAACTTCAATATAATGGAGTAGAGGTTGAGAATGGTACTTATCTTAAAACTATTGAAAATCTTAAGATTGAGAACCAAAATTGCCTAGATGAGCTAGATGTTCTAAAAACTGAAAATGTTGAACTTAAGCTTATTGATGATGCTAGGAGAGATGAAGTGTATGCTTATCAAAGGGAAATTGTAGTCCTTAAATCTGAAAATGCTAAACTTCTTGCACAAACAAATGATTTATCTTCTAGACCTATCTTGCCTAGAAATGAAGTTGCAAACTTAACTCTTGAAAAAGACTCTCTTCTTACTAAAGCCCTCTGTCTTGAGGCCGACTTGTTGCATGCTAGAGAAGATCTTGCTAGTTTATCTACTACCATTACAAATCTTAGTGATGATAATGCTAAATTAAGATCTACTCTGCAAAGGTTTCTTTCGGGTAAGAAGTCTCTAAATGATGTTCTAGAGCACTCTACCAAACAAGTTGGTACTAGTGGTCTAGGATACAATGCGACTACTCCAAAAGGTAAGAAGAAGAAAAAGGGTAAGAAAAGAGTGTGGAAACTCCAATTTTCAATGGAGAGTCTTCCGGCTCTAAAAATCCCATGGTATGTATGCATTGCAAATGTGATGATCATTATTCTACCTATTGTCCTTACAAGCCTAAGGGGACCAACCCAAATATGAAATGGGTCCCCAAGCTAACCCCGGACCCCAAAGTTTGAGTTGGGTTCCGACATCCTCTTTTCTTGCAGGTCACAAAGAAATGGATTGTTGATAGTGGCTGCTCTAAGCACATGACTGGAGAAATCAGCCATTTCAACAAAATTGTGAAGAAGAAAGGAGGATCGGTAACCTTTGGGGACAACAAAAAGGGTAAGGTTATAGGTGAGGGTGATGTAGGAAATGATTTGTGCATTAAAAATGTTTTGCTTGTTGATGGCCTACATCACAACTTAATTAGTGTTAGCCAATTATGTGATAATGGTTATCTTGTGCTCTTTACTTCCTTAGAATGCTTGCTTCTAGATTCCCGGTCCTATAATGTCATATATAAGGGAACTAGAAATGGTAATCTATATGTGATTGTTCTTGATGCTTTAAAGCCCATACTAAATAGATGCTTAGTCGTGGATAAAAACGATCTGTCGCTTTGGCATCGACGTTTGGGTCATGTGAACTTGCATCAAATGAAGAAACTGAACAAAAAGGACTTGGTTCGAGGACTTCCCAAATTGGATTTTGAAAAGGATGAGGAATGTCAACCTTGTACTCAAGGGAAACAAACCAAATCCTCCTTCAAATCCAAAGGAGTCATGAGTACCAAGAGAGTTCTAGAGCTTCTTCATATTGATCTCTTCGGACCTATGAGAACACAAACGCTTCGCGGCTCCAAGTATTGTCTTGTTATTGTCGATGATTTTTCTAGATTTACTTGGACTTTCTTTCTTGTTTCCAAAAGCGACACACTCGATGTTTTCTCGAGCTTTTGTAAACGAGTTGAAAACGAAGCTTCTTGTCATGTTGTTTCCATCCGTAGTGATCATGGGGGAGAGTTTGAAAATGATCTTTTTGAAAGTTTTTGTGAAAAATCGGGTTATTCGCACAATTTCTCTTCTCCTCGCACACCCCAACAAAATGGAGTTGTTGAGAGGAAGAATAGATCGCTACAGGAAATGGCTAGGACCATGCTTCTTGAGTATGACACTCCTAAGAAGTTTTGGGCTGAAGCCGTTAGCACCTCATGTTTTGTGCAAAACCGAGTTTTCACTCATCCGACTTTTAAGAAAACCCCCTATGAACTATGGCGTGGTAGGAAGCCGTCGATTGATTTCTTTCATGTGTTTGGATGTCCATGTTTTGTTTTGAACACCAAGGACTCTCTCGACAAGTTTGATCCGAAATCCTACAAGGCTTTCTTCCTAGGCTATAGCACTACTAGCAGGGCTTTTAGAGTGTTTAACATTGAACTATCTAAAATAGAAGAATCTATAAATGTTAAATTTATTGAAACTAACCCTGGTATTGGCAAGCATTTGGGTGATGATGATGTTGCAGATGAAATCATTCCTATCTTAAAAGAGCTCAACATCAAAGACAAAGGCAAGCAGGTTGAAGAAGAAGAAAAGGAAGAAGAAAGGAAGGATCCCACTCCCCGCTTTGCAAAGAATCACCCCAAGGAGTTGATCATTGGCAACCCGTTTGAAAGAGTGAGGACACGAGCTGCACACAACAAAGAACAAGCAGACAGTGCCTTCATCTCTCAACTGGAGCCAAAGAACATCAAAGAGGCCCTTGGCGATGATGAGTGGATCCTTGCCATGCAAGAAGAGCTTGAGCAGTTCGAGAAGAACCGTGTGTGGACCTTAGTGCCAAGACCAAATGATAGAAAGATCATTGGTACCAAATGGGTCTACCGCAACAAGCTTGATGAGCAAGGAAAAGTGGTAAGGAACAAAGCAAGGTTAGTAGCACAAGGTTACAATCAACAAGAAGGTATTGATTTTGATGAAACCTATGCTCCTGTTGCTAGATTAGAATCTATTCGAATGCTACTTGCCTTTGCTAGTTATAAAAATTTCTTGCTTTATCAAATGGATGTTAAAAGTGCGTTTTTAAATGGTACAATCGAGGAGGAAGTATATGTTGCTCAACCTCCAGGCTTTGAAAATGATAAGTTACCCAATCATGTCTATTTCTTGCAAAAAGCTCTCTACGGACTCAAACAAGCACCTCGAGCTTGGTATGAGAAACTAAAGAACTTTTTGTTAGATAACGGGTATATCATGGGCAAAGTTGATTGTACTTTGTTTCTAAAGCACACTTCTACCCATTTTATCATAATTCAAATATATGTTGATGATATTATATTTGGCGGAACTGACCTTGATCTTTGCAAAGAGTTTGGTTCTCTTATGCAGAGTGAATTCGAGATGAGTATGATGGGTGAGCTGACCTTCTTCCTAGGCTTCCAAATCAAACAAACCAAGGAGGGTAACTTCATCAACCAAGGCAAATACACACTTGAACTGCTTAAACGCTTTGGGATGGAGAACATGAAGCCAATGGATACACCCATGTCAAACACTGCAAAACTTGACAAGGATGAAGAAGGTGAGAAGGTAGATGAGAAGCTCTATAGAGGTATGATCGGAAGTTTACTTTACTTAACTGCCTCTAGACCTGATATAATGTTTAGTGTTGGCTTGTGTGCTCGCTTTCAATCAAGCCCTAGGAAATCACATCTTATTGCTGTAAAGAGGATTTTGAGGTACTTAGCCAAAACTCCAAATTTTGGACTATGGTACCCTAAGTCAAGGGACTTTACTCTTGTAGCATATAGTGATGCTGACTACGCAGGTTGCTTGATTGATAGAAAGTGCACAAGTGGCACTTGCTTCCTCTTGGGACCATGCTTGGTGTCTTGGTTCTCCAAGAAACAGAGCACAGTGGCATTATCAACTACCGAAGCTGAGTACATTGCAGCCGGAAGTTGTTGTGCCCAGGTCCTATGGATGAAGCAAATGCTCCAAGACTTTAACATTCATTTTGATGCTTCTCCTATTTACTGTGATAATACTAGTGCAATAAATCTTTCTTATAATCCAATATTGCATAGTCGAGCTAAACACATAGAAGTTCGCCATCATTTTCTCCGTGATCACATTGTCAAAAAGGATATTTATATCACACATGTGGATACGGAAAATCAGTTGGCGGACATTTTCACTAAACCGCTTGCTAGAGAACAATTTAATTTTATTAGATCAAAATTGCTTATAACCTCTCTTGATGATGTTGAATTGCTCTCTAATTAGTTGGTTGCATCTTATGTGTGTTGCTCTTGCTTATAAATGCTTTGATTGCTCAATATGCTTGTTTTTGATAAAATTTATCTTGTTTCTATCTCTTCTTCGGGTTTTTCTCGCAAATCGGGTTTTAATCGACAAATAGTACCCTATGATGATGGGAATGTGCCTAAATATGCTTAATATACAATCTACTCCAACCAGAAAAATTGCTTTAGGTCATTTGAGGCTAGGGCTAGAATCTAAGTTTTTCCCACATCAGGGATTCTGTCGGCCGAGTTGGAAACTCGGCCGATCGGTCGGGGACAGGGCACCTGTGTGTTCTGTCGGCCGAGTTTCCTCTCCCTGGAACTCGGCCGATCGGCGGCAGACTGGTTTAATATATATAGGAATCGGCCGACTTGCTCCCTCTCAACTAGAGCAAAGTCGACCGAACCCTAGTCGCCCAGCCCGACCCTTTCTCCCCTGGTGCTCCTCTCTCTCTCTCCGGCCGATTTTCTTCCCAAATCGACCTGTTAGTGTGTTCTTGCTGCTCTTGGCGTGCTGCCTGCTCTCTCTCTCCGCGTGGATCGGCTCCTTTCTCTCCGTTCTCCTCTCCAATGAGGTCCCAACGCCGGAAACGTGCCGTTCCCGCCCCTGCTCCTGCGGTGCCTCTTGCACCTAGGTATATGGTGTTTGATAATCTTTCTTTTGTTGACAATGCTGCTATTGCTCGCTACAAAGAGCTCCTTCCTCGCTCTCCCTTTCCTTTTCGAGCTCTTTATCAGCCCCATAGCTATCATGCCGACCTTTTCGAAGCTTGTCAACTCTTTCACACACATCATCTTGAAGCTCTTTGTATTGAGGATGCCCGTTTTTATAACCTAAAATACAACACCAAAGCTGTACGTCAATTCTACGGTAACTTGCGGTGGAATTACGACTCTTTGGTTCCCCCTTCGGACACCTCAATCGTTTTGACGTCTATGATTGCCGGCCAACCTTTCCATATTACTGAACGATCGTTCAATCTCTATCTCAATGGCAATGTTGGCACGGCGTCATGGATTACCGATTACCCTGCTTATCTTGATCTCTTGTATCCCGAGGACGTCTATAAGACCATCGAGGTTGACTTGACCGATATTCATAAGTTTCTCAAGCAACCCGATTTTCCTTATAGAAAGAAGGGCACTCTGCCATCTTCTGCCCTGTCCTCTCCTCGCCGTGTTTTGGCGTTCGTTCTCAGTTGCAATGTCCATCCAAAGAAAAACCAAACGGACATCGCTGAGAACACAGCTATGATGATGTATCTGCTTTTGAACAACCAAGGAGTCAAATGGGCTCGTTACATCCTTCACCATATGACTTGTTTTGACTCGGGAAAGAACACCAAGGGCACGCATCTTCCTTATCCTGCCCTAATTTGTGGACTTTTCCAGCATGCCACTGGAAAGTCTCTCTTTTCCGATTTTCTCTACCGCCCCGATCGTAAGGGAGTGTATATCAGTGAGACCACTCTTCAGAAGAGTGTCCCTACCTCTGGTGCATCATCTTCTTCTGCTCCACCTCCACCTCCATCATCATCTACTGCACCTCCTCCTCCACCCTCCACAGCTGCTCCACCTCCTCCTGAGCCATCTTTCCGACCTCCTCCGCAGCCGGCTTTTGCTGACTTCCATGTCTCCAATGAGGCCCTCATGGGGTACCTCATGCATCAGCAAGCCTACAACATGCAGGTCCAGCAACATCACCATCAGGATCTGTGCCACATCATGTCATCCATGTCTTTATCTTGCCCGCAGCCCTACCCCACCTACGAGCCCTACCCCGGTGGCGACTACGCTTCTTATGCGTATAGTCAGTTCTACCCACCTCCACCACCCTCTGCTTCCGCTGATCACTCTGCAGGTGGATACACTCACTCTTCTCCGGTTCTGGCGCTCCCAGGTGGCCGTTTGTCTGAGCTTCTGGCCCAGTACACTTCCTCTGCTCCCCCTATCGAGGTTGCCTATGAGTTACATGCTCTAGGCATGTCTTGGGCTGAGCAGAGTGTGCGGTGGCCCGGGCGTGCTTTTGGTCCTCCAGACGAGGATATGGCTGACCAGGACGATGCTGACACTGACGCTGATGAGGCTACTGCGACGGATGCCGAAGACGATGACGATGACGATGCCGATGCTGAAGACGAGGCTACACCAGCTGCTGCTCCTCCTTCAGATGATGGAGATGAGGACTACCAGCCCGACGAGGACATGGAGGCTGTCGTTGATGATGTTGACATAGATTAGTATAGCTTAGAGTTGATGTGTCTAGTTTAGTCTTGGATGACCATGATATATCTTTTTGGACTATGATTGTATTATTTACATTCGGCACATCATCTGAGTTGTACTATTGCTACTCCGTTTGTCCGTGTAGTTTTTGTCTTATGTTTGTTTTTGGAAACACTTTGTATGGCTTATCTTATAGTGTGTTCCATATTTTGATGAATGACAGGTTTTTGCTTTCGTGCTTTATCTTGATATTTATCTGTTTCTCTATGTTTTGGTTGATTGAGTGTTTGGAGAAGACCTTGCTTTTATGCTCTTCTACCCCCCTGCCTTTTTGAGATGACAAAGGGGGAGAAAGACCTCAATCATATTGTTTTTATTGCTTGTATGGTTCTTTTCTTGTCTATAAACTGAAATGCATCTAGACTTGTTTAGAATCATATAGTATCGATATATGCTATGTCTGCTTGTGTGTTAACTAACTATGCAGGAACGAGTAAGCATGAATTGAGGGGGAGCATTACAAATTGAGCACATTTTCATCCCCTTGCAATTCCCTAAAGAAAAGGTATAATTTTCACATTCTTTTCAATATGTTGAGGAATGGTTTGTCATTGTCAAAAAGGGGGAGAATGTTGACCTAGGTGTCGCACATTGCCCATATTTTGATAATGACTTAACCATTCCATTCATATGTATCTAACAAATCTATTTGAGATCATTGCAGATATTAGATACAAGAAAAGAATCACTTTTATCTCCATAGCTACTCTTCCGGCACATGCAAAACATGTGATTTTTAACCGCTTTGTAATATAGCCCTTAGAGGCTTAGAACATTTTATGTAATCACTCATAATCATGTTTTGCATTGTATCTAAGATGGATAAAATGATTGGGACTCAAAAATCCATCGTTTGTACAGTTTATGAAAATTCCAAAATACCCTTAACAGGGATTTCGTCGGCCGAATTCCAAACTCGGCCGATCCATATATTCTGGAATTTTCTGGGCTGTCGGCCGAGTTTCCAACTCAGCCGACCCCTGTTCGGTCGAGTTTCAATGGTAGGAAACTCGGCCAATCCACTGGTTGGTCAAGACTGAAGGTCGACCGATCGGTCGAGTTTCCCCATGGAAACTCGGCCGACAGTCTGCCTCTCAGACTTGTCGTCTAGTGTGTCGGCCGAATTGCCTTTAATGAAACTCGGCCGATCGAACTGTACTGGAATGCAGAAAAAGCAATTCCAACCGTTGGAGGAGTTGGTGGGACTCAAAATAGATCTGTTGCAAGTTGTAAAACGGCTAGTTTGTGCCACTTAACTCACCCAACCTCAAAGGGACACCCTCAACTATAAATAGGACCTCTTGGACTTCATTCCAAGGTTGCTCATTCACATATGCTTGGTCCTAGCCTTAGTTGAGTGGTTTCTAATCCTTTGAGCCCCTTTCTCTCTCTACCTTCAAAGCAAATTCGTGAGTATGAGTGAGTTAGGATCCCATGTATGAGAGCTATCATTTGTAATCTTGTAAAGCTCTCCTTTCCACTTCTCCCATCTCCATTCTCTATGAAGATTGATTGAAGTTTCTTCTCCGAGTGAAAGAGAAGAAGGTTGCTGTTCTTCCCCAAGTGAAGGAGAAGAAGGCTAGCTGCTCCAGGCCTCCGAGTGAAGGAGGAAGGTGCTAAAGATCTCCAAGTGAAGGAGAGGTGCAAGGCAAAGCTCAAGCAAGATGGGTAATTCCTGCAAGGCTGAAGACTAGAGCAAGAGTAGGTAAGTCCTTTGAAGAAGGCTGAAGACTACTTGCTTGGTGGGTAAGTCCTTGGTGAGGTAGAAGATCTTGGCTTGATATATAAGTCCTTGGATGGTTGGTTTTTGTAGCTTGTAATCTTATTGTGTGATATATATATAAGAGAACCAAGTTACAAATCCTAGAGCCTAACCAACTCTAGGTAGTGGACTGACATTGCTCCTAAGTTTAGGACATGGAACCACTCTAAACCACCTGTCCAAGTGCATGCTTTCCTTGTCTCTTATCCTTGCTTTGTATGCTAGTTTAGGACATCAAATTGCTGTTTTGAATTAAGTTCTGCACTTAATATAATTTGGTGGTCTAATCACTTTTGTGAAGTTTGTGAAGCTCTATTCAACCCCCCCCCCCTTCTAGAGCCCATTGATCCAACAATAAGATCTTAGCTTGAATAATAAGGGGTAACATGCCTAATTTCATGCCTAAATGAGGAAAAAAATAATTAAATCAATATGATGATACTCTTGGGGTCATAACTCAAATAAACATTATGAATAAATTAGTTAATCATGGACAAAAAAATGGATGGACTTAATTGATTAGAATTATAGAACTTGGGGAAAACCAAGTCATGCATGAAATCTAGTATAATGATGAAATATCAACATTCAATGGTGATCCCTTTTGAAAGCCATGATGATGAACATGCTCATCTGATAGATTGATAAAATCTTGATAAAACATCTTAGGCTTGTGCAAAGACTGGAACAAAACCCTAATGTAGGGGTAGCAAGGGATGTGAAAATCCAAATGCCATGACGATGTCATAATATGATTGAGATTATAGTAGTATGTATCTAATTGATATGGGTAAACCCCTAATAATGATAGCCTAAATGTTCACTTGGTAGTGGGGGTGCCCGTATACCTCAATTGGATATCCTAAACATGAGGTTTTTCTTGACTTTGACTCTTAACTATGATATTAGACAAATTTCGAGGACAAATGTTTTTTTTGAAGGGCAGAAGGATGTGACAACCTAGTTTTCCTACCTCGTCTATTATAATCATTCTCTCTCTTCAAGATACCCATCTCACACACTTTAATTCCAATCATAATACTTGAGTATGTCGTGACCCAATTTAACCACCTCGATGACTAATTTCATGATATATGGTTCTAATTTGAGAAATTGGACTAAATATCAAGCTTTCACACATCATATTCTTGCATCCAATGATGAACATCATTTTTATGAACATCTAGTTCTCTTGTATATTTCATGATGAGGAGATTTAAATTTTGAATCCAGTGGCGCAAAAATAGCCTCATTTGAACTGTCCTAGCCCAAGATATGGGCATTTGAAAGTTGACTCAATTTGTGCACATTATATTTGTTTTCTTGGGTTTTAGGCATTAATGGGCCTTACCAGACATGTGGTCCATGTGTTTCTCTCATACATCACCCATCTCCTTTCTACTTTAGGAAATTAATGAAGGGAAGGAGCACCTCTTCTCCTTCCCCTCCAATTTGGGTAATGTAACACCCTCCCTAAGCACACACATGCGCATATAGGAAGCAACACTGAGTTATCCAAAACTCATGCACTCAAGGTGGCATTACATAAAACTGGCATTCATAACAACAATATAGTCAATCATACAAATTTAAAATAAGAAACATTCTCATAATTATTCTTACAAAAGGAACATAATGGATATCACATGGAAAACTAACTTAACATCTTGAGACATAGTCTAAAGTTTTGAATAGTGAAACATATAGCTAAGCCTATAATCATGAGTATCATCTTATAGTTGGAACCTCACCAGATCCTATCATATTGCATCCTTGTGCTTGAGTCTTTGGGATCCATTCCGCTCTTGCTTCTCACATGCAAACATCTCGTCCCCAACCATGCATTGGAAAAATAGTTGTTAGCGTAAGTGGCATCAATATTCTAACATATATATTACTTAACGAAACAAGATACTACAAAATATTGTTAAACATTATATACTAAGAACTAACATCAAAAGCTTTACAAAATATGAAACGTAGGTATATCTTCTTACTTTAACTTAGTTCTTATCTTTTTACTTATCTTTCTCTAGAGACCTTTACTTTGGTACTTGGGTCTCATGACCTGCACTACGGTTCTTGGGTCACATAACCTACACTCTGGGCCTAGGTTATGTATCCGAATTGGCCTGCATTCTTGTTCCTGGGCCACATGACTTGCACAAAGGGCCTGAGTCACGTCTCTCTTATCATAATCCCTTTCAGTACACTTATGAACGAGATTATATACATTCTCTAAACTAAGGCATCTTTTATTTATGACTTTTATCTGATTGTGACCACAATTATACAATAAGTACTCCTCTGTTGACACCAAAGTATCCTCTATGGTGCAAATCACCCTTTGTTGGCACAATGTAACCTCTATTGACACTGAAGTATCCTCTATGGTACAACACACCCTCTATTGTCACAACATGCCCTCTAAAACGGAGTAAACACTCCTATGAATTGGCAATAGTTGTCTCTGAATTATCCCAGGACTCTCTGAATGAGGACTTATCATATAATGTATTATGTGAAAGTTCTAAATTAATTATCTTAAGCCTAAGCTTACTAAATTCTGAATCTGAACTTATCTGAAACTGAGTATTGAGTATTGAACATTACTGAAATCTGAATTTGAATCTTTACTCTTAAATTTTGAACTAAATCTATATCTGAATGTGAATATATGTCTCAGTTACTGCATAATTTAGATTGGGTCTATAACCCTTATCATGTATCTTTATTCAAAATCTGGATACTCACATAATGAGTAGTCTAAGTCTGAATCTAAATCTAGTATTATTATTATATAGATAAACCTTATTCTAAAATTTTGATCTGATAGAATGACTTCATTGATAATAAATATGTGACAAATGAATCTTTAGGCTTAGGAAAAGATCTGACTGTATATAGGAATACTAAATATATAAAAATAACTTATGTAGTAAATATCTAAAATATGATTTCTGACATGATAACTCAACCTCTTAAAAGTCTCATGAAGTCTTATCTTAACATGAATCTTAATGCATTCATGTGAGCTTAACTCTTAAATCTTAAAGCATGAATCTTATAAAATCTTATCTTGCTAACTTAATCATAACTTAATGCATTCTACTCTTATAATCTTATAAGGCACTTAATTCTTAGATCTTAATAATTTTTAGAAATCTAAATAACACTTGGTTCTTAAATACTCACATAATACATTATATGATAAGTCCTCATTCAGAGGCTCCATGAGTTCAACCTCAGCTCCAGTTTTGGCCGTGGTTTACTGTGGAGGCCTCCCGATAAGACCAGGACATGGTTCTTTGTGTAGATGCCTCTGAATTGGCAATAGATGCCTCTGAATTGTCTCCGGACTCTCTGAATGAGGACTTATCATATAATGTATTATGTGAAAGTTTGAAATTAATTATCTTAAGTCTAAGCTTACTAAATTTTGAATTTGAACTTATCTAAAACTGAATATCGAGTGTTGAACATTACTGAACTCTAAATATGAATGTCTACTCTTAAATTCTGAACTAAATCTATATCTAAATGTGAATATGTCTCAATTACTGCATAATTGAGATTAGGTCAATAATCCTTATCATGTATCTTTATTCAAAATCTGGCTACTCACACAATGAGTAGTCTAAGTCTGAATCTAAATCTAGTTTTATTCTTATCTAGATAAACATTATTATGAATTTTTTATATGATAGAATGAGTTTATTGATACTAAATATATGACAAATGAATCTAAAGGCTTAGGAAAAGATCTAAACTGAATATATGAATACTAAGTATATAAAAGTAACTTAAGTAGTAAATATCTAAAATATAATTTCTGACATGATAACTCAACCTCTTTAAAGTCTCATGAAATCATATATTAACATAAATCATAATGCATTCATGTGATCTTAACTCTTAAATCTTAAAACATGAATCTTATAAAATCTTATCTTGCAAACATAATAATAACTTAATGCATTCTACTCTTATAATCTTATCATGCACTTAATTCTAAGATCTTAATCTTTTTTAGAAATCTAAATAACACAGTTCTTAAATACTAATCTATTTATGAAATCTTAATACCATATTTCTACTTGAAATCTTAATACATTCTTATCCCACATTATCATGTATGACTATCTTGGTTGCATATCTTATCTTGTAGTCTTATTCATCAATTTGAATCATTACTAATAGTTCTTATAGAAACATGATCTTTTAGTTTTCTCATGAATCTGGTTCATGAGTCTCTATCATTCTTATAAATATTAATAGCATATCTCTTCTCGAGATATTAGGCACATGTAAGGACATACCCATGAATGTGTGAAAATCTTTGTTTTTTAATGTATGAAAATCTTACTTGCATATCTTAACATAAAATCTCAAAATATTAGGACATATAAATCATAATGCCTTGTATGAGAAACATGTAAATGTATTGGGTTTATCAAATATGAAGACTCATGGGCATGAACCACTTACCTCTCTTAAATAAAACTCGATTGCCCTTCTTAGGTTGAAGAAACTGTAATCATGTTTTTGGGATTGATGAACCTGAATTACCCTGTTCATTGATTAATCAATCATTAATAACAATACTCAAAGTAGTTTCTAGGGTTTCATGACTTCTGGCTAATACATTGAAATCTGGAGTCAAAGACGGCTCTAAGTCCTAGCCCATCATCAAGATCTTGAAAAATTGACCAAAATTCATATTAGGATCATCTCTATAGGAGGCTTGTAGTAATTCCTATGATTTATCAAACATTAATTCATAATCAACCAATCATAGGTGAGAAAAAAACCCATGAAAAGATTTTATAAAATTCCATGTGGAGGCATGGGAGATGATGGATGTGCCCCTTAGGTCCATTTCTCTACTATGGCGTGATAGGGTAGCATTGACCACTCAAAGGCTCGATTCTTGCTCGAGGAGACTGCTCGAGCAGACGAATGACGCCTCTAGGTGCTTAAGACCTTGAGCACAATCTCAAAGCCAAAGTATGCTCAACAAGAACTGAGGCAAGGAGTGCCATCATCAGGTAGAACTAGACTGGATGATCCCTTTAGCGAGGCCAAACAACGGCCAAAGGTACTAGCTTTATGAACTAAAAATAGATACAAATAGTGGATCTCCAACTACCATTAAGGTGAGGAGAAAGAAGGGGACTTCACACCAACAAAACCAAAAAGCATCACAGTCAGACCCTCATGGAGTCAGAACAGGGGTAATGAGGCTAAAGCGTAAGGAAACTCAACGCTGCGAGGCTATGGCACATTAAGAACAGAGAAGCTGATGCATGATAAAGTGAGGATGGGATCTTGTGATCTACCTCAGATGAATATACCAAAATAGTCGAGGAAGATTGAATAGGTCATCTGGGGCACCTTCCTCCACTCGCCGCAAGCAATGAGCATTACAAGCTCCCCGACAGTGAGCTCTACACAAAGCACCATGTCCTGGTCTTATCAGGAGGCCTCCATAGTAAACTGCAGCCAAAACTAGAGCCGAGGTGGAACTCGTGGAGCATTGAGGATGATACAGCCGTGAGCAATTTAGCAGCGGATGAACTAATAGGGAGAATGACACTGAGTTTTGAAAGTGGAGGAAATAGAGTAGGTTAGGGAAGATTGACATTGGAATAATGAAATTGAGGTTTGGTAGGAGACTGGGTGGCCATGACAGAGCTTCTCCAATGCTCATATGGTCTAAGGACTTGCCCACAGATGGTCTAATCCTCAGGGAGTTGAGGAAGCTTTGGTGATAGAAGAGTTGTTTGTAGAATCGTGAGATTTAGGGTTTGTGTGGGGGCTTAAAAAAGGTACTCCCTCTCCCGAACTCAGGCGAGAAATCCGTTTCGAAATAGATAACTCACACCACGATATATATGTTAATGATTGGGAAACAAGAGTCCCAGTCCCTCCTAGACTGAGGTTGAAGACAACAAGGATGGCCATGATTAAATTATTGTCCCGCTTCCTCATCCAATATCACAAAAAAGTCTAGTTCAAATAAAAAACCAAAATTTTGTGATATCTAATCATTTTCTAACCAATTATTGCCAGTATCTATTGAAATTTATTTACCTATTCAAACGTACTTCAAATAATCTCCAATTTTGACCACCTGTTGGTATTAGTGTCTAGAATATTCCAACAAAATCCATTTTAATATTGTATGACTAAAATAATTAGTGTGATTAACACAAGATAAAACTTATATGCTAAATAACTAATTATATATATAACTAGATTTTTAAATTTTTAGTGTTAACTCCTTTACACATTATCTCTTGATGGAAAATTTCCATTTGTATGATAATTATCCAAAATAAATGAAATGACCCCTTGGTTATCTAGTTGACCATGTATAATATGTACCTAGGAAATTATAGTAAAGGGTTCAAAAAGAGGATGTTATGGGTAATGTGGGGTGGGGGAGCTATGAATTCTAACTTCCCCCTCTCTTGTTTCCCTTTTTCTTTTCCCTAGTTTTGTCGCATCCACCAACCTTTGTCTCCCTGCTTTCTTCTTTTTCATGCTCCATGGTTCCCCTTCTTCATCCCAATTTTGGCCAGCCATGTACTTCGTGGGAGCTCCCCCACACATCTCGCCACTGGGCAAGCGCACTACAGGAGGGTGGCGGTGTGCCCTACCACGACCACCACAGTATTTCTTTGAGAAGCTACAAGTTGGGGGCCCCTGTTGTTCCCCTGCTCCTCACAGAATCCCGAAGCCTAGGCGAGTAGGCATGCAGGTGCGATGGGAAACGATGAACAGTGCCTACGCATAGCTGAGTGCGGAGCACAATGATAGCAGGAGGTGCAGGACTGTTGGTAACTGGAGGGTCACATTGAGGGTGGCACAGAACCACAGGGTGACTGGGTGGATCAACCACAGGCCCACATTCTGAGAGCGAGCCGTACGATCTTAGGTGAAGGGCCCAGATCAACCAATAATTGAGGGTAATGCTCCCCTCCGATTTTCATATAGTTTTTAATGTAATCCTTATAAAAATCATATATCCCACCTCCTTTAGACAAATAGGGAAAATAAATATATCGAATTGATCCTCTCGATGAGACCTACAACATGAACCAACTTGCATACCTTAAATATGTTTCAAATTCTCCTATTTTTCCTAAAATGTTACCTTTGACTATGATTGATCACATTTAATGTATGTTGGTGATAAAACTTGGATCCTTGTTACTTAATATACCCTATGATTGATCACATTTAATGTAAATTTTTAACCTTGTGACCCTAATGGAGGTCCTAATCATCATATTGCCCATGAATGACCTTTATTGTGCTTTTATGTGACTTGTTTGTCCAGTGATGATCTACCTTACTCTATTATAATACTCTTGCTTCTTTATTTGTACTTATGATAGATGAACCTTGAAATTAGTATTATATGCCTCTCTATGGCACAATATCCCCACATGGACCCATTTCAATCTTTGTTGTTCTCTATTGTGCCAAATGCATGATGTGACCCCTTTATGTCGATGTATGACTTTACCCTAATCAAATGGGGTGTTTTCCCTTTTTATGCACCCAATTACTATAGTAATCTCTGAAATTAGTAATTTGTGAGTTGTTGTTACCCAATGGGCTACGACAAACCCCACTCATGGTATAATTATGTATGTGCACGTTTTGGCCTAAATGTCCATATTGATTATTAGTTTCCCTTATGCCCTAATCTTGGTGTGACTCTGATTCATATGCTTCCCTCTCATCAATATAGAACTGACTCTATTATTCTTGGTTCTTTGATATGGAGGTCCCCCGTAGGTCGTATGTTGGACCATAATGGTATATATGTTATACTTTGGTTATTGAATGCATATTAATGATTTCTATTTGAGGCCAAGACCATAGGGGCACCCACCTAATCTTGAATATGATTCTTATGTCCATACTTCCATGATCTAAATCATGCATTATGCTTGGATCCCATGTCTTATTAGATCATGACCTTGTATTCCCTATTATAAGTCTTTGACCCTATAATGGGCATAAGTGACCGAAATCATGTAATGTCCATATAGAATGAATGGAACACCCAAATGACATGAAACTTGAACCACACCCCTATGATGACCTCTAGATAAGTAAATGACAATCACATACACTAATAAGAAACTTTGCACCTAGCATGGCCATAAATCCTTAAATGAAGCTAGTTAGGATTAATGATGAGAATCTAATGCATATATGTAATTTTTTGCTTAATTAGGTGTTGCTTGAGATCTAGATGGTCAAGGATAGGTTACTAAAACTCTAAATTAGGTATGGGCTTTAATATTTATATGACGATGGATTTATTTCTTGAATTTGATACATATGTATGCTTATTTACTTGCTCAAATATTGCCATGTAGTACTCTAGTATTGTATTCAATGTTTGCCTCACACATGTTTTATAACTTGCAAACACAATATGGAAACTCCATTATACAAACCTCTTGCACCTGCCTGATGTTTTGGGGTAAGGACCTGAGGATGGGCATCCTACTTGAGTTATCAAGATAGGGGGATCGTTGATAAAAGGGTTAGCTAACATTGAGCACCCTCAGAGACTCTTCCAGTGAGAAGATGTCCATGAAAGGCCTTACGAATACACAATATTGATGAATGCACAAATGAAGTTATAATTGGAGTGAAATGACATAAAACATGGGCTCTCATTTTGCTAAATACTTACTTGTTTATCTCTAGTTGTAGAAGTTCTACAAATCTTTTCAAATTATGCAAAGCTTATGTATATGTATATTTTTTTGCCCTACACTCATGACTTAAGCTTGACCTTCCTTGTTTCATGTATTTTATAGGTTCAGATATGGCTAGAAGTTGATGGGATTGGTGAGCTATGTTAGTTGTTCTTTTTGTAGATCCCTAGTATCCATGAGTAGATTGGTAAAATTTTACTCTTCAACATGTAATTGAAATCTTGCAATAAACAATGTTGCTTAATATATCTTATTGAATGTTGAGGCTATGGTTGGTGTTTTTATCTTAATATTTGTTCATGTATGCTAAGAATTCCATGCTTCTGCATGTCATCTTTGGAATTTGTTTGGTTCATGGGGTTGGGATTCTAGATCTGTTATAGAAGTGTTGCCACTATGATGGCTTTCTATTGACCTTCAATTGAAGCCATCAATTTTCCACAACAAAGGACAAATGCACCAGGTTCCAACGTACCTTCGTCATCAACTGAGCCACCATGTTAGACAAAAGAAGGATGACAAAGCTGAGGACAACATTCAACCTCACCATCACTACCGCCGGAGTTGAGAAGAAGATCTTCCCCAAGATTCCACACTAGTGGAAACCCACCACGCTAAATAAGATTACCCAAAAATTAGAACACTGATCAAACTATTTGGAGATATGGGCACAGAGTATAGCAACATAAACAAATTTTATCTATCTGTATTCTCATAATAGCAAAATTGCATCAATTACTATGAATAAGAAGGATGGTTTTAACGAGTTATACTTGGTCCTGGTGTAAATCTTGTGACAACAACACCCCTAAATGCAACTGTCTACTAGTTTCTCTTGGACGTTGGTTCTGCAGCTCCTAGTCTTCACCACAAAAAATGAACAAGACAACTTCTATAGTGACTCCTATGGTCTCGTCACAGACTGTAAGCTGACTTTGATCTCCTAGCAGCAGGCAAAGGACTCCTTCCTCTATAGTAGTCCACACAGACCAACTAGAACTCCTGTCATTCATTGAGAACAGACAGAAGGAGTTACCCCTCCTGTTGGTCTACTAGTCACCGACTGCTCTCCCACAACAACGATCCTTAGTTGTTCTCTCCCGTCACTATCCCTCCCTAGTCAGGTAGGACTTGCTTGGGATCTCACAGTTATAACAACTAGAGAGGACAACAATTGTAAGAGCAACTGATTTTTAGTTGATGTTGTTATGGTTGTTCTCTAGGAAGCCCCCAGTACCCCTCTATTTATAGACGGAGTTAGGGTCAGGGTTCCCATTTTGTTCGAGATATGTGTGGGAGTGGAAGGGACTAGAATATCTTGAATTTTTGCAACCTGTGAACTACAAAATGGTCATCTGGTGACCCAAACAATTTTTTGGTCACATGAGACAGTCATCTCGCACTCTTAAACGGCCATTTGGAAGTTTTCCAATTTTATATGAAATTGGCAATTTGATTCCCATTAATGTTAGACATTAATTTCTTGCACGACAAACAATGGGCAATCAAAATGAGTTTGGGAAACTTCTAGAATGTTCATTCTCCCCCAACCTAGCCGTCTCACACAAGTGAGATGCCCGTCTCGATCTAGTGGCATTGTTTGGCCATATAAAGTGGAAGGACTCTAGTGGTGTTATGTGAGTGAGGATGATAGGACAAAATTATTTTGGGGCATTGTTTTTGTTGCAATGTTGCTCGAGTACAAGCAATTTTCAAGTTTGGAGTATTTTGACAAATGTGTATTTATCCATTTTAGTTTACATCTTTGAGATATCTCTTTAGGATTGTTATGTTAATTATTTTCTTTTTTTTAGAATCAATTGTCTTAGTTTAGATATTTGTATCTTTAACTAGATTTTAAATTATATGTGTTTGGATTATTTTTGAAAATGTCCCAATCTCTCCATTGATTAACTATTCTTCAAAAATATTAGCACAATTTCAAGCAGTCGTAATATATATACCCCACGCTAAAAAGATGATAACTTTTGCAGCACATAGAGGAATTTATCACAAAATTATTTCTTGGAAAGGACATTCAATTCTCTACATTAAAAATGTATTTAGGACATCTTTTCAATTGGTTGACTAGCCTTATGAGCCAATTGACTTGTCCTTTTGTGCATCAACAACAATGAGAATCACATGTTCATAATAAAAGAAGACAACTCAATAAATCTCTTCATTTGTGGTCAATTTATATTATAAAAATTTACTCCTTTGACTAGGAAGGTTGTCCAATTCCATATGATTTTATATGGTTTAAAGAAATAAAATGAGGACTCGGTCAAATGTTGAAACAATAAAATCATCAATGCGGTCAAGGTTTGAGCAATGTGAGTTTGGGTTGAAGCAAGTGATTAAATGTAGTTGACTGACCGACACCAAATATGAGGCAATATAGTCACTCTTAACAATCATTCTTATTGGGGTTTTCCCACTCCTTCCCCATTCTAAAAGGTGGGGGGACTCTACAAGAAAAGGGTCATCCAATCTTATCTTATAGACTACATCTTGTACAATTCTAGATCTCATTTTAGTTCACATCTCTTGTAATTTTTACATTATGCTTGAGTAGATTTCATCTAGGGAATGGGTAGTACCCCCATAGCCCATGTTGGACGGTTGGATGAGGATCCATAAATGCCAGTCACAATGGGTCTTCTAGAAGTCCAACCTTTTTGAGTTTGTCTGTAAGGACATGCAACCACCTGGTTCTAATTTGATCTTTGAAGCATAAGAGTTAACTTGTAAAATAAAAAATATGTGATATTTGGTGGTGATCCTATGGACCCATTTCTTCCCATTTTGATTACTTAAAATTTTTGCTCAACATTTTACTTCTGCTCTTAGCATAACTAAAGTTCATCAACCGGTTTTTCCTTTCTTGTTCTCATGATCGGTTTTGGATTTTGACCATTTTATTTTTTTGTCCCTTGGATTGATACTTATATATACCAAGTTGACTTGGTTCTTGCATCAAATTGACAACCAAGTCAGAAGGTTAAACTCTAGGACATTTCCTAGTGATTGGTGCACAACGACACACATCATAAATACAACTAAATCGGTCAAAATTTAATACGAACATTAACAACACAATCTAGTTGCAATAACACATAGTTGACCCTATCCTCTTTAGGACCAATCTATCCACCCATAGTGACACCATCAATATTAACAAGGAGGAGTTATTAGCCCTAATCTGATTAGTTGTTATTGCTGCTCCCAACCGGTCTCCTTACTTCTACCAAATAACCACATTTATGCTATACGCCTACAACTAATCAGATTTATTTTATGACCTAATTCATACTATAGGTGATCTACCCCCGCACCTCCAGATTTGTTGTACTAAGGTATGGACAAATTTGTTAGGATTTGAGGGTTTGAGGGTGTATCAAAATATTAAAATTGCCTCCCAAAATTCCCAAACCAACTAATCTGTCATAGCTATAAAACTTTGGCATATAAAGAACAAAAGAGGTATAAAGGTGGTATTTTTTGCACATTTGTCTTTCAACAGCAACATAGATATATTATAAGAGAATATCTCGATCTATCGATTCAAATATGAAATGGAAATGAAAGATATAAATGGAAGAGAAAGAATCCATATTGTCCTTCAAATAACATACATTTGTCATCCTGTGGAATATGTTTTTCAATCCTCTGTATGCCATGCCTTGCCCTCTACTTCATCCACACAGATGAGGGACGAAGTGTTGCACCATAATAGTCACCCCATTGATGAGGAACATAAGTTATGGACATACCAATCATCCCCAAAATTCATTTTATTATCATGCCTTGGCAAAAACCTTTGGGTTTCTCATTAAGAGAGAGAAAGAGATGATGGATGGCTTCTCTCACAAGTTGTGTCTGAAATATGTATCTTACCCTTTGGGTGGTCCCCTGATATATAGAAAAATCATGAGCTTGGAAAAATCTAATTCCAAACCCATTCCTATTTGCAGTCCTAAAAATAGTATAATGTTGAAAGCACGCATAGGATATGTAATCGACCGATTACATCTTTTGATCACCCAATCATAGGAGTCCAGATCTATTATGGCATGTTTTCTAATTTCAAACTTTCCCTATAACATTGTGATTCCCTAATCAGGTGGCATGGTCGCTCAATCACATGTGTCTAGTGGAAATCTGAATCGATCAAATGACAATCAATTGATCTATTAACCCAATAAATACGATTGGTCGGTCAGACACTTTGGTCACCCGATCATATGGTAAATAAATATTTTTACAATTTAGAACCATTGTAATCATATTTTTGATTGAGAGCATCAATTCCCTCATGCATTGTTATGTGTTTGACATGGTAGTTTCTATAACATACTAAAACCTAGGACTTAATCTTATTCCAGGGTTAATAGCTTAGAACCCTTAGTTCTTGGAGGTTTAGCCAAACAAGGGTTACTATATGCTCTTTAGTGACCTTAACTATATTACTGCAAGAATAAATCACATTAAAATGTAGAATATAAATTAATATTACCCAATGCCTTCAAATTAATCATAAAATCAATAAAAGGTACATAAGATATGTGCATAAAAGGCAAAGTGTCCATAATTGAGAACAATGAGTTATAATTCCACAAAATATGAAATGAATTATTTTATGTGGGATAATGGTGATGTAGATTCTTTCTAGATTATTCCTATGTCTTAAGGGGCAAGGAAGAGAAAAAGGCAATCAAAGATAATGCTTAAAACATGATTAATGAGATATTGGAATTATTAATGATAAAAATAATAGAAATAATGGATAATGTATTAAAAGGAAAACTTCTTGGATAATAATAAGCTCATATTCGTTTTCTTGAGATATGCCTTGGCTTGGAGGCCAAATTTCACCAATTTAGGATATTAATAATCATATCTAGTTTATTTAGAAAAGAAAAGGGTAATTTTCCTTATAAATATTAAATAAAATAATAAATGACTTCAAAAGAGGAAAATAATCTTGTATTCATAATATAAATGTCAAAATGAGTCAATGTGTGAATTTGCATCTAATTTGATCAATGTTAAATATTTTATTTTATTCAGGTGAGAGAAAAAGACTTAAAGACAAAAACATATTAAATATATGCTGAAAAAAATAAATTAATGCCAATAATGTTCCAAACGTTTGATATTGCTTATAGGACAAGTTTTACATTTTTATAAAGTTTCTAAGATTCCTCTAATAAATTAAAAGGATAAATAAGTGATAAAATTTAAATGAATTAAACAAAACATTGAAAGTCTTCAAAAAAATAAAATAATACCAAATTCGTGTTATACATGTTAAGATAGATCTTTGTATGCATTTTGACTCAATTTGGAAAATATTTTATTAGAAGGTGAATTCAGGAGAGAAAACATGTTTAAAACTTTCAACTCATTATTTAAAATAACAAACAACTTCAAAAAATGGAAATAGTGGAAAATTCGTATCCAAAATGTTAAATATGACGTGTGGGTCAAGTTTCGTAATTTTTGGATAATACTAACATCATTAATTAAGGAGGAAAGAGAAAATAGTAATTAATTTATTTGACAGATTAAAAGTTGTCAAAAGGTAAATCTAAATTTATATTCTGATTCCTCACCACAAAATCAGTAAACTTACTAAATTTGGATTTATTTGGAGTTCATTTGAACCCTCAAATAAGGAAAGAGAAAAGTTAAATAATTGAATAAAAACTATACTCCAAATTGGATTGGAAACCATAAAAACGTCATCTTCCTCCTTGAGTCGGTGCGTACTGTAGCATCGTGTAAGCTAAATTTTTTATTCGTGATATCTCATTCGTTTCTCAATGAAATCGAACGATTTCTTCACCCACATGTTGCATTTAAGATCCCGCATCTTTTGGTTCATAAATCGCGACCTATGGTCAAGTATTTTGCAAACGCCCAACCTTCCTTCTTTGTACTTTCCACGACCACATCGGTTTTGGCTTTAACCCTAAGCTCACATATATATAGGGGTCCCTATGCCTTCGTCTGTTGCCACAAAACTCTCCTCCCTTCTCAATTTTGTTGCTCGAGCTCTGTTTGGCCATGGGCTACCTCATTTTAGTGCAAGCTTTGTGGCACTCCTCTTGTCCTCTACACATCATCTTCGACGAAATTGTTGGGTTCTTCAGGTTTGGATTTTCTTCTTCTTTCTTTCACATATCCGAGCATCGAGTTTGGTGGAGTATTGTGATTTTGCCTAAAATCACAGCAAGCAAGCTACTACTTGCTCATCGCCATGGCACGGCTGAGGGAAAGGGATGAATCGTGGTGTTTTGATGCTTTTACCCCTCTCTTTGCCTTCTTTGTTGTATTTCTCGCATAAGGGCATTTCTGTCATTTCACCTTCCTTTTCTTTTATTTGGGCGAGTCAAGGCCATGCCTTTGACTTCTGACTTGGTCGGGTCTGATTGGGCCAAGTCAGCAGGTGGCCCTCTCTCTCTTTGCCTATCTATTTGGTTTTTTGGTGAATTTTGATTGGTTGATTGTATAAAATTCATAACTTTTGTTGTGGTTGTTGAAAAATTATAATTAAATAGTCATTGGATTCATAAAAATGCAAGCTTTCTAATGGTATTAGTTTTGTCTCCTGAATCTCATGTTTTATAGAGGTTATTTTAATGGATCTAGTTAAGGAGGAATTGACTTGTAAAAATATAATAAAATATGTTTTTGAAATCCTAATAATATAAACTAAAATATGGAATGGTCTTCATAACCTAATTCACACATATATAGAAATATGGTTTTAGGGTATGGTTAATGAGTATGTTTTTGACACAAAATCTGTATATGTGTTTAATAGGCCTTTGGTGACCTAGACTTGGATCTAGGAGTGCTTTGCATTTTAGACTTTGTGAGAGGTATGTTGCATCTCCGATTACTCATATTGAGAAATTCTTCTCTCTTATGTATGTTGTATCCCCTATTCATCCATATTGAGCAATTCACCTACTTTTTCATTCTCTTGATTTTGGCCTACACAATATGTCTTATCTTTTGATATCAAGGTTCGTGTGAACTATCTTGCTTGTTATGGACTTGGATATTTTTTTGATATCTGTCTTGTGCCTTGGTGCATGTTGGTCACTTATATTGATATCTTCCACTTTGAAGTGGATGTTATATGTTTGTGTTGTCCATTGTATTATGGCAACCATGAATTATTCTAACTAAACTATTTACTTGCCTCGATATTTACATGCTATGTGAATCAGTAGAACTAGAGTAGTGTAAATTACATTAGTTTTTGAGTATGTGACCTTTTTGTTTATGGGATGGTGGTGGTGGTGCCCCATACCTAAGTTTCAAGGATGTTAAACCTTGGCTCAACTTTTATATATATTGGGAGATTGATGGTGAGTCATTCTCTATCAGGTTTTCAAGGATGTGAAGCCTTGGCCACCTTTGTATTTATATTGTTCTAGGACTATGTTTATCTCACATGCATGCAGGTTAATGATGCTTGTGGGGTGGGTGGCCTACTACCCATCTATGTGCTTTTGTTGCAAAAATTTTATTATTTGTTCATGGAAAGTATCCTCTTTTATAAAGTTATGATGTTTCTTTTCTTTTATGCTCGTGTGGGTAGTCCTTGTCTCTTGTATGGGAAGCATTTTACATTTGTTGTCCTTAATTCTTAAATTGCTCAAAGTTTCATTTAGCATACACATACCAACTTTTTGCTGATGTATTTCTTTTCTTGTCTTCTTTTGTGGGGTATGCTTCCAACTACAGGTTTGACCAAGGAGAGGTGACCTC
Organism: Alisma plantago-aquatica; assembly: GCA_963693085.1. NCBI lineage: Eukaryota > Viridiplantae > Streptophyta > Magnoliopsida > Alismatales > Alismataceae > Alisma > Alisma plantago-aquatica. The sequence goes on along the minus strand of OY856411.1, from coordinate 334,766,119 downwards.
GACATCAACCTTGTAGTTGAGCTTTTGGGAGACCTACATAGGTGGTTAGATGACCCTCGACTTGATCTTTGGCTTATATGTTTAGTTTCCCTTTTGGACACTAATATGTGGTGAAGTGATGTATTTTGTATCAAACTTTGTAAATTGTTAGATAATGATATTTTCCGCTGCTACTCATTATGTACTGATACATACATGTTGATTGAATTGGTCTCCATCCCTTTGGCAAAAAATTTATGTGGTGTTTTCTTCAAGTGATGTGATCTTTTCTTTTTAGTAGAGGAGTGATTTCACTTGTTTACACCATGGTATTAGAGCCACTAGCAGTCAGTTATCTAACTATTTCAAACCCATCTCCTTTAGGATGTTTATCTTTACCTTAGGTTTCTTATACCTAGTTTCCTTTCCTTGTGCAGGAAACCTTATGACTTATTAGGATGAATCTTTTAAGGGTTGGTAGATAGTTGTTTAAATTTTGTGGACAAAATCTCTTTAAGGGGTGGTATGATGTAACATACTAAAACCTAGGACTTAATCGTATTCTAGGGTTAATAGCTTAGAACCCTTAGTTCTTAGAGGTTTAGCCAAACAAGGATTAGTATATACTTTTTAGTGACGTTAAATATAATAATGAAATCATATATCACATTAAAATGTAGAATATAAATTAATATTACCCAATGCCTACAAATTAATCATAAAATCAATAAAAGGTACATAAGATATGTGCATAAAAGGCAAAGTGTCCATAATTGAGAACAATGAGTTATAATTCCAAAAAATATGAATTGAATTATCTTATGTGGGATAATGGTGGTGTAGATTCTTTCTATATTATTCCTATGCCTTAGCGGGCAAGGAAGAGAAAAAGGCAATCAAAGATAATGCTTAACACAAGACTAATGAGATATTGGAATTATTAATGATAGAAATAATAGAAATAATGGATAATGTATTACAAGGAAAAATTCTTGGATAATAACAACCTCATATTCATTTTCTTGAGATATGCCTTGGCTTGGAGGCCAAATTTCACCAATTTAGGATAATAATAATAATTATATTTAGTTTATTTAGAAAAGAAAAGGGTATTTTTCCTTAAAAATATTAAATAAAATAATAAATGACTCTGAAAGAGGAAAATAATCTTTGATTCATAATCTAAATGCCAAAATGAGTCTATGTGTGATTTTTCAACTAATTTGATCAATGTTAGATATTTTATTTTATTCAAATGAGAGAAAATGACTTAAAGACAAAAAATATTAAATATATGTTGAAAAAAATAAATTAATGCCAAAATAATGTTCCACACGTTTGGTATTGATTATAGGCAAAGTTTTACATTTTAATAAAGTTTCTAAGATGCCTCAAATAAATTAAAAGGATAAATACGTGATAAAATTTAAATTAATTAAATAAAATTATTAAAGTCTTCAAAAAATAAAATAATACCAAATTCGTATTATACATGTTAATATAGACCTTTGGATGAATTTTTACTCAATTTGGAAAATATTTGATTAGAAGGTGAATTCAGGAGAGAGAACGTGTGAAAACTTTCAACTCATTATTTAAAATAACAAACAACTTCAAAAAATGAAAAAATGGAAAATTCATATCCAAAATGTTAAATATGACTTGTGGGTCAAGTTTCATAATTTTTAGATAATCCTAATGTCATTAATGAAGGAGGAAAGAAAAAATAAGAATTAATTTATTTGACATATTAAAAGTTGTCAAAAGGTAAATCTAATTTTATATTCGGATTCCTGACCCCAAAAATAGTAAACTTACCAAATTTGGATTTATTTGGAATACATTTGAACCCTCAAATAAGGAAAGAGAAAAGTTAAATAATTGAATAAGAACTATACTCCAAATTGGATAGGCAACCATAAAAATGTCATCTTCCTCCTTGAGTCGGTGTGTAATGTAGCATCATGAAAGCTAGATTTTTTATTCATGATTTCTCAGTCGTTTCTCAATGAAATCGAATGATTTCTTCACCCACACATTGCATTTAAGATTCCGCATCTTTTGGTTCATAAATCATGACCCATGGTCAAGTGTTTTGCAAACGCCCAACCTTCCTTCTTTGTGCTTTCCACAGCCACATCGGTTTTGGCTTTAACCCTAAGCTTACCTATATATAGGGATACATATACCTTCGTGTCTTTCTGCAAAACTCTCCTCCCTTCTCAATTTCGTTGCTCAAGCTCTGTTTGTCCGTGGGCTACCTCAATTTAGTACAAGCTTTGCGGCACTCCTCTCGTCCTCTACACATCATCTTCGACGAAATTGTTGGGTTCTTTAGGTTTGGATTTTCTTCTTCTTTCTTTCACATATCCGAGCATCGAGTTTGGTGGAGTATTGTGATTTTCCCCAAAATCACAGCAAGCAACCTGCTGCTTGCTCACCGCCATGGCACGGGTGAAGGAAAGGGATGAATCAGGGTGTCTTGACACTTTTACCCCTCTCTTTGCCTTCCTTGTTGTATTTGTCACATAATGGCATTTCCGTCATTTCACCTTCCTTTTCTTTTGTTTGGGCGAGTCAAGGCCATGCCTTTGACCCCTGACTTGGTCGGGTCTGATTGGGCCAAGTCACCGTGTGGCCCTCTCTCTCTCTCCCTCGACCTATCTACTTGGCTTTTTGGCGAATTTTGATTGGTCGATTGTATACAATTCATAACTTTTATTGTGGTTGTCAAAAAAATATAATTAAATACTCGTTCGATTCAGAAAAATGCAAGTTTTCTGATGGTATTAGATTTGTCTCCTGAACCTCATGTTCTATAGAGGTTATTTTAATGGATCTAATTAAGGATGAATTAACTTGTAAAAACCATAACTAATTATCTATAAGTCATAAAAATATAATAAAATATGTTTTTGAACTCCTAATAATATAAAATAAAATATGGAATGGTCTTCATAACCTAATTCACACATATATATAAAAATATGGTTTTAGGGTTTGGTTAATGAGTATGTTTTTGACACAAAATCTGTATATATGTTTAATAGTCCTTTGGTGACCTAGACTTAGATCTAGGAGTGCTTTGTAGTTTAGACTCTGTGAGAGGTATGTTGCATCTCTGATTATTCATATTGAGCAATTTTTCTCTCTTATGTATGTTGTATCCCATATTCATCCATATTGAGCAATTCACCTACTTTTTCATTCTCTTGATTTTGGCCTACACAATATGTCTTATCTTTTGATATCATGGTTTGAGTGAACTATCTTTCTTGTTATGGACATGGATATTTTCTTGATATCTATCTTGTGCCTTGGTGCATGTTGGTCACTTATATTGATATGTGCCACTTTGAAGTGGATGTTATATGTTTGTGTTGTCCATTGTGTGATGGCAACCATGAATTATTCTAACTAAACTATTTACTTGCCTCTATATTTACATGCTATGTGAATCAGTACCACTAGAGTAGTGTAAATTACATTGGTTTTTGGGTGTGTGCCCTTTTGTTTATCGGATGGTGGTGGTGGTGCCCCATACCTGAGTTTCAAGGATGTGAAGCCTTGACTCTACTTTTATATATATTGGGAGATTGACTGTGAGTCATTCTCTATCATGTTTTCAAGGATGAGAAGCCTTGGCCGCCTTTGTGTTTATATTGTTCTAGGACTATGTGTATCTCACATGCATGCAGGTTGATGATGTTTGTGGGGTGTGTGCCCTACTACCCATCTATGTGCTTTTGATGTACAAATTTTATTATTTGTTAATGGAAAGTATCCTCTTTTTTCAAGTTATGATGTTTCTTTTCTTTTATGCCCATGTGGGTAGTCCTTGCCTCTTGTATGGGAAGCATTTTACATTTGATGTCCTTAATTCTTAAATTGCTCAAAGTTTCATTTAACATACACATACCATCTTTTTGCTGATGTATTTCTTTTCTTCTCTTCTTTTGTGGGGTATGCTTCCAACCCCAGGTTTGACTAAGGAGAGGTGACCTCGACATCAACCTTGTAGCTGAGCTTTTGAGACACCTGAAGAGGTGGTTAGATGACCCTCGGCTTGATCTTTGACTTATATGTTTAGTTTTCCTTTTAGACACCTATATGTGGTGAAGTGATGTATTTTGTATCGAGCTTTGTAAATTGTTAGATAATGATAGTTTCCGCTGCTACTCATTGTGTAATGATACATACATGTTGATTGAATTGGTCTCCATCCCTTTGGTGAAAATTTTATGTGGTGTTTTCTTTAAGGGATGTGATCTTTTCTTTCTAGTAGAGGAGTGATTTCGCTTCTTTACAGTTTCCATGTTATGTTGGTAATGATATTCAAAACAACACAGCAAAGATTGGTGTCTATACGCACATCATTGCCACCGAAAACAATTACAACCTATAAAGTTATCAATGTTTCTATGATCATTTAATCCCTTTTTCATAGATACTCAAGTCATGGAATGTCATCCTCTCAACATTCATTATGTGTTCCTTGCACTAGAGTTGACTATTCAAGATATTATGAGATCAATACCATATATTGATTCACATGAGCATGTCCATATGTTTCATAGTCTTTCTTATCAAGTTTCTAATATATCACTCCTAATTGAGGGGAAAATCCCACATACATCACTCCCAGTCATCCCCAAGTGTCAAAGTGTACCTAGTAACTACAAACTTTTTGGCAACTCGTATTTTAGAGTATGTTGGGATAATGGTCAAAGCACACAGAATAACTTGCGATTATTATAGTTACTTTAGGCGTAAGGATCACAGTCACCACAATAACACATTGAGTCATGACTCAAACATGTGACTACATTAGTCCCATGGGACAATATCAAGGTGGGTTTGTTCAGTACAACTTGTTTTCTAACAAGTGCCTATGCATTTGAGTTGATATCCAATATAATGACTACATAGACATATTCATCACTCATCACACATGTTATCATTGACTATTATTATTGTCCCATGATATCTACAATAATAACTGACTACAAACATAACAATAATTAGTACTCTTATTTTGCATATGATCTCACGGTCAGGTCCTCAACCCAAATGATATGTTATAGACTCATATTATTCTTAGGATGTTATTAGGTCTATTCATTATCTTAATATTGAAATGAACATATTATGTGGAATTGCCTTTTATCAATAATCAAATCAAGTACAAAGTATCTCTATTACAATCATCACATGAAGGCTCTCATGGCATGCAATTAATAGTCCCACTTGCAGTAGAGCCAATCACTCATGAATCTAATTCCAAGTGAACTTACATGACCATCATGTTGTTTTGTGGGAGTGATTTAGTTAGGGGATCAATAATGTTTCTTTCAATCAATAATCTGCAAATTTTAATATGTCCTCATTGTAAAATCTCATGTATGAGAGGGTAGCATCTGAAATGTGCTTGGACTGTAGATGTGATTTGGGTTTCTTAGCTTATGTTTTATCTCCATTTATGTCGCAATAAAGTTCTATTACATCTTGAATTGGTGGAACCACACCAAGTCCAATAATGAACTTCTTGATCCATAAAACTTCCTTTTAAGGACTGGATGCAACAATATACTTGGCCTCTATTGTAGAATCAACCATTGCCTTTTGATTGGAACTATTCTAGCTTACAGCTCCACAATTTAGGCATAACATAAATCTTGGTTGTGATATATGATTGTCATTGTCATTTTTAATGATTCCATAAGTGTAACTTTTAAAACTAACTCTTCTTCACCTCCATAAATTAGGAATTGATTCTACATTCTTCGAAAGTACTTAAGGAAATTATTCATAGCTATCCAGTGATGATCACCCAATATGACTGGTACCAACTCATCATGCTATAAGCATAAAAAACATTTGGGTGTGTATATATCATTACAAACATGATAGATCCAATTATTGAGGCATATGGAATAATACTCATGTGTTTCCTCTCTTTCAAGTATTTACAGAGACTTATTCCATATAACACGGGTAAGTTTCCTCTCTTAGAATCTGGCCTACTAAACCTATTTTGTAACTTTGTCAATATATGTACTTTGACCTAGACCACGAAGCCTTCCAGATATATCTCTATAGATCCTGATTTCTAGTATAGAAGTTTCTTTTCCCAAGTCCTTCATTCATAAGTAACTGTCGAACCATGTTTTAAATTACTATGGACTAAGGATGTCATTTCCCATTAAGAGTATGTCATCTGCATATAATATGAGTAATACAATTATGATCCCACTAACCTTCTTGTAAACAAAAAGTTTTTCTTCAACTTCAACAAAGCCAAATTATTTGATTATTTCATCAATATGAAGATTCTTGCTTTTAGATGCTTTCTTTAATCCATAGATTGACCTTAGTATCTTACAGACTGAATTTGGCTTCATTTGGATCAATAAAACCCTAAGGTTGTGTCATATACACATCCTCCACAAGATTCTGATTAAAGAATGTATTTTTAATTCCCACTTTCCAAATATCATTGTCATGATAAACTACAATGGCAAGCATGATCATAAAAGATTTAATCACATCAACCGGTGAAATACTTTCACCGTACTCAACACCTTAAATTGGTCTGATACATTTTGCAACCAATTTATCTTTTTAGGTTAGTACATTACCATCCATGTCAGTTTTTCTTGATGCTCCAATTTCACCCTATAGGATTTACTCATTTAGTTGGATCCATCAAGGTTCATACCTTTTTAGCATACATGGAATGCATCTCAGATCTCATGGCCTCAAAGCCACTTACTAGATTTTTGGTCCCACGATAGATTCCTTTTAGGTTGTTGGCTCATTATCTGTGAAAATCAAATCGTCTTTCTAAGCCACAAGAAATTTATATCTCTCTGTATCAAGACGTTCCCTACTACATCTTAGAGGTTCTTGCATTTCAATAGGGATTTAGGGTTCCACAATAGTTTTTCGTTCCTTTGGTTCCTTGTCAAATTGGATAGGATCAATGTATTTTGGTTGGTATACACTTCTTCATGTTCTATTTTCCTCTAACTGGTTCCTCTACAAATAAATTCCCTTTATAGGAATACATCATCTATAGAAACACAAACATTGTTATGAGATGGAACATAGAAGTAGTAACTTCTAGTTTCTCTAGGGTTCCCAACAAAAATACATTTATCCAAATCAAGTGCAAGATTTTCACATAACTGTTTCTTGACATAAGCTTTGAATTCCCAAATATTATGTATCTCATATGATGACTTTTTAGTGAATTTAGAAGGTACTCAATTAAGTGTGAATGTGGTGGTTTCTAAAGCATGTCCACAACAAGAAACGAGAAGATCAAACAAAACTCATCATTGATCGTACCATGTCTAACAAGGTGGGATTCCTTCTTTTTTACACCATTATGTTGTCATGTCTTAGGTGGAGTCCATATTGATACAACACCACTATCCATGCAAAGAACCTCAAACTCTTCCCTAAAGTATTCACCACATCGATCTAATTGAAGTTTTGTGATTCTTTTGCCAAATTGATTACGTACTTCATTCATGAATTCCTTGAGCTTTTCAAAGGATTCTAAATTGTGATTCATTATATACACATGGTCAAACCTATTGAAGTCATTAGTAAAAGTAATGAAGTAATGGTATCCACCTCTAGAATTTGTGGTAAAAGGCCCACGTACATTGGTATATATGAGTCCTATTAAGTCACACTCTCTCGTTGTTTCAAGCGAAAGGTGTTTTTGTCATCTTTCCCAAAAAACAAGACTAACATATTTCTATTGATTTAAAATCCAATGAGTTTAGATAACCATCTTTTATGAAGTCTAAATATGCACTTCTCATTTACCTACCCTTGATGATAGTGTCAAATATATGCTTTGTTTGATTTTTTGAGATTTTACTTCCTGGCAATTCTGTTCCATACATTCGTCTCAATATCCAATAAATAAAGTCCAAATACATAGGGGCACTGTCATAAAATATCTCATCTTTAAAAATGGAAATAAAACCATTCCATATTAGAAACTCAAAACCCATTCTTGTTCAAACAAGATAAAGAAATAATGTTTCTATTTATGTCAAAAATAAAATAGAAAGACTCTAACTCTATTACAATCTCACTAGGTAGAGATAAACAATAATGTCTCCAATAGTGTTAGAAACTCCTTCTCCATTTGCAACATGTAGTTCCTCCTTCCCTTTCTTTAATGGTCCACTTTTTTTCAAACCTACATATTTGAACATATGTGAGATCCACATCCAATATCTTATACCCATGATGTACAAGAAGATAAGTTTATTTCAATAACATATATACCAAAAGTGGATATCTATATCACATGCTTCTTGTTCTTCAGTTCCTCAAGGTAGAGAGAGAAATCTCTTTACTATTTTCTAGCCTGGTGAAAACAATGAAAATTGCCTCCCTTACCCAATCCTCATTTTGATTTAAGTGTAGAAGACTTAGGAATAGCTTTAGAACATTTATAACCTTTTCCCTTGCCCTTGGACATTCCTTTTTTTGTTGACCATCAACCCAAATTTGGGCTTGTGTTTCACTTCCTGTCAACAATTCCCAACATGTAATAGCATCCAATTTTGTGGATATTCCATGCCTATTTTTGTCCTTAATTTCCTTCTTTAGTATAACTTTCTTTAATTTTCTTAAATTTATGTCACCTTACTCATTTTTTACTTGGTTAGGAATTAACTACATATTGTGTGCAGGAAAACCATCAATAGAGGCCTTATCAAAAGAGGTGCACTAGCAGAAAACCCTCCATCAGTTCTCACAACTGATGGTCACTCTTTATTTAGCTCCCAAATGTCATGCCTAGTTATCTATCCCATAACATAACATACCCACAACCCAAAGGTGATTTTAGATTTCCCCTTCTGATGGCCTGGATGAGTGTTAACCAACTGATTTCTCATTAAACCCTTGTCTTTCAAACATGTATCTTCCCATGTCTACCAATTCCTTTAAAGGATATCTTCAATCAAAGGACATTAGTCAATTTCACCTATTGGAAACCCGGCTGACCGTCCATCTATTGATGGTTTCATATCATCCAACAACCAAAGGCTCATCAAGTTCCCATCTTCAAATGGAGCGTCTATAGGTGACAACTAATGATCAAGAAGGTTGTACCAATCAATGGTTTGTTATCAACCTTCACCCACCAGTTGTGACATTGAATACACTAGTCATCATGTTAGTTGAGTATGTGCCTGAAGGAACATGCCCATAGGGCGTGGGGTGCACACAAAGCTCATCTATGAGGGTTCAAGTCATGTACCAGTGCCTATAAATACCACACCCCTTGACACATACAACAGGTAGCTGATCACTCAAGTTGAGGATGAACTGTTGCCACTACACTCGCTTGCCATTGACCTTCAATTGAAGCCATCAGTCTTCCACAACCAAGGATGAATGTACAAGGTTCCAGCGTACCTTGGCCATTGTCTATTAGTTCCTCAAGTTGCTCTCTTAGAGAGAATATGACCGTCTCAACACTTGAGATCCTCATCTGGCTGCCCAAACCATCGTCCCATCCCGTGAGATGGTTGTTTGGCAGTGTAATCAACTAACATGTTGTGTGAATTGAATATTTAAAAATATTAGTAATCAATCCAATTATCATTAAAGATAAACTCCTCTTCTAGATGAGCTCCTTTGTAGGTGAATCTATAGGTCCCATATCACGTTGGTAGTGAATGTCTAAAACTAACTTATAACATCACAAGCAAAGAGTGGTGCCTAGTCACACATCAATTCTACCCAAGTGAATGGAAAGTTGAAGAACAACTTCAAGCTACAATTTGTGTATGGTGTTATAGTGTTTGTATAGCTCCTTTGTCACTAATATCCATATTGAACTCAATGCATGGAGTAGTCATCCTCTTCAAAATTCAATCTTGTTTCTTGAACCATAGCAGACTGTCTGAGATATATGTAAGCTCAATATCACATATTGAATCACATGTGAAAGGCCATGCATTTCTCAGTCTCATTAATCAAGAAGCCTAGGATATCATACTCCTATAGGAGGGACAAATCCCATCTACATCACTAATGGTCAGTCCCCATGTGTCATAGTCACCCAATCATCACTGTTATGGCAACCCTTATTCAGGATTACATTTGATGATGTGAAAGTATACTGAACGACGTGTAAAGAGTGTAGTGACTTCAGGTCTTAGAACCACAATCACCACCAACACTATGAGAGTTAACTATAACTACCATTGCACTGGTTTCCATGTGTCACTCTCCTAGTGGCACATACCCGACTACTAAAATAGCCAACGACATCCTAGACACATAGGCCATAACACTAGAAACTAGGGTGTAAACCCTAAAATTTGAGTTATGACCACAACCACTTCAAACACACATAATCTGAGACATTACTTCAATCGCTCTCTGAACCGTGAAATTTGGATGTTTGAGATATACCTACCAAGAACCTGCATATACTAAAAATTATACGACTCAGAGCTCCTTTTTGGATTATTGGTTTCACTATTCATCTAGTTATAAAACTAAAATAGTTCTACAGTCGTAGTTCACTACATGATTAAGATCACACTTGACCAATTATGTTAGTTAGGTATTTTGACTATGTCAAACAAGTTACATACAATCTCCAATATAGATCTTTTAAAAAAGTTGTAGATTGCAACTTCAAAAGATATAAAACATATGAAACTTTTTTATTGTTATTCTATCATGGCATATTCAATCACCCTTGGCCATATAGTGTCCTAAACACCAAATAACGATGCATAACAACCCAAAAAGTCACTTAGACAAAAATATTAATAACTTATTGTAGGAACATAATTATTGTTCACAATGTTGTAGAGAGCCTAATCAGTTATTTAAAAGATATCACTCAAAATTTCAGCATGAAATTCCAATGTACGTAAAATTTCTGATGTTTCTAATTACTAGACATTTATATGTTTGAATCCTAGCATGAATGAGTTACATTCATCACTAATTTTTCTTCAATTATCATTTTAGAATAAAAATAGTGAAGAAAAGAATTATAAAACCATCGGCTAGCCAATATACAATAAGTTTTAGTGTGTTGGTTGGATTTCTATGCATTGGGGGCCTAAACATCACATATGTGACATTTTCAGGAGTCATAGCACCAATATTTCGGATTTAGACCTTGCATGTTCAAGGAAACGCACATTTTATTGAAGAAGAACATTCACAAGATCTAAGGAAGGTTTACAAACTGGTATCATCATCATTGTTATGTAAAACAGTGCACAAAAAGGGCAATCTTTCTCATATATGGGTTTTCTATAACAAGATTTACATAAAACATGTTATGAGTAGGAAAGAAACGTATTAAAGATTATATCACTCACCTTAGAGTGAATAAAATGATTAAATAGTGAAAAGTCACAAATAAGAGAAGGGAAACCCAAGATTTTCCCTCCAAAATCTCTGTGAAGAATCTCTAGTCAAGAACGGGGTAGATCTAGAGAAAAAGAGAGAAGAAAGAGGGTTCTTCATCCATATGCTCAAGTTTCCATCAAGGAATACCATGGATTCTATCCATGGAAGAATAGAGAAGAAGGACAACAAAAAGAAACATGGTTAGTATGGAAGATCTTATGTGTATGGATCAAGGAACTAACTAAGGCCCCTTCATATGATACTAAAAGAGCAAAATTTGAGGCTTGCACCCACGTGCAACCATGATTTCTCAAAACTTCCACCTTAAAAAGCTCCTCCTTCATCAATTGACGGATTCTGATGGTGTCCAACAGCAAGAATGTGTTTGGGGTAGAAATTTTCATTAGAAGAAAGGTGGGGTATTTATTACAAGTATGAAAGAGAAGAGGTCCAACGACAAAAATTGCTTCTCATTCGGTCAAAGTTCAAATTTTCCATCAGTTTGCTCAACCAAAACCTCCATTAGTTTGCAACCTTATAGGTAAACTATTGGTTTATGAACATACAAAACTTCCATTAGAAGGCACACCTAGTCCAAAACATGTAAGGAATACCCAGACCAACCATTAGAAGGCACATCCAGAACAACCATTGAATGGTACACCAAGAACAACCTTCAGAAGGAACACTTAGATCAACATTTGGAAGCCATGCCCAGAACAACCATCAGAAGGTACACTCAATCAATTTATTTGAAGGCATACCCAATACAGCCATTGCAAGGCACATCTAAACCAGCCGTCAGAAGGCACACCATGAACAACCATTAGAAGGAACACCCAAACCAACCATTGGAAGGCACATACCATCATATCCACATAAAAATTACATCAAGAGTTGATACCTTTATTAACAAGGTTTACAACCACTCAAATAGAATTAAATTTATTCATATTATAATGAATACTATGTCATAAAATATTCATGTGTTAAAATTGCAGTTTTATCCCTGGAAAAGGTAAATTGCTCCATTGAAGTACATAAAATTGCAAAACTTGAGCAAACGAAGAATGATTTGGACCAAACTTGAAACATAGCTTTGTCAATTGTTCTAAAAACATAAATGAGTATTTAATTATGAAACTTAGCACCCAATTAAATAAAGTGAGACATTTAAGAATTAAACCAGGTCAAGGGTCTTACAACCATAAACCCATAACTGGGATTTCTCCCCCAAAATCCTATGAAAACAAGGATGGGTACTTTCTACATATCTCCTCCTCTAATTTTCACGTGGCTTCTTCTACACCACTGTGAAACCACAACACCTTCTCTAAGGTTGTATCCTTCTTCCTCAGCTTTTACACACACTTATCTAAAATCAAAATTAGATCCTCAACATAAGAGACATCATCATCAAACTCTACTTCTACTAGCTATATTGTCTACTCTAAATTGGGGTGATACTTTCTCAACATAGAAACTTGGAAAACATTTTGTGACCTACACAAAAATAGTGATAACCCCATCTTGTAAGACACATTTCCAACTCATGCCATGATAGGGTAAGTTCCAATAAACCTAAGAGCCAACTTACCTGTGATACACCATTTGAACAAAACATCATTAACTAGGCGGAAGCATTTGTTAGAAGTAGGTTAACAAAAATCACTAAAAATTAAAACCATTTACAAATAGATGAATTCCCAGGAAAAGTGTTTAAACAAGAACCAAATTATTATATTTACATACTGATTCACAAAGTACATTCCATGTATCATCTCTTCTCGAGGAATATAAATACATCATTGCTTTGCTAAGAAGCACAAGTAACAAAATCCCCGAGGTATTCAAATCAAAATCTCAGAACGATTATAAAAGCACTATCTGCTGACTCCTAGGACCTGAGAGTACAGAGACGGAACATAGGACTTTATATACAAAGCTTGAAAACCTGTATTTCCACCTGAAGGATTACTGATGTCCCTGTTGTTGCTGCTGCTCTTCCTCGGCTGTAGGGTTCCTACCTCTTTGTCGGCGTCTACCTAAAAAGTTGGATCCCACGTGGGTGAGACAATTGTAAATTGCCCCAACGAGAGATATAACTCTCCGCCGAAAACATTATTATTACAGTTTAATAGAAATAAATTGAATAGTGGAATCATATATTTCAATAGCAGATAATTCAATATCTATGTAGATTAGAGCAACATTCCTATTCAAGTATTTCAGCTATAACTTGATAAGGAAACATATCTCTTATTCAATACAGAATTTAAATAACATATGTAACATTTATGTATTAAGGACATGCTAAGCAAGATAACATCAACCAGTAGTTCTCGTATTTCAATCTTATCCAAATACGCTACACGACTGATTATATTTTACAAACATACTTAAGCTCTGAGGAGATGAGGTATACCACTCATACTCCAACCGACCATTGTGAAGTCGAAATCGGTACCATATAAGGTCAATGGAAGAGCCAGCTTCCATGAACTCCCACATCTCAGTCAGTGCGAGATCACATGCAGGACATATTATGTCTCTGCTACATAGCTTGCCAGGGTATAGTGGCATCTTCACTATAGAGCTACAGTAGCGGCTGCACTCTCTTCGCAATCAAGAGATTTTGTGTTTATCTCCATTGATTTGGCATTAACAACATCGGGAGATTTGTGATACATCCATCCCGGAACATATAATGAAGGATTGAGAGGTTTAATGATTACCTTCCATCAATTCCCCCATTAGGACGTACAGATATTTTCACCCGTCGACCCCCACATATTCAAAAATATGCGAACTCCAAGAGATCCCGTAGGAAAACCTATTTCACCATCACCAGCTTCTAACGATGATGGATCTATGGTCAGAGCACTACATGAAAAGATTTCACTTGATTAATTAAGTACATTATCATATTCTTTTAGCATAAGTCAAGTTTTCAAACATAACTTATTAGGACAATTGCTACAAAGAAACATGTATTGTTTTCACCCATCGACCCCCACATATTCAAAAATATGCAAACTCCAGGAGATCCCGTAGGAAAACATGTTTCACCATCACCAACTTCTGACGATGATGGATCTATGGTCAGAGCACTACATGAAAAGATTTCACTTGATTCATTAAGTACATTATCATATTCTTTTAGCATAAGTCAAGTTTTCAAACATAACTTATTAGGAAAATTGCTACAAAGAAACATTTATTGTTTTCATTAGTTACTTCTCAGTCTTTATAAGACATTGGGATCTCAGTCCCTCATCTCAATACTGGGAATACTCATCCCTTTAAAAACTCAATGCCATAAACATATGGTTCTGGGTATTCAAACCCTTGACTCATCTCTGAGCATTATTACCACTTTTTAGGTAACTATTACCTTCAGGTCTTCTGACCAAGGTAAACATGATACTTGTTACACAAGCATCTCTCATGGCACTTAAGGCCCATTAATTCTCTTATTACCTCTTACTAGGCAACAAGGCATATTATGGCACATAAGGACCAATAACAATTTTAATAAATAAAACATCATAGATCATACCTGGCTATGTGCATCATCTCATGATATATGCATGGTTAGCACACATGATAACATATATTGAAGGCCCTTCAATTATTTTATTTATTTTTGCATTAAATTGAATTAAGGTTTCAATTATGCTTAAATCTTAATTATTTTAATATCAAGATTCTCTCACCTTCAAAGCGATACAAATGAGATTCCCCTCTCATTTTATTTGCTCTACATGGTGCCAAGAAATATTAGGGACTGTTTTGAAGTAGTAAATTTCATATTGAACCCTGGGTTTTGGGTAAATTTCACATTACACCAAAACTAGGTTTTAATGCACAAACATTACTTTATCAGCTCTTTCTTGGTACTCAGGCTTGGGGTAGCCATACCTATACATCATCTTCATTCTCATGATGCTTCGACCCATGAGGAACATATTATCATGCACAATTTGCAATTTAACCCCTCAACTTGGGTAATTTGCACTTTAATCCAAAACAAGTAAAACATTACTTTCAACATTATTCAAAATGGACTAAAACTGAAATATAAGTTCCTCTTGAGCGTTAATTACTTTTCAAAAGATAATATCAAGCATATAATTATCTTTCTTAAACAAAACACCTAGGTTTAAAGCATAACCCAGGTCAGGGATGTTACAAGTTATCCACCCCTTATAAGGATTTCGTCCCCGCAATCATCAATGAAAACATTTAAGAGAAAAGAGTAGGGTATTTCCTCTTCATCTCTTCCTCTAGCTCCCACGTGGCTTCTTCAATGCCACAGTGATGCCAGAGAACTTTAACAAGACAAATGTCTTTCTTTTTCAACTTTTTAATTCTTTTGTCAAGAACCAACACAGGTCCTTCAACATAAGATATATCATCATTTAGTTCTACCTCCACATGTTGCAGAACTAACTCTATGTCAGGATGACACTTCCTCAGCATAGAGATATGAAACACTGGGTGCAATCTATGCAACTCAGGTGGTAACTCCAGCTTATAGGCTACCTTTCCCATCCTTTCAATGATCGGATAAGGTCCCATAAATCTAGGAGCTAACTTCCCCTTCTTTCCAAATCTCAGGATACCTTTCCAAGGAAAGACCTTGAGGTATACTTTGTCTCCAACTTGGAATTCTAAGAGTCTAAAATGCTTATCAGCATAAGATTTCTGTCTATCCTTGGCAGCTTTCAACTGTTGTTGTATGACTTTAATCTTCTCAGTTGTTTGTTGTACTAGGTCATGAACCAAAATTTGATATTCTCCTGTTTCATACCAACATAAAGGATATCTACAACGTCTCCCATATAATGCCTCATATGGTGCCATATCAATATTGTGCTGATAGCTATTATTATAAGAAAATTCTATCAAGCTCAAGTGTAGATCCCAACTTCCTAAAAATTGAAGGACACATACCCTAAGCAAGTCCTCCAAAGTTTGTATAGTCCTCTCAGATTTTCCATCTATCTGAGGATGAAAGGTTGTACTAAACCTTAACTGCGTACCCAAAGCTTTATGGAGTCGCTCCCAAAAACGACTTGTAAATTGGGGACCTCTATCAGAAATAATTGTAGTTGGAACCCCGTGCAAACGCACTATCTCATCTATGTATATCTGTGCAAGCTTCTCAGCAGTGTAGGTTGTTTTGATAAGAAGGAAATGTGTTGTCTTTATCAACCTATCAACTATCACCCATATGGAATCATGACTTTTGGTTGTTCTAGGCAAACTAACCACAAAGTCCATGGTTACATGATCCCATTTCCACTGTGGTATAGGCAAAGGTTGCATTGTTCCTGCGGGTTTCTGGTGTTCAGCTTTAACTTGCTGACACACCGGACACCGCATTACAAACTCAGCTACATCTTTCTTCAATCCAGGCCACCAATACATATCTTTTAAGCTATAATACATCTTGGTGCTCCCTGGATGCATCGCATACATTGAAGAATGATCTTCTTCTAGAATTAACTTTCTTAAGTTATCAGCATCAGGTACTACCATCCTACCATGGTAACACACTACCTGATCATCTAAATCATGGAAACCATTCCGTTTCTTACTACCATACTCTGACTTAATCTGTTGAATCACAGTATCAGCTTGCTGTGCTTCTTTAATCTACTGTCTCAGAATAGGTTTCACTTAAATCTCAGCTAACAACCCGACTAACAACGATACTTTGAGCTGTATGTTGTTTTGCCTCAAAGAGATAAGCATGTCTCTTTTAAAGCAGACTAAGGAGTTCAACTATGCTTTATCTAAGGCTGACGATGCGGATTTTCTACTTAATGCATCAGCTACCACATTAGCCTTCCCTGGATGATAATAAATTGTACAGTCGTAGTCTTTAATTAATTCCATCCAACGACGTTTCCTCATGTTCAGCTCATGCTATGAGAAGATATACTTTAGGTTCTTATGGTCTGTGAAAATCTGGAATGTCTCTCCATAGAGATAATGCCTCCAGATCTTCAAAGCATGGACCACAGCAGCTAGCTCTAGATCATGTGTTGGATGATTCTCCTCGTGTTTCTTAAGCTGTTGAGAAGCAAAAGAAATCACTTGCTTATCGTGCATCAACACACATCTTAAGCCATTCTTAGATGCATCATAGAAAACTATGTATCCCTTCCCTTGCTTAGGTAACACTAACACAGGTGCACTAGTTAACTTTTCTTTCAACAACTGGAAAGATTGTTGACACTTGTCATTCCATACAAAAGGAACATCCTTCCTAGTCAACTTGGTTAGGGGTAAAGCTATAGAACTGAAGTTCTTAATAAACCTCCTGTAATAACCTGCTAGTCCAAGGAAACTACAAATCTCTATCAGTGTCTTTGGCTGTTCCCATTGCAGGACAAATTCTACCTTCCTAGGATCAACACGAATACCTGAAGCAGATATTACGTGTCCTAGAAAATAAACTTCTGGTAGCCATAATTCACATTTGCTAAACTTAGCATATAGCTTATGCTCTCTTAGAAAAGTCAAAGCCTAACGGAGGTGCTGCTCATGCTGTTGAGCATCTCTACTATATATCAAATGTCATCTATGAAGAGGACTATAATCTGGTCAAGAAAAGGTCCAAATATTCTATTCATGAGTTCCATGAATATAGCTGGTGCATTAGTTAGTCCAAATGACATAACTATGAACTCATAGTGACCATACCTTGTCCTAAAGGCAGACTTAGGTATATCACTCTCCTTCATATGTAATTCATGGTATACCAACCTTAGATCTATCTTAGAAAAGATAGTTGTACCACGCAACTGGTCAAGCAAGTCATCAATCCTTGGTAGAGGATACTTGTTCTTTATAGTTACTTTATTCAACTGCCTATAGTCGATGCATAAAGGCATTGACCCATCCTTCTTCTTAACAAAAAGAACTGGATCACTCCAGGGTGAAGTGCTCAGTCGGATAAAACCCTTCTCAAGCAACTCCTATAGTTGTTTCTTGAGTTCTGCCATTTCAGCAGGTTCCATTCTATATGGTGTTTGTGCTATGGGTTGCGTGCCTGGGATTAGATTAATCTCAAAATCAATCTCTCAGGGTGGAGGAACACCTGGAAGTTCCTCAGGGAAAACATCTTCAAACTCCCTAACTACCGAAACTTCAAAAGGATTAGAACTCTCCATCATGGTATCTACCACATGTGCCAAGAATGCAAAGCATCCCTATCTCATCATCTTCTCAGCTACCATAGCTGACACTAAATAGGTTGGAAGAATATTTCTATCTCCCTGAAAGATCCATGTGTCACCCTCTTCTGTAAACACAACTTGTTTGGAACTGCAATCCAAGACAAACTTATACTTCTCTAAGGTGTCCATCCCTAGGATTATATCAAAACCCTACATCTCAAGTAGTATAAGATCCACTTGAATGCGATGATCAGAAAAGGAAAGATTGCAGGGAGAACATACCTCTCGTGACACTGCAGATCCCAACAAAGGGGTTTCTAGCATCAAACTATCTCCTCTATGACTGACAATCATGTTGCAGTCATAAATCATTTCTTGAGTGATAAAGGAATGAGTAGCACTTGGATCAATTAACACAGATACGAAGCACGACAAAGACATATGAGAATAAAATAGTTCCATCTGACCTATCACAATCTGAGGGATGACTACTGCTTCGGGCTGATTCATGGCATAGAATCTAGTTGTTGCTTGTTGTTGACCCTATGCTTGGTTGTTGGGTGCCGACGATCCAGCTTGGCACGCTTGTCCACGTCCTCTAGCATTATTACAGAACTGTCGCCTCTGTGGGCCTTGTTGACTCTGCCTCTGGGGTTGAGTTACAGTTCTGACTTTCTCAGGACAATCTCTCTTCAAGTGTCCTGACCTCCCACACTGGAAGCAGTTGTAACTTCCCAAACTCTGCCTGGGTGGTCTATCACTGATGCTGATGTTGTATTAGGGGCTCTTCTTGGATGAAAACTATGTCCCCTACCCCTACTTGATGTCCACTGTGTTGGGGTATTAAACCTTGGTGGTGGTGGTGGTGCAGAGAAACTCAGCTTCTTGAAACTCTCATACCTTTGTCCTTGAAACTGAGGATACACTTTCTTATTACTGGTCTGTCGCTTTTCGATCATAGACCTCTCTATCCGCCTAACAGATTCCAAAAAAGTGGGAAATCTCTCCTTGTTCTCCAGAGCAGACACCGTAGTGGTCAAGACCTCTCTATCTGCCTAACAGATTCCAAAAAAGTGGCACATCTCCCTGTTCTCCAGAGCAGACACCGGAGTGGTCAATTCAACGTTCAACCCCTTCTCGAAACGCCAAATCATTTCTTCATCAGTAGCTTCCATGTGCAGACAAAACCATAAAAGGTCCATGAATCTAGCTTCATACTCGCTAATATTCATCTGTCCTTGCCTCAACCTCTCAAATTTAGAGAACTTATTATCTAGATATGTCTTGGGAAAGTATCTAACAACAAATTCATGTTGGAATTCCTCCCGTCCGACTTCAACTCCTGGTCTTTTACCTTCCTCTATGGTCCACCAATGACCAACACTCCCCTTCAGAAGGTATACATCATGCCTCACCTTCTCTACTTCAGGGATGTTCAGGATTCTAAAAGCTTTCTCCATCTCCATCAACTACAAATCTGCATCACCTGGGTCAGCTGTACCAGCATAGTCTGTGGCTCCCACCCGGAGAAGCTGTTCAAAAGTCTTGCCAGTTCCATGTCCTTCATTATGGGTTGGTTCCCTTGGTGCAAGTGGTGGCATCCTATCTGCCATATGTGTCATAGTCGCCATAAACTGCCCAAATAGGGTATGGAAAGATGGTTTCTCTAATGCAGCTTGATCAAGATGAGGAATCTCAGGTACGGGTTCCTCCCTAGCTTGATCCCTTGCACCTTTTCCTGGTACAGCAACACTACTCTCAGCAGCGTGTTCATCACGTGATGTAGACATCTTCAAGTTCTTCTTCTCCTATATGAGCAGAAGACACTATCAGATAAACTGGAAAACACTAGAACAAACTCAACAACCTTAATCCTATGTCTCTGTAGACTCAACGAATGTAGAGCTCTGATACCACTAATTGTGATACACCGCTCGAACAAAACATCATTAACTAGGCGGAAGCATTTGTTAGCAGTGGGTTAGCGAAAATCACTAAAAATTAAAACCATTTACAAAGAGATTCATTCTCAGGAAAAATCTTTAAACAAGAACTACGATATTATATTTACATATTGATTCACAAAGTACATTCCATGTATCATCTCTTCTCGAGGAATATAAATACATCATTGATTTGCTAAAAAGCACAAGTAACAAAATCCTCAAGGTATTCAAACCAAAATCTCAGATCAATTATAAAAGCACTATATACTGACTCCTAGGACCTGAGAGTACAGAGACGACACATAGACTTTATATACAAAGCTTGACAGCCAATATTTCCACCTGAAGGATCACTGTTGTCCCTATTGTTGTTGTTGCTCTTCCTCGGCTGTAGGGTTCCTACCTCTTTGTCGGTGTCTACCTAAAATGTTGGATCTCACGGGGGTGAGACAATTGTAAATTTCCCCAACGAGAGATATAACTCTCTGCCAAAAACATTATTATTACAGTTTAATAGAAATAAACTGAACAGTGGAATCATATATTTCAATAACAAATAATTCAATATATATGCATATTAGAGCAACATTCCTATTCAAGTATTTCAGCTATAACTTGATAAGGAAGCATATCTCTTATTCAATACAAAATTTAAAGAACATAAGTAACATTTATGTATTAAGGACATGCTAAGCAAGATAACATCAACCAGTAGTTCTCATATTTCAATCTTATGCAAATACGCTACACGACTGATTACATTTTACAAACATACTTAAGCTCTGCTGAGATGAGGTATACCACTCATACTGCAACCGACCATTGCGAAGTCGAAATTGGTACCATACAAGGTCAATGGAAGAGTCAGCTTCCATGACCTCCCACATCTCGTTCAGTGCGAGATCACATATAGGACATCTTCTGTCCCTGCTACATAGCTTGCCAGGGTATAGTGGCATCTTCGCTATAGAGCTACAGCAACGGCTGCACTCTCTTCGCAATCAAGGGATTTCATGTTTACCTCCATCGATCCGACATTAACAACATCAGGAGATTTGTGATACATCCATCCCAGAACATATAATGAAGGATTGAGAGGTTTAATGTTTAACTTCCATCAATTCCCCCATTAGGACGTACAGATATTTTCACCCATCGACCCCCACATATTCAAAAATATGCGAACTCCAGGGGATCCCATAGAAAAAACCTATTTCACCATCACCAACTTCTAATGATGATGGATCTATGGTCAGAGCACTACATGAAAAGATTTCACTTGATTAATTAAGTACATTATCATATCCGTTTAGCATCAGTGAAGTTTTCAAACATAACTTATTAGGACAAATGCTACAAAGAAACATGTACTGTTTTCATCAGTTACTTCTTAGTATTTATAAGACATTGGGATCTCAGTCCCTCATCGCAATACTGGGAATACTCATCTCTTTACAAACTCAATGCCATAAACATATGATTCTGGGTATTCAAACCCTTGACTCATCTCTGAGCATTATTACCACTTTTTCAGGTAACTATTACCTTCAGGTCTTCTGACCAAGATAAACATGATACTTGTTACACAGGCATCTCTCATGGCACTTAAGGCCCATTAATTCTCTTATTACCTCTTACTAGGCAACAAGGCATATAATGGCACATAAGGCCCAATAATGATTTTAATAAATAAAACATCATAGCTCATACCTGGCTATGTGCATCATCTCATGATACTTGCATGGTTAGCACACATGATAACAGATATATCAATAATATTTCAATTCCATGCTATTCCAGGGTAACACCACTATTCCCTCACTAAGGTTAGGGTTTCCCATTTCATTTCAATCAGGGTTACACATCCCCTTTGTTCAATTAGGACCAATGATTCATCATTTCATTGTCCAAGATTAGGGTTTCATGCTATATAGTATAACCCAGAATTAGGGTTTCACACACCTTTACTCTATTTTGAATTTAGAGTTTACTATTCACATCACATCACCCCAGATTAGGGTTTATATTCAATAACCCACAATTAGGGTTTACTATTCATCCCAGTTAGGGTTTCATATTCAATTACCCATAATTAAGGATTACTATTCATTTAAATTAGGGTTTTACATTTCATAACCCTAACTTAGGATTACTGATGTCTTCACCCTCAATTAGGGTTTCACTATTACCCTAGATTAGGGTTTCACTCAGAATTGCCCTGAATTAGGGTTTGAGTTCATCAATCAACTCAATTAGGGTTTTATGATCTCTTTATCTAGGATCATACCCTAAATTATATACTACACTTATTTTGAATGTGTTAGGCTTGATTGCTACATGATTATCTTACATGTATGAATCTCTCTTTTTCATCCTATTCAGGATGTCCACTACTCAATTCATGATTAGAATGAGCCTACTCTTTATTCAAATACATCCATTTAGGGTTAGCATGATGTATGGAATTATTGCATCATTATGCATCAATGATTAATCCCACTAAGGGTATCAACCATCTAAATACATCAAGTGTCCAAAAGATTTGATCAATTGAACCTTCAATTACATGAGGTATCCAAATGAATTGACCAATTGAATCTTCATTTACATTATGTGTCCAAGTGGATTAACCAATTGAGTCTTCAATTACATTAGGTGTCCAAGTGGATTAACCATGTTGAACCTCAAATGGTTTTGATTACTTAGACCTTAAATGGTCTTGGTCTCTCAGAATTTAAACGATTTGAAACCGTTTGGGAAAATTGCCCTTGAAACCATTTGGGCAAGAAGTGTGTTGAAACTGATTGGACTTGGGTCTTAAAACAGTTTGAGACCATTTGTATTCAAATGGTCTTGAGGCTGTTTGGACTCAAATGGTCTTGAGACCGTTTGGTCCAAACCCTCTCAAAACCGAATGGACCAAAAAGGTCTTTCAACACTTAACCAATTCAAGGTTTCAATCAATGAACCAACTATCAATTGAATCCTTGATTCGTTCATCAATTAAAATATTGGACCATCAATTAGGGTTTTAAACCCAATTGAACTAGGATTTATTATCAAGAAGCCTTCAATTAGGGCATTGAAATCGAGGAGCCTTCAATGATTAACATTGTGAAACTAATTCAATTGAAATCAATGAATCATCATCAAAATATGACATGACCTGACCTCAAACGGTCTTGAGGTCATTTGGATGACCTCCAAACGGTCTTGAGACCATTTGCCCCATCCATCATTGAAATTTTGTGAAATTCATTTGGGGTTTAGATCATTGGATTGATCATCAATTGGGCTATTAATTGCATTTCAATTTGATATCTATGGATCTTCAAATACTCAACCATACTCAACCCTAGACCTACAAACGTTCTTAGTTGACCTCCAAAAGGTCTTGAGACCATTTGGGTGATCTCCAAATGGTCTTTAGACTGTTTGGGTTAACCAACCCAAAGTTTTAAATCAACCAATTGAAATTTCAGCACTTAACCCGATTAGGGTTTCTAATTCGAGGATTGTCCATATATTGAATCAATAAATTGGATCCATTAGATCATCATCCAACATTTACTAGGGTCCTGACCTCAAACGGTCAACCCTTCCAAATGGTTTGGGATCCAAACCTCCAAACGGTTTGCAAACTGTTTGGAGGGTGAAACCGTTTGGACCAAGGTCTTAAAACTGTTTGCAATAGAAACTTGTTGGAATGTGTGCCTAAGATGATGTCATCCTCATCAAGACTTAGCCCATCAAAAACTACTACCATTGTCATGGTTGTTGCATCAACTAATCAAACGAATTGTAAGAAGAGAAATTGAATATAATTGATTGAGAGATTGAATTCAATAACAATGAATAGGGGTTCAAGTTATATAACCCACCTCCAATTGAGCTTCAAACCTTGGAGCTTCACGTCAACAATGGTGGAAGAAGCTTTTTCACACCACAAGGTTCGTTCCTCAAGCTTTTGAGTGAAAAGGAATGGTTAGAATTGAAGATGTGATCGAGATAAGAAGAAATCATGCATTGATTTGTGGTTTCCACCATGAAATCGAGGGGAAAGAAGGTCAAGAAGCTGACCAACAGGTTGGGGGTTGTCATCCTATTTCTCCCATCTCCCTTGGTCATTTTTTCAAGCAAAGAGAAGAAGTGGATTCAAAAAAGCCTTTGGTTTGAGTTGTAAAAGGTGTTTTTATAAGAAAAAACCAATGAGAGAGAAAATGCCTTATAAAAGTCTTTTGATTCCAAAATTGGTGGCACCTCGTCCCCATAAATTCCTTGCATGAAAAGATATCTTCCTCACCTACGAATTTCCTTCCATTATCCATGAATTAATGGAAATTAAATTAAGCAGCTTAACCCTTATAATATTATTATCCATAAGTTAGTGGATATTTCTTTTTATTTTCTTAATGTGAGTGGGTTCTCCACTCACGTAGATATTTCCTTTGCCTTTGCAAGGCACAAGGACGTTCAAACTTGGGAAAATCCAACCATATCATTTTTGGTTGAAGGCCCTTCAATTATTTTATTTATTTTTGCATTAAATTGAATTAAGGTTTCAATTATGCTTAAATCATGATTATTTTAATATCAAGATTCTCTCTCCTTCAAAGTGATACAAATGAGATGCCCCTCTCATTTTCTTTGCTCTACATGATGCCAAGAAATATTAGGGACTATTTTGAACTGGTAAATTGCATATTGAACCCTGGGTTTTGGGTAAATTGCACATTACACTAAAACTAGGTTTTAATGCACAAACATTGCTTTATCAGCTTTTTCTTGGTACTCAGGCTTGGGGTAGCCATACCTCTACATCCTATTCATTCTCATGATTCTTTGACCCACGAGGAACATATTATAATGCACAATTTGCAATTTAACCCCTCAACTTGGGTAATTTGTACTTTAGTCCAAAACAAGTAAAACATTACTTTCAACATTATTCAAAATGGACTAAAATTGAAATATAAGTTCCTCTTGAGCCTTAAATTACTTTTCAAAAGATAATATCAAGCATATAATTATCTTTCTTAAACAAAACACCTAGGGTTAAAGCATAACCCAGGTCAGGGATGTTACATTACCCGTCTTACCAAACATCAACACACTCTTCCAAGGGGAAACCTTGAGATACACTTAATTTCCAACTTGGAATTCTAATGGTCTACGATAGTTATCAACATATGACTTTAGTCTATCTTGAGCTGCCTTAAACTATGGTTGGGTCACCTTGAACTTCTTTAATAGTTGTTGAAGTAATTCATGATCCAACAATTGGTATTCACCTATCTCGTACCAAAAACGAGGCGATTGAAAGTGCCTTCCATATAGAGCCTCATACGGTGTCATGTCTATACTTCTATTGTTGTTATTGTTGTAGGAAAACTCAATCAAACTCGGGTGGATATCCCAACTCCCAAGAAACTGAAGAACTCATTCTCTCAAAACATCCTCTAATATCTAAATTGTCCTTTTGACTGTACATCTGTATGTGGGTGGAAGATTGTACTGAATCTCAATTGTGTCCTTAAGGCTATATGTAGATACTCCCATAACCTACTAGTGGAATGAGGACCTCTATATTACACTATCATAGCTGGTATGCCATGTAGACATACTATTTCATCAACATAGATTTTTATCAACTTGTCTTCACAGTAGGTGGTCTTTACTGGAATTATGAGCTTTGGTTTTCCTTGGAAGTCCAACCACAAAGTCAATGGTGATGTGATCCCATTCCCACTGTGGCATTAGAAAATTATGTAACATCCCTATAGGATTCTAATGCTCTACATTGACCTATTGATAAATTGGACAATTGGTCACAAACTCTGCCACATTATGCTTCAAACCTGGTCACTGGTACAACTATTGTAGATTATAATACATCTTCTACCAGGATGCATCACGTACATTGAGGAATCAGCCTCCACAAGTACCATCTCCCTTAGATTGTCAATATTAGGATCCACCATCTGATTATGAAAGAACATTGTTCCATCATCTAACTCATGAAACTTATCTTTCTTCCCACTACAAACTTTGATATGATGTCATAGATGATGATATCATTGTTTTGAACATCTCTAATTTACTATATTAGTGTTGGCTTTACCTAAAACTATGCCAATAAACCTTCTAATAAGGAGACTTCCAACTGTACATTCATCTTTCATAGAGACACTAACATATCCTGCTCGTGAAAAGTCTTGAATTGCAACTATGCTTTATTTGTAGATAAAGACAAAGTTGACTTTATGCTCAATGTATCAACTACTACATTCACCATTCCTGGATGATAGTCTATTGTACAATCATTGTCCTTGATCAACTCAATCTATCTTCTCTTCCTCATATTTAACTCCTTCTTTGAGAAGATATAGTGAAGATTCTTGTGATCTGTGAACATTTGACACTTTTCTCCATACAAATAGTGCCTTCAAATCTTCAAAGAAAGAACCAGGGTTGCTAACCCCATGTCATGCGTTTGGTATTTCTCCTTATGTTTCTAAATCTATGGAGAAGCAAAAGAAATCACATTCATGTCTTGCATCAACACACATCCAATCCATTATTTGAAGCATCATGTACAATGATGTAGCCTTTCCCAGACTGTGGCAACACCAACATTGGAGTACTAGTCAACTTCTCCTTAAATAACTAAAATGAACATTGACACTGGTCATACCAAATTAAAGGAAGACCCTTCCTAGTTAGCCTAGTCAAGGGTAAAGCTACAACATTGTAGTTCTTAATGAACCTCTGGTAGCAACCAGCTAGACCTAGGAAGCTTCAAACCTCATTCAGTGTCTTGGGTTGCCCCCACCGTAACACTCACTCCACCTTCTTAGGGTAGACACAAACACCCTTTGAAGATATGTTACGACAACGAAAAGATACCTTGGTTAGCCAAAACTTGCACTTACCAAATACAACATATAACCAACGATGCTCAACAACTGATCCAACACTTAATGAAGATATTTCTCATGTTGTTGATTGTCCCTAGAGTATATCAAGATGTCATCGATGAACACCATAACAAATTGATTAATATAATTTTTGAACACTCTATTCATCATGTTTGTAACCGTTGTCGGTACATTGGTTACCCTAAATGGCATAACCACTAACTCATAATGACCATATCTGGTCCTAAAAGAAGTCTTAGGCATGTCATCCTCCTTGATCCTCAACTGGTAATATATTGACCTTAGGTCTATCTTGTAAAACATTATACAACCTCTCAATTGGTCAAAAAGATCATCTATCCTTGGCAACAGGTACTTGTTCTTCATGGTTAACTCATTAAAGTGCCTCTAGTCTATGCAAATCCTCATAGACTAATATTTCTTCTTCACAAAGAACATTGGAGCAACTCTGTCGTATCAAACTATGATAACATGGATTTTCTGTTATTCAATTTATGTATATCTTGACTCATTAGATGCTCCATAATACCCAATAACCTTCCTCACCCTCAATGTGATGATGTTGAGTCTCTTTATTCTTAATTGATGAGTTATATTTGATTAAATAGAACTTTGTACTTATATATGCCTTTAATTTGAGTTTTAAACTAAGTGTTATGCTTATTATGTGTATTCATTTTATAATAAAAAAATTGAAACTATTCAATAAACTCTCAATGTACTTCATATTGTAGAGAATTTAATTGTGAATCCAATGATTCAAAAATCACCTCAATCGGATCATCATAGCTTGAGTTATGTCCATTTGAAATTCCTCAATTTAATCATTTTTTAACGTTGATTTTGTTTCTTCCTTAGCCTTAGTGGGAAAAAGTTGAGTGTGTGACATCATTTCTCCCCCCTTACATTGACATGTTAGAGATCCATTCTTATGTTCATTACAACTGATCCTGATCATTGGTTTTTGATTCCATGGATTGAGCCTCGATTGAACGGTTGGGTAATATCCCCTACCTCCATACGTAGCTTGGTGCCCATGGCTCTACTACCACATAAACCCCACTTTTCTCCATCCAATCCCATTTTTTCTCACCCTTTTCTATGAGCTTGGTTCCCCCATCCACTTCCTTTTCTAACCGTTTTCATTTACCCTCTTTTTATTGGTGATTTCAGACATCCTACAGGGCTTTTTCCCCTTCTTCCTTCACCTGTTGCCAGTGCAGCTTTGCTGCAGGACCTTCTTTGGGGCTTCTTCATCTAGACCTCAATAGAAACTATTGAATCTACCTTCAGGCTTGTATGGAAGATGCACACCTCGACGACCCCTTGTCTTTTGCTTGACCAGCCTTATTCACGCGTCCGGAAACGAACGCGGGACAAAGGAAGGAATCAAGCTTTAAATTTATAACCTGAAACCTTCTAGGCCCCCGCAACTTAATTACGGGGTCGAAGTAGATATACGGGGTCGAACACAGGGACGTGGTGACGTTTAGGACGCTACAGATTTCTGTCCTTGAGTCAGATAAGCCAAAACGATAGTCGATGAAAGAAAGTGCTAGAACTAGTCTAGCGGGTTGTCACGATTAAAATAAGGAAAAGAAAAGAAAACAAAAGCAAAACAAGACAGAGCGTGAGGTTCTACTAACTAGAGAAAGAGAGTTCTTGGCTATGTAACCACAAAAGGGGCAGTCTATGCACTCGTTCTCAGGCGTAGACAACCCTCGAACACCCAAGCAAGCATCTAGTACACGCAACGACATCTGTCCTGTGGGATCATCCCACTCGCTCTCGCGATGCGTGACTAAAACCATCAACGATATGTCATTAACCCTCTCTCAAGGGATGACATATCAACACCTCAGTATATGCTAAGTTCCCTCTCGGGTCTTAGGATATTATGGGGTGTTAGGAACAGAATACCTTGGATCGTCCTCCTCTCGGGTTCAGATCCAAACTATCATCTCTTAGCTATTTCTACAACGGATCTCTCAATACAGGCAGAAATAGCAGTTGAAGCGAGTAAGAGATAAACCAAACTAGCAATCATAACTTGGAAAGAGAAAATAGAACATGCAACATACTAGATCTGATGTGAATCTACTTGCTTAAGGCAAAAGTATATAAACATGCCCAGATCGGGCTGCATAGCCAAGAAGGAGCTAACTAGCCATAGACAAGCATAGATGGCACCGAACAAAGATGGATAAACATCGTTTGTACAAGAAACAAAGGAATGCAGTAGAATGAAAGAGAAGAGGGAAGAGATATAGCCCGTAGAGGAGAGGTGGATCTCGCTCCTTGGCCTCTGTGTAGGCCGCATCTCGCCCCTTGGGTCTTCTCTTTGTCCCTCTGGACTCCTCGGTTCTCTCTCTCTCTAGGCCGTATCGGGCAGCAGCCGTATCGGGCAGCAGCCGTATCAGGCGGCAGGCGTATCGGGTGGCGGGCGTGTCGGTCGGCGGGCGTGTCGGTCGGCGGGCGTATCGGGCGGAGGGCGTGTCGGTCGGCGGGCGTATCGGGCGGCGGGCGTGTCGGTCGGCGCGGCCGTATCGGGCAACAGCCGTATCGGGCAGTAGACTTTTGGGAAACCCGACACACCAGCTCCTTGGTCTAGGAACTAGCTCTTGTAGGGTCCTTCCTCCAGCCCTCGGCTCTCTCCTGCTTCGAAGCCCCATTCTTGTAGGCTGGCAGCTGCTATTTATAGGCAGCGAGTTGATGTAAGTTGTAGCTTTTATTGGTCCACGTGTCCTTCATCCGTGACTTCAATCTTGAGGAACCAGGTCAGCCAATATGACTGTCACTCGGCAACCGTATCGGGCAACCATATTGGGCAGCCATATTGGTCGGCGGCCGTATCGGTCGGCGCACCCGTATCGGTCGGCGGCCGTATCGGTCGGCGCCCGTATCGGTCGGCGCAACCGTATCGGCCAGGCCATATCGGGCAGCCATATCGGGCGTCTTTGTCGGGCGGCCATCTCATCCGGACCATATCAGACAGCTATATCGGGCACCCGTATCAGGCAGCCATATCGGCCAGCTGCTGCGATTCTTGTCTTTTCCTGGTCTGGTACTTGAAAGTCCCTAAATTGGCTAGTTTCGGTGCCTACAAGTCTAAAATAGGCCAATTAGCTACATTATTGGCTATTTTCACTACATTATCTAATGGAGAGATAGAAAACATAAAACATGAACAAAAGAGTGCATATTAAGACTAAAGTGGCACAAAACTATAGATAAAATGCATAGAAAATATGCGCTAATTTGGGTGTTATCAACTACCCCAAGCTTAAAACTTGCTTGTCCTCAAGCAAGACTGTGCTCAAAGAACAAAAAGATAACATCCAAATTAAGCTTGGCAATAAATGCTAAGGTTAAGAAAAATAGTTTAAAGCATCAACACTCTTGATCCATGTCATTTCAGAACAAACCCCCATCAAACAAGCACAATCCTGCCAAAGTAAGATCAAAGAATTTCCAGGCAAGATTAAGCGAATTCACTATAGCCTGCCAATACTCATGAGGGTTTGAATCATAATTGTTTAAACATGAAAGAGTTGTCACACAGGTGGTCACGCGGGTGATGAGTAATGAGCCATCACCATGAATCCATGCAAACCAATCAGGAATACCACGCCTCTCACTTATTCATGTCCTAAGAAACAAAGCAAAAAGACTCTAATGACTTCTGAGGATCCCGATCTGCGTCAGGTTGGTCCATGTAGCGAGCAACAGTCCCTGCAGTCCGAACCAGTTGGTCCAAAGCAGTGAGACGAACTCCTCGTACTGCGCTCGAACCAACCCTGCTACTGAGATGATCTCATAGGTCTCCTAGGGGTTCCTAGTGACTCTCTAATGAGCATTTGGAGTGATACTACCAGGCGCGACATACCTGCGTTCATGAGCGCAGTCATACACCGGCTGGGCATCATCCTCAACTCTCCTAAAAGAGAAAACAACGCTCATTTATTGTTCACACTCTGGCTTTTATCATCTGCATTCTATTTTTGTGGATACGGGTGAGAACTATATAGATATTTTGGGATTTTGTGGGCGGCCAAGCCTCTTTTGCACATTTTTATATTTTTCATCTTTTTGACTCGATCTAATGTGAGAAGGCATGTAGTCCATCAAGGAAAAGCACTTCACCTTGATCATAGCTCAAAACTCATCATGATCCGCTTGATACCTGTGTGAAAATATAGCAATTATGATTCAAGAATCCTTAGAATAGAGGCAAACTTGTGAATCCACAGCTAGGTTCTTTGATCAGGTTTTAGCTCATTCCAACGGTCCTTTACCATGGATTTGCCATTCACGACACAGATCAAGGGAATTTAGCTTTAAGATATGAAAAAGGGACATAACCTTAGATTTATTACCAAACTCAAGGAAAGAGTCAAAGAGCAAGTCAAGCAAGAGGTCAAGCAATTTTTTTAAGATAAAAAAATTGTGCATCTAGGCATATAATCAAGCATTTATCTATTAGATTCGCACCATATAGCCATAATTGCAAAGCTAAAAAGCTGAAAATTTTGAAAATTTAAGACTAAATGTAGGAAATAGACATGCATGCACGAAGGGTGAAGAGAAAAGAGGGGCGAAGCCTACCACCCCAAGCTTAAAATTTTGCTCGTCCTCGAGCAAGTCTCAAACTTGAAATAGTGAGGCAGGAATGCATGAGTTTAACGACATTTATTGAAGTTCTAAAGATGATGCATGGTTGCAAGGATATCAAAACAGTTAGAGAAAAGAAATTAACCAACAAGAACATGAAAAGCAAAATTTATTGTAATAAAAGGGTGGGAGGGTGGGTTAGAGAAAAGGGGGTGGTTGCCCCACGATACCGACACTGGGATCCCAAATTCTCAGCTTTGGGACCAGTGTCACCTGTGTCTTGCCGAGGGGTTCCGCCACATAATATGAGTAGAGTAGGCAGATGTGTTGGCCCTGCCGAGTCTGAAGAAGAAAAGTTAAATCTGGCGACTCGGTGAAGTCATCTTTGTGCTGGAAGTGACATGAACTGCACTGGGGTGACTTCTTTTGCAAATCATCCTCGGGGTACCTTTCAGTATATGAATCTAAATATGAAGGTCCTAGGATGTCGACACAGGATGAGATGGAGGGTATAGGTTGAATGACTTGGGTGGGATCCATTTCTCCTCCCTCCATCTCTGAACTTGAGGTTAGATGCTCAGATAAATCATCATGTGCAGTCTGAGTCATCCAATCATCTTCTGAACAAGAAGTACCCCCTGAAGAATCTATTTATGGTTCTACCACCCCAAGCTTATCACTTGGCATGGAGTCGAGGGTGTCTTCATGCTTAGCAGCCATGTTGTAGTGCACCGTCCATCCTACCCCCTTGACGTCCACCCTACCTTGTAAAGGTATGGGTGTAAATGGCGACTCGTGCTGCTCTAACTCGTCGTCGGCATTATACTCACTGCTCCATGTCGAGCAGCTGTCGTTGTCGTCATCGTCATCGAACAAATTGTTCCAAACCATGGTTGGCGTACTGCTCAAAGTGGAATAGGATGGTGAGATATACTCCGATTCAGATCCAATGGAATGGTCTTGATGACTAACATCTTCATTGTCTTGTGATGGTAGTTGTAACCGAATTGTAACCAGATCGATGAGCTCTTGGAGCCTCCTGCCTTGTTCAACATCTTTATCATGAAGTTGTTGTACTTGAGCAGCAATGCTTTCGAGACCCGTCGATTCTGCCATGCACATTGGTTGCTGACCTGCTGTACCAAACTGATGCGCTTGAATGAATTCTCGCTCAACAGTTTGAACTAGACTTCTACTGCAGTCTGCAACCTCGGTGCCTACTTTGAGAAGACGATCCTGCTCTTCTAGCAGTTGTTGCTTGGGATCGACATCTTCTTGGAGATGAGGGACTAGGGAGGTGAGTGCCTTGCCACTCTCTCCAGCTAACACCACTGCCTTAATCAGTTCTTGATCCCATGCTAGCACGGGAGTCGATGGTTGACTGGCAGTCTCCTTTGTTGTAATTTCAACATATGACGACGGTGGAGGTGAGTATAACTCGACTAGTTGTAGAGCACGACCTTCAATTATTTGCCAGCAGTCAGAACTGCGGAAAAACTCGGGCGGACAGGCGGACAAGATGACTTGTCTTGCCGAAGCAAGATCCATGGCTGAAAAAGGTACAAGAAAAAGAGAAGGTATTCAGTATATATGAACACGTATGTTTAAAACAAATGAAAATTTATGCATATATATACAGGCTTATAGTGACAGAACAAAAATCTACTAGGTGTGTAAACGTGGAAAACCCACGTCCCCGGCAACGGCGCCAAAAGTTGACCGGCCTTATTCACGCGTCCAGAAACGAACGCGGGACAAAGGAAGGAATCAAGCTTTAAATTTATAACCCGAAACCTTCTAAGCCCCCACAACTTAATTACGGGGTCGAAGTAGATATACGGGGTCGAACACAGGGACGTGGTGACGTTTAGGACGCTACAGATTTTTGTCCTTGAGTCAGATAAGCCAAAACGATAGTCGATGAAAGAAAGTGCTAGAACTAGTCTAGCGGATTGTC
Organism: Alisma plantago-aquatica; assembly: GCA_963693085.1. Taxonomy (NCBI): domain Eukaryota; kingdom Viridiplantae; phylum Streptophyta; class Magnoliopsida; order Alismatales; family Alismataceae; genus Alisma; species Alisma plantago-aquatica. Next base: position 334,732,083 of record OY856411.1, on the reverse strand, counting down.
ACGATTAAAATAAGGAAAAGAAAAGAAAACAAAAGCAAAACAAGACAGAGCGCGAGGTTCTACTAACTAGAGAAAGAGAGTTCTTGGCTATGTAACCACAAAAGGGGCAGTCTATGCACTCGTTCTCGGGCGTAGACAACCCTCGAACACCCAAGCAAGCATCTAGTACGCGCAACGGCATCTGTCCTATGGGATCATCCCACTCGCTCTCGCGATGCGTGACTAAAACCATCAACGATATGTCATTAACCCTCTCTCAAGGGATGACATATCAACACCTCAGTATATGCTAAGTTCCCTCTCGGGTCTTAGGATATTATGGGGTGTTAGGAACAGAATACCTTGGATCGTCCTCCTCTCGGGTTCAGATCCAAACTATCATCTCTTAGCTATTTCTACAACGGATCTCTCAATACAGGCAGAAATAGCAGTTCAAGCGAGTAAGAGATAAACCAAACTAGCAATCATAACTTGGAAAGAGAAAATAGAACATGCAACATACTAGATCTGATATGAATCTACTTACTTAAGGCAAAAGTATATAAACATGCCCAGATCGGGCTGCATAGCCAAGAAGGAGCTAACTAGCCATAGACAAGCATAGCTGGTACCGAACAAAGATGGATAAACATCGTTTGTACAAGAAATAAAGGAATGAAGTAGAATGAAAGAGAAGAGGGAAGAGATATAGCCCGTAGAGGAGAGGTGGATCTCGCTCCTTGGCCTCTGTGTAGGCCGGATCTCGCCCCTTGGGTCTTCTCTTTGTCCCTCTGGACTCCTCGGTTCTCTCTCTCTGTAGGCCGTATCGGGCAGCAGCCGTATCGGGCGGCGGGCGTATCGGGTGGCGGGCGTGTCGGTTGGCGGGCGTGTCGGTCGGCGCGGCCGTATCGGGCAGTAGACTTTTGGGGAACCCGATACACCAGCTCCTTGGTCTAGGAACTAGCTCTTGTAGGGTCCTTCCTCCAGCCCTCGGCTCTCTCCTGCTTCGAAGCCCCATTCTTGTAGGCTGGCAGCTGCTATTTATAGGCAGCGAGTTGATGTAAGTTGTAGCTTTTATTGGTCCACGTGTCCTTCATTTGTGGCTTCAATCTTGTGGAACCAGGTCGGCCAATATGACTGTCACTCGGCAACCGTATCGGGCAACCGTATTGGGCAGCCGTATTGGTCGGCGGCCGTATCGGTCGGCGCACCCGTATCGGTCGGCGGCCGTATCGGTCGGCGGTCGTATCGGTCGGTGGCCGTATCGGTCGGCGCAACTGTATCGGCCAGGCCATATCGGGCAGCCATATCGGGCGTCTTTGTCGGGCGGCCATCTCATCCAGACCATATCAGGCAGCTATATCGGGCACCCGTATCAGGCAGCCATATCGGCCAGCTGCTGCGATTCTTGTCTTTTCCTGGTCTGGTACTTGAAAGTCCCAAAATTGGCTAGTTTCGGTGCCTACAAGTCTAAAACAGGCTAATTAGCTACATTATTGGCTATTTTCACTACATTATCTAATGGAGAGATAGAAAACATAAAACAAGAACAAAAGAGTGCATATTAAGACTAAAGTGGCACAAAACTATAGATAAAATGCATAGAAAATATGCGCTAATTTGGGTGTTATCAGTGCTCTGGACCACTTCTCCCCATCATGGCACCTCCATCGGCAAGCATTGCCTCCGGTGCAATTCCTAGGCATGCCGCAAGGGGTGAAGACGATGAGCCAACGGTTGGAGCCAAATCCAATGGCACACATGCCATCTCTTAATCCAATCCCCCTCTCTTTTTTGTGTGGACTATGTGCTATATTGCCGCATGACCACTGACCAATGTCCAAGATCAACCCTTTTGGACCGATGGTTGACTGCTCCGAGCCCGACCAGTGGGTGCACTACTAGGCTGCGATGGAGGGCGGGCATCGGCCTCCCAAGCAGTAGGCAAAGATGAGGAGTGACATAGAGAATTTGTGGGTTGCCTATAGACCAGTGCCACACTGGTCTAACCAGTCTAGACTGTAGCCCAGGTGGACCATTTCTAGCCACATGATTATGATCCAGTGATCCAAGGCCTTCCTTAATGAGGTAAAACTTCAAAAATGCTATTAAATGATCATATGGGCCTTTTTGGACATGTTATATATGAATTTTCATCTAGAGAATGAGATCTATCTAATGGGACTACTTTCATGACTTGAATTTTCTTGTTAATTTTTTGATATCCTAGAAATTATGGCTTTTCATCTCTTCTATATGTTTTACGTCATCTAATGCTCAAGATTAACCTTTTATGCCCCAAAACCTTGATTATAACCTTATATCAGTAGTTTGTTAAACTTTTCATTCCATGTTTAGAACATTATTTTCATTGGAATCTAAAATGAGTTAATGTTTCCTAAGTGGCCTAATATGGGCCTGTACGCAAAAGGTCACTTCTTTTATGTTAAAACTTTTTCAATTCTTCTTTAAATATCTTTTAATGCCCCAAATCAGTAGTTTTTATCCTCAAACACAATCATGATCGTTCATGAACTCTAAAGATGATCTTGTCACCTTTGATGTGACTTATATGGCCTTATGTGCATTTTTGTGATGAATGATAAGCCATATTCTTTTATTGACATAGAGTGACTAATGATGTTTATATGGCATTAAAATCAGTAACTCTTCATGCGTTCTACCCCTAAATCCTTTATGAATAATTCATGTGTCCTAATGTGATTCAATGACCTAATCTTGAGTTTAAATGTGATCTAATTTGCATGTTGTTACCTAAGTCCTTAATCTTACATGAACCTTGAACTAATGATGATCTATGCTACTCTATGACTTTAATAAGTAAGTATCATGTTGATTTGTATAATAACAAATCTTACTTGTCCTATCTTATACTCTAATGATGACAATCTTGCATGATAGTAACCTAAAATGACCCAGCATGACAACGTCGATGCTAGTTTTATTTATCTTTCTCAAATATTATGATTGCTCAACTTAAGATCATGAAACCTTGATCTTAGATCTCTAAATTGGTAGTGATGTGTGGTAGATCTTGAAACTGTAATATAGAAATGAATCCATATTGTGTGATGTATATTTTTTATTTACATGCTTGTCCTAGTTCAATGTTGAACATTTTGGCACCTAGACTTAGGTGAAACATCCAACCACCATGATTATGATTATGAAACCCAATCTTGATGAGGCTAATCCTTGTGCACCTATTTGTAATGACAAGATATCTATGTTGACTCAACTGCCAAGATCTAGTCAAGCTTGGTATATATGGTTTTATAAATCAAATGTTTTAATCTTGTGTTCTAATCAAGGTATGCTTTATCCTCCTATTGGCTAGACTAGTGGTATTGAAATTTCTTGTATCAATGTATGCTTAAACTTCGTGGCTTTATATACTTGTTTGAGCTACATGTTCCCTATTATTAGTATGTTCATTTTGCTTGAAATATGTTGAACAAACCTTGAACATAATTGAACTTGTCCATTATACAAACCTTGTGTATCTGCCTGAATTCTCAGGGTAAGGGCACAATGCATGTTGGAAATGTATGTATGTATGCCCAGAGAGCCAATCATATGATAATTGTAATGGCATAACTTGTAAATGATTTGATTATTAATAAATACAATCTTATAATTTATTTTGTTATATTAAGTTCTGAGATATTCATGTAACATAATAAATGTCTAGAGAATGACATTACTCAATCATGTATGTCTTCAAGTATGTGACTTGAACAATGAGATCATACGGATGTCAAGATTATACATTATCATCATGTTCCTAGTCGGATGTTATTGTCGAAGGATGATAGATAAGAAAAACACATAAGACTAGATTGTGTGTTGGTTGATGACAGAATCTCATTAGTCATGATATGGTATATGAAACCAAGCACATAGGTACTTGTTAGAGAACAAAGTATCAGATAGACCCACCATGAGAGTAACACATGGAAACCATTGCAATGGTAGTCATAGTTAGCTATCATTGTGTTGGTGGTGATTTTGTTTCTTAGACATGAAGTCACTACACTCAATACATGTCATTTGGTATGATTTGACATCATCAACATAATCCTGAATAAGGGTTGCCACAACGGTGATGATTGGGTGACTGTGACACATGGTGACTGACTGTGAGTGATGTAGATGGGATTTTTCCCTCCTATGGGAGTATAATATCCTAGGCCTCTTGATTAACGAGACTGAGAACTGAATGACCACGCAAATGTGAGTCAATATGTGATATTGAGCTTACATATATCTCAGACAGTCTTCTCTAGTTCATGAAACAAGATTGAATGTTTAAGATGACGACTATTGCATGCCTTGAGTTCAATCTAGATATCAGTCATAAAGGAAGTATACAAACACTATAACACCGTACACAAATTGTTGCTTGAAGTTGTTCTCCAACTTTCCATTCACTTGGATAGCATTGATGTGTGAGTAGGCACCACTCTTTTCTTGTGATGTCATAAACTGGTTATGGACATTCACAACCAATGCGGTATGGGTCCTAAAGGATCACACACATAGGAATTCACCTGGAATAGGAGTTTATCCATGAATGATGTTTAATTTGATTAGTAAAAATGTTTAGGTATTCAATTAAATGACCAATTAACTGTCTGGACTCAGAACCATCATGTTCAAGTTGAACCCAACTAGTTGGAGTGTTAATTTGATTGGAAATTGAATTGAATGAATTCTACATGAATCAGGATACCAACCGATAAACTCATTGGGTGAACCGATCGACTCATGTTTGGTGAGATAATCGGTTCACCTAGTGAACCGATCAGCTCGGTCATGCCAACTGAATCTTCTAGTGATTTTTCCAATTCATGAGAATAGTTAATTGATTCACTTATTAAATTTGATTGGTAGAAGGAATTAATGTTGGACATTAATTGGAAATGAATTGTCAATACAAATTGCGATTGAGAAACATGTGAAATGATTGGCTCACTAAGTGAACCGATTGGCTCATTGTGCCACTGGGATAGTTCACCAGTGAACTAACCTATTCACTTATCACATGACAATTAATTCATGGAAATTTCAGTCCCTTCCACTCCCACATAGACTGGGAACCCATACTCTAACCTCTCACTATAAATATAGGGGTACTAGGGGCTTCCGACACATTGATTGCCTCTGACATTTGTTTGTCTTCTATGGTTGTGGTAACCATGAGAACTCGAGCAAGTCCTACACAATAAATGGAGGGATACCAAGGGAGAACAATTGTGAGAGAGCAGGTCAGTGACTAGTACACCAATGGGAGGACAACTCTTTACTATTTGTTCTAGTAGGATGATAGGAGTTCTATGCAGTGTTGTGGATTTCCATAGAGGTGAGGTGCCCTTTACCCATCTCTAGGAGGATAACTTAAGCTTAAAGTCTATGGAGGAGTTGTTGCAGACACTATCTGAGTCTACTGACCATGGTGGAGACTATGAGCTATTGTAGATGAGTCTCAGTACAACAAGGAGCGGTGCACGACTAAAACAATGAGGTGATGTTGCTGGACTTGCTCCAGGATCAAATATATCCTCGTAACCATCCTTTGCATTATATAGTTGTTGACGTGATTTGCTGATTTATGGGAAATATGGTAATAAAATTTTTTTTTTTGCTACCTATTTTGTCATCATATTTTCCTACACTGGTATCAGAGCAAATGACGAGCTACTATATTTTGGGATAATCAATATGATCAAATTTTTGGTTTTATCATCTATTTATTGCGTGCAATGCGAATACATCTTGTCCAATAAAATACCATATATAATACCAAATTAATATATATATATATATACATACATATATATATGTATACATATACATACGTATATATATATACATATATATGTATATATATACATATATATACATATATATATACATACATATATATATATGTATACACACACACACACACACACGCACACACACACACACACACACACACACACACACACACATATATATATATATATATATATATATATATATATATATATATATATATATATATATATATATATATGTATGTGTGTGTATATGCAATTTACAAATGTCACCCTAAAAGTTAGTTTTGATGGTGGATGTGTAGCATGGTTATGCCCAATAACCATAGTTATCTATGCATGGTTGTTTTGTTGGGTATTCCTATTTCATATCGGTTTATATACCAAGCCTCTACCTTTTCTTCCAGTCGTAAAAGTATTATTATCTTCTACCTTTGCTCCACTCAATTGTAACTCGAGGTTTCTCTATAATCATGTAATAGTAGAGTAGTTTAAATTCTTGTTTCTATAAAGAAGATGAACCCAAAAGATGGAGGACTAAGTCAAAATGCTCATTTTAATTCCCACCCAATCACCTGGAAAACAAAAACAATGATGGCCCAAAGTCCGGATGGCCAGAGATACGACCAACCGACCGACCAGCAGGCAAGCCGGCCAATTCAAGGGTTGAACCGAACAACCCATATTGGAAAGCATGGATCTTCATCAACGACATATTTTTGCAAGTGATATAGACCTCAGGTTGTAGTTATCCTTCTGGCCCCAAGAAATTGCATTAGGATGGTTATAACTATCATTTTTTGTTTATTTCTAGTTTTCTTTGTAGGATATAGCACGTATATGATACATACTATATTTGTGGTGATTGGATAAAATATATATATTTATAAATACAAATTCCCTCAATTAAATATAAAGTCTTAGATGCTTTAAATTACTAGCACATATCAAAATCTTGATCGACAAAGAGTGGGAATCCTAAGGGTGGTTTGTTGTCTATCTTGTGGAAGTGTGATGGTAATGATGTGGGCCCACAAAGTGGGGTGCATTATTATCCTGTTGTCTTTTGGGTTAGGCTTAACCATGTGACCTTAATGGGCTTAAGAACCAAAGTATGCAAATGATCGTGGAAAGGAGTTACACATATCATCTATCTAAGATTTACATGTGATGCAATTGGCAAAAATTGCCTACCTTAATATGTGTTGGTTGGGTAATAGTTCAATTATTTTGGATCTTGTCTCACTAGAAGGTTGTACTCAACAATCTTCTAAATTGATATGTGAGAGCTATTAATTTGAATAAAATATTGGGAGTGATAATTAATTAAATACCTCATCAAATATCATCAATTTTATCAAATCAAATCGAAAGGTTTTATTGACAAAATGCAAAACTTTCTCTTGTAGAAATAAATGGTGAACAATTCAGTATTGCGGTCAATCCTTAGGAAGGACAATCTTGATGAGACAAATTTCCATGACTAGTTTTGGACTTTGAGAATAGTTTTCAATGAAGAGTGCAAATACTATGTCCTTGATAAACTAGTGCCAGCAATACCTGCTCCTGATTCACCTAGGATGAGGTAGATGTTTACTAGAAACATGCCAATGATGACTTAGACATAAAGTTCCATATGCTAAGCTGTAGGAACTATGAGTTGCATGAGAAATTTCAGGATATGGGGATCCTTGAGATGGTAACACATCTTAGGAAAGTGAACCATGATCTCAACAAGCAAGAAAGGAATGATGTCATAAAGGCACTCTTTTAGTTTAATCTGACTGAAGGAAGCTCAATATAAGAATATATGCTCAATATGATTGGACATGTGTATTATCTTGAAGAATTGGGATTCTCTTTGAGCCAAGAGTTGCCTATGGATATGATTTTGAGATCATTACCAGAATCATATAGCCACTTTATGCATGTTATCATGTGAATAATATGTCCAGACCTATGTCAAATTTTCTTGGTATGCTTATTCATGTCAAAGAAAGAATGAAGAAGGACAAATCCGTGATGGTGATCAACAGAGTTGAGTACAAGGATGAAAGCAAGGAAGTGAAGAGTTCAGAGGCCAAGCCCAAATCTAGAACTTCAACGCTCAAGATGAGGTAAAAGAAAAGTACAAGAGGACTCATCCTTTGGACTTGAAGGCATTTAGGAAGAAAAAGATGCAGATATAAATCTCCACTTGTGGTATATATGTTATTGTGATAAACTTATCTTGTTCTTCATGATGGGTACTTGATATTAGATGATCATCTCACATATGCTCGAATATGCAGGATCTGAAAAGTAGTAGGCCTTTGGGAAAGGGTGAGGTTGAACTGTGAGTTGCAAATGGTGCACGAGTTGCAGCCACTATAGTTGGAACCTATAGTTTATCTCTACTGATAGAGCTTGTAATAGAGTTAGTGAAATTCTATTATGTACCTTCCATAGATAGAAATATCATTTGTATCTTTTATGGACAATGATGCATATGAATTTCATATTAAGAATGGTCGATGTTTTATTTTAAAAGATGGGATCTTTTATGGCAGTACCCCAATGTATTATGGTCTTTATTTCCTAGATCTAAACACAGGTGTTTATAATGAAAATACCAAAATATTGAAACTCAACAACTCAAATAAAACATACCTATTGTCATCTAGGGAACATAAATGAGAATCACATATCTAGACTCCATATTGATGGTTATCTAGACTAATGTGATTTTGAATCAATATAGACATGTGAATCTTGTGTATTGGGCAAGATGGCTAAGACCCCGTTCACTGGTAACAATGAGAGGGCTAGTGATATATTAGGACTCATATATGCTTATGTATGTGGGCCTTTTAGAATAACTGCTAGAGGTGGGTATTAGTACTTCATTACCTTCATTGATGAGTTCAGTAGGTACAATTATTTTTACCTGATAAAGCATAAGTTAGAAACTCTTGAAAGGTTCAAGGAGTTTATGAATGAATACCATAACCAACTTGGAAAAAGTATCAAGACACTTCATTCTGATCGAGGTGGAGAATACTTAATCCAAGAGTTTGAGGACCTTATGCGATCCTATGATATTGTATTACAATGGACTCCTCCTAAAACACCACAATAATGGTGTATCAGAAAGAAGGAATCTCACATTGTTGGATATGGTGCGATCAATGATGAGTTTAGATGAGCTTCTGACTATCTTTTAGGATTATTCTCTAGAAATCTCTACATTTACACTAAACTAAGTACCATGTAAATCGGTTGAAAAGAAACCATATGAGATATGGCATGGGAAGTATCCCAATGTGTCTTTTATGAAGATTTGGGGATGTGAATCTTATGTATGGAAAATGTTTCCTGAAAACCTTGGTCTAAATCTGATAAATGTTATTTTTTTGGATATCCTAAGGAGACTAAAGGATATTACTTTTATTCCCTATCTTACAGCAAAGTGTTTGTTTCTAGAGATGTTGTGTTCCTAGAGAAAGGATTTCTTTCCAAAGGAATAATTGGTAGGAAAGTGTAACTCAAAGAGGTTTGAGACCAACAAGAAAGCATTTAATTGATAGATGTACTAGAGGAAAAAGGAAAATCACAAAGTTCAAGTAACATAGTTACCTCATAGATCTAATAAGAAATGTAATGAACCTAAGAGATTTAGATATCTTGTGACTCAAGAGGGTGGTGAGTTGGTCATAGATGATGAGCCAACAACCTATATAGAAGCTATTGAGGGATCAAAGTCTGAGAAATGGCTTGAGGCCATGAGATCTTAGATGGAATCTATGAGATCTTAGATGGAATCTATGTATACCAACAATGTACGGACCTTGGAGGATCCACCTAAAGGGGTAAAACCCATAGGGTGCAAGTGGGTCTTCAAGAAGAAGACTGACATGGATGGAAAAGTACAAACCTATAATGGTAGATTGGTTGAAAAGGGTTTTAGACAAGTTCAAGGTGTTGACTATGATGAAAAAATTTCTACAGTGTCCATGGTTAAGTCCATCAAGGTCATGCTTGCTATTGCAGCTTATCATGACTATGACATTTGGTAGAAGGATGTTAAAACTACATTTCTTGAAGGGAATGTTCAAGAAGATGTGTATATGACATATCTTGAGTGTTTTATAAATCCAAAGGATGTAAATAAAGTTTGAAAGATACAAAGGTCAACTATGGATTGAAACAGGTGTCTCAGAGCTAGAATTTTCATTTTGATGATACAGTCAAAGAGTTTGGTTTTCTTTAAAATCAAGAACCTTGTGTGTACAAGATGGTTAGTGAGAGAATAGTGACATTTCTCATATTTTATGTAGATGACATACTATTGATGGGGAATGACATCCCTACTTTACAAAGGTAAATGCTTGGTTGGGAAATATGTTTTCTATGAAAGACTTGGGAGAAGCATCCTACGTATTGGGGATCAAGATCTATAGAGATAGATCTAGAAGGCTTCTTGGACTAAGTCAAATCACATACATTAACAAATTGTTGAAGAAGTTCAACATGGAAAGCTCAAAGAGAGGAAACCTACCCATGCATCATGGCGTTACCATCTCTAAAGCTAAATGTCCCAGTTCTTGTGAAGAAAGGAAACGCATGAGTTTGATTCCATATGCATCAACAGTTGGATCAATCATGTATGCAACGTTGTGTACCCATCACAATGTCTCGTATGGCTTGAGCATGATGAGAAGATATCAGTCAGATCCATGTGATGCTCACTGGACAACCATGAAGAACATCCTTAAGTACTTTAGAAGGACTAAGGATCAATTCCTCATATATGACAAAGAGGAAGAGTTAGTGGTAAAGGGTTACACTGATGAAAGATTCCAAACTAACAAAGATGATTATAGATCATAACTAGGATTCATGTTATGCCTAAACAATAGAGTTTTAAGTTGGAAGAATTCCAAGAAAGAGATGGTTGTTGATTCTACAATAGAGGCCAAGTATATTTTCACATCAAGTGCAGAAAAGGAGGTTGTATGTATCAAGAAGTTCATGTTTCAAATTGGGGTCGTTCCAAGCATCAACGACGCAATTGAGATGTATTGTGACAACAATGGAGCTATTGCACAAGATAAGGAACCTAGATTGCATCAGTTCTCAAAGCATATACAAAGGTGGTTCCATCTCATACGAGAGATCATACAACAAGGAGATGTGATGATTTGTAGAGTACCAACTGAGAACAATATCGTTGACCCATTGACAAATGCACTTTCACATCAGAAGCATGATGGTCATTTTAGTTCACTTAGAATAAGATTCGTAGGTTATTGTCTCTTAGTGAAAGTGGGAGTCTATTGGTATGTATGACCAGAGAGTCCATCATATGATGATTGTAATGGCATAACTTGTAAATGATTTGATTATTAATAAAGGAAAGCTTCCAATTTATTCTATTTTATTCAGTTATGAGATAATGATGTAACATAATAAATGTCTAGAGAATGATATTACTCAATGACGTATGTATTCATGTATGCAACTTGAACAATTAATGAGATCATTCAAATGATAAGCGTATACATTCTCACTATGTCCCTCGTTGGATGTTATTATGGAAGGGTGATCGATAGAAATAACATAGAAGACTAAAGTGTGTATTTTTTGATGATAGAATCACATTATTCATGATGTGGTATATCAAACCAAGCACATAGATACTTTTCAATGAACAAAGTATCAGACAGACCCACAATGATAGTAACACATGGAAACCATTTCAATGGTAGTCATAGTTATCTCTCATAGTGTTGGTGGTGATTGTGGTTCTTGGACCTGAATTCACTACACTCATCACACATCATTTTGTATTCTTTTACATCATCAAACATAATCCTTAATAAGGGTTTCCAAAATGGTGAAAATTGGGTGACTATGACACATGGGGACTGACTATGAGTGATGTAGATGGGATTTGTCCCTCTTATATCAGTATGATATCCTAGGCATGTTGATTAGTGAGACTAAGAAATGCATGGCCATGCACATGTGAGTCAATATGTGATCTTGAGCTTATATATATATCAAACAGTCTGCTCTGTTTCAAGAAACAAGATTGAATGTTGAAGAGGATGACTACTCCATGCCTTGAGTTCAATCTGGATATCAGTGACAAAGGAACGATAAAAAAAAACTATAACACCATACATAAATTTTATTTTGAAGTTCTTCTTTAACTTTCTATTCACTTGGGTAACATTGATGTGTCGCTAGGCACCAGTCTTTGCATGTGATGTCATAAATCGCTTATGGGCATTCACTACCAACATGATATAGAACCTATAGGGTCACAAACATAGGAATTCACCTGCAATAGGATTTTATCCATTAATGATGTTTAAGTTGATTACTAATGATGTTTAGTTATTCAATTAAATAGTCAATTAAATTACTAGACTGAGAACCATCATGTTCAAGTGTTGACAAGTTGTAGTGTTAGATTGATTGGAAATTGAATTGGCTAAATTCTACACGAATCAGGATGCCAACTGATTGGCTCACTAGGTGAATCGATCGACTTAGTGTTGGTGAGATGACCAAGTCAATTGGCAAACTGATCATTTCGATCATGCCAACCAAAGCTTCTAGTGATTTTCTTGATTCATGAGAAGAGTTGATCATTTCACTTGTTCAATTTTATTGGTACAAGAAATTAATGTTGGACATTAATTGGAAACTAATTTTCAATTCAAATTGCAATTGGGAAACATATGGAATGATTGGCTACTGAGTGAACTGATCGGCTCACTATATCAGACGACTGGTTCACTAGTAAACTAACGGGTTCACCTATCGTATGACAATTAGTTTAAGGAAATTTCAGTCCCTTCGACTCCTACACAGACAGGGAATCCAGACCCTAACCCCTCGTATAAAAAGTGGGGTATTGGGGGCCTCTCAGGAACATCGATTTCCTTTGAAAATTGTTTGTCTTCTATGGTTGTGGTAACTGAGAGAACCCGAGCAAGTCCCACCCAATAAAGGGAGGGATAGAAAGTGAGAATGATTGTTGGAGAGAAGAGGTTGGTGACTAGTACACCAACGGGAGGGAAAACTCCTTCTTGTCCATTATAGTAGGACGAAAGGAGTTCTAGGTGGTCCGTGTTGACATCCATAGAGGCGAGGTGACCTTTACTCGGTTCTAGGAGGACAACATCATCCTATGGTCCATCGAGCAGCTACTGTAGATGCCATCAGAATTTGGTGTCCGTGGAGGAGACTAGGAGTTGCTGCAGACGAGTCCTAGTACAATGAGGAGTGTTGCATGACTACAAAAATGAGGAGATGTCACTGGACTTGCTCAAAGACTAGGTATATCCTTGAAACCATCCTTTCCATTATATAATTGTTGACGCGATCTGCTGGTTTTTGGGGAATATGGTAGTAAAATGTTTTGTTTCTGATGCCTATTATGTCACAAAATTTCCCAATATAATATAGGGTTATCTCATTAACTTAGGCTTGATTTCCCTCTCGTACATAAAAGGGTGATGTAATCTTGAGCATCCTTATGGAACCATCCTTTGAGGAAGTTGGTCAATGTCCATATATTATTGTTTAAATATAATGGAAATGTACCTAAAATACGATTGCATGCTAATAACAATGTCTTTAATGTAGTTTATTTATTTCTTGATATAATATCAAGTTTTTCCAAGCATATATGTTTCTAAAACCTGTGATTTTTTTTATTTTATAGTGTACTCAACAAAGTTGTGATGATGTGTACCCATTTCATGATTTTAGGAAATATGTACTCTATGACTCTTGCTAGAATTGAGGCTTATGCTCTATTATATCTATTTATGGCTCTTACTCTAGTGGTCTCAAATGACATGAAAATAAAAATTTTATGGTTTGACATATGGGACTAAGATCTTGTTTTAGTTACTAGTTTAGTTTCTTTTATGCAATGATGTCTCTTACCCTGCTCTTGGTTGTGGTTTTATTCATGCATATGTTATGTTATACATTTTATGGATGGATGACCAATTCCACTCATCTTTTTCTATGTATCCATTAGAGTGTGGACTTAGGGTAATAAATGATTCAATGACAAATGGTACCAAATAAATCGCATATCCTCTATGCATGTTTAATAACCCCATTTCCACCTAACTTAGAGAGTCATCTGGCATCTCATCTCTTCTCTAAGGACTACCCTAAGCCACCCATTAGATGGTTATTAGTTAGCTTCTCATCATTTCATGTGATTCTTCTATTGATGACTATGAACCACATGATTTCTTGATTATGGGTAGCTTGTGTATGGGGAAAACTAAAATTTGAATGAATTGGTACAATTTGAGTAAAATGGTGATGATTCTAGGAACTAACCTTAAATTGAAAACTTGATTATGATTAATGAAAGTATTGTTGGAGTTAAGAACTCATGTATGACCTCTTAGATCATGTTAACCCAACTTTACAAAATCTAGACTACATGCTTTCTATGTTAGAGGTAAAATTACAATAATCATGATCAGATGAAATAAGGAGGATTTGTATGTTATACCTCATGGTTGATGAGGTCCCTATTTGATTGAATCTATGGTGCCCTATTCTTGACCAAGCCTCAAACATGATTAACCAAATTTCCCCTATTTGATATGTACGATGATTATGCCTTGGAATAACTTTACTTTTGGACTCTTAAAATCATGATGAATGATTTTTATACAAGAGGCAATTCCCCTATTGACTTGTATGCCCCTTGGTAATCTTGATCATGAATAACGTGATGAACAAAAATCTCAATCATTCCCTATTATGATCTATACTAGAGTTCCCATTTTAACATATCAATTTCTAAAATACACCATTATCTTGACCATCAAAGGAGGGGAATACGATTATGACCATGCTTTTGTGAAATCTTGAAATATGGTTTCCCTATTACAACCTTGATCTTGTAAAATCTTGAAATATGGTTACCCAGTTATGATCTTGATCTTCGATATTGTAACTGTATGAAGAATTATTTGATAATTTATACTCTCCCTATTTGGATATACTTGATTGTTTATGACTAATGTAGATTGTTGTGCTAGATTGGGGTGGTGGTTGACTCATTACTCCTCTGACCTAGGTCGCATCCCCATTATAACAACCTCTACATTGTCATTTTTTTTATTATTTAGAATTTGGAAAGGTAGCCCCTTCCACCAAATTGTGATTTCTTGACCTAAGTCCCCTGTAGGTCAGATATACGATGATGTTCATACTCAATATTGAATCTTGATTTGATGATGATCTTGAAATATGATGATGTTGACTATAGCTTGTGGTTATGAAAGACCTAGGTCTAGAGCATTCATCAACTTTGAATGACATGGTAATGAAATCTATATTGATATCTCAAGTTGTTGCTTGAATAATGTTGCAATGTTGCTCAATTGTTGCTCAATTTATGTATATGGATGAAAGATCACACCTAAGGTCTAAAGTAGGAATCTAAACCTATATTCAAAAAGTTTGGATCTATGACTATGATGCGCAAACTAGCCTCTCGATATCAAATAATGAAATCTTGACTCATGATTAATGATGTTGATATTGATTCGACTCCTATGATCACTCTATTTGATCTTGAGGTCACCCTCAATTATGATTAATGACTTTTATCTTTCCAAATCTCAAAAATGTAAAATCATGATTATGTTAACTCGCTTGATTTATGACCTAGCTAGGGTTAGGCTCCATGTGGACTAGGGTGGTCCTTCCATCAATTTTGAGCATGAAATCATGGTGTTGAAATATGATGTTTGTCTCAAATTAATGAAATGGTAAATCTCAACCATGGATGTATAACCCCACCTAGGCAAATGTAGAATCTAGAACTCTAAATATTGAAAGTAGAAGTCATGTCTTACTCTTTAAATCTATGCAATTGACTTGAAATGTGATTTCTACAAATTAGGTCTAATTTGATGATTTGTGTGCCTATATGTTGACCATAATGCTTCATTGCTTGATTTCCAAATGAGATGGATATTGTAAGTGGCGATAATACCTTATGAGAATACTATCATGATCTTGATGTTGAATGGGAAAATTCAATCTAAATTAATGCCCTGATCTAATTTTGGGGACAAAATTTATTTTAAGGTGGCAAGGTTGTGATAACCTAGATTTTCTCTCATTCAATTAATGTACATATTGACTCATTAGATTCTCCACCAAACCCAATAACCTTCCTCACCCTCAATATGATGACTTTGAGTCACCTTATGCTCAATTGATGAGGTGGATTTGATTAAATATAACTTTGTACTTATATATGCCTTTAATTTGAGTTTTGATCTACGTGCCATGCTTATTTTGTGTAATCAACTTCTAATAAAACAATTGAACCCATTAAATAAATTCTCTTTTATATAAATTGTATTTCATGTTGTATATAATATAATTGTGAATCCAACGGTTCAAAAATCATCTCAATCTGATAACCATAGCTTAAGTTATGGCCATTTGAAATTCCTCAATTTAATCTTGTTTTATTCAATCTTTTTTTCAATATAGAAAAATTTGCCAACCGTTTGCATTTTTTACTTCCAAAATCATGTTTCCTAATTTGCTATTTTCTTCTATATTCACAATCTATTTTCTCTTAATTATAATACTCTTCTTTTGAATCTCATCAGATTGAGTTGCTATTTTATGTTCTTTTTCTCCATCATTTGATTAGTCTTGTCCTTTCTTAAGTGCATCCTTATCAATGCTTGTAAGTAGATGGTATATATTATAATTGTCAATACAAAAGATGAAACATTGAAACATCATCAATTTGTTTATGAAATTCTCTTACATCTTCATTCTTATTCATTTTCTTTAGATGATCATATCCTATGAATATGGAGTTTCTTCATTGCATTTAATATGAGTACCATATGTTAGTTACTTATCTATAGTATTTTTATTCAAACTATTTTTTAGTATAATAGAAATTAAACAAACATAGCATTCTAGATTTACCAAATCATGCTTCCTATTAGTATTTTTTTCTATATTCCCATTCTGTTTTTTTAGTTTCTAAAAGTGCTAAATTTAAATAGTCTTCTTTTGAATCCAATCATATGAACTTTGTATTTTATGTTCTTTGTATCCATTATTAGACTTATCTTCTCCTTTATAAAGTGAATCATTATAAATTCATGAAAGTAGATGGTATATAGTGTAATTATAAACACAATGAATGAAACAATTAAACTTCACCAATGTGTTCTATGAATTCTCTTACATCCTCTTTCTTCTTTGTCATTAGATGATCATATCATATGAACATGGAGTTTACTTATTGATTTTATTATATGATGCATTTGATAGTTACTTATTTAAATTATATATGGACATAACAAAATTGAAAAATATTTTGTATTTTACGCTTACCAAAGAATGCTTTTAATATATTCTTTTACTCCATCATCATATTTTTCTTCGTTTCTAAATTTTATGTGCTCAACTTTGAGTATCTTCTTTTCTCTCTCATCCAATGGACATTCAATTTCATGTTATTTGTCTCTGACATTTTACTTATCATCTCTTTTCTTAAGTGTATCCTTATCAATGCATGTAACATCCATATGTATATCTTTATTATCCTCTTTCATTTTCATAGAATTTGATCCTCCCTCATCTATATATTTTTTACAATACTTTTATGTTCGTCTCTAGATTTTTTTTAGGCTCATCTTCTTATCTTTTTGCAACCTACTTTGCATAATCATCAAATTTTTTTATAAGTTGGCTTATGTCCAGCCTATATCAACTATCATTGTCATTGGTTGATTATTTTGTGGTTTCTTCTTTATCATTATTTCAATTCTTTTGCTAGATGTTTCTTCATTGTGAACATTAGTTGGCTTTGATATGCTTATCGAAGCATCATATGTCATTTTTCATCTGGTATAAACTATCTTCTCTTCCATGGCTATAAGTTAGTTTTGTTTCTACCACTTCCATCTTATATATATGATTATCTTCCTTACATTAACGATATCTAATGACTTCCATCTTACATTGTCACTATATCTTGGGGTGTATAAATTTATTGCAAGTCTATTTTAAGTGATAGTGTACTTCATTTTCTCTTCCTCAAGTTATGTCAATCTCCTTCTCAGTATCTTATTTTCTTCCATCACATATGAAAAGCTTTCAAGTGAAATATTGCTCATACTTCCTTTTGATGTCTCAGTTCATCCTCCAAAAAGTATATTATTTGTGTCAAGCCACGTTACTTTAGAGTTGCACCCAGTTGATATATCTACCTTACTTTTCTAGTTATCTTTCTCTTTACCAAATATGATGCTAAGTATAAAGGTATGTCTTTAATTATATTTGGAGCCTCCCAGTCATCTCTGTCATCTTTCTTCATTTTTTATAATGCTTTTTAATATAATTTAAGATAAAATATATACATATCATATTCATATAATATACCATGGAAGTGTAAAAAGCATAAATTTTTCTTATCTTATATACTTACCATGTCATTCTTCAAAAATCTCATACCATTGTCTTCTTTAAAGGAATAGGCCACTTCTTTATTTGTGGTTTTGCATCCTTGAATGTGAGATTTGTGATTCTTTTAATCTCCAAAGCTTGAACCTTCATAAATTAAAAAATACTAGTTTTTCAATTCAATCATCTATTACTTTAAACAAACAAAGTTATGTTTGTTAATCGATGTACATATATGTATGCATGCCATACAACCTGTCAGAATAAATCTACTACTATTAGTATTTTATCTTTTCTTTCTTATCATGTTTTGTTGAGATCCTTAATCTTCTTTAAGATGTGTTTTTTTACTAACTTTTCCCCAATTCATCTAATATATTCAGTCAGATCTCCAAGTGTTGGAGAAGATGTTAAGGGGTCAAGTAACTTGTTCTTCATAATACGAATGTTCCATCCAGTAAGATCCTCCATGCTTTAAAATGTGTTGAAAATTGTTCTCTGTATCTGTCATGGAATGATACTACCACAACTTCTCCAAAATGTCCTTATATGTAACTTATCTTTCTTCTTATTTGGTTTCACCTTATCACCCCTTTCATTCTTTATGTCACTTCTTTTCCAATCAAATATTGCACTCTCAAACATTTCTAATCATACATGTTTTGCTGTCTCAGATTTGTTTAATCGTGCAATGTCTACACCACTACTTGGTACTTATAGAGTAATGAAAACGTCTTTTGTTGTCATTCTAACCAGATTACCGGATGCTATCAGAATTTTATCTTGATTGGTATGCATTTCTACGATCTCCTCTAAAAATGGCAGATCAGTCAGATGTGGGATTGTTATCAAGATGGTTAAGGCAGTGGATCTTCTCATTTTAAGCTGAATCTTGCTAAGGATTAAAGCATTTTTGATACGTATGTAATTGTTTATGTAGCAACGGTGATAAAGAATAGGTGTACCTTTAATAAGAATAAATTTTGATGTTACTTATTTAGTTATTACTTATTTTATTTTGCAACTCAATTCATATAATAAACAAGTCAATTCATTCTAACAATTATGTTATGTACCGATTAGTTATCTTTCATATTGAATAGCTAGTTTTTGTAACCAATTGTTATCTTTACCGCTAAATAGTTACTATATATATTGAATAGTTATTTTCTTACCAATTTTTCACCTTTTGCATGAAATTATTACTTTCCATTATAAATATTTACTAACTCTATTGAATACTCTCATAATATATTTATTTCTTATTTTATTATCCAGTAGTAACTTTTTCGTATCGAGTAGTTACTTTTTGATCTACATAGTTACTCTTTGTAGCCTACAGTTACGTTTTGTTCTTAATTATTACTTTTATGTATCGAACAACAACAACGTTTTACGAAAATAGTTATGTTTTATTCCTTGGAGTTAATTTGCATATGATATACTTACTTTTTTGTGCCAAATCTAGTATTCTATGTCGATATTACATTATAGTTTTGTATGAAATTATAATCAGTTTGCTCACTTTGTACCAATAGTGAAAATGTCATTTTTGTTATTTTTACATCAAACATAAATCAATTCAGATGAAACTTGATATAAGTATAATATTTTAAATAAACTATGTTATTACCATATAAACACTTTGTGTTATATTTTTTGTTGAACATTAGAATCATTCTCTTCTTTGAATACTAGTTATTTTCTCATCTAAATGTACAAATAAACCCTCCTTACATAGCGGAAGAATTGGAACCTATCACGGATCCTTAGAGCCACAAGTGCAACCTAAACTCGGCTCATGTATTGTTTGCAAAAACTCAATGTATTAAGAAGTGAGCCAAAGGTTTGATAGAGTATTCATACGAAGATTACTTTCCTGGTTGAGTCGGGGGGGGGGGGGGTGAAAGTAAATTCCATTGCCGAAATACTTCTTAGGACATGTTTAGCAACCACATCAGCTACCATGTTGAATGGTCTTGGTATGTAAATAATGTTGGAATGAGTGAAGTTGTACTTTGCATTTATCAGAAGCCTTTAATGAGGAATTCGGTGGAGTCTGAGAGGAATACTGTGTTGGAGAGCTCTAAATCAATGCACGCCGGTGCTGCATGGATGATGGCTACGGTTTCTACCTCAAGAACACTGGTAGAAATGTCTGGCTGGCCTAGATCTCGAATGCACTGGCAAATACAGTCCATTAATTATGTGAATGCTCGTTGCACATTTGCCTAAGATTTGATTAAACGCCACATCAGTGAATATAATGCATGAATGACTGAGTTGGGGTCTTACAGAGGTGCTCTAGTAGAATGCTTGCTCGTTCTAAAGTATAAGTCCTTGAGGGAGGCAGTGGTTTGGGCCCTTTCCTTGATCATAAACTTGAGAATGGTTTGAGTCTGGCGTCATGTTCCTCAGTGGGCAACTTCATTGCGTACGGTCTAAATGTGCCAGCACACTTCTGCAAAGATCCCAGACCGTATGCATGTATTCAGTCGTCCTCGTTGAGGTTGGACAGATGAGGCGGGCAGTGAAGCCCTTGCCAAATTAACCTGCTGTTGGCACAGTCATGAATGCAGTGTAGAAGTGTCTCCTCTGAGTTGTCACAATGCGGGCATAGGCCGGAAATAATGTGCCTCCGTCTTTGTTCCATATTTGTGAGGATGGCTTTGTGAGACGTTGGCCACATGAAAAACAACAGCTACAATAATCCTCTCCGACCCCATAAACACGAACGGCAATAAGACATTAATCAACAACTACAACTCATATTGATATGTAGTTTTTTATCAGAATTAGCAGAATGTTCAATACTACCAGTCCATCGTTCCATTGCACAATATAAAGGGTTAAACGGTAGGTAAGTGAGAGAAAGATCCAACTTCTCTCTAGAAACAACACTTCGGTCTTTCTCTGCTCGGTGCCATCTGCCCCTCCCGGAGTGATTCCACCTACTCTCCGCCTCAACTTTTTGCTCGGCGCATTGTCGGAGACAATCACCCTCACTGTGTCAGCCGGCGTCCGACTCTCCCCATCCCGGAGTCATACAACTTATTTCAGGTTTTTCTTCCCTCAACCATCTCTCTGCTTGTTGGCGGTGGTTGCCATCCTACAACCTTACGATCTGATTTTCCCTCTCTCGAGCGATTCCACATTGCCTGACTTTTGTGCTCTCCAGCATGCACATGGGATATTCAGGTATGAAAACAAAAATCGCCTCAGCATTTTCTTGATTTGCTTTACTGCGATCCCAAATCGAGTGATTCATCTCCTACCTCCACCAAGTGCCGCTTCATCTTCAGCTTCAGATACCTATCAAAGCGGCGCCTCAACAAAAGTAAAGGTTTCTCCCCCTTTACTCCTACTTGTTCCACAACAGTCTGCAATAAATTCTGAGCATAACAACACCCTTTGAGACACACCTTGGGTATCACAAATGGCTTATCGAAACTTGCAGATGTTAATTTCATTGAATACGCCCTCCACATCTCCAGAGATCGAGTATATCCTCTTGCTTCACACCAGCTAAGCAACAAAATTTTTCTTCATACAAAAATCTCGCTTAAAAAATCCAAAAATTTTATTCTCTTTGCCGGCTATAGATCTCCTCCCCAGGATCATCTTGGCTGTCAAATCAAATCAGAACAAAATTTTGGCTCAGAGAACAGCATTTAAGACCCTTCAAACGATCCGATAACACCATGCGTACAAGAGGCGTGCTCACCCTTGCCTCATGCATAAAGACACCTTGCATGCATAGAAACGGTAAGACTTCAGCTTTCCGCCATGCTTTAAGGAAAAAAAAACCTTGGTGACAAATGGCAACACAAAATCTCCGACATCTCTTGCCGACATGAACTCCCATTTCTCCTTTATGGAAATCCCTCTCTCATACCCCTCCTTTTCAGCGAGCATTCCATTGCCACGAGCTTGGATCTATCACAAGTTTGACATCTCGCCGGGAACCTGCATGATAAACATTGGTCACCGCTCCTTCCAGGTGAAGGTCTCTTGGTCCCTCCCCACCAAACCAACCTGGGGCAAAAAAAACCCCATCCTCCTCATCTCCGAAGGCTGGAGCGACATGCACGCCGAGATGAAGCTCAAGCCCGAGTGGTCGATTTTCATTCAATCGATGGAAAATCGTACATTTCGGGCCTGGGTGCGTGACTTCATCAATGACACTCCTCCAGAGTTAGCCTATCTTTACAAAAGACACGATCAAGCTAGCTCTTCATCATCAAACTCGGTGGACCAACTCTTCGTCAGGGATGAGTACCAACCCCCATGGGTGCAAAATCATGGCCTATCTCCATCTCTTCAGGCTCTGAGGAAGATAACGATGTTGTCACATCCACTATGGAACATCAACAAAGTTCAATCGCTGAAAGGTACAAATTTTTCCCTTCCCCATCGAACAAGGAAAAAAATAAGCCCAATTTGTCATCCTTACATAAAACCCTAAAACCCCGACCCTCCCTGATCGAGGATATAATCCCCAAAGACTTGTATCGCCTAAACGCAGCTTTTCCTGTTCTAGGACATGCAAAATCATCCGTCCTCATAAAAAATCTCCTAGATAAAACCCCCACCGCCCAAATCTGGACTGCGGTCCCCCCCCAAAAAACCTTTTCGAGATCTGCACTGTTCTCTTTGCCTCCGAAGCAACCACTCGACATCCAGATGCTTTTCTCGCCTCACCTGTTTTGGATGCCAACAGATAGGTCACATAAAAAGATTCTGCAAAGCTCGCCTCCCCCTAAACCAGGACAAAACCCATGCAGATCCCACTTCCTCTTCCATGCACTCTCTCTCGGTTAGATACCCGCCTTTTCACAAAATCTCCACAGTCCCAAAATAGTCCTTTTTGAATCACAGGCACAATACACACCTCCCCCAACATCATTATCTTTCAAAAAATACCTTTGCATGCCTCACAAATCTCCCGCCTGAACATGCAAATGCTACCCCTCCACGCACTCTGATCACAAACTCCAGAACTCCCCCTATATCTAAACCCTATCACAAGCCAAAGAACCATACAGTCACAACGCTCAAACCACAATCCAAAAACCCTCCCCTTCCAATCCCATCACAAACACATAACACTACCTATCCATCTGCCTCATCAAACATGAAAGCTCCAGACTACCTGGAATATGCGATCGCTCTTGACCTTCCAGCCAACTCAATGCGTCTTCTCAAGGTCCTCACCCTTAGAAGCATTCTCATTTCAGTTGAAAACAACATTGACAACAACCCCATTAATGTCCTGGATATTACTCATGCCTTAGCCCTACTCATTCCCGGTCAAACCATCCTTAAACCAAAAAATTTCTCTCCTACCCAGCTCATCTATTCTGTCCCAGAAGGAACTAAGATAAACCACCTCTTCAATCAAGTTCTCGCCATACCCTGTGGATCGAGCTTCATCACGGCTAGACTATCAAAATGGTCTGTCGACTTAGGTTCATTTCCATCCCCCGCTTGTGTCTCCGATTGGGTCTCCATTTCAAATCTCCCTCCTCACCTTTGGGAAATTAAGATTTTCAGAGGCATTGCCCATTCAATTGGGGCAACACTACAATACATCAGTCCTGAAACCTTACATCCTTCACAATACATCAAATCATATTGTCTCTTTTCTATCAAAGCTGCTATTTCCCTTCCTCCAACTATCAATATTAGAATTGGCGAATCGATCTACAATGTAAAACTTTCTGCAGAAATCCCACCGAGAACAACACTGCCTTCTCAGACCTCACAAAACATCCACCATCTTGGTTTAGCCCAAACAAAGATAAAATGTCTACCATGCATTCCAGGGCATCAAACGACCGAAATCATGTTTGGATCCGGAAAAACTCTAACCACTCTGAAAACTCATACCTCCAGACAAGCAAGAAAAGAACCAGATCACCCAAACCTTCATTCCATGATAACACATACATACCAAGAGATTCCACCTTTCCATCTCCTTCTTCTACTAAGGATAGCTACCCATCTCAAAACCAAAAACATCAAGCTACAAAGAAGCAAACCTCTTCTCAGCATAAGGATGAAAATTCTTTACAGAGTCCAGAGTAGGAGAGCCCACAACAAAGGCATACATCTAGCTACCTCCAGAAGATCATGAAGCCAAATCACAAAGACCCAAAAAGTTCTATCATCGTCAACAGAGAAAAGACAAGTACTTCTCCAAATATCTCTCCCCGTTCATTTAGTGACATAACCTCTGCTTATCCTTTATCATCTACTCCCCCTTTTAAAGAAAAAAAATAAAGATTTAGATTCTATTGAAGATTTAGCATCTTGGTCAAACATAAACAACTTCACTTCCTTTGCAAACAAGATTGGCATTCAACTAGATGATGAAGATAATGCTCATAAAGTTCTAGATAACCTATAAACCTTTATGGGTTGGTCAAATAAAAGACTCCTTCCTGTTGTGACAAAATCTTCGACCTTCTAAAAATCCTTTTAAGTGTAAATCATCCCAAGAAATAAAAATGAAAATCACTTCTTGGAACATCTGTGGAGCTGCAAACCTCCAAAGAAGAAAAAAAATACGTACTCATATATACAAAAACAAAATCGACCTGATTTCTATTCAAGAAACAAAAACCTTTCTAACCCCTTTTGCTATCAAAACAATAGGGGGAAATAGAATCACCAACTGGATCCAATTACCTCCTGTGGGATTCAAAGGAGGCCTCTTAGTTGGTTTTAACAACCAGTCTCTAGCTTCACAAAACACATCAATCCTTAACTTCTCAATAACCATTGATTTCAAAAAACTTTCTGATGGATATCTTTGGTCATTCTCTGGTATCTATGGGGAACCAGGACACAACAAATCCGTCTATCTAGCTGAACTAAATCATCTCATTACAAAATACCACTTGTCTCCCTGGGTTTTGGGTGGAGATTTCAACCTGATCACTCATGTCTCAGATAGGCTCAACTCAAACCCCTCCCCTCAAACTATGTCTGCTGCAGATAAAAAAATTCAGTAAGATGCTTACAAACCATTCGTTGATTGACATCAAACCATCAAATGCATTATACACCTGGTCTAGAAACCAGACATATGCCAGACTCGACCACTTCATTTGCTCAAACCTCTGGGAAGACAAACACCCTCTCTCATCTGTTCATATCTCACACCGAACCATATCTGATCACTTCCCTCTAATCCTTGACACATCATCTACCTCTTGGGGCATGCAACCTTTCAAATTTGAAAACTGTTGGCTCTCCATAAACAACTTCTCCAGCTCATGTCTAGAACATTGGAAACTTGCCGCCTCACAAACAGAAAACATAGGACTGCATATCCAAAACAACACAAAAAATATTAAAACTCATATCAAAAAATGGAAACTCCAAAACCCAAAAAACTTATTCAAAATACAAAAAAATCTTGAAGATCAGTTCTTTTTTGTGGATAAGGACCCATCTGCTAACCCTGCACTTGTCCTTACCATCAAAGCCAAACTGAACTATATAAATAATTGTATTGACACCAAATGGAGACAAAGGGAAAAAGTCTCTTAGGCTAAAGAAGGTGACAAAAACACTAAATTTTATCACAAAATTTGTAACCAAAATTTTCGACAAAATGCCATAACCCATCTAACAATAAACGGTAGACTCACTTCACACAAACAAACCATCATAACCCACATAACAAACCATTTTAAAAATATCTTCAATAACAATCACAATCCCACATGCCTTAATAACTTATCATGGGACACCATTTGTCAAAAAAACATAAAAAATCCACAAGAACTCATCAAATCCTTTTCCCTTGAAAAACTAAATGCTGCCATCTCTGACCTAGGTAAAAATAAATCTCCTGGACCAGATGGACTCAACACTGAATTCTACCTGGCAAATTGGGACCACTATAAAAAAGATTTCATAGCCTTTCTGTCTGCTTTCCATGCTAGTACAAACCGACATAACATCCTCAAATTCATAAATAAAACTTTTATCACTCTAATTAAAAAAACTAGTCAACCCGACCACATATCCCTCTTTCGACCCATCAGCCTTATAAATACCTCATATAAAATCATTGCTAAAACACTAGCAAACAGGATTAAGCCTTACTTGGAGGACATCATCCCGCTTAACCAAACTGCCTTCCTAAAAAACAGAAGTATACAAGATGCCTTCCTGATGGTCAATGAAACAATACACCTTTGCCACAAAAACAAAACCCCCTTCTAGCAATCAAACTAGACTTTGAAAAATCTTTTGATTTTGTAAATTGGCATTGCCTAATTAAAACTCTTTAGAGCTTTGGTTTTCCAGAAATATGGGTAAATTGGATCCATGCTTGCATATCTACAAACCATTTCTCTACTATCATAAATGGTGTTCCATTTGGTTATTTTCATAACACAAATGGACTTAGACAAGGAGACCCACTCTCTCCTTATCTATTCATCATCATTACAACTATTCTTTCCTGTATGATCCAATTGGGCAAACAAAATGGTCTTATCAGTTCTCCTTGGGAATGCAAGGAGAATATCATTCAATTTGTGGATGATACCATTATCTTCTCCTCCCCGGATGAATCCTCCCTCCTTAATATCTTCAGAATCATTGGCATCTTCTCATATATCTCTGGACTCAAAATAAATATGCATAAATCTTCCATTTTTGGGGTAAACATAAATCAACCTTCATTGGAGCATTTTAGAGACCTCTTAAGATGCAAGACTGAAGAATTTCCAATCAAGTATCTGGGTCTTCCCATTACTCCATACAACATAACAAATGCTATCTGGACCCCTATCATATCAAAAATAAACTCAAAACTCACAAATTGGACAAATAACTTCCTTAACCTCTCCGGAAGACTTACCCTACTAAACAGTGTCATCACTCCTATCACTACTCACTTCGTGAGCTGCGTACCCCTTCCCTCAAAAACAAAATCCATTCTAGACAAAATCAGAAGAAATTTTCTTTGGAACAATTTTCACAAATCGGAAAAATCAGGGAAACATTATCATCTTGTTAATTGGAAAACTATATCAGCCCCTCTTGATCAAGGTGGTTGGGGCATCATCAACATTGAAACACACGCACTCTATCTTATAACTAAAATCATTGATAGTCTTCTCCAAAACAAACCAAAAATCTGGACACAACTCATCCAATTCAAATATTACCAATATTCACCCCCTGGCATCATATCCCAAAAAACTCTGCTTCCCCTCTTTAGAAATACATCAACAAAAACATCCGAACGATCTCTCAAATCATTAACACTCCACCTCACTCTCACCAAAATATCTCCTTCTGGTTCGATCCTTGGTTCGAAAACAACTCAGTCATCAATCTTTGACCAAATTGGACCATTCCAAATAGACTACTCAACATGAAAATAGACAAAGCTCTACCTCTTATCACCAGCAACAGATCAAATTCCCTTAAAAGATGCATTCAAACACAGATTAGCCAAAATGACTTCAGAAATCTAGCTCTCTCCTTAGAAAACAACACCTCAAATTCCATTACTTGGAAATGGGGCAACAAATTCTCGGTTAAACATACCTACACCTACCTATCCTACAGAGGTCTGTCCCCATCAACAACAAAAATCTGGAAACAGAAATGGCCACAAAAATATAAAACATTCATTTGGCTTTTAATACAAAACAAACTTCTCACAGGTGAAAACATTACAAAAAAGGGATTTATTGGCCCATTCAGATGCTCTCTTTGTGAAAAAAATAGTGACTTAGTTGATCACATCTTCTTCAAGTGTATCTTCTCACAAAACATCTTCACATATTTCTCACGAAATTGCCTTCCTGACCTCAAGGAAGCTACTTTCCCCTTACAAATCATACCAAATAGACATTACAAAAAATTCAAAAGTAGTGATATTTTCACCACAATCAGTTGGCATTACGGGAAAGAAAGAAACAACAGAAATTTCAACAACAAAAAAAAATCTGGAACAAAATATTATATCACAAATAGATGCAGATCTTTACATTCTAACAAAATGCAGGTAACCAAGTTGAAGGCGGACATGACAAATCTGATGAAGGAGAATCTGAAGCAAAATTTCTATGTGATCTCAAAGCTATGGTTGACGATCAAACATGTGTCAGTATAGTTCAGCAACAACTGTGATTCTATTCTCGAGCGGAAGCATTTTTAACAAACCTGGGATTATCTTCTTGATATCATCTAGAGACTTGTTAAGGGGTGCGTCCCCCACTTAAACAAAACATTGCTTTTATCTGATCTAGGCCTGCATGTTTTCAGTTTTTTTCTAGTCTACGACAATTTCAACATCCTGTAAGGTTCTCACATAAGTAGGTGTTTGCTTGCTTTGATGTGCTTTCAATATATGACATAACCTTTCCTCAAAAAATCGTTCGATCGCACTTATGAATGTTACATGTTTTTGTTTTGCTTGGTTCATCTTCATACCATTTTCAACAAATGTTATTGTTTGGAAAAGCAACACACAAAAACTTTCAGTCTGACAACGAAACAACCAGGTGCTAATACGGTACCATCTGTATGAAGATAACATAATTGGTTGACTACATAGAAATGGATATCATTTATACGGTTTTGCTAATCTTTGCTTTGCTAATTATGTCCAGGTTTAGCTGACCAAAAAAATTATGCCCGGGTTTCAAATGCACATTGACAACACTCGAAAGCATATCAGTAGTTACATTCTATTTCCATGTGGATGCATATAATTGCATGTAACCATCATCAACACTTTTATAATTACAAAACATTAAATCATTTGCATTTGAACATGAGTACATAGTTGATATTATTATATGTCGTAGAGACTAGTTAGGATATTGTTATGCTTGTACGTAAACTTCATATAACTGGAATAATACCTTTTTATATATACGTTAGCGTCGGTTCTGTTTATAAAATTTTACGTCCATAAATTACCAATTTATATCAGTTGTAGAATTTATAGAAAATACGGTTAACCTTCCATCCCACTTAAATGGAACATTAGGTTCCAAGACACAGCTCGGCTCCAGCTCTGTCTCAATCTAGTATCCCAGCGCCGCTGTTTTGGCTACGGAAATTCGGGATTGGGAAGATGACGGAGTCTATAATCAAATGCAATTCGTCCACGGAGGTGTTCAGGCATTTTATATTGACACACTGAACAGTTCACGCGGAGCTAAGTCGAAATCGTCTGAATTAGGCATCCTGAGCTTTTATCTCGTACGGAGAAAGGAGGTGGTTACGCGGTTGGCGATGCCATATTTTGCAGACAAGGTCACAAAGGCGATGTTACATCATCAAAGAAACGAAAGCAAGATCAAATTGTTACGTCACCATGGAAACGCAAGCGACAGTGAATGTTTACGCATTATCTAAGCATAAACAATGACTCAAACTAGATTCTTCTATTCTGTCAAGTTTTGCCCAATCCGGGCCTCCCAGTGTTGCATGCAAATATCTATATCTATATATCTCTGTATCCGTAATTATAATGGCGGAGCTAGATACACTATAGGGAGTCGTATTAAACAATTCATGACCCTCAACAAATTAAGGCTGGAAGATGCTGAGTAGAATCGCGAAAACGTAGTCAACAAGTTGAGATTGGTTCTGCTAAGTACAAAAGTTTATAGTCTGACTCCATTCTAAAAGTCACGTGATAGATTGGCATATGATAGGCCGGTGTTTGTGTTAGAGGGAGATGATTCCTCCACATTTTCATACCTCCATTTATGTTTACGTTGATCATTCAAACAGTCTCTTTCTTCGTGCAACATAAAATAGCTCAAGCCTATGAGAGGCAGGCAGCGGATACTATTCGGTTATTAAATATCAAATATGATTCTTTGGATTCTTCTCTATGGAATTTCTTTTCATTCACTGCCGTTATCTGAGGACGATTTTGTTCCATCCTCCTCCTAATTCGTCGACAAATTATGGTGTAACGCGCTCCGTAAATAATATCTCAACAAATCAACATGCCACAAGCGAGATTTTGACATTAATTTTGTCAAATGAGATGCTACCAGAGGGTGTAGAAGATTGTTCTTAGATAAGCAAGTAATCAATTATGTTCTCCAGTTTGATGTACACCGAATGAGGCAAATAATGTATTACTATCATTGTAACACAAGTTACAATTGTGGAAAATGCCATATTGCATAGTACGACGAAAAAGGAAAAATCATGTAACTCTACAACTTAGAAAACATGCCGCCAACGAGATCTGTTTGGTGCGCTAGACATGGGTACTAGCCTAAAACCAGAAAATATCCTTGTTAAGACTGCTGAAGGTGTCCCTATGTTTGATATTAGAGAGGAAGTTATTTCCATACTTTTGAAACCTTGAAAATTCACAGTGTGAAGTAGGAAGATTTGCGGCCAACATTGAAGATAAAATAGCAAGTATTAAAGACAAATCTCAGTTTGTCAAGAATTTCCAAAATCGGCGTCTGACGTCAGAAAAAACTCCATAATACCTTTTCGGAAAGGGAAACGGGCCAATAAATGCAAATCGCAGCCTCGCCACGAGGTATACATTCAAAACGGAATTCGAGTCCGTTTCAGCCTCGAAAATAGTAGTTTTGTATTTTTAACAATTTCCTTTTCTTTTGTTTTAATTCTATTAGGAAAGTAATTGCATTAGGGTTAGGATCATGGTTTTCCCTACTTGTATAAATACACCCTCAGTTGTAGCCGTCAGCACATCTCTTATCGTTTAATCAAATTCGAGAGTTTCTCTCTTTTCTGGTGGATTCCAGTTCTTCCTAGTGGATTCCGGGTTTATCAACTAAGTTTGTCGCTTGCAAACTTGATTATTCTTTTAGGGTTCTAGTGCTTGCAAAACCCCGTTCTTTTGACTGCGTCACAGTGGTGGTGAAGTTGATTTCAAGAGAGATAGGGTACCTTACACTTAAAGAGAAAATTCAGCTCATGTGGAAACCAACGAGAATCTTTAATTTAATTGACCTAGAAAATGATTACTTCTTAGTCCATTTGCAACTAGAAGAAGATTAAATCACGGCCGTGATAGGAGGTCTATGACCACTCTTTGGCTCATACCTATCGGTATAGGGATGACATTCACTCTTCTCCACGGACAACACAATCTGGAAAAGATGATCATTTCGATTCATATTCAAAATTTTCCAATCTATCACTATCCCTATTCCCTTTAAGTTCCTCAAATGGTGCAAAGTGTTTATCATTTCATTGAAACTATTATATTGAACATTCTATATTTAGAATCTTAACTTTGGGTATTACGTTATGCACAAGGATGGATTTGTAACACCATGTGAGAGAGGATTTCACACCTGGAATTCATATCTTATGTAATACCCTAACTAGATGTTAGCAAGTAACCATAGGATTTGTCTTCATTCTCAGTTATATTAACTATGATCTATTATTTACTTCAATAGGTATTGTATATTTTTATAAGGAATATGTGTAAACCATCTCAAGTTTTTTTTTGTAAATAGAGAAAAAATGGATTAAAATCCAAATCTATATTTCAGGTTGACTTTGAACACAATATAAGATATTACAAGAAAGGAAGTTCAAATAATATCTCAAATATTAAAATGAATTCCTTAGAATGACCAAAACATTGAATGACTTCCACAATTAAGTTTCATTTCATTACTTTGTGTTTAAAACAAGTTTTAAATAGTCTTCGTCTGTGAGAACCAAGATGAAGGCTAAGTTATGGATATTTCAAACCATCTTGGCTGACATAGGACTGAGTCATTTGATATGCTCAAACTGACCTTTAAGAAGTTAGTTGAATAAGTTTGTCCAACTCATTAGAAGTCAAATGACTTGTTTTTGTAGTGGGATGGACTTGTGCCACCGACTTGTCATATGAATGACAAGTTAGTGGCAAAAAAAATTTTTGGTAACTTTTCCTTAACTCCAATTGGTTTATTAAAAGTGAAAATTGTGGTTTAGAGGTTGATGTCACCCTATGTGTTTGTAGTTGGCCCAAAGGTTCAACTATGATTTAACATAGAAAATTGAGGAGAAGGAAGGGTGAACTAGTCTTCAATGAAATAATTTTATAATCCTACATGGGAATGTAAAATTATAAATACCTAGTTATGAATAACAAGACTAGGACGTTGAAGGAGAGGATAAGAAGGTTACTTCTATGAGTTTTAGCTTTCATAGTTGTTGACCTAACAATTATACATTGTCTCTATTTTGATGATGACTTAATGATTCTGTTCATGTATATATAATATGTCTATTTGAGATCAATTTTAGGTATTAGGTACATGAAGAGGACGGATTGAGCAAACCCTTATTTGCTAGAAAATAAAACAAAAACAATTTAAATGCATGTTTTGTAGAATAGGCAATATGTCTATTAGATTCATATTATCAATCAAGTGTATTGAATGTATGACTTGTAAATAAGCTTCAAAAAAAATTAAGAGCACTTAATGTGAATATTTAAACACTTTTTGGGCATTTGTCTAAAGTCATTATAGGTTTCCTTATCGATTGAGTTTGTCCTGGTGACAATTCAGCTGACGTCTTATATGGCTCTTGGCAATGTCGTTGGCCAAGTATCATCCAAGACAAACTCAAATGACAACTTAAATTATTTTTCCATATAGTATCATTGGTCGAGTTTTCCAAAAGGTAACTCAATCGATAACACTGTACGATAAAGTTTGAAAAGGTGTTTCTAGCCATTGGAGTTCTGCAAAACTCAAAAATATTCAATTGGAACACCCAAAATGTGTAGATTCATTCCTAAGTGTCTCTACTTGCTAGTTGGAACCCTAAATCGTAAATAGGGGCCCTTGGAATTCGTTTTAAGTTTACCTTCTCTACTCCCTAGTTATAGCTTAGTGGTTTTTCCTCAAAGAGCCCCTAATTTCTCTCAAGCTTATGTAGTAATCTACATTCATTTGAGTAGGTTAGGACACATCTTGTGAATCTCTGCACTCCTTTTCCAACCTCTCTCAAGCAACGTGGTGAAAGCTTCTACTTGGTGAAGGTGAAGAAGAAGGATGAAGATCCAGAACATGAGTGGTAATTCCTTGAAGAAGGAAGACTTGTTGTAAGAGTAGATAAGTCCTCGGTGAAGGCAAGATGATCTTTGCAATAGTAGGTAATCCCTTGGCAAGATAGAGGACTCTTGGTCATGGATATGTAAGTTCTTTGTAAGGTTAATGGATCCCTTGTCCTCAAATGGAAGTCTAGGTATCCTTGACCTTGAACAAGATGGTCTATATATTATAACTCTTATAATGGTTTATAAGAACTGTGACATGGTGATAAATCATAGAGATTGACCCCTATAGGTAGTGGATATACATATCCTAGTTTGGATGTTAGAACCAAGATACATAATAGTCTTCACTTGGTGTTTTCTCAATATCTCTCTCCCTTTCTTTTCAATGTATCATATCTTTTAGCCAATATCTTGAAGGTCTAATGTGTTTTATTAAAGTACTTTTAGCTCTATTCAACACCACTCTCTAGAGCCCATAGATCCAACGATTGGCATCAGAGCTTGGTTTTCTCCAACTAAGTACGCCTACGAGATGAGAAGATGTGTGAAAATCTACTAAGATCTCTAAATTTAGATGTTGGATTCTCAATGCGTCCACCCATATTTGATAGAAAAACTTCCAACATTGGAAGAGGTGAATGCAATTTTACATCCAAGGCATGAGATAGGACATGTGGAAGGTTTTTGGCTTTCCATAGAAACAGATAGATGGAGAAGTTGCTACATGGAATGAAGCTACCTTGAAGAGAGGTCAGCTCAATGCTAAAGTCATTACCATCATTTAATCCACCCTCAGTCCAACCAAGTTCAACTGACTTCACTAAGACTGACATTGGAATGGATCTATGGCACATGGAACCTATATGATTAGAGTACCACTTTATTAGTTATGACAAATAAGTGTCTTTTAGCATCAATCAAGTTGCAATGTATAAAATCATAACAAACTCTACAAGAATAAGGGTATAGTACAACTTTAGAACATATAAAATGTATAAGGTGTGAACTTGTCACATCATCACATAGCATAGTAGCACTATCATTCACAAGGCCATCATCAATGTCACATAATTGTGGGATATCAATCCCTAAATCACATCTCTAGAGGAGATCACGTCAAACCAATTTGCTCATAATCACCATCCTATATAGTATAGGATCCACCATAGCATTCAAATAGCTATGTCATTCAAATTCATACCACTTGCAAGGTTAGGGATTTATAAACAAGAGAGAGAAAATAGAATACATAATAAACATTCCAAGTTAGAGGTGAAAACATATCCTATGGACCTACAATTAGGGTTAGGCTTTCATACTTAGCTGATTAGAGTTTAAAGCTAAATACAAATACCAAAACCTTAGTACACCACCTCCCACTATCATGGAGCATCTTACACTTAAGAATTACGATTATGTTTGATTAAACCATCATCTAAACAACACTATACATAGTTCAATCATTACTCATATACATGTGTCAATAATATGTGCAGAAAAGGGTCCCAACCAACCATCATCCAAGAGTAGCTACCACCCAACACACATGGTTTGTGACCACCAACCATCATCCAAGAGTAGCTACCACCCCACACATGGGTTGTGACCAACACCCATCAAGGCATATCATAACCACCACCCATGTGGGTCGTGACCACCCACCATTCACATGTCATGTCCACCAACTCTGTATGCCATGACCACCCACTCTCAAGGAGTCTTGAACATCTACAACCATAGTGTCTCAACCTCAAGACCAAGATCATGACTCGACCCAAAATCAAGACTATCTCGACCTCAAAATGATGCCAAGTCACGATCACAAACACCAAGGTATTTAGCGACCCTCCACCTATTAGGGTTATGTCATGGGTGCGATACTAGGTCATGCATCTCGAACCCAAAACCAAACCAAGCACCAAGGTGTCTCGACCCAAAGAGGAACAAGGTATAGTGACAACCAAAGATCAAAATACCACCAAGGAAACGGACTAACATCCAACATGGATTAAACATGGTCAAGAAAAGATCTCCACAGACAAAATAGAAGGTAAAACTAAAAGAATTCATCATCCACATGGAGGAGAAAATCCCATGCAAAACTGGTCACCAAAACCCTAACACTTGCATCATGAAACCACCATGAAAGAGACCTTAAACAAGAGAGAGAAACCATGATTGATAGAACCAAAACAACCCAAACATCATATAACATCAAGACACTCTTGTATCATTCATGTGATCAAAACTAAGATCAAGAGATAGGGAAAAACCGCCATTTAACCATAATCACCAAAATTGGGTGCAAAACTAGGGTTTAGGATTAGTTTCAAACCAAACATGGTTTTAACAATAAACAAGTTCTAGGGCTTAGAATAATCCACTAGCATGTTAATGGAACATTTTTGAGAGAGAAAATATCAATCATGCATATAGGAAAAGTGCATTAATAGAGGAGATTAAGTGTTATATAATCATCTTTAATGACAATCACTCCAAGGGTGATAGCTCCAAGCACACTATCACCAAGGATCTTGAAGCTCCACTAAAGGCTCCACCTTCGGCCACAAGATCACCTCAAGAAGAAGAAGACACCAAGGTCAAATATTCCTCAAAAAAAGGTCAAAAAAGAACCCCAGGCCGAACCAAAGATGGAAGGAGAAATTAGAGGAGAAACTCCCTCTCACTTGGGTGTCGCCCTGCCAAAACGTGGCCTATGACCCTAGTATGAGAAGCTCTCTCAAGAACGGCAGCCATGTCAAAACACAGTCTAATGCCAAAGAAAGAGAAGAATATAGGGTAGGGGATCCAAGTAAAATGTTGCAAAAGAAAGGCATATACTTACTAAGGTTAAAGATGAATCAAGAATCACCACATGCAAGGGATCTTGATCACCAAGGATCCAAGGATCAACCCTGCTTGCTCCATCAAGCTCTAAGGACGAGCAAAAGAGAGGGAGAAAGAAGGAAGGCCGAAAGGGGTCACTTGAATGGATATAAGACGATTTATATAGCAAAGTAGGAGGGAGGTAGGGTGAAAGATGAGGTGTCAATACCCTAAAGCACCAAAGGGACACTTGTCCACCCAAGAAACAAACATGCAACCACATGCAACCACCCTAGTCTTACATGAACAAGATGGTGATACACTATAGGTTTGGTCTTAACCACCTAGGTAACCCAACATGGTTTCGGTCACCACCCACCAAGGAACTTCATCCATGGTCACGACAACAACACCAAAACAACACTAGGTTGAGACAAAAAGTTTAACACACTCTTTAGGTCAAGACACTTTATACAAGGGAAACTATCTCAACCCAAGACCAAAAAAAATTATCTTGGTCGTGGACACAAGACCTAGAGGGGGTGTCTCAACTGTGACACCCAGAAAGCAAGTCCTAGGTCATGACATAGGTCGCTACACCCATAAGGTACGCATAGGTTAAGGCGCACGAGACCATAGACAACCCTAATCACCACTAAGGGTGCCACCACTCAAACAAGGCTCCCACCTCTTTATATATCCTCTAGATAATGTCACTAAAGCAAAAGAACACTTTAGATGTCATAAATTGCACATTCACCCCCTACTTTGGGTAAATTGCAATTTGCATCAAAACTAGCACACAAGGCACAAACATCATCCAAACAAGCTCAAACTGGATACTTAAGATCTCTACAAGATCTAAGAGCATATCAAATTATTAGAGCCAGGTTATAAGAACATCATAAGGACAAAGAAAATAGGGTTAACTCAAAACCCAGGTCAGGGGTCTTACACTTAGGACTCTAAATAGAGTGACTCATTTCTAACCAATATAGAAGATAGATATGAGAGGCAATATCTATAGATGAGAATGATCCTTAACTAAGGTATGCCAAAAATTAGGGGACACTTAGGGCTTTGTCCACATAGGCTTAAAGTGCCATATGGTAGCCTCATGTGATAAGAAAAGTAGCTCAGAGACTTTCTCCAGACCCTAGAAATTGTTATCCTAGACACCTCCACCCTTTTCTTCCCTAACTTAAGGACTACGCTAGAATCATAATAGGGTACATGAGGTTTCATGTAACAATGATGTGTGAATTTTGGCTCTGATACCAACCATCATGAGCCCCATTCTGACATACTTTCCATGATGACATTCCATTGTTATGCATGCACTCATACTAAAAAGATGTCAAGAGGAAAAATACAAGTAATTGTGGTTATAATATATCATAAAATGAAGTGAGATCATGTTTACAACACCATATAAATCAAACATAAACCATCATTCATAAATATGGAAAAGGTAATAGAGTTTACATTTATTTTCATGGAAGAAAAGCCTAACTATAGAAAGGAAAGGAAAGTACATAGGATAGACTACGTCCTACACATTAACTAGGAAAAGGAAATATAAACTAACTATGAGAAATAAAAGGAAACATATGACTACTCTAGATCTTCCAATGAGAATTATTATTGGTTTCTGGTACTTTGACTTCATCTAAAGATTCATTACACCTAGAAAATATGTGAAACAACAAATCAACATAATATCTTATGTATGTGGCTGAAAGATACATATATATTAAGATTGCATACTTGAAATATTTTGACAAACAAATAAAAAGGGAACACATCATTCACAACAAGAATTAGGTAAATCATCATTTTAAGTATTATCTAATGAACTTTATTACTATGGTGGATTAGCACATCATTAGATATATTATCGGGCCCATTCCCCATGTACCATTGTAACATACCAGATTTTGAACCCTACCTAGAACTTTGACCTTTTGGGTTTTACCAAACAAGGCTAAGGTTAGAGTGATCCTAATGATCTAACGCATGAATATATCACCCTAATGTAATACAACATGTCACATAACTCATTTGGATAGTAATAAGAAGATAAAAGACTTAATTGGTTAAGTAATGATGTTAATGAGCCATTAGTGGGCCATGTGGCATAAATCATATAAGAAAGTCTCAAAAGTAAAAATAAACTTTAAATTCATAATCTACATATCAAAATAAGCCTACATCTTAATTTTCAACTAATTTGGACAACCTTGAAATAATAAGGTAAGTTAGGAGAAAGTAAATAAAAGACATTAAAGCTTAATAATGTGATATATGTCTTCAAAATATGTAAATAATGGCAAATTTGTATTCAACCCATCAAAGTTAACTTGTGGTAGAAGTTTCACCTAACTTGGATAATCCTTGTATCATTAATGCATGAGGAGAGAGAAAACACGACATGCTTAATTAACACATCAAATGTTTCCAAAACTGAAATCTTTTTCCAAAATTGGAATCTACATGTCCTAATTAGTCTAGGTGCAAATTTTCACCCCAATTGATTAATGTTTGCTGTCTCAATTTATCTAAAAAGGAAAATACCTAAAAATAGATCCTAATGTAACTCAGACTTTGATTTTCCTTGATTTAAATGCCACATTTTAATTTCATCAGAGTCGACTGTGACCCCTAGAGACATTTCCTTCACCCGCATATTTCCTTTTCAGACTCCACAGTAACAACTATCTTCTCTAATTTCACCCTCTCACCTCCTTTCCTCTTTTTCTCTGACTTTTCACGATCTCTGCATGTTTTCGAACCTCATAATCCCTGGTTCGTTGGGGTTTCATTGCCTCAGTTTCTTGGTCATCTAGAAGGGCTTCTCGAACCTTTGTTTCCTTTTCCCAATGGGACTCTTGGCATCCCTGAACCTCTGAAATCCTATATAAGCATCAAGTGATCACCAGAAAATGTTCCTTGACCATGTTGCGGTTTGGGTTTAGCCTTGTCTTCCCCCAAACACACCCTTCCTACTCCATCTGTGCCGCGAGGAAGCTTGGGCTTCAACGGCGTGTTCCAAATGATCAGTCTTCCTTCCAGCCACCTATCTTTCATCGTTAGGATCCCCCAAATCTTTCCACGCTGCTAATGGGATAGAGGAGGTACCTAGATCATTTTCCCTCTTCTAGTCATCTTCGTCGCTGACCTTAGAATTTTGTGCAATTGCCTGTGTTTTGACCCCTAGTTTTCTTGGCTCCCCGCAAACGAGTTCATTGTTGTGTTTTCGATCGTTGGGTGTAATCACTTCTTGTCTTGGCCCCAGTTTCCCTTTTCCCCAATTTCTATTCACTGATTCTGCTTCGACAATGCAGCCATGGTGTGAGAGAAAGGTGGTGGTTTGGTTTGCATTGTTTCCTATATGTACCCTACTCACCTTTGATTTTCTGCTTTTATACTGAGGGTATTTTCGTCTTTTCACCCCTTCTCATTTTGTTTTAATGTTGAGGTTCTACGTTGAGTTGTCTGGAGGACCCACCCCAATTGGAGAAGCTCGATTGGACCAATTAAGCAAAGCTTGACTTTTGATCGGATTTTCTCGGCTAATAGGGATTTTGGAATTTCCTGATTGGTCCGATTTACAAAAATCATAGCTAATTATTTGTTGGGCCAAAATTTTCAAATAAATAGTCATTGGATTTAGAAAAATGTAAACTTTCTAATGGTATTAGTTTTGTTTCCTAAATCTAATGTTGAAAGTATGTGATTTTAATGGACTAATGTAAATAAGTAATAACTTGAAAAATTCATAACTAATAGCTTATAAGTCAGAAGAATATAATAAAATATATTTTGGACTCATAAAAATATAACCTAAAACATGATTTGGTTTTGGTAACCTAATTCACATATAATAAGAAGGTATTTTTTTGGGTTTTGAATAATTAATGGAAACCTAACCCTAATTCTACATATATGCATCATAGGTTCTTTGAAGGCCTGGGCTTGGACCTAGAATCATATTTGGATAGAGAAGACTCTGAGGTTGAGGTATTTTGTATCCCCTATTACTCCATGTTGATCAATTAACCTATATTATTCTTTCTCTAAGTCCTTTGGACATTAGCCTATACACAATGTCTTTTCTTCTGAAAATCTCAGTTCATGTGAACTACCTTATTTGATACTGAACTTGTGGTCATGGATATTCTTTTGTAATCTTATATTATGCTTTGTTCATGTTGGAACTCTATATATATGATGACATGTGATGTCTTTTACCCACTTATGAGGTGGATGTATATGTTTGTCACATATGTGGTGGCTAGTTTATATAATCTGATTATACTTCCTACTTGCCTCTACATTAAACATGCTATGTGATTTAGTAGCACTAGAGTAGTATAGTTGCATTGGTTTTTTGGGTTATGTGTCCTTTATAATTTTCGTATGGAGGTTATGTGCCCCATACATGGGTTTCAAATTTATGAGGTTTGTTCCACTTTATATATATTGGGAGTTTGGTTATGTGCCAATCTCTATCATGTTTCAAGTTTATGAGGCTTGGCCACCATTGTTATTTATATTGTTCTATGGCTACGCTTATATCACATGCATGTAGGATATTGATGATGATTGTGGGGTGTGTGCCCTTCCTTCTTTATGTGCCATTATTGCACAATCTTTATTGTTTTGATTATTGCAAGTATCTTCTTTTATTATGTGATGATGATTCCTATCTTTTATGCCCTTGTGGGTAGTCCTTATCTCTTGCATGGGAAGCCTGTATACTTGATGTCCTTTGTTTCTTATATTGATCAATTTCCCTTTTAGTATGCATATACCAGCCTTTGCTAATGTCTTTTATTTTTCTCTTCTTGTTGGGGTATGCTTCCAACCCAAGATGAAGGACATGGAGGACATGGCTTGAAGTTATGGACTTTGCTTAAGAGGTTAAAGCTTGGAGACAATCTTGATGTGGTTTAGATTTCCCCCTACATGGATCCTTATGATGTACCTTTACATGTAAGTATAAGACGTTCTTCCGTACCCTTATGAGAAATTGAATATAGTCATTATTATCTTCCATTTCTACACTTTGGTTTTTTTGAGTACCATACATAAGATTTGAAAATTTTACACCCACTCCAATATACCTTAAGGGTGTGTTTGGACTGGAGGTTTGATTCTTCAAATTTTTAGTAGAGAGGTGGTTTCACTTCTTTGCAACCATGTACTCTAGGTATCTCTCTGTCTAAGTTTTACTCTAGGGGGTACAAGTCAACATTAATGATTTTCCTCTCTCTTAGGGAGATTAATGAGCACAAATAGTAATTGCAATTCATTCTTATTTTTATTGTTCTTGTTTTCAAGGCAGGTGTATACTACATGTACATACATACAACAATGTTCTAAACATAAGACAAGCAAATATGTCATACATATTTCACATTGGAAACCTAGTCTTATACTTAGATAACCCACATACCTAATTTATCCGATCATGATTCCAAAAAGAGTCTACAAAGATGATGTGAAAAGATTACCCTAAAAGGAAGATCAAGGTACATGATTATTATGAGTCCATATACCCAAGACTAGGGTTTTGACTAAATTGGGTTCTTCATGATTAGATCATAGATTATTTAATAAGTTCATCTAATTTTAGGATCATAAGGTCAAATCTAGGGTTAGGATTAAGCTTGGATCATAACTGTTTTTATTATCTAGATAGAGGAACGTTAAAATTAGGGTTGCCAAGAGGTTTAATTCCTCATTGATCACCTCATTAAGGTATAAATGATCCCACAATAACATGGATAGGATTAGGGTTTTTGAACGAAAATCTACTGATATGTTCATTTAAATTCAAGAAATTAAAAGAGATATTCAAATAAATATTTAGGCCATCACCTTTGGGAAATGGATCAAATCTAGGTTAAGTTAGTATTATATTCAAATTCCTCAGATTTTTCTAATAACAATGGTATATAGTTTCATTATTATATGATATTCCTGGAATTTACAATGATTTTTACAAGATAATTATGTTTTGTACATTTGAAAAAAGATTAGGAGGTTTACCTATTTACGTGGAGAGCTATGATTGGTCCACGTCAGGGTTGCAGGTTGGATATCTCTTTGGTTTTCCTTACTGACAATGACCCTTTTGTTGAAGTGGCGCTCAACATTTGGCTCCCTTAGACTGAGTTGGCTCCACACGGGTAGTCTCTCAGCTAGTCCTCTCCTTAATCACGAACAACAGATGGCCTCACAATTCCATCAAGGATCTACTTGCATTGTGGTCCTCTTCTTAGTCGAGCGGAGGTGACCCCACCTTTAATGAGGTGAACTGAAGACGGGTGACACTCTTGCATGGTTTGCCCCCCCCCTATGTCAATGCACCACTAAGATCCAGGAGAGTGGTCATCAGAGAGGAAGGAGGAAGAGGTGTGGATGGTTCTGGGTTAGGGACAAGTAGCCCTTTATGTTCACGAGAGCTTCACAAAGGTGATGGCGAGGAGGATTTGATGTGGGGAAGGTTTCTATTCTAGGATGACAAGGTGAGTGGAGGTTGATGATGAGGGTAAGGGAGAAGGTTCTCGAGAACAACTGAATGTGGGGAAAGAGTAAATGAAGGGTGGAAGAGGTTTTCATATCCTGAAACAGAGGTGAAGGTGTTAGAGTTGAAAACACCCAAAGTGGTGGACGTCGCCAATGAGAGGTGTAAGAAAGGAGGAGGTCCTACTTGCTTATATGAGGCTTAGGGAGAAGGGGTTAGGGTTTCTTAAACTTTCTCAAAACAGAGGAGTTGCTACTCTAAAATATCATGTGAGGAATGGTCTTGTTTGTTGGAATGGGCATGATTTTTCCATCTTGTAATAACCATGATGGAACCCCAAGGGATGTTGAGGTAGAAGATGATGGTAAGATCGTTAGATCCCTTATTGATGGTAGGATGAGAGAACCATGGGTCTCCCCTTTCCTGATCTACTTAGTTGTTGTGTGGCACATGTTGTATCATGACCAAAAGTATTAAATTGCCCCAAACATTGGTCCATTCAATCAAAAAATTAAATATTACCCATAAAAGGCAAATGGCCATAACTTTAAATTACTGGCTCGGATTGCTATCAAATTTTGGATGATTATCCAACTTAGGGTTGTCTCCCTATGGTTAAAGTGTGG
This sequence comes from Alisma plantago-aquatica, assembly GCA_963693085.1. NCBI lineage: Eukaryota > Viridiplantae > Streptophyta > Magnoliopsida > Alismatales > Alismataceae > Alisma > Alisma plantago-aquatica. Next base: position 334,688,751 of record OY856411.1, on the reverse strand, counting down.
AGATGATGCTGGATTCATTTATCAGTAAGATTTCTATAATTGAATTTGACATGAGTCACAATCATTATGTAACTAGGGTTTCAATTTATCCATAAGGGGGTTCATAAAATAGAGTCAAAATCTTACTTGTGAATTATTGAGATTGCCAATGACACAATTTAGAATCTTATAATGATATTGAGGATTTTGGAGAGAGAAAAATAATTATGTAAAAACTTAGTTTATCATTCTCTAGACCAGATATAGTGTTTAGTGTTGGATTGTATGCTAGATTTCAATCAAGTCCTAGAAAATATTATCTAGTAGACGATAAGAGGATTCTAAGATATCTAGCCAAGACCCAAAGTTTTGGACTATGGTATCCTAAGGCAAGTGATTTTACTCTAACAGTCTACAATAATGTAGATTATGTTGGCTTCTTAGTTGATAGAAGTGCACAAGTGGCACTTGCTTCCATCTAAGACCATGTTTAGTTTCTTGATTTCTAAGAAGCAAAACACTGTGATTCTTTCAGCTACTGAGGCTGAATACATTGGAGTTGAAAGTTGTTGTGCCCAAGTCCTATGGATGAAGCAAATGCTCCAAGACTTTAATGTTTTTTATGATACTTCTTCTATCTATTGTGATAACACTAGTGAAATTCACTTGTCATACAATCCTACATTACATAACAGAGATAAACACATAAAGGTCTATCATTATTTCCTTTTGGGACCACATTGCTAAGAAGGTATATATATATCACATGTGGACATGGAAAATCAACTAAAAGATAGTTTCACTAAACCTCGAGCTAGAGAGAAATTCAACTTTATTAGATCAACATTTCTTATTACTACCTTTGATGATATCTCTATTCTTGTTAGATAAAATGTTCATATTCATGTATTTTTTTCTATTATCTACTCATATTTTGCTACTTTATTATTTAAATTGCCAAGTTTTAAAGCCTTATTTTGCTTAAATTGGTAAACGCTTATTTTACCACAAAATAGTAGGTCATGATGATTAGAACTATATGTGCTTAAAATTTATGATAGGATAGATAAATGGATTTACATAATTCTCTATGACCCTAAATTAATTATCAAATCTTTGTGACAAACCTGGTTGCCAATTGATTTTGTCCTGTGTGTAACTCGATCAATGACTTTCCTGAGGACTAAACTAGACAAAGAGTCATCCGACTTACCCAAACTGCAAACTCGACTGACAACACTATGCCACATTTAATAAGTGGGTTTCGTTGGTCAACTCTCACCCTTTCAACACGATAAGTTCGGTCGACAACCCTTCCTTCTAGTTTGTCCTCAATCCCTAACACCCTTCCTAGCCCTTTCCTAGCCTACCTCAACCTGAAACCTCTACTACCCTTACCCTAGATCGTTTGGGCATGGTTTATTCTATTCTTGATGAATGAGCTCCCAATTTTGTCACTCTTTCTCTCGTTTCTTATTATCCATGGATACTAGGCTACTATTAGGAAGAATCAAACCTTCCACCCTATCACAACCCCTGTAACTCACATCCTTGCCTATGATGGAGACTCCTTCATTCACACACAAGCTATTAATGACTAGAAAGAGTTGATCTCCATACCCTTTCCCTTTTTGACCTTTGGTGGAGTCAAGGGATGAGTACTTGACCAAAATATGAGAAGTCTTCATGCAACAATGCCTTGGTTCTCTTTGTGTTAATCGATATCGCTTCTTCAACTCTCACACAAGAACTAGCATTATCCATGAGTACTATGCCAATTGGTCATGTAACTACATCATTCTTTTTCCTCCACCTAGAACCAATATCACCCTTACTTCTATGGTTATAGGGACGAGGCTCATAATTAATGATGATACTCTCAATTCTTACTTTTTTCAGCATTCCTCACATCCAATTGGGAGTCAACCTACTCCAATCACCTAGAATTGCTTTATTCATAGAGTTTCTACCAAATCATTGCACTTGAATTGTCATTGTACAATATCCAAAAAGCTTTGAATAAGCATGACCTACCCTTTTCTTCCATGGACCTACAGTCACAAATCATTGCACTCATAGTGAAATGCAATGTCCATCCAAAGAGAAATCAAACGAATATTGTAGAGAACTATGCAGTGATTTTGTGTTGTATCCTTAAGGGTATTTGAGTCAAGTGGACACGATATATTCTTCATCACATTACCTGGTTTGACTCATAAATTAACACCCATGACTCACAACCTCTCTATGACAATCTAATTTAAGGTCTATTTCATTTCCTTACTGATAAATCACTCTTCAATGACTTTAACTGTTGCTAAAATTGTACAAATGCATGTAATAGTGAGAAAGGGAAAGGGCACAATTCAATATCCAATTTGTCAAACTAGTAATTCAATATTTAATAGAAATAACATGTCAATGTCTAGTTGTTGGGGAAGCCATGTGTTTTCTCCTATGGAGTACGACAATACACCAACTAAAATTCCCAATATATTGAGGGACCCTATGTCCTTTAACACTGAGCAGAGGCGTGGAAGCGTAATTCCAGTAAACTAGCGACACGAACCTTTCCTTTTTGATGTTTAAATATTGTTCTACTATTTTTTAGGAATATAAGTATTGGCGTCCTTCAAGGAGGTAGGCTAAGATACACAATCAAATTTTCACCAAGCAACCTAACTAGTCATGCATGAAATCACTAAGGGAAATAACTTTCCAAATAGAAGTAGAAATTTTTCATCTTTGTATCAGAGTATTGTGAGTTCCAAGTATTTAGCTCCAAGAATTTAATAAAAACAGAGAGATCTACAATGTAGAGGATTATTTCTCACTATATGACTTGGAATTCAATGTTTGTTCAATTTGACTTATTTTAAATTGAATATTTCCTCTATGGTTATTAGTCCATATTTTTATCTATTAATATCTATTTTCTATTCCCAATTAGGTTATATATATATATATATATATATATATATATATATATCCAATGTTAATACTTAGTTATATTATCAAATTTTATATGGGTCATATGCTAAAATATCATTATGCTTCTCATATATACTATAATTATATTCAATCACTACGACCAAGTATCTTTATTTAATAGTATATCCTTACTAGTGAAATACATGGTTAAATTTCAACATATAGTAATATATATTGATCGTATACATAGACCTTGAAGTATGATTTAGATGAACTATAATAGGGTATTTCGAACATTGTTCTACCCATGGATTATGCACTAAGTTTGTGTTAGTAAAATCAATCCATGTATAATATGCATTACATGTATCAATTCATCTGAACTAAACTGACTTGGATAAGTACATTTTCTAGATCCATCGAATGTTAGGATTTGATATATTAGCATGGGTGATTTAGTATATATTTCATCCTAAAATCAATAAGTTCATTCCTATTTATAGTACTCCATGTATGTGTAATCACATATGACATTATAAATAATTATCACATTCACAATATTTATAATCCATGAATTCATACTTCTATATGTATCACATTCTTAGGTTATAGTGTACATTAGAGATGTGGAATCTACAACATATTCTCATATATACATGCAAGGTTCTTAGAAGAAGTATATGTATAGTATGAAGGAAAAAATTCCATTGAATTCAATCCCTTTATAAGATGGGCATTTCCATTATATGAGACAAAAATGAGAATTGTCAATTTAGAGGTCAATTATTGAATAATATAGTATGAAACATGGGTAATTATTGGAAATTAATATTCATGATGTCTCCATTTTATCTATCGTAGGGTCACACATATATGCCTATGCATGTATTAAATTAATCAAATCTAACTAAGGGAATATGTAATGATGTGTGCATCCCTATGTATTGTATTCAATATTGTAAATCTTTGTATATGTCATAATCTTATATGCTTGGTTTGTTAACTATGTTATTATTAGGCTTGATTGAATTTGAACAGATGAGAAGTATGGGGTTGTGGTACCTTCAACTAATGTTGTGAAGCAGATTGTAGTGCATGCTCTGGAAATCTATGAGACCAAAGTGATGTTTTTATGGTTTGTCAGAGAGGAGATTCTATCTTTACTGGTTGCCATTTTCCATCACATCAGCTGGTGTTGGTTGCGGTCATGGTGCTCCTGGATAGTTGTAGTAGATATGGGTTGCATATATAGATGTGAAGAAGAATAGACGACATGGAGGATTCTGGTAGATTGTAAGGTGAAGGAGGTGGGATCTTGGCTCCAACAACAATGTTCTAGAGTTGGAGGGTCGACCACCTACTATTTTTTGTAGGTTGGACTGGAGGCTTGTGGTGGAGGATTTTACTTCTATTCATTTTGTTCCTATTGAGGTTGTTGTGAGATCCAATGAGGTTCCAAAGATATACAGATCTCCACATTTGTGATGGATGTTCTAGTAGGGAATTGGGGTCAAGACATCATGATGTTGTAGATCTACTGAGGCAAGGATATGGCTCTATAGAAAGGGCTCGTGAAAGTCTCTTCCAGGGACTTGATTCTTGTAGATTAGAGTTTGGTAGGCAATGGATGACGGGGTCCATGTGTTTCAGGCTTTAGGGTCGGATCTAATATAGATCTATGGATGATGAGGATAAAGGAAGGTGATTTGTATGCCACCTTTGAGAAGATGGCAGGGTGTCATGGTGCTTTCAGGGGTGCTGAGATTGTTTATTCCTACTCATGATGAAGATATAAAGGTCTAGTGATCACAATTTGGGGGCTAGGCAGAATCGATGGTTGTTTTGCAGGTGGTCGACATAGCGTTGCAGGCCTGTGACAGTTTTATGAAGAGACAATTCTGGCTTGTCAGTCTTATAATTCATACATGGTGGGGTCTAGGTCAATGTATAACTGATGAGGGGGATCTTTGAGACTTTCACAATCAAGATATTGTGAGTATAGGGGGTAGTTGGTATTTACTCTAGTGTTAGGGTTGATGGAAGACCTTGTAATGATGACACTACCGTTACTTCGTCATGCATCAGGTAGGGGTTGTGGAGCTAGGCTACAGTTTAGTATAGGCTTCTGGTGCACCAACGTGTGCTGAGGAGGTTGAAGTCAAGGTTAGAAATGCCAATTCTGGTACTATTGGTGAGAAGGTAAATGTTTGGAGTATTGTAACTAACGACAACGACATCGTTACTTGGTGGGGAAGATGTGACTATTATCAATAGATAGATTGTTTAATGTTTATTGGTATTAAAACTCAAATTCCATGAATTCATGTTTTCACACATCTTAAAGTATAACTCTCATTTAACCATCATATCCAATTTTCATAACTCCTAGAATATAAGATTTGCATTGATAATTTGACCACTCATTTCATATCTATGGAACTATAGTCTAAAAATATTAATGTCTCCATTTCTAGTTCCGAATTGAGCCGTATATATTATTATTGCCATATATCCAAAATTCAATGTATGTTTGTGTATTTAGTATCTTAAATTGATTTCAAAGACTTTAGTTATCCAATAAAAGAGCAACTATAATGCAAGGTCCAAAATAATATTAAATAGGTAGAAATGATTCAAACTTTGATATCAGATCGATTCATGAAGATCAGTTGAGGGACTCATTTGCAAATTTTATTCAAAAAGAAGGGAAAGCTTATCTAAGAGTAAGTAATCTTTCTTTAGGACTGCTTAGTATAAATTCACATAGTATTTGGATAAGGAAATCATATTAAACTTGGAATGTAGGACCAATTGTAATGCGGACACAGGTTTTGGAGAAAATATGAAATGTAGCTCTAAAATGGGATTATTACACAAATTTCAGTATGTTACAATTTGAGATTAGAGTGTATTGTCCATGATTAATCTCAGAGTTCTTAAGACCGTTCCTTACATTTCCTCTTCCATTATTCTTTTAGTTTCCTTTTTGAAAAACTATCTCAATATAAGCATTCACTTGCTCAATAATATTTGGAGGACTGTCAAGACTAACAACCTCATGTTATGTCTTAGGACTAGCACTAATTCTTCCTTAGTAGCATTATATAATGAATTAGTAGACCAACTTTCATCAAATAAGTAATTCACTAAATGGAATTCCTCTTATTCACAATCCACATTAGCTTAGAACCATTTTGGGTCAAAGATTTATACCCAGTAGTTTCATAATCCTCTGTATGTAGTTTGATTGAAATGTTCAAGGTAGAATTGGAATGTTATATGTAACAATACCCTCCTCCTTATATGATTCAATATTTTAGTTCCTTGTATTAGGAACTATTGGTTATATTCCCTAAGATCCATAATGTGATTATTGTACAAGGATAATTTATATTCAATCTAATTATTAATAAAATGTAAATTCCACTTATTATGTTTATTTTGGTATTGAGATATTGAATAAACGTAATTATGTCCTAAGAATGTTTAAACTATATGACATATGATTTGGGTTGAGGGCCTTGTAACATCCGAAAATTTAATTAGGGTTTTAACAAAAAAAATCATTTCCATGAATTAATCCTAGGTCTAATGTAATATATCAAAATTTTGAATAATTCATCTAAAATAACATATGAAGAGATCAAAAGAAATATATTCAATTCTTTCCCTTATTTATGCATAAATGAATCCAAAATTTATAACGAAATAACTTTCACTATTTCTCTCTCCTCCATAAGTCAACAACCCTCACATAATGGAGAAAATCCCAACTAAAATATAAACTTATTAAGAAATAAGTTTAGATATGGAAATTTTGTTCATTCATTGATTTACAAACCGATTTTCTAATTTAAAGAACATTAATAAATCAATAATTAATATTAAGATAAATATTCACTAATTAGTCAACAAAATTGGGAATTAATTCTATAAGAATGTTGTAGATCCTTTTATGAACCTATGGGAAAAATTTAAGATCATATTGACTTTTTTTGACCCCTAAAACAATTTTGGGGAATTTTTATAAAGTTTGACCCTAAAGCAAATAACATTTGATGTATTTGAGTCGATTTAGTAATGTTCTTTTTCATTTTGTTGTCACATATATCTTTTCTCTCGTGGTTTGATCAGATGATCCCTTTTCTTCATTGTTTTTCGTGGACTTATCATACGCTTCAAGACGGTCTCCTCTACCTGGGTCCCTATCCTTTAGGACTCTATAGTAATTGTATCTCTTCTCGATTTGTATCTCTCTCCTCCATGAATCCTATCCTACTCATATTTCACTCTCACATTTGCCATGCTATCCAAAGCAAATTGATCCCTAACATGTAGGCTTTATGTGCCCTATATCTCCTGGACTCCCAGAGTCGCTGTAACCGTCCCATGTATTTTCTTCTGTAAGTTTTCCCTCGACTTTAGACCCAAAATCGATTTAAAGGATCCCTCTAAAACTTTCATACAACACCCTATCTTGAAACCCTAACATTGTTTTACCCTCTATCACCCCCGCTATCAGTTCCCTTATCTATTCGTAAGAAGCCTGTAGATCAACCTCGGTGGAGCATCTATGACCATTTTCACCGTTGGTAAAATCATAGAAGAGTCAATGATAGCCCCTGGAGCATACTCAGACCTCAACTCTGCCTTTTTGGCATAGGCATCAATTTTCCCTCTTTTTCCTGTTCTTTGGGCCTATACCATATTCTCAAGATTCTCACTTCCATTCACCTTGATCTCTTTACCTTTAGCTCTGACTAGCATCATAAAATATTTTCTCACTTGTAGTTTTTATTACATCTCATTCTATTGTTGCCTTCGTGCTTGTCTTTTCGATCTACCTTGGAGGAAGGAGGTTCTAGAGCTTCTGGCCACCTCGCAGCCTGTTCTTAGACTCCCTCACTTAGGAGCAAGATGGGGAAAATAGTTGAGTTAAACTAAAAATCATGGTTTTGGTAGATGAGTTTCACGCTTGGATCTCACACATGGGAAGAATGTTGTCCCTTGCCTGAAGAATGAAGAAACCTAGTCGTGGTCTTATTTTTTTACCCTTGGTTGATTTCTCAAATGTTACGCGTCCTCATGGGCATATAAGGAAAATTAACAACTTTTTTGTTGACTAGCGTGTGTGGCTTAGTCGGTAGTCTCTAAACACCATGGTCGTGTGCCATCAGTCCAGCTAAGCTATGCTAGTACGTTTTTGGATAGTGTCAACATGGATTTTTCTTACTCTGTGATTGGTCAGAACGTCTATAATTCAAAGTAAATCAACAATTGATCATAAAAATACCAAAAAATATGTTTTGGAAAGAATTTTTTGAGTAGTATCTTATTTTATTGTACCCAAACCATAATTCATTAATGGCATACCTTGTTTTCCTAATAACCATATATTATGTTTCAGATTTTTAATCAAGATGATAATTGATGGAAATCATATTAATTTCAGGAGAGCTAGGGTTTTATCAAGATCAAAAAAATCAGTAAGAGTTTTTGAAAGATTAGGTAAGTGGATCCTACTCTCTAAGTAATAAATATGGGGCAAAGGGATTTCAATCGCTTACATTTATGAAAATCCATTATAATGATAATTACATAAATAGTTCCAATCAATGCTTGCAGGATAAGTTCGTGCAATTCGGCTTATGAATTTTTAGTATATACTTTTCTTATCCAAGATCATAATGATAACATGCACATCTTCTTAAGTTAGATTTAATGTTTCAAGTTATTATGCTCAAGAGTAATGTTAAGTACAAGATAATTGATTCATGTTGTTCCTTGGAAGTTATTCACCTTTGGGCACAGATCAAGCTCTTGAGAGCAATGTTATTCATCAAGATCCTGAGAGAAAATGTTACAGATCAAGATCTTGAGAGCAATGGCATGTTCAATCTCTAGGGAGCAGTGTTATTTATCAAGACCCTAAGAGCATTAAGTACTGTGGTGCATGTATATTCAAGCTCTTGAGAGAAGAGTTATCGAAGAAATAAAATATAGTCAACCCAAGATAGTAATGTCAATGAAATAGAGAAATATAGACAAAGATAGATGGCTAGAAAAATATTCAATGTTTATAATTTTTAATTCACATTTTCTCAAAATTATAGTTTATTTTCAATCTATATAATGTATCTTAGTGTCACATACTATAACACATTTTCTATTTTTCTTTGGATGGTTGGGTATGTGATGTCCTTAGGAGAGAAGGATAATAAAGCAATGGCAAGGAGCTTATACCTTGAGAAGAAATCTAGGACTCCAAACCTAGTGGGGTGCCAACTATGCTAGAATAATTAGTTTAGTTTTACTTTTTAAGTTGAGAGAACCATGCATTAGTTTTAAGTACAAGATTTTCTTTATGGATCTTGAGAATGAGAACTGTTATTTTATCCTGTATTGGTTCAAAAAATTATATTTTTATTCATTGATCATCATGTTTGTGACATCCCCAATATGAGTTACACTTCCGCTCAATAAATTATATGTTTTAGAAAATTGGGTTGTTACAATATGGTATCAGAGCCAAAATTATAGTTGGCCACCAGAATTTTCTCAAAATCTCATATAGTTTATGTTCCCATTTTAGATGGCTCCCAAGAGGAAATTTGATAAGGGAAAGGAGCACGTAGATGGAGAGGAAAGCTCTTCAAGTGAGGGAAGTGATCATGAAGGGGATAACCCTAATGCTAACCCTAATGCACCTCTAGAAGTGATCATCAAAGCTCTTACTGATGTCCTGACTAGTCAACATGGAAGACCACATCTGCCAGGATCCAAGAGTTGACTATAGTAGACTTCCTGAAGATTAATCCAGAGACTTACTCTGGTGATGTTGAGATAGATGTTGTCATTCATGCTGAAGAGTGGTTACTCAATGTCAAACACTATTTTCGTGATTTGGGATGTCCTAAGCATTCCAAAGTTTGCTTTAGTACACACATGTTGAAGAGTGACGACCGTACTTTGTGGGATAACTTCAACAATGATCGAGGACCCAATGCTAAGCCATTGACCTGAGAGGAGTTCACCACTACCGTCTAAAACTACTACATCTCAGAAGCTATGATCGAGAAGGAGTTGGAGTTGAAGCACCTAAAGCAGTATCACCCAACTGTTAGCCAATATGCAATGAAGTTTTGTATGATGTAAAAGTACAAATACAGCTTAGATGAGACGCATCTGCCAAAGAAATTCATGTGTGGTCTGAATTTAGATCTGTGCTATGGTCTGACTAGACGTGGCATCAAGATAGTGAAAGAGACACTTAAGGCTGCCTTGGAGCTAGAGAACAACCCAGGAGGACATGGAAGAAAGATAAGCAACACTAGTCTCAGTGCAACTCCAACAACCATAATGAAAAGAAGAGGAAATATTTAGAAGAACTAGCTGACAAGAAGCCTTGCCTCATCTACAATAGGATGCATGGTGGAGTATATAGGGTAGTACATACAATAGAATTTTGCTCTCTGAGTAATAAGTATTGGCAAAAAGGCTTTTAATTTCTTATATTTATGAAAATCATTTATAATGATAATTACTTAAATAGTTCCGATTAGTCCTTGCAAGATAAGTTCTTGCAATTCAGATTATGATTTTTCATATTTTTTTCTTATCCCATCATAATGATAACATGAACATCTTCTTAAGTCAGATTTAATGTTAAAAGTTATTATGTTCAAGAGTTATGTTAAGTACAAGATAATTGATTCATGTTGTTCCTTCCAAGTTATTTGCCATTGGGAATAGATCAAGCTCTTGAGAGCAATGTTATTCATTAAACTCTTGATTGCAAATATTTCATATCAAGCTCTTGATAGCAATGACATTTTCAAGCTCTAGAGAGCAATGTTATTTATCAAGATTGTGAGAGTAATAACTACTTTGGTGCATGTATAATCAAGCTCCTGAGAGCAAGGTTATGGAAGAAAGAAAAATTTAGTCAACCCTAGATAGTAATGACAATGTTAAAGAGAAATATAGATAAAGATAGATGTCTATAAAAGTATTCAATGTTTATAATGTTTAATTCACATTTTCTAAAAAGTATAGCTTATTTCAGTTTATATAATGTTTCTCAGTGCCACTTACTTTAACACGTTTTCTATTTTCCTTTGCATGGATGGGGATGTGATGTCTGCACGAGAGAAGCATAATAAAGCATAGGCAAGGATCTTATTGTTGACTCAAGGTCAATTAGGTCAATGTTGACTCACGTATAAATTGAATAAACTTGTGTTTTGATGATGACTACCATTCCACATATTGGTGTCTAATGTCTCTACTTGAGTGATTTCAAATTAGGTATAGACACACTCCAAATGACCTAACTTGCGCATATCAAATTGGAGAAAAGACAAGTCAAAGTCAATACAAGTGCACATTTTTGTAATATGATGTAAATCCATTAGAATCATGTTGTAAATCACTTGTAATGATTGTATGACTTGTAATTAAGCTTAGAAAAAATCAGGAGCACTTAGATTGAATGTTAGATCACTTTAAATACAACTTTGAAAATTGATTACAAGCACTTTGTCGGTCGAGTTTCCCAGCCTGAAAACTCGACCGATCATCCTTGATCAATTTTTTGGAGATTGCATCGGTCGAGTTCTGTGTAATCAAGTAACTGACCATTTCGATTGCTAATGGTTGGTCGAGTTTTGTCAGGACAAACCCGACCGATCATTTGAGTATCAACCTTGTCGTTTACTTGATCGGTCGAGTTACCTTTATAGAAGCTCGACCAATTGCACTGTACGAAAAAGTGCAGAAAAATTCTTCTAGCCGTTGTGGAGTTGCAACAAGTGAAAATATATCTGTTGCAAGCCACAAAACAACTAGTTTTCATTCTCAAGTGTTCCCAAAGGCTAAGAGGCATCCCCAGCTATAAATAGGACCCCTTGGGCTTCATTCCAAGGTTGAGCATTCAATGCAAACTCTATGTGAGGTTCCTATTCTATAGTTGAGTGCTTCCTATAGCCTCCTCTATCTCTCTAAGCTTAATCACTTGCTACATTCATTAGAGTGAGTAGGAAATCTATAAGAGAGCTAGTCCTACATGTATATCTTGTGAGGCTCTCACTTCCACCACCTCCCTATCTCTCTTTTCAATCATGAAGATGAAGGTTCTCTCTCTTGGCTAAGAGAGGTGAAGAAGAACAAGGGAAGGGGTCCCTTGGTGAATATCAAGGTTGAAGACTTGGAGCAAGAGTGGGTAAGCCCTTGGTGAAGGCAGAAGACTCCTCACTCAAGTGGGTAAGTCCTTGGTGGAAGCTTCTCTGAGAGAAGGTGAAGTCAAAGGCGGTAGATCCAAGAAGAGTGGGTAATTCCTACAAGGCTGAAGACTTGCGCAAGAGTTGGTAAGTCCTTGGAAGAAGGCGGAAGACTCCTTGCAAAGTGGGTAAGTCCTTGGTAAGGTTGAAGACTCTTTGTATTGTATAGGTAAGTCTTTTGTTTGGTCATGTATTGTAAGTCTTATGAATGAATATAAGAATGCAATGGTTAGGAAATCCTAGAGGTTGACCTCTCTAGGTAACTGGAGTTAAAATACTTCTAGTTTGAAGTGTGGAACCACTCTAAATAGTTTGTCTACTTGTGTTTTCTCAATCTCTCTCTCCCTTACTATGTATGTTATAGTTGCACACAAATTTTCTATTTTAGCAACCTTATCTTGTGATATATCTTGAAGGTCTAATGAATTTTGTTTAAGTGCATTCAACTCTATTCACCCCCCCTCTAGAGCATCTAATCACCCATATAGGATCCAACAATTGGTATCAGAGCGGGCTTCTCCAAGCATACTTCTACAAGTAGGAGAAGATGGGTGACTACCAAGGAGGGAGGTACTTGATCAGCCTTCCAATCTTTGATGGGAGCAACTTCCTCTATTGGAGAAGAAGGCTTCAATTCTACATACAAGGATGAAGTATTGAGATGTAGAAAATTGTGAACAGCCCATACATGCTACCAAAGACAAAGATTGAAGAATGGGATGAAGCCACCTTGAAGAAAACAACCTTGAATGCTAGAGCCAGGCACATCCTCTATGCCTCCATGACCCCCACCGAGTTCAACCAGATTTCTTCATGTGAAACAACCTATGAGGTATGGAGAAAGCTATGCATCACTTATGAAGGGACAGATCAAGTGAAGGAAAGCAAAGTCTACATGCTCAAAGGGTTGCTTGAGAACTTCAAGACGGGAAAGGAGGAGAGGATAGCCAACATGTACTCAAGGCTCAACACCATTGTGAATGGTCTTTCTGTTCTAGGTCATCCTATGTCTAGTGGAGAGATCAACTCAAAGATCCTTAAAACTCTCCCCAAGAGGTGGGAACCCAAGGTGACTTCCATTGAAGAAGCAAGGTCACTTAAGGATATCCCTATTGAAGAGCTCATTGGAAATCTACAAGCACATGAAGCCACACTTGACAAGAGAGAGGAAGTAGAAAGACAAGAGAAGAAAGAAATCAAGAGAATGAAGAAGGCTGAAATCAAAGCTCAAATCAAGGCTATTGTTGGTCAAGCTTCTCCATCCTCTCAAGTCAAAGAAGATGCCATGTACTCCAAGGGTAGATTCTACAAAGGCAAGTCATCCTCCATCTGGTGCTTCACATGTGGAAAGAAGGGTCACTACAAGGAAGATTGCCCACAAGGCAAAAAGACCCATCTTCACAAGAAGGAGAAATGTCACTCAAGCTCAAGTGGCTCCTCCGACTTAAGCTCAAGTGAAGATTCAAGAGAAGGATCAAGCTCAAGCTCTAGTGAAGAAGGATAATGCCATTATGCTCTTATAGCATCAACAAGTAAGGACTCAAGTGAGGTAAATCTAAACTCTTTAGATAAAGAATCTTTGATTGCTATTATTCATGATACTTGTGCCTCTCTTAAGTCTTATAAAAGGAAAAAGAAAAAGCTTGCTAAAATTGTTGATAATTTGCATGTAGAATTAAATGATCTTGAACATGCTAATTCTTGCTTGCTTGATGACAAAAATGCTTCTTAGCCAAGTAGACTCTCTTAAACTTGAAAATGATAGTTTGCATGATAAGATTAGATTTCTAGAAGCTCAACCTCTCATGCCTAGTACTAATGAAGAGCATACTTTCATTGTTGATTTTCTCATGCATGATATTGATATTCTTAAATATGAAAACAAGGACAAAGATTTTGTTTTGCAAGAATTAGAAATAGAAAATACCTCCTTGCTTGCTAAAATCAATGTGCATGAATCTTGTTCTAGTTCTACTAGTAGAGAGAATGATGTTATTGCTCTTCATATTGATAGAAATTCTTATTTAACTAAAGCTCTTTGCTTAGAAAATGATCTTCTGCATGCTAGAGATAATATCAATCATTTGTCTTCTACTATTACTTCTCTTATGCATAATAATGATAGTTTGAGATCTTCTTTGCAAAGATTCTTAGTTGGTAAGAAGAGCCTTAATGATATCCTACACTATACTACTAAACAAATTGGTAGACATGGTTTTGGATATGATAGTAGTCAAGGGAACAACAAAGATAAAGGACCTCCAATATTCCATGGAGAATCCTCTAGTTCCAAGACTATGGGCACATGCAACTATTGCAATGAAATTGGTCATTATTCTACTTGTTGTCCTTTTAGGAAATCACCCAAAAGCAATCGAACTTGGGTTGCTAAACTAACCCCTCCAGACACAAAAACATGATTGGGGACCATTTCATCTTTCTTCTTGTAGGTAATTGCAAATGGATTGACTTGATCTATTGAATTGCAAATTAACTTTTCAATCCACATGAAAGAAGAAAGGTGAGATGTGTAGAGAGTGACAACAAGTGGAAAAAGGAATGGTAAGAACAAAGGTAATGTTTTCTTGCTTATAACCAATCCTAACTTGTTTTGTCAAGATGGTGTGCACTATACATATGGTTTTTGAGTCAAAAGTGGTATTTTGTGATTCTCTTCACACTCTTGCTCAAAAAACTATTTCTAATGCTTCTATAGTGCATTACTAACTTGCTTAGACATGTTTGGATATGGTTTGTATTTTTAGCATACTTTTAAATATATTTTTATGAAATATATGTGCTTTTTGATAGATGGTATGTCAGACGAGTTTGTCCTGATAGAAACTCAACCGATAGGCACCAATGAGTGTTGCCAACAGCTGTCATTGGTCCAGTTGTCAATGCACAGAACTAGACCGATAACACTGTGCACAGAATATACATTTGTCTTATTGAATGAGAATTTCCCTCTCAACTAGATTTTCTCAACCAATAGCCTTATTCTTTGGCACTCCTTTGGTACATTTATATATGCATATTGCCATGTTCTATATTACTATAAATTGGTATATCTATATCTTGTAGGTAGTTTCTTTGAGTTGTTTTGCAGGTTTTGATGATGATCTCTTTGGATCTCATGGTTGTGTCTAAAATTGCTTCCGTTGTACTCTAACTTGCTACATCTATCTAGGTGTATATCTTATTTTGATACAACCTTGAGGTTCTTAGGGGTAATCATCTTATGGTAAGGATGCATATCTAGTGAGTTATATCCTTTCATTCTTCTAAAATTGCATATCTCTTTGTTTTGGATATATCTCTACATCTACTCATAGCTTGATCTATCTTGTGTATCTTTTGGTATCTCTTTCTATGATCTAGATCTTACTAGTAGTCCTAACTTGTAATAACATCTACTAGTGATTCATATACATGTAGTTCTAGTCTTGTTTAAAGTTGGAATCTTTACTCACCTATATGCTATGCTTGTATCATGTCTCATACATGCTCAAGCTTGTTCCTTGAATTGCATATCTACTATCTTGAGTTGCTTACATAATATTGTGATGCAGGGTACATAGATCTACATTATATGTAGAAATTTGAGTATTTTTGGATTTCATGCAGATTTGCTCCGATTTCAGTTTTTGCTGCAAGAGTAGTGTTTTTTATGCAAAAACGACCTTCTGAGCAAGGCTCATTGCTTTGCAATGAGCCCTGATGCTTTTTGGAAAAATTTTGTCATCTTGATGGACAAAATTGTGATTTATTGTTTTTCTGCATCACTTTATCTTACAATTTTGGGTTGTTCAAGTATATCCTTTAACTTGCTTCTCTTTCTATGCTTGGACAAGCCCCTATCTATGCTCTTCTACTCTCCTTATATATATTTGTGTTATCTCCTTTCTCTTTAACAAGTGATGTTTCTTATTTCTTCATAACCCCACTTTTTGAAATGACAAAGGGGGAGAAAGGTATGTCTTCTTTTAAAAGAGGAAGAAGGCATGTCTTAGATGAAGAGGAGAAGTATGTCCATGTAAAGGGGAGAAGACATATATGTGTAGAACATATATGAGCAGAAGACATAGTTTCTATAAATGTTATGAAAGCTAACCATGCAGGAGAACTAACATCAATTGAGGGGGAGTATGAGAACTCCACTAGCATCAATTGAGGGGGAGCATATGAACTCAATTCCATTGAAACCGCTAGGTTTCTCTGAAGGTATGATTTTACTTCAAAGCTTGCAATACATTTATGGAATGGTTTGTCATCTTCAAAAAGGGGGAGATTGTTGACTCAAGGTCAATTAGGTCAATGTTGACTCACGTCTAAATTGACTAAACCTGTGTTTTGATGATGACTAACCATTCCACGTATTGGTTTCTAATGTCTCTACTTGAGTGATTTCAGATTAGACATAGACACACTCCAAATTCCCTAACTTGCGCATATTAAATTGGAGAAAAGACAAGTCAAAGTCAATACAAGTGCATGTTTTTGTAATATGATGTAAATCTATTAGAATTATGTTGTAAATCACTTGTAATGATTGTATGACTTGTAATGAAGCTTAGAAAAAATTAGGAGCACTTAGATCGAATGTTAGATCACTTTAGATGCAACTTTGAAAATTGATTACATGCACTTTGTCGGTCGAGTTTCCCAGCCTGAAAACTCGACCGATCATCCTTGATCAATTTTCTAGAGATTGCATCGGTCGAGTTGTGTTTACACAGAACTCTACCGATCAAGTAACTAACTATTTCGATTCCTAATGGTCGTTCGAGTTTTTTTAGGACAAACTCGACCGATCATTTGAGTATCGGCCTTGTCGTTTACTTGATCGGTCGAGTTACCTTTATAGAAACTTGACCGATTGCACTGTATGAAAAAGTGCTGAAAAGTGCTTCTATTCATTGTGGAGTTGCAACAAGTGAAAATATATCTGTTGCAAGCCACAGAATGACTAGTTGGCGTCCCCAGCTATAAATAGGACCCCTTGGGATTCATTCCAAGGTTGAGCATTCAATGCAAACTCTATGTGAGGTTTCTATTCTATAGTTGAGTGCTTCCTACAGCCTCCTCTCTCTCTCTAAGCTTAATCACTTGCTACATCCATTAGAGTGAGTAGGAAATTTATAAGAGAGCTAGTCCTACATGTATATCTTGTGAGGCTCTCACTTCCACCACCTCCCTATCTCTCTTTTCAATCATGAAGATGAAGGTTCTCTCTCTTGGCTAAGAGAGGTGAAGAAGAACAAGGGAAGGCGTCCCTTGGTGAAGATCAAGGATGAAGACTTGGAGCAAGAGTGGGTAAGCCCTTGGTGAAGGAAGAAGACTCCTTGCTCAAGTGGGTAAGTCCTTGGTGGAAGCTTCTCCGAGAGAAGGTGAAGTCAAAGGCGGAAGATCCAAGAAGAGTGGGTAATTACTATAAGGATGAAGACTTGTGCAAGAGTAGGTAAGTCCTTGGAAGAAGGCGAAAGACTCCTTGCAAAGTGGGTAAGTCCTTGGTAAGTTTGAAGACTCTTTGTATTGGATAGGTAAGTCCTTTGTTTGTTCATGTATTGTAAGTCTTATGAATGAATATAAGAATGCAATGGTTAGGAAATCCTAGAGGTTGACCTCTGTAGGTAAGTGGATTGACATACTTCTAGTTTGAAGTGTGGAACCACTCTAAATAGCTTGTCTACTTGTGTTTGCTCAATCTCTCTCTCCCTTTCTATGTATGTTATAGTTGCACACAAATTTCCTATTTTAGCAACCTTATCTTGTGATATATCTTGAAGGTCTAATGAATTTTTTTTAAGTGCATTCAGCTCTATTCACCCCCCCCCCTCTAGAGCATCTAATCACCCATCTAGGATCCAACACTTATACCTTGAGAAGAAAGCTAGGAGTCCAAACCTAATGGGGTGCCAACTAAGCTAGAATAATTCATTTAGTTTTACTTTATAAGTTGAGAGAACAATGTATTAGTTTTAAGTACAAGCTTTTTTTATGGACCTTGAGAATGAAAATTATTATTTTATCATGTGTTGGTTCAATAAATTATATTTTTATGGATCATCATGTCTGTGACATCTCCAATATGAGTTGTGCTTACGCTCAATAAATTATATATTTTAGATAATTGGGATGTTATAGACCTAAACATGAGATCATACATATATTTAAGAGTATACATTCTAGCTAAGTCCCTAGTTAGTTATTATCATGAATATGATGGGGCAATTATGGAACATAAGATTATCGTGTATGTTGAGTGATTATTGTGTCTCTTTAATCATGGTATTAGATATTAACTCAAATACATAGGCATTTTCTAGAGAACAAGTGTACTGCATAGACCCACCATGAGGATGACACATGAAAGTCATATAATGACATGTCAGAGTCATATCTCATTATGAAAGTGGTGATTGATGCTTAATTTTAATCTAGATATCTATAACAAAGAGATTATATGGTCACTATAATGTTGACCATAATGCTAGGTTGAAGTTGTTCTCCAACTTCTCCAATTACTTGGTGTGACAATGAAGTCTTACAAGGTACTAATCATTTTTTGTGAAAATCATAGTATCATTATTAATATCACTACCAACGTAATTTGGAGACTAAAGGATCACATGCAAACAGATGAATAAGCAAAAGTAGTATGATCATGGAAATATGATTACGTAATTGCTAAAGTGTTTAGGAAATTAATTGAATAATTGATGTGTCAGTTGGACCAGGTTGATTGGAAACTAGAAAGTCTAGTCGACCGACTAGACTATGTCCAACAACTCGACTGAACTAGACCAATTGGCCAACCAGACAGTTTGATCGACCAAACTCATTTTGTCCAAAAAATTGGCTAAACAAAGTTCAATTGTCTGATCAGACAATCTGCTCGGCCGACCAAACCAAGTCTAGAATCCCGACTAGACTAACTCAATTGGCTGACCATACAAAGTCTGGTTGACTAACCAGATAGTATCCAATGGTTTGGCTAGACAACTTGGTTGATTGACAAGGTTGAATCTTGTCGTGCGATCAAAATATCCTGGGGTGGTTGTTGCAAAATGGTTTTTGTGGCAACACATCCCACTATCACACAGATAGCGAGGTGTTACGCGAAAATGTGCGGAAAACACCATAACTACAGATTACCAAAAACATGGGTTATTAAAACCGATCGTGGAAAATAGATAAACTGTAAACTGTTACATATAGGTCCTCATCCTGCAAGAAAACATGTTATATAAACATTTATGAGCCCAGGTATGTGTCCACGACTTAGAGCAATAGCTATCTTGTCATCACATGAGTTCATCACCTGTTTATATATATACATAAAGGCCAATATCCAGCCAGTAGCAGGATATACAAAGGATTAACAACCATACATCATGAAACAACGTCAAAACTCTCCCAAGGACCTGAGAGTACAGGGATGACTCTAGACTCTACTACAAAAAACCAAAACAACAGTGTATCCATCTCTTGCCTTCTACTGCTCGTCTGGCTGCTCGGCCGCAACTCCGCGAACACCACCACGTCTAGCTCAAACACCTGAAAACCAGTGGGGTGAGACAATCGAACATTGTCCCAGCGAGAAACATAACTCCCCGCTGAAACTATGAAACCAGAAGGGTAAAGCAACAACAGTAGATAACTAGTAAAACGTAGAATGATAACAGTCTATATAACAAGGCTATTCGTACCATCATGCTTACCAAGTTGTTCATAAGACATATCACCACTTATCTCTTTATGGAACATGATTGAAAAGATAAGGTTCATAAGATCTTATCACGTAACAAGCGGAACGTATAAGTAACTGTATGTATAACAAGGTTAACTGCACAAGCAAGGCCTCAACCAATGTTCCGGGTTTTGTCTTAAACAATAAATACTATTCGGCTGAATTACATATTATTATGCCCTGAGAAAGTGAGTCGTACCGCTCAAATCCAACCTTCGGTTGCGAAACCCAAAGCCGGTGCCATACAAGGTCAAATGGAAGAGCTGGACTCCACGACCTCCCACCTCGTAGTCAGTGTACGAGAACCAAAGCAGGACCGTAGTCTCGTGCTTAAGTGGCCTCCGCCACAGGGTCAGCTCCATAGGCTACCCTTCCTCTAGCCCGCCTCGGTACAGGTCTCGGCACTAGTATATTTGAGCCACGGGCCTGTTCACCGTGCTCTGAGCCATGAACGCATTCATGTTCCCATATCGCATATCCTGAGCCATGGGCCTGTTCACCATGCTCTGTTCATATCCTGAGTCTGCAACCGTAGCTGCACTCGAATCCTCACTATTTTAGGCTAGGAGAAACCTCACATATTCAAAAATATGCGCTCCGGGTTAACCTGTAGGAGAACCTGTTTCACCATCACCAGCTCCTGACGATGATGGATCTATGGCCAGGGCAACTACATGATATATTCCACTGTGATTAATTAGTATCTTTTATATGGATTGCAAGATTCAACCAAGTTGTATAATATGCAAACTATAACAACATAAATAGTATGAAACTCAACAGTATGCTTTCATGTAGTCAACATGATCCTGATCCATCACAAGGATCCCTATTACATGTTATCACTTGGCCTCTTGCCATTCATCCAGATCCATCTCAAGGATCATCACATACCATGGGATCTCAATCCCTCATCATATACTGCCATGGCCTCTCAAGGCTTACATCATCATCAAGAGTAACTTATCAAAGCAGTGTTACTCATCATAATTATATACCTCATAGCCTTTGTTTTGGCTATGCATCACCTGCATGGTTAGTGTGCACAATAATCATAGGCTTATCAAAATAGGGTGACATTAATGACTATATACTTTATCAATCAAACCTCAACTTGTGATCATGGGCTTAGATTTCATCATAAGCAAATCATATTACATGCTTACCACTATCTCACCTTTATACAGATAATCAAGATGATCACATGCATGGGTAAAGACATGTGTTACATAAACAAGCTTTACCATATCAATTACCATTCATCATGTCGATTTCTAGGAGGGGCAGAACCCTCACTAAAAGTACCACAAACCCTCACCACAAGATATCGGGCAGGGTACCCTCATCTAACGTCCATCCCATAACGGCCAACACTAAAGTGCAACACGCAACGCTGCGTCAGGGTTTCGTGCACTCACTTGTATCGTGCATCACCGCGTCATATACAAGGATAGCGGTCAAGGCCTACCGTGCAGCCAGGTATATTGGGAGACGCAGTGTCGTGATCAGCTGCAACGCCCGTCACAAGGTGGGGCTGTCGACCGACACACAAAAAGCTAACGTGACACCCATCACAGGACTAACTAGCAACGTCTCCTCAAAGCACAACGATAACCAACTGCGTCTAAGTTAGGTGTACAAAGCTCAAACAACCAGCAAAGGGGCCTATCGTTCAACCAACCAACCCATGGCCTATCGGCCGTCACAAGGCAGGGTGGTAGTGTGACCCCCATCACAGAGACCAGGGGTATCGTCCATCACCATCACCACATGTGTCGTCCAAGGTTCTAGGTCAAGGGGTATCCGGCAACACCTCCCCAAGCTCATCATCAACCTCAAGCACAAGGGTATCAAAACCCTAAAATATCAATAAGATGGCTCACCTCTCAACTTAACTGAGAGAGGGGTCTTGCAAATCTCTTAACACCAAACGGGCAACACAAGGAACAACCTTAGCAACGTTTACAACCACCACAAAGCTCACCCTTCAAGTCCAAGGTGAGAGGAGGATGTTTCTCAAGCTGCTAGATCACAAGCTCACCTCTCAACTTAAATGAGAGAGGAGTGTTGCTCATGATGCTAGGACTCGATCTCACTCCTCAAGACTTAGGAGAGAAGAGAGTATTTCTCACTAAGGAACCCTAGAACACATGGTTCGGCCAACAAGAACAACTAGGAAAAAACAAAGCTAGCAACATATAAGAACATGAAAGAAGGTAGTATAGTTAGGGTTAGGAGTTATGCAACCCACCTTAAGCAAGCTCCAAGCTCCTAGCACCAAGGAAGAAGAAAGCTCCAAGGTAGGATCAGCCACCAAGCTAGCTCCTCCAAGGGTGTCGTCCACCAAGCTTGCAAAGGAGAAGGGTATCATGCACCAAGGTAGAGGAGAAAACCAAGAGACTAAAAGATCCCTAGCAAGAGGAAAAGAACACATATATAGAAGGGAATGGAGGAGAAAACAAGGTAGAGCAAAGCAAGGTGTCGTCCACCTAGGGACACTTGTCCTAGTGCACGAGCCACCACTCTAGCAAGCCTTAAACACATGTCCAAGGTCATTGCTTCATGCAAACATCAAGCACCAAGTGTCCACTAGTGGTGACACAAATGAGGTCAAATCTTGGTCAAAGGCTCTTGGGCGACACACTATCCATCATGGGTGACATACCCTGGTCGTCAAAAGCTCAGGCTGACATAAACACTCTTGGCTGACACAAGGGTCCAACAAGACAAAGGCAAAGCTCAAAAAAGCCCAACAAGGTCAACCAAGCCCAAAGGACTCAAGCAACGAGCCCAAACCATCATCTCTACACTAGAGGAAGCAAGGAGAGAGAGGAACACCTTAAAAGGTGACAAACTTAACCACAAACCCTAGACTTGGGTTAATGGCAAGTAGCACCTCCAACTCTCAACGAAGCGCAACCAAACCCTAATCACCACTAAATGTGATTAGCAAGCAACAAAGCATCAGGGTTAAGCAAATAAAAGAGTCTAAACCCTAAACGGAGGTCAGGGTCCTTACAAACTAACCCTCTACAAAGGGATTTCGTCCCTAAAATCCGAAGAGAAAGGCGAGGGATACTTTCTCCTCAACTCTTCCTCAAGATCCCACGTGGCTTCCTCAACGCCACAATGATGCCAAAGAACCTTCACAAGAACCAGGTCCTTCCTCTTCAGCATCTTAATCCTTCTGTCAAGGATCGCCACAGGACCTTCCTCGTAGGTCACATCTTCATCAAGCTCAAGTTCGACTGGTTGTATCACTGTTCCTGAATCCGGATGACTTTTCTTCGGCATACTGACATGGAACACTGGATGTAACCTATGCAACTCCGGCGGCAGCTCTAACTCATAAGCTACCTTGCCAACTCATGCTATGACTGGGTAAGGCCCCATATATCTGGGTGCTAGCTTACCCTTCCGACTAAACCTTAGCACACCTTTCCAGGGCGAGACTTTAAGATACACTTTGTCTCCCACCTGGAACTCCAAAGGTCGTTGGCGATTGTCTACATAGGACTTCTGTCTGTCCTGTGCTGCTTTCAACTGTTGTTGTATCACTTCGATCTTTTCTGACGTCTGCTGTACTAACTCAGGACCCAAAAGCTGATATTCACCAGACTCGTACCAACACAAAGGTGATATGCACTTCCTGCCATACAAGGCCTCATAAGGAGCCATGTCAATGCTCCGCTGATAACTATTGTTGTAGGCAAACTCTATTAAACTGAGATGTACATCCCAATTGCCTAGAAAATGCAAAACACAAGCTCGAAGGAGATCTTATAAAGTCTGAATAGTCCTCTCCGACTGTCCATCTGTCTGTGGGTGGAAGGCAGTACTGAACCTCAACTGCATTCCCAACGCTTTGTGAAACTGCTCCCAGAAATGACTCGTGAATTGAGGACCTCTGTCAGAAACTATCGTCGCTGGCACACCGTGCAAACGTACTATCTCATCCACGTATACTCGAGCGAGCTTCTCAGCTGTATATGTCGTCTTCACTGGTAGGAAATGGGCAGACTTCGTCAATCTATTCACTATTACCCAAATGGAATCATGATTCCTAGTTGTCCTGGGTAGACCAACTACTAAATCCATGGTTATATGATCCCTTTTCCACTTTGGTATTGGCAAGGGTTGCAATGTGCTTGCCGACTTCTGATGTTCAATCTTGACTTGTTGACAAACCGCACACCTAGCCACAAACTCGGCTACATCTTTCTTCAAGCTGGGCCACCAATACAAGTCCTTCAGACTATGATACATCTTGGTGATACCTGGATGCATAGCATACATCGACGTGTGTGCTTCCTCCAGTACTAACTTCCTCAGATCATCCGCATCTGGAACCACCATCCTATCATGATAGAAAACTAGCTCATCTTCAGACTCATGGAACCCATCACGCTTTTTACTGCCGAACTCAGATCTGATCAGCTGTACCGCATCATCTATCTGTTGTGCATCTTGGATCTTCTTTCTTAGCGTAGGCTTGACTTGCATATGTGCTAAAAGTCCAGCTAGCGAGGAAACTTCCATCTGCACATTTATCTGCCGCAAAGAAACAAACATATCCCGCCTATGGCATACCAGGGAACTGAAATGTGCCTTCTTTGAAGAAAGAAAAGAAGACTTTCGGCTAAGCGCATCAGCTACCACGTTTTCCTTACCAGGATGATACTCGATGGTGCAGTCGTAATCACTACAAAAAATTTGGCTTTTGTTGAAGAACATTTGTGAGGAACCAAAAATCGTGAATAATGATGTCCATTTGTGAGGGCTCATCCTTCAAATATGGGACCAAATCCCTCAACCGTGTTCTTGACATCGTTAGGCATTTTATGTGAACATTGGTCCCTCACAAATACATTTCTTACAAATCACCCCCTCAAAAACTCCATGCCAAATGTTCCCTCCATCTCATAATCCTTCCCTCCATTCTAAAACACTGATTTGTCTATCAAAATTCATGAAAAAAATCACCTAGTCCCGGCAGGCGCTCCTTTCCCCCTCATTTCCTCTACACTCCTCCACTGAACGCTCCCCCTCCCGATTCTCTCATCGGTTCCTCCGCACTCCTCCACTGAACCCTCCCCCTCCCGATTCTCTCATCGGTTCCTCCGCATTGGGTCATCCTTGACGCCAATCGCCCTGCTCGGTTGCTGCCGTTCATCCTTCACATTGGGCTCATCCTTCATAACTCCTTGCCACCATTGATGGTTGCTTCCCTCCTCCATTGACGGTTGCTACCCTCCGCATTGGTCGTTGCTGCTACGCAGTCACCGTGCTTGATTTCCGCCGATCGCCCTGCTCGGCCATTGGTCGTTTCTGCTACGCAACTTGCTTCTTCATCCAATGGAATCCTCTCTAGGTTTGTATCTTTTTCTCTTTTTCTCATTTGGGAGAGCACTAGCCCCCACTTCGACCCCTGATAGCCAAGATTGGTTCTTCCTCCAATGGGCTTCCAGTTCATACCTCATGTGTCCGCCTCATCTCCCCCCAATGTGATCTGCATAGGATTAGCTGGGTTTACTTAGTAAAAATACTAACCATCTAGTATTCATATGAGTTATCTCCCCATCCCCTAAGGGTTAACGTTCACACGTATAAGAAACATATCACAATGTTGAAAAACTTTGACTATCCTCAGCTGCATGGAGATGGTCATACAACAGTAATAGAGAGTAGTCAGGGGCGTGTTCAATATTTGGAAGAGAGGAAATATCTCCTTGGGAGTATCTACCATAACTAAATGGAAGGGAATCAAAGTTGTGATGTACATAAATTCCTAGGCTATGCATCTATAGTATAGCATCCTCATAATGATTTTCTATCATACAACTTTGTGTTTTGTCAATAAGAAAAGAATAATTTACTGATGTGATTGAGTAGATATAGTATTTGATTGAATATTGTCTTTCTCGAATATGTACAATATCTATTAATTGTACAAACTGGAATTTATGTATAATACCTACCATGTAATCCAAGTCATACTTGATCAAATATTACTCATATATAATTGTTGATGCTCAAGCTTGGTTCAAAGCAATACACATGTGTGCATGTATGTTTAATTTTGCTACTCTGTTCTATTCTATATGAACAAGTGTTCTCATGACACACATATATATGGGTCAGAGCCAAAGTAGTCGATATTGAATGTATTAATAATATTCCTAGTTTCTTTAAAGACAGTATGAAGGAAATAAGCAATACCTCCTTTAAATCTATTATATGTATCCTTTACTATATCTGGTGGTATAGAAATAAAGTGATTTTTGAGGAATGGTTAGTCAATGTGAGTGTGCTATAGTCTATTATCCATAATGAGATAAAAGTGCTTCTTTATTAAACGAGCCCTGTGTTCTTTTTTCTGGAATTTCTATGCTTGTGCTTATTTTCTAAAGATGAAGAAGGGTTCCATCTGATGTTATTGGTTTATAGATGTAGTGGTGATCAAGATGGTTGTATGTGTTCTACAATGTTGGAGTTTCCATACTAAGTTAAAAGTGCTTCTTTTCTAAAGGGGTTCTGTCTCCTTTTTTTGGAGTTTCCTACTTGTCCTTATGTTCAGAAGATGAAGTAGAGCTTCTATCTGGTGTTTTTTAGTCTATTGATCCAGTGATGATCAAGATGGTTGCTTGTAAACTGTTGTGCTGAAATGACCTTTCTTTTGAAGAGCAGTTCTAGAGGTGACCAAAGCATCATTCTGATTAAAAACCCTTACATTTAAACCCATTCCTATAAACACATTTCTTATTGGGTGAAAATTGTAGATTGCTTTGGTGGCTGCATTAACTTTCTTCTCAAGTGAGGTAAAGCTTGGGGAGTTACATTCTTCTCTTCTAACTCAGCATTGTTGGCTTTTCTTTTCCCATAGTCAATTTTCTTAGGAAAGATCTTGTCAAACATGTATGATGGAATCACCAACATGGGATTATATTTTTATCTTCCTCCATGCCAACATGGTTTAGATAGTTGACTCTCATGGAAATAATATTGTCATGGGGGTTCACTTGATTTTTCATGTATTTTCATTCTCATGTGGACACTCTATAGAGTATCAACAAGAGTTCTAGGATTCTTTTGTGGATACTTCACACATTTCATCTAAGTCTCATCCATCTTTTGAAGGGGAAGTGGTTAACCTTGTTACCCCTCCCAACTCTGTTGAGAAAAATAACTTAGAACCTTCCTTTGAGTTTCTAAAATGTAATAAGAAGAATACGTCCAGAGGTAGAGGGAGAAAGGGGTCAACTGAGGATAACAATGCTACTTTATCCAATAAGTTTGATAACTTAGCAATTGTTTATCCAATAAATTTGGGTAGTTATAGTGGATTTCTCATCACACTAGTCATGGTATTGGGAGAGTTTTTGTTTTGTGGAATGGTATCTAATGCTCTGTTGAAAAGCTTTTTTAATATGATAAATTAATACATACTAGAATCACTACTGGGGATAAAAGATTTCTTCTTACTGCTATTTATGGTCACTTGTACGAGTGCTATTCTGTTTTCTCACTGTGTTGTTTTTGAATGTTTTGTTTTTGGTACTAAGTATAATATAGCCTGGTGTTTTTGCATTTTGCAGAGGCACACTAAGTCATTGTCAACATTTCGGAAGTCTAGGCAGAAGCCTCAAGAAAGAATGGGTGTTCTTAGTAATGTGGGTTCCTCCTTGTTCCCTTAATTGTTAAAACAACATTTGTATATATGTCTTTTTTCCTTTACCCCCTCCATCTAAAATAATACCCTTTCTGTAACATGTGGTTGTGATGCAAGCCCTAAAATCCAATAACTATAGTAATGATCCTCTGCTAAGTGTAGCTCTGTACTTGGAGATTAATTAAAGGCCGACTGCCCATGGCTCCCATGGGATACATCCATTCCTGATATAATAGTTGGCACTTTGGAGATCTTTGGCATGGATGGAGGATGCTCAGCTGTGGTGAACTTCTCTGCAGGCTTATTTAGGATCTCATTCGCTGTGGAAACATGAAGGGCGTTGTAAGTAAAATCTTTTAATGTATTTCGTTTAAATTAGTTAAACGAAATACATAAAAAAAATTTACTGACAACGCACTTAATGTTTCCACAACGAATGAGATCCTGAATATCAGAGAAGTTCACCACAACTGAGCATCTTCCATCCATGCCAAAGATCTCCAAAGAGCCAACTATTATATTAGGAATGGATGTGTCCCATTGGGAGCCCGGTGCAGTCGGCCTTTAATTAATCTCCAGGTACAGAGCTGCAGTTAGCAGAGGATCATTACCATAGTTATTGGCTTTTAGGGCCTGCATCACAATCACATGTTAAAGAAAGGGTATTTTAGATGGAGGGGGTAAAGGAAAAAAGACAAATATACAAATGTTGTTTTAACAATAAAGGGAACAAGGAGGAACCCACATTACTAAGACAAATATACAAATGTTGTTTTAACAAATGTTGTTTTCAAAGACCCCTTTTGTTGAATGCATGTCTGAAGCTTTCCATGGGCATGACAGACATTCTATTGATGCTAAGTGTTCACAAAGATGGTATGCTACTAACTTATAATGATACATATCATACAAGTGAACCAGAAGTTACCATCATTATTTCTGCCCATGCTTTAGTGCTTCTATGCCCATCATTTGATTTTTAAAGATACCAAACTTATTTACATATCATTTCAGTTTCCATTGGAGACTAGAACTTTGTAATTCTACTATGTCCGCCAATCAAAATTTCTGGTCCTCTTCCTTTTCACTTCCTACTTCTATCTGTGATGAAGTGGAAATAACTATTATAAATTTCTTGTGGGGATAGTGTGAAGGCAAGAATGATATCCATCTTATTAAGTGAGATGATGTAACCAAGGTAAAGGATGAAGGTGGTATGTCTATAAAAAAAGTCAAAGACGTTTCTAAGGTTGCTATGATCTTAAATATCTGGATAGTAGCTTCAAAGAAAGGTAGTCTATGGATCAAATTGATCCATGAGAAATTCCTTCTTAAGGATTCTATCTAAAATATTGATATCTATGGTCAACTTTCTTGGTATTTAATTCAGATGATCATGCATATGAATTTAAAATCCTATTATGAAAGATTGCTAGAAACAACATCTAAGTGATGAACAACCTAAAAAAAGAGGGTTTTTCTATACTTCTATATGTTTGTTGTGTAGAAGTTCTAATGAATTTATCATACATTTATTCTTTAATTGGCATGTAGCTAATTTCATTGGGGTAAGGCTGTTGAGTGTAAACTCACTGATAGGATTCCCCTGTCATGAAGATTGGACTCATGATATAAAATATTTAAGGTATACTGTCTTGTCTAAGATCAGGTTGTTGTTGCCTAAGGGAGATGTTGGGTCTACTTTCTGAATCCTTTTGGTGATCTTGTGATATGAAGTGATGTCTTGATGATCTATTTTTTTGAAGATTTTGTGATTGGATTGTCTCTTGGCCCTGTTATATAGTCTCTCTGTTTGGGATGGATGGGTACCTATGCTACTGCAGTTCTTGAAGGATTTTTCTTGTTCTTTTGAAGCTCAACTCTGGGGATGCATATGAAGAATGTTTAGTGATCAACAAAAGTTTCTTCTACCTCTTTTTTTGCTTCTTGTATATTGATAGACTTCATGTATGTCTTCTCCCTTCCCTCCCCTTTTCTCTTTTTCCTTTTCATGTTGTATATTCAACCCCCTTTTGCTGCAATTGTTGCAAAAAAATCAATCCTTTTATACTACTGTTTCTTTGATTTTTTTCTATTTCCTCTTGTGTCTCCTATTATAGCTTCTTTTCTTTTCTTTTTTTTTGCAATTTCTCCTTCATTTCCTGTTCCCGCTATTGCATCAAAATTTTTGTTACTTCTATGTCCCCTCTTATTGCTATTTCCTTGTTAATCATATCAGAAATTCATATTCTTACTCAAACCTAGACTACTAGTACCACTTCTATTTGCAAGTTTTCTTCTACTTTTTCTTACTTATTCTTGCTCCTACATGACTACATCTCAAACAGCTGTTGTTGTTTGCATGTATTTATTAAAGCTTCCTGATCTCTTCTTATATTTTCCTAACAGCTGTTTCCTAACATCTCAAACAGCTGTGCTTAACTTATTATATATTTTCCTTCATGTAGATGGATTTTCTAATAGATCAGAGTTGGATGTATATTGGGAACAGAGTGCGAAGTGATGTATTCAAGGCAGGGTTACGAAAGTTCATTGAGTTTGCTCTTATCCATCAGAGACCAACTAGACAGGGGAAATTATTATGTCCTTGCAAGGTATGTTTGAACAGATACCTTAAAACAGAGGAGGAGGTATTCTCACATGTACTACAAAAAGGATTTGTGCATAGCTATGATGTTTGGACGTTTCATGGGGAGGTGATTGGTAGGAGCAATCCTGTTGTGGCACCAAACATGCCTAGCACCGACAATATGCATCAGATGCTGGAGGATTTGTTTAGTATGGGTGACACAACAAATGACCACTCTACTGAAGCTACAGAGGAACCTGCAAATGTAGATGCACAAAGATTTTACAAGCTACTAAAAGAGGCAGATCAACCACTCTATAGAGGTTGCACAAGTCATTCTAAGCTATCGTATTTGGTTGCCTTGCTATTTCTGAAGGAGGAATCTGGATGGTCCAACGATTCTTTCACAAAGTTGTTACAGTTGATTATTTCAGGATTTCCAGAAGAAAA
This sequence comes from Alisma plantago-aquatica, assembly GCA_963693085.1. Classification (NCBI taxonomy): domain Eukaryota; kingdom Viridiplantae; phylum Streptophyta; class Magnoliopsida; order Alismatales; family Alismataceae; genus Alisma; species Alisma plantago-aquatica. The sequence goes on along the minus strand of OY856411.1, from coordinate 334,658,101 downwards.
TTGTCTATTCCCGAAGACTTACTATGAAGCAAATGCGATCGTGAAGGATTTACGACTTGATCATTCTACTATAGACGTATGTACAAATAATTGCATGCTTTTTCGCAAAGATGCAGCTTCAAAAGAAAATTGTGATACTTGTGGTGCTTCAAGATGGAATGAAAAGCAATACAAAACAAAGGGAAAGAAGAAATAGATCCCAGAAGTGGAAATCTCTGATATCGTGGAAAACCAAGTAGAAAACCAAGAAGAAATAGATCCCAGAAGTGTTGATAATCTAACACGTTCTCCTTATTTGCAAGTTTTAAATCCTTCCAAAAAGGCTAGGATCCGAGGTGTTGGAATTGGGCACAAAGAGATAGGACATAGGGGAAAAGCTGCCCGTATAAGATATGAAATGCTTCTTGAGGAAAGCAATGCAAAGGATGTATGTTGGATTATAACTAAACTTGAACTATTAGTTACAACTAGTCTATTAGATCGATGTTTGTAATTTGTTTTCTATTTCAGGATAAACTTAAGGAACTTGAAGAAACAGTAAATGGATTGAAGAACTCCGTCTCCCAATTAATGACTTGGTATAATCAATCACAGGTAACTCAGATTCACTTGTCTATGTCAATGTAATATATAATTTTTTTTTTGACATTGTTGATGTATTTGTTATAGGATGGCGGTATTAATGTTGATTGTGCAGCTGAATACCCCAATCAGAATACTACAGGTGTCTTACACATGCAAAGTGGCACAAAAAGGTCGGATGTGGGTTCTTTTCACATACAAGACAATACAAGTAATGGTACAGATGTAGGCATGTTTCCCAGGCAAAATAATTCAAGCGGGGATGGCTTAGGAAGACTTTTTAGACAAATCAATTCAAGCAATTCAAGGGAGAATGGAGTAGGCAGGCTTTCCATACAAGGCAATTCAAGAGAGAATGGAGTAGGCATGCTTTCCATACAAGGCAATGGACATCCACTAAGATTTCAGCCACAGGTACCTCATCACAGCTATAGATTATTTTCAATATTCATACACATAAGAATATTAACATGTACACTTTATTAAAGGATGCAGTTGAAAGTTGGTGCCCTTCTTCTGGTAATAATCGACAAAGTCATCCTCAAATGCAGAACACACCAAGCACATCTTCATCGGTGTCTTTCACACCAAGAACTCAGCGTTTAAATCAGGTATTCAATACGTGCTTGATTAAACTTCTAGTGATCTGAATGACATGATTTTAAAAAAACTGAAGGCTTTACATTTTTCATGTGTTTAAGATATATTTAGTATTGTATATGTTTTTCCTACCTGTGACATATTTGAATTTGTCACAAGACATCCAGAGTTTCAGATTATAGTTTGTATTTTTTAAGTTTTTAGTTGTTTTGTGTGAATGGACTTTATAGAGTTCAAATTTTATGTTTATGTTTTTATAGAGTTCTTTTGTACAATTCATGTTTACAACCAATGTTGGTTATGTCGTTTCCAATTAGTAGGGTATTAATACTTGAATTTGTCACTGACTTAAATCTGCATTAGTAGGGTATTAACATAACCAATGTTGGTTATGTTGTTTTCTATCTCGCATGAGTTCAAGCATCAATTTGTGTAGCAACTGGATTGAAGCAAAGTGCTTTCTTCAGCTCGTTTGATTCAGATGAAAATGGGAGAATATTACTACTTTCAAATGACATACTAGTATCTAGGATGACTTCAGTTTGGAATTTCACGAATATCCTTACTACTAAATCTTAAGCCATTCTATCATCTTGATCTTTCTTTAGCTTGCGAAAAGTAGCTCAAAAAAAGATATTCTGATGGATTTTTAAAATGATTTCTAAAACGTAGGCATGTTGATAATGCTATCTACAAGTTGCATGTTTCATTACTATTAAAATGATTTAGGTATATTCTGGCAAGTCAGCCAATTTTCAGTGTAATAGATCATTGTGATCTTCTTGATCAATATGTTGGCTTGCTAAATGAGTTCAAGAATGACATATTCTGAGGGATATTTAGATGAGCTATAAATCTTAGGCGTGTTGATTATGTTATCTACAAGCTGCATCATTCTTTACAATTAGAATGGTATAGGGACATTCATCTCCAGACCTTTTAGTTGCATACTGTTTTTCTGTTGGATGGCATGTTTTTCACTAGAAACGACCAGCAGTAATTTATTAATTCAATTTTATCCGGCACCAGGTTTATTCAATGATCATGAAAGGTTTTATTTTTTCTTACGATGGATGGTTCTGTTCTGTTTTTATGCTGTCTTGAAGCTGTTGTTGACCTCTTTCCTAGTTGTTTGTTGCTAGTTCAGATCTGGGCTGGAATGGCAGGGATCTATAGTTGGTTCTTGTTTCTTTTGTTCCTTTGGTTTCTGGCTGCCTGGAGTTGGTGGTTGTGCTCTCTTTGCTTTGTGTTGTGTAGTCTTGAGTGCTGCTGGTTGTTGACGGCTGGGGCAGGGTAGGTGCTGCCATTGTGATTCTTTCGAAGTGTTGATGATCTGCAGTATATGTTGGTCGGCTTGTTCTGCTATTTTGTGCCTGAGTTGTTGGCTCTACTGTGTTGGTCGAGTCCTTTGATGGTGGCTGATGTGTTGGTTGATCCTCTGTGCTCCCCTCTTACTTTTATAGAGAAGGTCGAGTCTGGTTGTGTGGTCCGGTAGCCTACTGAGGTAGTTGTTCACTTACATTTATCTCTACTTCGCACTCACTCTGATTCCTTTTGGTATTTATATTGATAGGGTAGAATTACTTTTAATGATGGATTTCGACGGACAATGCACATTGGAGTAGACCAAAACCAAAATATAAGGGTAAGTTGTTTGTTGTACTATGATTTATGTATAAACTTTAAATTCTATTAATATAATGATTTGTCATTTTTAGGAGAAGAATATTCAAGTACCTAACCGTATGAGGCATGGCATTGATGAAGAGCAGCACACCATTTGATGGAATATGGAGACATTATAGATCTTAAGAGTTTCTAGCATGATATGTTCATTGTCATCAATCTCAAAATTTTGAACCATATGTACTCTTTATTTATATCAACGTTGAGCACGCAATGTATGGATAATATTTTTCTTCAATAAAAAAATTTGGTTTAAGGTGATTTAACATTTTTATGTGTCATTTTGGTGTTGAATCTTTTTATGATGTCATGTGAATTAGTATAAAAATTTTGCTTGAGGTTATGTATACAAAGTTTTCATTTAAAATTTGATATTCACTATAGTAACAATTAATTATCATTTAATAAATCATTCAATAATCAATAACAAAATCATTTACAGTAGTCCCTCATAAATATATTGATGAAGGTCCAGATTGACCATCAAAATTGCATTGATGACGACCACATAGCCCCTCAAAAATAATATTAATGAAGGCATTATCCTTCAAAAATATATTCTCCAGGACCATCAAGTCCCTCAAAAATGTATTTATGAGAACTAAATAGTCCCTCAAAAATGTATTTATGAAGGATAAATAGTCCCTCAAAAATATATTTATGAAGGCTAAATAGTCCCTCAATATAACATTCTTGAGGGTCAGTTGGTCTGTGACAATTGTATTCGTGAGGGCCACTGGTATTTGTCACGTGAGTTCTCTTCACAGACCATTTATGAGGGCCAGACCCACAACCGTCCCTATTTCTGAGGGCCTATAGAGAGGGGTTTGTGATAGGACTCTCCCGTGAATAATGGCCCAATTTTTAGTAGTGAATCATTGATTAACTCCATCCATCGACGTTGTCGCATGTTCAACTCATGCTGTGAAAAGATGTACTTCAGATTCTTGTGATCCGTGAAGATCTGACACACTTCCCCGTAAAGATAGTGTCTCCAAATCATTAACGCATGAACCACTTCCGCTAACTCCAAATCATGAGTCGGATAGTTCTCCTCGTGTTTCTTAAGCTGTCGTGAAGAAAAAGAAACCACATGATCTTCCTGCATTAGCACACAACCTAAACCTTTCTTGGAAGCATCGCAGAAAACAACATAGCCCTTTCCAGGCTCTGGCAGCACCAACACTGGAGCACTGGTTAGCTTCTCCTTCAAACTTTGGAAAGCTCATTGACAACGATCATCCCAGACAAAAGGTACATCCTTTCTAGTCAACTTCATTACTGGAAACACAATCGCACTAAAGTCCTTGATAAACCTCTGGTAGTATCCTGTCAAACCTAGGAAACTATGAACTTCTATCGGCGTCTTCGGCTGCTCCCATTCTACAATGGACTCCACCTTTCTTGGGTCCACTTTGACTCCTTCTGCAGATATCACATGACCTAAGAAAGACACTTCTTCCAACCAGAACTCACACTTACTGAACTTGGCATACAACTGATGTTGGCGAAGAAGAGTCAACGCTCGTCAAAGATGTCACTCATGCTCTTGCCTGTCTCGACTATAGATCAAGATGTCATCTATAAAGACTACAACAAACTGATCTAAGAACGGACGGAACACTCTGTTCATCAGGTCCATGAAAGCAGTAGGTGCATTGGTTAGCCCGAACGGCATAACCACAAACTCAAAGTGACCATACCTCATCCTGAAAGCAGACTTTGGTATGTCATCCACCTTAATCCTCAAATGATGATATCCATACCGTAGATCGATCTTTGAAAACACTGTAGCACCACGCAACTGATTGAACAGATCATCTATCCTCGGTAACGGGTACTTGTTCTTGATCGTGACTTTGTTCAACTGCCGATAGTCTATACACAACCGCATCGATCCGTCCTTCTTCTTGACGAACAACACTGGAGCACCCCAAGGCGACGTACTCAGTCGGATGAAATCTTTCTCCAACAACTCTTGCAACTGATTCTTAAGTTCTGCCATCTCTACTGGAGCCATCCTATACGGTGTTTGTGCAACTGGTTGTGTTCCTGGTACCAGATTGATCTCAAAATCAATCTCTCGGGGTGGAGGAACACCAGGAAACTCATCAGGAAACACATCGACAAACTCTCAGACAACTGACACCTCCTCGAGACTAGGACCTTTCACCTTGGTAGCCACAACGGTATCCACAACGTGAGCTAAGAACGCCTCACATCCCTGTCGTAGCAACTTCTCTGCCACCATGGCTGATACCAAACATGTCGGAAGAATCTTCCTATCTCCTTGGCAGATCCACTTCTCTCCCGCATCATCAAACACAACCTGCTTGGAACCACAGTCCAAAACAACCTTATACTTTTCTAAGGTATCCATCCCAAGGATAACATCGAAACCATGCATATTAAGTGGTATAAGATCCACTTGGATGATGTGTCCCAAAAAAGACAAGATACAAGATGGACACTCTTTTCGAAGCATAGAGGAACCATCAAGAGGGGTTTCTAACAACAAACTATCTTTCTTACAGCTAACAGGTAAACGACAGTTCTCAAGCATATTATAGGCGATAAAAGAGTGTGTAGCACGCGAGTCAACCAGAACAGATATAAACCAAGAAGAAGACATATCAGAATGAAATAACTCCATCTGACCTGTCACCACTCACGAGTTTACTATTGCTTCCGACTTATTCATAGTGTAGAATCGAGTCGTTGCTTGCTACCCACGTCCTCTGCTTCCTTGAGCATACGATCCTGCTTGCGATTCTTGACCGTGTCCTCGCCCTCTGCTACTACTGGGCTGCTGTCTATCTGGTCCTTGTTGATTCTATCTTGACTGATGTGTCACTTCAACATCTCTATTTGGGCAATGTAACTTGAGATGCCCAGTCTGACCACAAAGATAGCGTGCCCTATCTTCAAACTGTGGCCTAGATGGCACTGTCACTACCACTGAAGCGGTACTATGTGCCTTAGACGACGAAGAAACATATCCTCTTCCCTTAATCGGAGACCACTGCGACGGTACACTGGAACCTCTCATCACAAAAGGTGTTGAAAACCTTGGCTTCTTGAAGCCACCAAACCTCTATCCCTGGAACTGAGCATGACTCTTCTTGGACATGGATTCTCTTTTATCCCTTATTGACCTTTCAATCCTCCAGACAGATTCCACAAACATAGCAAACTGCTCACGGTTCTCCAACGCAGAAATAGGTGTTGTCAGCTCAGCACTCAGACCCTTCTCAAAACGTCTAATCCGCTCCTCATTTGTTGCTGCCATGTGAGGACAAAACCTCAACAAATCCATGAACTTGGCTTCATACTCGGTGATGTTCATCGCTCCTTGTCGCAAGCTCTCAAGCTGACTGATCTTCTCATCCAGATACATCTTCGGGGAGTATCTGCTGACGAACTCGTGCCGAAAAGCCTCCCAACCGATCACCTCACCAGGTCGCTTCTCCACCTCGATGGTCCACCCGTGACCAACACTACCCTTCAGAAGGTAGACAACGTGCTTTACTTTGTCTGCTTCAGGGATGTCGAGAATCCAGAAAGCCTTCTCAAGACTTGTCAGCCACATATCTACATCTACTGGATCAGCCGTTCCAGCATAATCCGAAGCTCCGACTCGACGAAGCCGCTCGAAGGTCTTCCCAATACCCGATGTTTCCCCATGGGGAGCATGTGCTCTCGGCGGAGGCACTGGCAATCACTCAACCATGAGATTCATCATAGCCATCATCTACCCCATAAGTTGTTGATAGGCAGGATGTTCAAGAATGGCTGGGTCAGGTTGGGGGGACCTCAGGCACCCGATCTTCATGTGCCTGCCCAAAAGCTCCTTCAACTGATGCATCATCGCTATACTCAGGAGCATGTTCTTCATGGTTTCCAGACATCTTGACTTTTCTTCTTCTGAGGGTATAAGACAATCGTAAGAAAATATGGACAACTCACAAGAACAGACACAACTTGGTCCTAAATCCCTGTAGACTCAGCGAACCTAAAGCTCTAATACCAAAACTTGTGGCAACCCATCCCACTATCACATAGATAGCGAGGTGTTTCGCGAAAACGTACGGAAAACACCATAACCACAGATTACCAAAAACACGGGTTAATTAAAACCGATCGCGGAAAATGGATAAACTATGAAACTGTTACATATAGGTCCTCATCCTGCAAGAAAACATGTTATATAAACATTTACGAGCCCTGGTATGTGTCCATAGCTTAGAGCAACAGCTGTCTTGTCATCACATGAGTTCATCACATGTTTATATATATACATAAAGCCCCATATCCGACCAGTAGCACGATATACAAAGGATTAACAGCCATACATCATGAAACAACATCAAAACGCTCCCAATGACCTGAGAGTATAGGGATGACTCTAGACTCTACTACAAAACACCAAAACAGCAGCGTATCCATCTCTTGCCTTCTACTGCTTGTCTAGCTGCTCGACCGCAACTCCGTGACCACCGCCACGTCTAGCTCGAACACCTAAAAACTAGCAGGGTGAGACAATCGAACATTGTCCCAGCGAGAAACATAACTCCCCGCCGAAACTATAAAACCAGAAGGGTAAAGCAACAGCAGTAGATAACTAGTATAATGTAGAATGATAACAGTCTATATAAGAAGGCTATTCATACCATCATGCTTACCAGGTTGTTCATAAGACATATCACCACTTATGTCTTTATGGAACATGATTGACAAGATAAGGTTCATAATCTTATCACGTAACAAGCGGAACGTATAAGTAACTGTATGTATAACAAGGTTAACTGCACAAGCAAGGCCTCAACCAATGTTCCGGGTTTTGTCTTAAACAATAAATACTATTCGGCTGAATTACATATTATTATTCCCTGAGGAAGTGAGCTGTACCGCTCGAATCCAACCTTCGGTTGCGAAACCCAAAGCTGGTGCCATACAAGGTCAAATGGAAGAGCCGGACTCCACGACCTCCCACCTCGTAGTCAGTGTACGAGAACCAAAGCAGGACCGTAGTCTCATGCTTAAGTGAACTCCGCCACAGGGTCAGCTCCATAGGCTACCCTTCCTCTAGCCCGCCTCGGTACATGTCTCGGCACTAGTATATTTGAGCCACGGGCCTGTTCACCGTGCTCTGAGCCATGAACGCATTCATGTTCCCATATCGCATATCCTGAGCCATGGGCATGTTCACCATGCTCTGTTCATATCCCGAGTCTGCAACCATAGTTGCACTCGAATCCTCACTATTTTAGGCTAGGAGAAACCTCGCATATTCAAAAATATGCGCTCCGGGTTAACCCGCAGGAGAACCTATTTCACCATCACCAGCTCATGATGATGATGGATCTATGGCCAGGGCAACTTCATGATATATTCCACTGTGATTAATTAGCATCTTTTATATGGATTGCAAGATTCAACCAAGTTGTATAATATGCAAACTATAACAATATAAACAGTATGAAACTCAACAGTATGCTTTCATGTAGTCAACATCATCCTGATCCATCACAAGGATCCCTATTACATGTTATCACTTGGCCTCTTGCCATTCATCTAGATCCATCTCAAGGATCATCACATACCATGGGATCTCAATCCCTCATCATATACAACCACTGCCTCTCAAGGCTTACATCATCATCAAGAGTAACTTATCAAAGCAGTGTTACTCATCATAATTATATACCTCATAGCCTTTGTTTTGGCTATGCATCACCTGCATGGTTAGTGTACACAATAATCATAGGCTTATCAAAATAGGGTGACATTAATGACTATATACTTTATCAATCAAACCTCAACTTGTGATCATGGGCTTAGATTTCATCATAAGCAAACCATATTACATGCTTACCACTATCTCAGCTTTATACAGATAATCAAGATAATCACATACATGGGTAAAGACATATGCGTTACATAAACAAGCTTTACCATATCAATTACCATTCAGCATGTCGATTTCTAGGAGGGGCAGAACCCTCACTAAAAGCACCACAAACCCTCACCACAAGATATCGGGCAGGGTACCCTCATCTAACGTCCATCCCATAACGGCCAGCACTAAAGTGCAACACGCAACGTTGCGTCAGGGTGTCATGCACTCACTTGTATCATTCATCACCGCATCATATACAAGGATAGCGATCAAGGCCTGCCGTGCAACCAGGTATATCGGGCGACGGAGTGTCGTGATCAGCTGCAACACCCGTCACAAGGTGGGGCTGTCGGCCGACACACAAAAAGCTAACGTGACGCCCGTCACAGGACTAACTAGCAACGTCTCCTCAAAGCACAACGATAACCAACTGCGTCTAAATTAGGTGTACAAAGCTCAAACAACCAGCAAAGGGGCCTATCGTTCAACGAACCAACCCATGGCCTATCAGCCGTCACAAGGCAGGGTGGTAGTGTGATGCCCGTCACAAGGCAGGGTGGTAGTGTGATGCCCGTCACAGAGACCAGGGGTATCGTCCATCACCATCACCACATGTGTCGTCCAAGGTTCTAGGTCAAGGAGTATCGGGCAGCACCTCCCCAAGCTCATCATCAACCTCAAGCACAAGGGTATGAAAACCCTAAAATATCAAGAATATGGCTCACCTCTCAACTTAAACGAGAGAGGGGTCTTGCACATCTCTTAACACCAAACGGGCAACACAAGGAACAACCTTAGCAATGTTTACAACCACCACAAAGCTCACCCTTCAAGTCCGAGGTGAGAGGAGGGTGTTGCTCAAGCTGCTAAATCACAAGCTCACCTCTCAACTTAAACGGGAGAGGAGTGTTTCTCATGATGCTAGGACTCAAGCTCACTCCTCATGACCTAGGAGAGAAGAGAGTATTGCTCACCAAGGAACCCTAGAACACATGGTTCGGCCAATAAGAACAACTAGGCAAGAAACAAAGCTAGCAACATATAAGAACATGAAAGAAGGTAGTATAGTTAGGGTTAGGAGTTATGCAACCCGCCTTAAGCAAGCTCCAAGCTCCTAGCACCAAGGAAGAAGAAAGCTCCAAGGTAGGATCGGCCACCAAGCTAGCTCCTCCAAGGGTGTCGTCCACCAAGCTTGCAAAGGAGAAGGGTATCGTGCACCAAGGTAGAGGAGAAAACCAAGAGACTAAAAGATCCCTAGCAAGAGGAAAAGAACACATATATAGAAGGGAATGGAGGAGAAAACAAGGTAGAGCAAAGCAAGGTGTCGTCCACCTAGGGACACTTGTCCTAGTGCACGAGCCACCACTCTAGCAAGCCTTAAACACATGTCCAAGGTCATTGCTTCATGCAAACATCAAGCACCAAGTGTCCACTAGTGGTGACACAAAGCTTGGTCAAAGCTTGGTCAAAGGCTCTTGGGCGACACACTATCCATCATGGGTGACACACCCTGGTCGTCACAAGCTCAGGCTGACACAAACACTCCTGGCCGACACAAGGGTCCAACAAGACAAAGGCAAGGCTCAACAAAGCCCAACAAGGTCAACCAAGCCCAAAGGACTCAAGCAATGAGCCCAAACCATCATCTCTACACTAGAGGAAGCAAGGAGAGAGAGGAACACCTTAAAAGGTGACAAACTTGCCCACAAACCCTAGACTTGGGTTAATTGCAAGTAGCACCTCCAACTCTCAACGAAGCGCAACCAAACCCTAATCACCACTAAAGGTGATTAGCAAGCAACAAAGCATCAGGGTTAAGTAAAGCAAACAGGCTAAACCCTAAATGGAGGTCAGGGTCCTTACAGTTTTCATGTCTTTTCATTTCCCATAGTTTATTAGAAACCTTTCTTTCATGCCTTTCCTGTATATGGGGGTATGATGGCCAGGGCTTGAGATACATGTATGTGACACCTTTTGATAAATGTTGAGAGGTAACTCTTGTGACAATAGGAGGCACCTTGTAGATGTTGTTAACTAGCCTTCATTACTATATAGGAAACATGATGAGAAGAGGGGTATTGAGACGCTATCACATTGACAACCAAAATGAAACTATTTTCACATTGGCTCTTGAAGTGCAGCATGGAGTTCTATGTCATCCATGTAGACAATGTAGAGACGTGAATTCTATGGTGGTCATGTTATGATCTCAGCTTTGTTATCACCTTCATTATATATTGTTATCCATCCTAAGATCTACTATGTGATAGAGGTACAAACTCTGAAACCTTCCTTCCTACTACAATGATGTTGACAAGATTTGTGGATGGAAATGTAGGGAAACAATTTCTTTGTTTACTACTTCTAGTATGCTTCCCACTCTCCCTCCCTCTCTCTCTCTCTCTCTCTCTCTCTCTCTCTCTCTCTTTGAGATCTTAAGAGAAGAACATTTCGTTTCTTTATGACCCAAATTTTCCTCCCATCAATATTTTTACCAAAATTATCATGCCCAAAGAATAAAAACTAGGCATCTTCTAGGGATCCGCTTATACTTGAATTGAATCACTTGACCATCACCATTTCTACTATTCAATTCTAGCTGATTCGAAAAGTCAAAATACAAATACAATATAACCTAAACTATTTCAAACTTCAATCTACATGAGTAGTGGGTAAATATTCTAGTTCTTAGAGGAATGACGATATAGGATCCATTTTTCTAACACATCTTGCTATCCCGCATTTAGCGATAGGTCATGAATATTGATCCACATGGGCATATCATTCATATTGAAACTTATTAAAATATCAGTTGCCTTCCACTTCAACAATGTTTAGGGTGTGGATATGACCAACTAGATCCCTCCATAGAGAATAACAACTAGAGCAGTCTAATCAAAAAATCATATCAAGAAGAAGCCAGGTTCATGGCTCATGACATCAATGATCCCTTTCAATAACTAGATCTTAATAGGTACTTATCCAGTGTATGAAGATGTGTATTGAAGCCCACAGTGTATGAAGATGTGGATTGAAGCCCACCATGTATCCACACAGAACAAATCCTATCTTGTTGCATTTTATGCCTCTTCATCATGTGAATAGATTAACATTTTTCTCACAATATAACTTTTGATCAAATCCTACGACATGTTGTTTTAGCCAAATTTGTTACTAAATAGATTTTTTGAAAATCCTGAGATGTTTATAGGCAAGCTAGATGTGTCACTATTCTTTTCTGGACGAAGATTGATAAAAGGATCTAGCAACTAGTGATGGCGACTGTCATCCATGATCCCACCAACGCCATAAAAAAAATACATGTTTTGTGCCATAATGAGTTTACATTTAATTAATCCTTGTGATTGAAAGACGTCAAGAACACTTAGAAATCTACATGATACTAATTTCTTACGTTAATTAAATGACTAGGTGATTAAATTGGAATGTTTTAGAAGTTGAGTATAAGTATAAACAATCCATTTTCTCTTGAATCTCTCCTTTTCTCAAAGTTACTTTGTTTTCTAATGTAGGTTTTATGTTCTTTTCTCAAATCACAAACTAATTCAAATTTGTTACCTAATTGCTTCTCTAGTATAGTTGAAATGGATTCTAAAAACACATTGACTCTTCGTGGATTAACCTATGTCTATACTATCATGGGCACCTTGTGACATTCAATTGTTATCTATTAAAAAAATTTCATGCATGCGTTGTAAACATCTATACATAGTTAAAAATTAAAGAAAGATAGTGTGACATTATTAAGCACTTTAATACATTTATATATGCACCTAAGACCAGAAACATATTAGCTTGTCTCAAGGCTAGGAATTCAAGGGGAGAATATAGCATAGCCCTGTTTATGATTTTAAGGAGACTCTAGATAGAGTGGATTATTTTGGAAACCTTATATACCAAGCAAAAACCAAATTTGCAAAGTGAAATTCTAGTTTTATCTCATCGTTTCTACTTTCAATTAATTCATGTATTACCTTGATAAGAATTTTTTCTAATAAATTCATAGTACTTGCCTCCTTTTTATCTTTTAGTGAGCCTCGTAGTATATTATGGTATGAGAAGATCCAGAATCTATGATTTTGAGATCTATACAGATGTTAGATGAATTATCAACAATCAAGTTCATTTCTGGTACCAATTTTAAAGGGAGTTTCCCATCTATAAGTTCTAAAAATAAATAATTTTTTATGATGATTTCAAAATAATTGATAAATTAAATAATAGTTTGAGCGGTTGTGATGTTCTACACTAATTTTCATTCTTAGATTTTTCTCGTTGGATCTCATATAATTGGTGTGATTGCAAATTCACAATGATATACTTCAATCCTATTACTTTGATAATCATTATGATATAACTCTGCTTTCTTGTCGGACTATACAATGCCCCATTAATAATGAATTTTTGAGGTTTTAAATGCGTTGTTGATTCGCTCAATGTAATGTTTACATGAGGAATTTATTAAGGATCATTGGAGAACATATATCATTACAGTAAATATATATGTGGATTATGTCACTTTTGGTTGATATAACAAAAGATGATATCATACATAAAACAAACTGTGAATTCATAAAATAAACAAATGGCAACATAGTACAATAAAAACAATTTTTAGTTAAATTACTGAGAAGGATGTAATCCCTAGTGGAAGTTCTTTTATGCATTTGTCAAAGTTAAAATAACAATATATAAAGGAACACAATAATATTAAAATCAGAGACACATATTTGAAATTTGTGAAAATAAACACAGTGAGGGGTGCATCATCAGTTTAACAAACCATCATGTGGTTAGTCTTAAACATTTTATATTTAATTTGGATATAAAATTATTAACATTTTCTTATCAAGGGTCTGAAGCCGTAACACAAACCATTCGTACCCCTCTCTATAGTAATTTCTGGTCCTTCAGGTTCAAATCAAATTTTAATCAGGTTGATAAACAAGTTGCCCTAATATTCTAGTAGGGTAGGTTTGTGATGTCCGTCATAACATATAGGATGTGGCCGTGGCAATATCGATAGAGTATACGCAAGTGTACACATTTCCTTTTGGTAGATCAAAATCGGAAGAACTCTATCTAATAAACATTGCATATATGCCCGAGGCAGGGATCTAGCCTCCACATATGTAATGTATATGCTTTATTCATGAATAGTATCGTGGCGTGATGAACTGGTTCTCCACCATTCTTTATTCATTTATATTAGTGTTCGTGACAACTGGTCGCTGCTTACAATTTCACGGCGATTATTTTTCCTCGCCCTCAACAGCATCATTAACTATGGAAAATGATATACAGCCCCAATCTTAGACCAGAAACGAGACTCGGTTTGTGTTTTATGCCAACGACGCACCGAAGAGTCTCCCGCAAGCGTGTCGTCTTTCCTAGGATTTTTCACTTGCAGCGCATTGTCCCACCCATTCTTCCCCGAGGACTGCCCACTTGCCCCTCCCATTGCCTCGCTCCTTCCGTGCATCGGGCACGATGGGTTCTCCACTTCCATTTCTCTAGAGACGAAGGACCATGCTCTCCGCAGCGATCGGCGGGAACAACAGATGAGCAAGTGCATGACGACGACATCACCGAGAAGAGCACCTTCTACGGAAGCAGCGGCGGACCCCTGTGATGCGGCGGTTGAGAAGCATGGCGGAACCGGAGATGCGGAACAAGCAGCTCAGTCGGCCGAGAAGCAGGTTTTGGCGGAACAAACTGTAGTCCGGCCGGCCATTACAACCAAAGAAGAAAAAGTTGATCCGCAACATGTTTATCGCCAGGCAGGTAACCCTAAACCGATTTTGAGCATAGTATATATATCGTTTAGTAATGAGATATATCCCCTCCTGTATATGTATCGTCTAGTAATGAGCACGTTTTGTTCTCCCACTAATCAAGCTCAATAGCAAACAGCAAACCAAGCCACCTATAGACACACGTATGAGTTGTAAGTAACATAACATTAAAACATTCTAAACCCTTCATTAACATGTAAACAAAATAGGAACATAACCACATCAAACTATGATCTATCTGGTAACAAATCTCATTGGTAATGTCACATAATTATCGAGTTGTTATTCAATAGATGTATACAAATTCCATTTGTTCCAGACACAATATGATCGAAGGAAAACCCCAATGGTAATCCCTTTTGTCATCAGGCATAAAAATCAAATTTTTATCCAACATACAAAACCACTAGATAACAAACTCTTTTGATAAAAAATATGCACTCAGTCTGTTATACAAATGGTGCAAACTCCGTGTGATTGATAACAACTTTGTGCTCAGTCTGTTATACATGACACCAAGCATTTGTAATAGTTGTTTTGCTATCAGATTTGTCTGTTCTCTTAGTACTAAAATATAATTTTACATATTGCTATAGTTGTTTTGCTAATAACCACATGATAACAAACTCTTTCGATAGCAACTCTTCAATCAGTTTGTTATCCATCGAAAATAATTTGTTCTCTTAATACTACCTACCCCTTTAACCGTTTGCTATAGTGGTTTTCCTAACAACATTTGTTGTTATTATAGTATTAAATTTCCTATATAACAACTATACATATGACTTGTTATACTAGGCCTACAAGATAGGTTTTTTTTTGGTGGTGCATTGTAGCACAACCTCAACATTATGTTGTAGCAGACTACACATGTGTTTGTGAAAACATAACAGAACCATTGCAACATACTATAAAATAGAACACATGTGGTGCAACATATCGTAGCAATTATTGGCCAGAAATAAATATATCCCAATGCTAACAGCAGCAAATCTACTGACAAAAAAAATCGATTTACTATTCCATCAACCAAGTCAACCAAACTGCGGTGCATTCTCACATAGCAAAACTGCCACAACCCCATTTAATTAGGTTAGCAGGATATGTATGCACATGTTAAATTTTGATTTGAACACAACCGTTGCAACATACTATAAAACAGAACACTTGTGGTGCAACATACCATAGCAATTATTGGCCAGAAACAAATGTATCCCAATGCTAACATCAACAAATCTACTGACAAAAAAATTTGATTTGCTATTCCATCAACCAAATCAACCAAACTGTAGTGCATTCTCACATAGAAAAACTGCCACATCCCCATTTAATTAGGTTAGCAGGATATGTATCCACATGTTAAATTTTGATTTGCTATTCCATCAACCAAGTCAACCAATCCAATAATCCTTTTTATACTTTTGATATTCATCCTGATATGTATTTATATGTTAAAATTTGATTAGCGATTCATCCTAATTATACATTTGTGTAATCACAACAATCATATTATGTCATTACACTTTACTAGTTCGTCTTATATTTCAGTTATATTTTTATATTTCACTCAGGCATTTGAAGTAATTGACGTAGATATGAATGAAGTCCCCCATCAGAATGTTGTTATTGATGTCGACGATGATGTATGTGTACCAGAACCAGATCACCCTGTTATGGATGAATGTCATGATGACTTGTTAACAGAAACAACTAGTGTCCATTCAACAAAAACTTACTCAGAACCAGGAGCACCATCTTCTCTACATGTTCCCATTACCCCTTTAGAAGTTGGAGTGCCTCTGGTTGGGACTATATTCAGGTCAACCGACTAAGCAAGACAATTTTACAAGCTATATGCAGATGCAGTTGGGTTTGGTATCAAAACATCTCATTCTTCCAAGTAACGAAATGATAAATCAGCTGCAAGGGTCACACTCACCTGTGTCAAGGTAGGAAAGCCCCCAAACAAATGCAAGGATACACTATACAAATACAACCCGACTGCACGAACAACATGCCCCAACTATGTTAAGTTGAAACGCACCTTCTCAGGAGAATATCAGATCTCCCACGTACAATTCAGTCACAATCACCTGATGCTACAACAAGATATGAAGTGGTTATTACCCCCTGTGACGTCCCCGAATTTTCTAAAACTTAATCTTATGTGTGACGTCCAAATTGAAACCCTCACCTCGGCGAGAATCCCAATTTAAACACCCCACACTAGGCTAAGAAGAAGAAAACCAGGGGAAGTTAAAAGGAACAACGATCAGTAGCACATGTACATGAACAATAATAAAACCATACACACATGTTCACCATTCAACATATAATTACAACATGAATTGTTACAACATTTGATATTACATATTGAACATCAAACTATACATATACATGTACTACCTCTAAACTACAGGATCTTAAGACAACAGGTCCACCTGTACATCAGCTCGCCACACAACTCTCAACTATCCTGGATCTTCAAGAGCATAACCACAACCTAAACAAAAGATTACATGAGGTACACGTCAGCACAATATTCAAGAATATTGTACTGAGTACGCCTACGTGTCTTTTATTTACCTCTCATCATATCTTGGCAATAAGATAAAACTAATACTTGGCAGTAATAGAAGAATATAAGAAAAGTGTATACTTGCACAAAGATATTTCATTAACAAAGGAGAACACACATTTTAAGCTCATTTTCCATTATATGCTCGTGCATCTGCCTACCAATGGGATAGATACATTCAGGCCTTATGATCTGCTTACCAAAGAGATAGATCATTGTACATGTGATCTGCTTACCAAAGAGATAGATCACTCACTAGCACTATGCTTACCAAAGAGATATAGTGCTTTCATATAATGGAACAAATATATTATATTTCATGTGTTCATAGCCATAATTATGGAAAATCATGCAACATATCATACAAGAACAATCACTTCATCCAATACCATATGCCAAGCATTCTACTACACATATAACACAAGCATATTGTATAATAAGCCAAGTAAGAGGTAATAGTGTACCTTCCAAAGAGACATCCTAATCATCATATCTTCATATCAACTATAAATTTATTAAACCTGATCAAGAGAAGATCATATACTATCATCAGGTTCCCATCATCTCACATCTCATCTTAACCCTAATCGTGTTCATTAGAGTTTCTCTTAGTTCATTAGGATATGTGTATCATTACTTGTATTCTTATCTTATGATTATCTCATTGATGTCATATTCCAGATTATGGTTCATTATCTGAACATTATGTTCCATATCCTTTTATGCACATATTAACCCTAGGTTACATCATTAACCTAAATTAGGGATTCATAACATGTATTAAGGATCATCTTCATATAATCTGGATTATATTCGTCATAATGGTCTCATAATTAAAACTGAGGTTTCATATACTGATATGAGCTTACTCTGTGAATTTCATTATTTATTTAGTATGTGTGCATTTATTGCATTTTATTTAGGGTGAAAAGCCCTAATTTGCCATATGGAGTGAATTACATGATATTGTGTCATAACATGACCATATCTGATATCATATGCATTGTAGATATGATTATGGGCTTACTGACATTTTCTCATAATTTTAGAACATCACTTGATATTTATTATCCATTAAACAAGCATTACACCTTTTACATGATATCACTATTATTAATGCATCAAAAGCCTAGTATTATCATTCTACTGTGTTCTACTCATTTTTCTAAGAATTTTGGTACCTTATTTATAATTTTCTGATAAACGGACTAATTACCACGAATTATGTAAGATATGGAAATTATTTGGATTTATTACCTTTTCGGGCCAATCACAAACAGTCATGTGGCGGTCTCTTCTTCAGACTTGATGAGCCGTCTGGGCCACCGTTGGTCCACCTGATCTGGTCTGCCATTGGCTGGGCCTCTGGATTGCCCGCTTCCTCTTCTTTGTGATAGTGTGATCGGCTGCTAGAGTCCCGAGCGGGACTCTAGTCTTCTGTAAAGGACCGTGAGGCACCAACTCCGGCGAGTGATCACCTGATCACAACACTGTTCCCCCAATAGCTCCCCCCAGATCGCCGTGTCTCCTTCGGTCTCTCTGGATAGCCAGTGGAGCTTCTTCCTTGTGGCTCAGATCTTGCCGCCAATGATGCGGTTCAAGCATTGAATCAGCCGGCTCCATGGTTCCTCGAACAATGCTTCTTCACACCTTCGGCCCCATATCTTCCTCTGCTACCCTTGTGACCTTAGTTCCAGCTGCACGCAGGAAGGACGATAGGGAATCCTACGCCTCCTCGATTCTCATTTGCCCGTTTGAAGTTGTCTTCTGTCCGTGAGCCATGGTTGTGTCCTTGATCAACGGTGAAGGACTTCATCTGCAACTTCCAGATTCCAGTAGCCAGTCCCTCTTCGTGGTGGCTCCTCCACGCGTTCTACATCTTCTGTTTTCCTTCTCGTGTCGAGTCCGTAGCAGGACTCTCCCAGCCGCCGCCTGGGACTCTGCTCTGGCGTGTCATGTTGCGCCTTTCCTCCTCCTCCTCGGTCTCCTTACTGATTCTTCTTCTCTTCCTCTCATGTTGGATGCCCAACACACGACGCCGGCGTGCATTGTTACCTGGCACACACCGCCGCCGGGGCTGCGGACCCGCCTGACACCTTCTCACGTGAACTCCAGCACACTGATGCTTGCGAGCGTCTTGCGGTACCAGCCACCGGTGAGGCATGGAAGCAGGTCTTCCATCACGATCAGGGGCCTCGGTTTCCCCTGCTGTGCACCGCCGTCGGGCGTCTCGCATGCGTGGGATCCAAGCTTCTGTCGAAGCCGTTTGCCGTGGAGAGATGAGGGAGATCGAGCACTCAACTCGTTTAACCCATATTCATAGTATGTGGTTGAGGGGTCATAGAGAGTCTCTACACTACCAACAGTAACTGCCCCAGCCTCTCACTCCTTTAATCACACGATCACTGATCATGGATGTGACAACGTGCTCTTTCCTACTCCATGATATTAGAACAGTTTCAAGGAGGCTAAACATCTTTCTTCCGTAGGATCATTCTTATCCAAGGGTGTGGATCAAAGTGCTAACTAGGCCAGACCGTGGCACTCCACAAAGCAAAGCATAGACCATCCAAAACGTCTGTGATGTTAGTTTGATTAACAACTTAGTCTAAGGTGGTAAAACCTTATTCGTCAAACACCAAATATTTTCATAACTTTACCATATTCAAGCCTACTTAACCTCTGTTAGGAGCTTTCCAAAGTCACCTAATTTTGGACGTAGCTTCCTGACAACCCAAGCTACCTTGTACATGAATTTGGTGTCAAATATCAACTGGTCATGAATTTACGTATGTCATTAGACATTTTAGGATTCCAAAAGTCCACTCCATCACATCCTACACACCTTAAAACAAATTTCGTCCTCGAAATTAAGCCAGAAAACCCACTTTGTCACATCATATATATCTTAAAAGAACTTTCATCCTCGAAAGTAAACCATACTCATACTTTTAGGGAAAAATTTATCTTGCCTTCATCCACATGTAGGAACTATTCTATGTGTAGCATATCCACATGGTTACCTAGAACCATGTATCTGAAGCACTATTAGGGGTTTTACAACCATCTTGGTGCACAAACACTCTATTCAAGGGTAAACTCAGGGTTTAGAAACTCACGTTATGTCATTACATATCTCATATGCTAGGGTTGCATCTTTATCTTAACCCATACATTATTATTCAACATCATATTACCATGTTCCAAAGGAGTTAACCAAAGTTAACCCATTATATCAAGGTGTCATCAACATTTTATTGAGCTAGTTTTTAGAACATGTTAAACTTTAACATATGTATTTTAGGAGGGAGTTAATTAAAGTTAACCCACATTATCCATCTAGATTATATCAGGGTGTCATAAGCATTATGTTGTGCTAGCTGTCAAACTATATTTTCCATCTTTGTTAAGCACTAAGATTAGCACCTCATGTACCATGTTTCATTCATATGATCTTATTTCATTGTTCATACTAAATTGCAACATTTACTAGCAATTTCATCATAAGATTAAACAATAGTTCTCATTAATCATCACTATTCGTGTATATGGTTAACCATTTATGCATTGCCATCTATTAAACCATCTCTAGGTTTCCATCTTATCATGTATATATATCACGTCTCGAGATTAGATCACATCTTACATATATTATATCATGGTGGTGCTGACAAACTTATACAAGTGGCCCGTGAAACATGCATCAAAACTTTATATAGTCCAAATGAGGTTCCTCTAACCCATACCACGAGGGTAGTATCACGTTCAGTCTCTCTGAGCTAACTCAACGATGAGTATCGCATATGCACATATTTTATCTTTCCTCTCTCTTAGCTTAGGGTTCTCAGATTACCTCATTGGCACTAGCAACGTAGCACAAACCAAAACATGCTATGGCATACTATCATAGATTTCTACCCGTGAAACATCTCTACCCAAAACTCTGATATATACACCACTAGATTCCTATGTGGGAAACCACCAAACCGAGCATGAGGCTTCAGAGAAACTAACATAGCTACCTCCTCCAGGGTCTTTGGCTGTCTCCCTCACCCAGATGGTAGGCACTCGTATTGATGTTCACATATGCACATATATAACCAGCCTCTCATGTCTCTAGGGTTTGGTCCTCCCAAGGACATCTAGGGTTCAACACAACTATAGGAATCATACATAAAGCAACTCAACTCAATCACTCTGGAGTAGTCTAGTTTAGGACATATCATATCACATATCTCATAATTCTCATATCTTGGAGTTTAGGTTCTCTAACCTTCTCCCAATGGGTCTCACTCTCTCTGGAGTTAACCCCGAAACTGGTCCTAATACTAGAGGTCCTCCTTTGTAAAAGAGCTTGAGGCTCATGCTGACTCACAACCCTGTCTTAACTTAAGACATCTTATCTCATAAAAGCCTAGTTACTTGCATCATCAAGACTTATCTCAAAACCTCAAACCTAACTCATGTCCTCAAAGACAAACATAATCATCATAACCATCTTATATCATCTATATAAGACTTACATCATATCAAAACTTATTTCATCTACTCCATCTATCACATATTCCAAACAAGGCTCTAGACATCTATTCTAGAACTACTCTCTCTTCTAGACTGATGTCATTCACTTTCATTTAGGTTGCATGACCACCTCCTACTCGTACATGTGTGGGGACACATTTTTGTAATACATATACATATTAAAATATTATATAGTTTTTCTCCGATCAAACAAACGTCAGAGAAAACTATCGAGGTTCGATCCGTTTGGAAACAAAAACCAAATCCTGAAAACGAGTGTCCCACACATAGTAGAGAGCCCAGTGTCATGAAAACTAGTGAAAAGGGTGAGAACAAGGGGTAGACTAGTGTAGCTACTTTAGACAACGTGCGCAATATGTCTAGGGTTTCTCTTCCCTTGATGCATGTCATTTCCAAATAGTGCAACGTCCCATACCGCTACACTACAAGGAAAGAACGACATCTAAGGACTTGCTACTCAACAAGCACCAGTCTAGACCTAGTTCTCAGACATCTAGGTGCTAACCTAGAGGCTAGGTCAGATCTAGTCTCTAAAAGATGACTAATCTAACCCTCAAAGATTATGAAGTTCAAGGTTCTTTAGTTTTGAGTTGCATAATGAGCAAATGTCAGGTTTTGCTATTGTTCATGCTCTGATACCACCTGTGACGTCCCCGGATTTTCCAAAACTTAATCTTATGTGTGACGTCCAAATTGAAACCCTCACCTCAGCGAGAATCCCAATTTAAACGCCCCACACTAGGCTAAGAAGAAGAAAATCAGGGGAAGTCAAAAGGAACAACGATCAGTAGCACATGTACATGAACAATAATAAAACCATACACACATGTTCACCATTCAACATATAATTACAACATGAATTGTTACAACATTTGATATTACATATTGAACATCAAACTATACATATACATGTACTAACTCTAAACTACAGGATCTTAAGACAACAGGTCCACTTGTACATCAGCTCGTCACACAACTCTCAACTATCCTGGATCTTCAAGAGCATAACCACAACCTAAACAAAAGATTGCATGCGGTACACGTCAGCACAATTTTCAAGAATATTGTACTGAGTACGCCTACGTGTCTTTTATTTACCTCTCATCATATCTTGGCAATAAGATAAAACTAATACTTGGAAGTAACAGAAGAATATAAGAAAAATGTGTACTTGCACAAAGATATTTCATTAACAAAGGAGAACACACATTTTAAGCTCATTTTCCATTATATGCTCGTGCATCTGCCTACCAATGGGATAGATGCATTCAGGCCTTATGATCTGCTTACCAAAGAGATAGATCATTGTACATGTGATCTGCTTACCAAAGAGATAGATCACTCACTAGCACTATGCTTACCAAAGAGATATAGTGCTTTCATATAATGGAACAAATATATTATGTTTCATGTGTTCATAGCCATAATTATGGAAAATCATGCAACATATCATACAAGAACAATCACTTCATCCAATACCATATGCCAAGTATTCTACTACACATATAACATAAGCATATTGTATAATAAGCCAAGTAAGAGGTAATAGCGTACCTTCCAAAGAGACATCCTAATCATCATATCCTCATATCAACTATAACTTTGTTAAACCTGATCAAGACAAGATCATATACTATCATCAGGTTCCCATCATCTCACATCTCATCTTAACCCTAATCGTGTTCATTAGAGTTTCTCTTAGTTCATTAGGATATGTGTATCATTACTTGTATTCTTATCTTATGATTATCTCACTGATGTGATCATATTCCAGATTATGGTTCATTATCTGAACATTATGTTCCATATTTTTTTGTGCACATATTAACCCTAGGTTACATCATTAACCTAAATTAGGGATTCATAACATGTATTAAGGATCATCTTCATATAATATGGATTATATTCGTCATAATGGTCTCATAATTAAAACTGAGGTTTCATATACTGATATGAGCTTACTCTGTGAATTTCATCATTTATTTAGTATGTGTGCATTTATTGCATTTTATTTAGGGTTAAAAGCCCTAATTCACCATATGGAGTGAATTACATGATATCATGTCATAACATGACCATATCTGATATCATATGCATTTTAGATATGATTATGGGCTTACTGACATTTTCTCATAATTTTTGAACATCACTTGATATTTATTATCCATTAAACAAGCATTACACCTCTTACATGATATCACCATTATTAATGCATCAAAAGCCTGGTATTATCATTCTACTGTGTTCTACTCATTTTTCTGAGAATTTTGGTACCTTATTTATAATTTTCTGATAAACGGACTAATTACCACGAATTATGTAAGATATGGAAATTGTTTGGATTTATTACCTTTTCGGGCCAATCACAAACAGTCATGTGGCGGTCTCTTCTTCAAACCCGCTGAGCCGTCTGGGCCATCGTTGGTCCGTCTGATCTGGTCTGCCATTGGCTGGGCCTCTGGATCGCCCGCTTCCTCTTCCTCGTGATAGCGTGATCGGCTGCTAGAGTCCCGAGCGGGACTCTAGTCTTCTGCAAGGGACCGCGAGGCACCAACTCCGGCGAGTGATCACCTGATCACAGCACTCTTCCCCCAATAGCTCCCCCCAGATCACCGTGTCTCCTTCGGTCTCTCTAAATAGCCAGCGAAGCTTCTTCGTTGTGGCTCAGATCTTGCCGCCAATGATGGGATATAAGCATTGAATCAGCCGGATCCATGGTTCCTCAAACAATGCTTATTCACACCTTCGGCCCCATATCTTCCTCTGCTACCCTTGTGACCTTAGTGCCAGCTACACGTAGGAAGGACGATAGGGAATCCTACGCCTCCTCGATTCTCATTTGCCCGCTTGAAGTTGTCTTCTGTCCGTGAGCCATGGTTGTGTCCTTGATCAACGGTGAAGGACTTCATCTGCAACTTCCAGATTCCAGTAGCCAGTCCCTCTCCATGGTGGCTCCTCCACACGTTCTACATCTTCTATATTCCTTCTCGTGTCGAGTATGTGGCAGGACTCTCCCAGCAGCCACCTGGGACTCTGCTCCGGCGTGTGATGTTGCACCTTTCCTCCTTCTCCTCGGTCTCCTTACTGATTCTTCTTCTCTTCCTCTCATGCTGGATGCCCAACACACGACGTCGGCGTGCATTGTTACCTGGCACAGACTGTCGCCGGGGCTGCGGACCCGCCTGGCACCTTCTCACGTGAACTCCAACACACTGATGCTTGCGAGCGTCTTGCGGTACCAGCCACCGGTGAGGCATGGAAGCAGGTCTTCCATCACGATCAGGGGCCTCGGTTTCCCCTGTTGTGCGCCGCCGTCGGGCGTCTCACATGCGTGGGATCCAAGCTTCTGTCGAAGCTGTTTGCGGTGGAGAGATGAGGGAGACCGAGCACTCAACTCGTTTAACCCATATTCATAGTACGTGGTTGAGGGGTCATAGAGAGTCTCTGCACTACCAACAGTAACTGCCCCAGCCTCTCTCTCCTTCAATCACACAATCACTGATCATGGATGTGACAACACGCTCTTTCCTACTCCATGATATTAGAACAGTTTCAAGGAGGCTAAACATCTTTCTTTCGTAGGATCATTCCTATCCAAGGGTGTGGATCAAAGTGCTAACTAGGCCAGACCGTGGCACTCCACAAAGCAAAGCATAGACCATCCAAAACGTCTGTGATGTTAGTTTGATTAACAACTTAGTCTAAGGTGGTAAAACCTTGTTCGTCAAATACCAAATATTTTCATAACTTTACCATATTCAAGCCTACTTAACCTCTATTAGGATCTTTCCAAAGTCACCTAATTTTGGACGTAGCTTCCTGACAACCCAAGCTACCTTGTACATGAATTTGGTGTCAAATATCAACTGGTCATGAATTTACGTATGTCATTAGACATTTTAGGATTCCAAAAGTCCACTCCATCACAATCCAAGATTGTTTGCCATACAACGGTGAATTGATCTGAATGATGTAGCTGGTATCGGTGCAGCCAAAACCATGTCTTCTTTAGTAACTGAAGCTGAAGGTTACTATGGTCTTACATTCACTCGAAAGGACCTTAACAACCATCTCCTGAATTCTCAGAAGCTACGTCTAGGTGAAGGCAATGCATTTGTGATACAATCATACTTTGTACGGATGCAAAAGAGTGATCTAGAGTTCTTCTACGTGTTATACTTGAACGACGAAGGCGTTCTCAGAAACGTATTTTGGGCTGACGTAAGATCTCTCAAGGCATACAAATATTTTGGTGATGTTGTTACCTTTGATAAACCATACCTCACAAACTAGTATGAGATGTCGTTTGCACCATTTGTTGGTGTTAACCACCATGGGCAGTCTATTCTTTTGGGGTGTGGACGACTCTGCAAAGAAACAACAGAGAACTATGTATGGCTGTTTACAACGTGGCTGCAATGCATGGGTAACACATCACCTCTATTTTTTGTTCCCTACACAATGATATCCATGACAGTACATGCTGAATTGAATTGTTACTCATTGGATCCTGACTGTGGCTTCCATTTAACATCCTTTTATGCTTATTCATTGACTTCTAGATTTATTTTGTTTGATGCACAATGATAATCACTATTTTACGGTTAATGCAGTATATTTTGGTTTGAATGTGTCAACTTTATACTGGTTTGGGTGCATTCCTTTTTAGTATATTTGTTGCGAGTCAGTTGTATTCAAAAGTAGCATTAACATTAAAAGCTACAGTGATTGAAATGTAACATATACTGATTTGTATTGGTTTATTGTCTGGTTCGCAATCCCTTTTATTATATCTTGTGCAGGTCAGTTGTATTCCAAATTTGTTCACATTATAACGTGTGCCACTATATGTATATCATTATGACTTAAGTTGACATATTCACTCATTATAACGTGCTTCACACTTGACGACATGCAATACCCCCCCCCAAGTTGTGTTGCACTGTAATCTATTTCTTATATGAAAATTCAGTGACAAAATTAGCACTCCACAAGAGCCCCACCAAAAGGTATTGTAACTGACCAAGATCAATCAATAATTAATAGGATCCGACAAGTGTTTCCCGATGTTAGGAACAGGCTCTATCTATGGCACATAATGAGAAAATTACCCAAAAAACTGGGGAAAGACTCCATTACGTACAACCTTATCCGGAATGCAATATATGAGAGCCCATCAATAGATGCATTTAAACAGGACTGGACAACTGCAATTCAGACTTGCAAGGTAAATCAAGATGGTTGGTTTGTGAGGATGTATCAAATACGACACATGTGGATTCCTGCGTACGTCGATGACTTCTTTTGGGCAGACATGACAACAACCCAGTGTAATGAATCAATTAATTCGTTCTTTGATTGTTATGTTAACTCGAAGACATCTTTGAAACAGTTTGTTAACCAATACAAAGTTGCACAGGAAGCAAGGATCGATACAGAGAGGAAATCTGATTATGATGATTTGGATAAAGTTGTTCAGCTAAGGTCTGAGTTTCAGATTGAAATCGATGCAAGATTGGTGTACAGACAAAATATATTCAAGAAATTTCAAATCGAACTATAGCGTATGATGTATTATGACGCACTGTTGCGGAATAAAGTCGATTCGTTGTCTACATTTTTAGTTAAGGAACAACATAGGGTTTTCTTACCAGATGTTCAATCTATTTTACTTGAAAACAAGTTCATTGTCACTCACGACTCTATTCTGAACAATTTGTTATGCAATTTTCGATCATTTGAGTGTAAGGGGATTATGTGCAGGCACTCGTTGTGCGTCCTTACTCACAACTACAGGATAGATAAATAGCCAATGCAGTATGAGCTAGACAGATGGAGGAAGGACTTTGTACGAGATTATGGAAACAATACAAACAAAGTTCAGTTCTTCACAAAATTTGTTGAAAGAGTTGATGCTGTCTCAAATATTTGTCAACGTTTCATAGAAATGTCACGTGTTTCGGATAAGTAGTATGAGTTTTTTAAGAATGCACGAATGACAGCATTTCAGATGTGTAAAAAGGCACAACTGATCGAATCCAGTGTGAGCTCTATTTTTTCCTACAAAATTCATATTAATGATTATTCTTTTATGTATGTACATTATGAATCTTTCTGTTACATACTCAGTATTGTATTTGAATTTTCCTTTTAACTTCCTTTTCGTCTGTGCATTGGTTTGAATCTTTTTTTAATTGCACAATGATATTCATTATTTTCCACTGTTACAGTACATGTTGATAAACAATCAGTTACCTATTTAGGGATTTGTGTGCTTTCCTTTTGAGTATATTTTGATGAGTAATCACCCCTTATTCGCACAACATAACGACGACCAATATATGTATACCATGATGAGTACTGCAGATTAATTGATAAATTATAACGTGACTTATTGATACAAAAAGGCAGAACTGCACGAATCACAGTGAGCTTATTTAAGAAATACATTTCATTTGGTCTTGCACATAACTAGTTATACGATTTTATAGTTTTCAACATTCGTTTCAAATTATTGGAATACAGTCGATTCATTTGTTCTCAATGCAGGACCAAACGACCAAACCAGCAGTTGATGATGCTATCAAGGATCCTGTCACAGCCTAAAAGGTTGGAAGACCACCATTCTTGTAGAAAAAGAGATGGAAGGAAATGAACTAAAAAAAATACAACAGCCAGAAAGTGCAGTAAGAAAAAGCCAACTCAAGCAGCCACAATGGATCGAAAAATACCAGTACCCCAAATTCCAAATGTTCAAAAGCAAGGGTGGACACCCCACACCAACATGAATGATATCTGCAACCCTGTAAATACAAGTTCCAATACGTACAATCGTATCCATGCTGAACACATTATTGGCCAAAGATACGGCACATCATCTCGCACATCACCATTTGAATATATGTAGTCTGGATTGGAAGTAACCAAAGGAGTTTTTCACAAATGCAACCACAGAAAATCTACTCAACAACCACTATGAATATGCGACAGCTAGCTCGAGCATCGGACAAAGTTACAACACTCCCTCTCATCTTGTTGCAACATGGTTACGATTCATCGCCCATGGATACTAGATCCATCTTCATACTAAAATACACCTTTTTGACTTCTATTTTGACAAAACACATGTACATTTTTGTAGTGTAACTGTCTACATGAAGAATACATATGTATAGGCATGTGAACCCATAAATATTGGCCCACTATTTAAGACAACAGTGGTGGAATATATGTTTCTTTCTACCGCCAGAATTTAGAACAAGTTATCCAACTGTTTCACTAATTGTTGAGTGCATAATACCACCACAGTTATTGCTGTATCATACACTTTATAGCAATTTGAATAACTGCATTTTCATTGCATCGCCTAGCCTAGCTGATCTATCACAGACTAAACAAAATCCCAGCTGATTATGCAACTAAACAAATAAATATCCTTCTTTAGATGCTCACAACACACTACAACAATTGAGACAATGTTATGTGGTATTTATGTTATAATTTATTGTTAAATATAGCTCCATTTTGTCAACCATATTAATCAATTAATGTAATGTTCTTTTGCATCTTTGTCCAAAGTTCCATTAAATATAGATCATCCAACATCACCACTTGGTTATATCAAATAAATATAGCTCATCCATTAAACAACAACTGATATTGGTTACCAAACGACTTAACCATTTCGTTATACAACATATACTCACTTCGACACAACCTCCATCACATAGAATTTTCATACCAGTTAAAGCCAAGCCCATCCGCTCCAAACGCCACGTTACAGTCTCGCTTCGCAACTCCTGGAATATGCATCCACACATGTAACAAATGGTATGCGATACCAACCTACCTCACATGTTGCCTCATAAGAAACAAAACAAAACCAACAATGCTACTGTAGCCACACACCAACATTCACTCGACCCAAATACTCAACTCGTACCTGTTGTCCACAAACAACATTTACCAGTTATTTCCTATCAAATAAAATCAATAACACCCACTCCCAACACATTTCATATTTAATGGTTGACTGCATAAAGCCACGTCTGTATTGATGCATCATCCATGTTACTGCATTCCACCAGCATCACGCAGGACAATATGTTATGTCAGAGTAAAATGTATCCCACCCCAATGTGCAACACAACACAATTACACACGTAAAAAACAATCTTTATATTTGTCCCATAATGTCCATTTTTGTAATTTATTTCATAATATATTTTCATATACTCCTCCCATTTCACTTTCATCAGTTAATGCTTTTTATACCCATGTTATCTTTATATTTGTCCCATAATGTCCATTTTTGTAATTTATTTCATAATATATTTTCATATACTCCTCCCATTTCACTGTCATCAGTTAATGCTTTTTATACCCATGTTTCCATTTAAGTTCAATCATCATCTAAAGTTCATTTCTAGCTGATCCCTGTATAACAATTGATATTGGGTAACAACCAAACACATGCCTATGCAAAAGGTAACAGCTGGGTTCTGCTGCCAACTGCCTCCACATGTTATATCATAACAAGCACAACCAATCCCACACCATTACCATTATATGTAACACATAACTGTTGTCTTAAAACAACATTCACCAATTATTTCGTACCAACTAAAATCCTGCTAGGTGGATAACCAGCGATAGACAGGTTGTATCAATAAAATCATTTTTATACACATGTTTCCATTTAAGTTCAATCTTCATCTAAAGTTTATTTTCATCTGCTCCCTATATAATGGATGACATTGGTTAACAACAAAACACACGCCTGTACAAAATGCAACGGTTGGCCTCCGCTGCCAACTGACTCCGCATGTTATCTCATAACAATCACAACCAATCACACACTGTTACCGTTATATGTAAGACATAATTACTGTCTTAAAACAACATTCCCCAGTTATTGCATAGAAAATAAAATTTTGCTAGGTGGATAACCAACGGTAATGGGTGGATATATCAAAAATATAAACACAACCATCTACATGCAATGCTTCATTTGCCCATTCCACCATATATAACTAATAAAATACCAAAGTTTTGTTAACTACATACTGAATTCACACAATATACATAATTATATTTTGGGACACTGCCACATTTCAGGACCCTAACATATTTTTGCCAAAATCAAACCATATTATGTTTTGAGTCACTGCCACTGACCAGTTATATGCTGTAGTAAGTTCATTAAACATTGCAACAAATACATATCCCCTGATATACATACAACAACACCATGGAAGCAACACAATTCTGTTTCAATAAATCAGTTCGGTTGTTCCATTTCAGAACGCCCCTTCATTTGTAGTATCAGCATAGCATTCGTGCCGCACATGTGATGCATTGGTTCATGGTAGGACTCTTCTATCCTTTGCCCTTCACATATGCATTCCATCCACCACATAACATACATGCCGTAGTCGTTTGATTCCACAGGTTGTTGCAATGCCTTATTATCGAACAAATATCTTCCATCCTTCTTCAGATACACCGCTTATCTTGCTCACCAAACTTTTGATTTCCGCTTACTGTACTTGCACAAAAGCATGTAACAAACAGTTTATAACCTCCAGTTTTATAAAAAAAAATGATGCACAACAAGATATGCACAACTTATACTTACCAAGGTAATTGCATCGCTGTCATATGGATGGCTTATCGCTGGCCTATTATATCTCCTGACCGGGCGCATGCTGTTGTAGTGAAGTATCTTCTTGTATTCGTGTGAAGCCACTAGCAAGTGCCAGTGATGCGAACTAATAATCGGAAGAAGTATTACATTTGTAGACTTGATGTCTTCCCTTTTCTCGTAACAATATTTCAGCATCAGGGGTGCAATCTTTGTCTTAATTGCGTGTGTCATTACGGTGTTGAAAATGAATACCCTCCATCCCCACTTGTTTCCATATTCCTTCTGCATAACTTCACTCCAACCATCAATTATCTGTTATAGTTAAAATGTGGAAGCAAGTCTTTTACGGTGTCAATAAAGCAACAGGTATACCAATCAATGCGCCAACAATATGTAACATTTTATCTATAACAAAATTCACATGCAACCAAGTGTACCATTTTGTCTGCAACAACATTTTTGCAATAACACAATTCACAGTCTATAGAGAACTACTTACAATTAGCTACAATTCATTTAGTAAAGTAAAGACATCAAAATTAACTTCAGCAAATAAGTGCATATTGTTAGTCGAAGTCTAGACGTGCCACATATGGCAAAGTTGAAATCATTTCCTGAATTATACAACTACAACTAACAATTAGTAGAAACATCGTTACCCATTGAACTAACAATACTACCATTAAGAACGTCACACATAACAACACACTCTCGCCCCTTAAAAAGTCATTGCAGGAAACCATAAAAAAATGGCTTATTAATAGCAGCAAACACTCATTGCAGGAGCAACACTACACTCACATAGTTGACACTACTATAATTGCAAGCAAACCTTTTAAGGTTTATTTTTAGCAAAAGATGCCTTAATTTTATTTAACGCATCGACCACACATTCAAGTTCTTAATCTATATACTATACATTTTGAGGGGCAACACTATGCTGACAATGTATGTCACACGACAACATTAACTGATGCCATACCTAGTTTGTGATCTTACCACCCTTTTTCAGCAATTCCCTGAAATCGCATGATGCATGCATTCTCAGACCTGAAAATAACGTCACCCGCATTCTTCTCCTTGATAGTAATATGAAAAGCCACAAGCAATCCTCAATTATGCTTCATAGAAATTGTAAGGTACCGTCTCGTCGTAAATATCCAATATTTTACATACCTTCTTCAGTAACAAAATATCTTCTTTGCTTTTAAAACTGGTTGCTTCATCATCCCAGTTTGCCATCTCACCGATATCGATCGTTTTCGCATGAGACATTAGCTTTATCTTACGTTCACGGTGCTCATCTTTGACCCTCTTAACTAATGAACTCAGGCTATTACCAACTGTTGTCAACTTCTTTGCTTGCTTCGACGGTTTTTCATTGCTACCCGTGCATGTAACCCTATCGACCATGTCTTTCACAGGGTTCTTCCATCAAACAACACAATATAAGAATATGCACAACGAATATACAACCACGATGTAAGAATACACAATTCTATGTGCTCGCACCTTTTAATTGGCCCTATGTCCATCGACGATTATCCATTCCAGCTTTCCCACTGCCTTTGCCTTACCTTTGTTTGTTACAGCCATAGAGATTAAAGTCTGCGTGGTTGATTCACTCAGGATCTTTTCAATGTAGTCTTCAATGTTCATCTCCTTCCACCAATCTTCGACCTGCACACCATAAATACATATTCATTACAGTTACATATACACTAATCTTAACAATGAATATTAAGGATACAACAATTTTACATAACAATAATCTACTAAATGTGTATCACATATTCGATCATGTTACAGCATGGCCCACTGTGGTTGCGCTCTCATAGGGTAGTTGATTTAACACATGGGGCTTGCAGTGGATTTAATTGAAAGCAGGAATGTCCAACTCATATTTAGTTCAGTGCAACATTCAAAATAACACAAAACATCATTAATTTGTATATCATCACACTCCACCAGTACATACAGATGACCTACCCGGCCATGGCCGTCATGGTTTGCTGCAAGAGAGACACCGTCAAGCCTTGTTGTTGGTTTCTTTGCAGGGGTTGTTTTAAAAAGTCTTGGCATTGCTACTTTCCTGCAACCAGAAAGAACAGGTTCGTCCTGCACAAAATCAAACATATCGCATTCAATTACTCATTACATCATGTTCAACATTATCACATGTACGCCCATGGCATATCCATGAGTCAGTTGAAAGTGGGTAATCTGTTGAGTGATGAACTCCTGCACCAACATCCAAACAAACTATTGCACAATTTTTAGACCCGGTAGGTGTATCATAACAAATCTGCAAATGGAAAAATATATGTATGCATAAAAATGTTCTATTGGAAAAAATGTCCAAAATTTAATAACATATCAATAAGTGTATATATGAAATTGTTATTTCATATTAATCGTCTTAGCTATGCTCCCTCTACTCATTCCCGTCAAGGCATTGACTCACCGGCTAGTATTTTGCACCGGGCCAGGGGTTTCGTAACCAAACTGATGTCACGTTAATTATACATTACATGTTCCAATACAATAAAAATACCACTCCAACGATGTGAAGCATACGATACGCACCTCATTTACCTTTTTCCTGGCAAATCTTGTTACTGACCGCCTAGCAACAATTCCACTACCTTGCATGCAATATATTTATTAAGTGATTGTATTCTTCAATACAAACAAACACATTCAACAACATAACAATTAACTCATGCTACAACATTCAAATCAACAGTATCACACTTCCCAGACTCATGCATGGTAGGCATATCATAACAAATCTACAAACCAGGACAACCATTTATTGCAAAAGTTTATTTTTCAGTTAACACCCAAATCGAATAAAAGGTTACAATTGTACACATGAAATGGTGATTAGGTATTTACCGTCTTAGCAACACTCCCCTTGAGTATTTCTAAAAGGGTGTCTACTCGCCCGCTAGTAGGATGCATCATGCCAGGGGTTCCGTAACCAACCTACAATAGCCTAATTATTAATCACCTAATCCAACAGAATACAAACACCAGTGAAACGTAGGCATTCTTATGATATGCACCTCAGTGGACTTTTTACTGGCAGATCTTGTTACTGACCGCCTACCAACTACTTCGCTAGCCTGCATGCAATATATTCATTATGTAACACATAATCCAGTTATTCACTTTTCATGTATATACAAAAATTTTGAATAAAGAAAAATCCTGTCAAAGTTTATCCATACAAACCACATCAGCAACAACAATACTACCATAACAACTATACACCCACTTCACCAACCAACACATTACAAACCGTTAATTTTCTAGGGCCAACATCAGTTGGCATTCCCTTTTCAACATCATCTCCATTGTTTGCTCTCTTCGATGTGTCGTATTGTATCTTCGTTACATAAAAATAAGACAATACAATACCCCAATATCAAGTCGTCTATTAAACATTTTTGCCTCAGAACTGTAATATCGACATAGATGTGTTAAACTCACCGTCTTCGCTATACTCCACTTCCTCTTTAAATATGGTGTATCGTTAACAGTACATGTGCTTTTGCTTTCCATTGAGAAAAATACCCTTGAGAACCACGGGAAAGACACATAACACATTCAATAACATCATCTTCATGACATACAAAGATTGTTTCATTAATGATTACCACACCTTTTTCCGCGCCGACCTTGTCACAGATCGACTTCCAACAAAGTTGTCTCCCTGCAAACTAATAATATTATTTTTTATTTTCGATGCTTATTATAAAGGAACTACCATGGTTATATCCCACCCCATCAAATGTACTCAAACAGTGCAACATATAAGATAGAAAATGAGTATTTTATCAAATTTAAGTACTATTTGTACAAAAATACAATCTTTGCTTTGTCTGCAATTTCTTGCTTGTCAGCATCGGTAGGTGTGGTTGTCAGAATGTTACGTAGACAACCATTTCCTTGCGTCACTAACAGCCGACTCATTTCGACAACCACCAACTGATACATCTCGGTCTACAGCAACAACATTCTTCTTACCTGATATGGCATGACCCTACGTACAACAAGTGTGACAAATCAAGTGGGAAGACACAATTAACAATAGTTATTCGATAAAGGCTCCAACATTGTCCTACTAATTTTTCACATTGTAATAGATGTGCATCTGCACTACGTATGCCACATGCAAAGTCCAAAAAGTAAATTACCTTGATATGGCCGCCAACACTTTCTGAATTGTTTTCATGCGATGTGGCAAGAGCGCATACTGCGCCAGAACAAGAAGCAATGCCAACTTCTCGGCTGCTATCCTGCAATATATTCTACATGTTGCATATATCAAACATATGCATATAAAGTATTGGAATCACAACCTAAATGAAGCTCACGTGCACTACATCTATGTTACAGACATCTTCACTTGAAGTATGTAACCTCTTAGATGTGGATCTTGTGATGCGGATCTGCAGTACAATATAACACATTACAACATAAAAGGAACAATCTTCCTATCACTTTTACACCAACACATAATAAAACACAATGGTTACCTTGACAGGTGCAGCCAAATCAATAACCGGCACATCAATGACAATATTTCTACCATGCACGTCGATACATCTTTCAGCGCAAACATTGTTATTACCAATCATATGAAGTAATTTGTGCTAATACATTGTTCTTCTTTTTCGGTACACTAACACTATCAACTTTGACTGTGTTTTCCTAAAAATCAACATTATTATTCAATATTATTTGTTACACAAACCAAACGACCAAACTAAAGGAGCATGTCTATTCTGCTAGACATTTTATTCGATAACTTACATATAATAACACAAACTACATAACAATTTGCCTTACCACACAGATGCCAGAAGAACTGTCAAATTCATCATCTGTGACACGAACGCCCCCAACAATATTCTATTGCATAGCATCATGTGCAGTAGTCAACATGAAAATATTTGTACCAATATATTTGTCAAAAAGATTCTTCAAACATGTTTACA
Organism: Alisma plantago-aquatica; assembly: GCA_963693085.1. NCBI lineage: Eukaryota > Viridiplantae > Streptophyta > Magnoliopsida > Alismatales > Alismataceae > Alisma > Alisma plantago-aquatica. Next base: position 334,621,746 of record OY856411.1, on the reverse strand, counting down.
TGCACATACCTTTGAAAAATCTACATCAGAAACCTCTTTCACTGTTTCATTCCCTATCTGAACCACCTCTTGTCGTTACAGCATAAATAATTAGTTTAGTCTAACCATCTAATACATGTTTGTTAAATATTGTAATCTGTAATTCAGAAACCATTTCCATTTTTCACACACATCAAAACCATTTTCCTTCTCCCGATCTATCACGTTATCCGCTCTGTCCACAATGGACATAACCTGAGTAAAAATACAAGTGCAAATTCAACTTAAAGTTTTTGTAAACCCACAATAACACAATTATGCTTGTTATAGCAAGTTAACAATAGGTCAGTGTTATAGGTATGTCTGCATTTGCTATGTTTAACCTACAACTACACATAAAACCTTATAACAAACCCAATATTGCATTCCACTCACCTCTTCATCACGCCCGTCGTCGTCACCACCAGCAAGAGTTGGATCTGATATTTTCCAAGACTCCAACTCCATTCAAAGTACCTCATTATCACAAACCTTTACATAATGTGCCTCCTTCAGCAACATGTACTTCCTTCGCATCTTTCTTAGCCTTTTCTTTAGCAATGCAACCTCCTTCCCGTTCTCATCATTGATTTGTTCAGACTTTTTCTTAAACTTCATATTATTCATTTTCATGTTTGCTGTGATAAGCTACAAATATATTGATACACATTGGTTAGCTCATTGCAAGAAACCATCTTATATATACAAAAAAACATCTACATCAAACAATATATCAAGAAATATTTTCATATACAAGAAATAACAATTAGAACAAATTACTATCATTCTGATTTACCTCTCTTTCCACTACAACAAATTGACACTTTCTTCCAACAGACCTCTCCTTTTTGGCCACACTCCTTGATTTTGCTAAAAAAATATTCCCCTATATTTTCCAGCCCGTGTTTTAATTGACGTCATTTGCAACCAACCAGGAACTCATCATGTTGTTATAGTCCCAACAATTGGCTAAAGGGAAGGCTCGTGGTCTGCATTTCTTACTAATAGTAGTCACCATTCTGAACCAAACCATCAACAGGAACGAACAACCCTTCAGATAGCCCCTGTTTCTGTCGCCCATCTCCTTCATTCCAACATGCAAGTATTCAAACACAGACTCTGCCTAGTTGAATTCCCCTAGATCTGGCAGAACATCCATATATTCCCATAGGAAACTGTGGATTCCAAAACCAGCATAAGGGTATAGAAATGTTGCCATCATAAAAACTACCCAAATCTTTACAAAATCCTCTACTGATTCCTCATTTGTTTTGTAAGAAATTGACTCCATGACATCCAATGCCCTTGTGATCTTAACTTCTCCTTTGAAATATTTACCCTATATAACAGAATTATTAGTTTGATCTTGAACCACAGCATCACCTGCATAACAAATCAAATTTTTGTTCTACATAATTCATTACGTTATAGTAACTCATACTGAATTACTACATACATAAAACACTACTAACCTTGTGTTGGTAGTCCCAGGATCAGACCTACCTACTTTGCATCAAAAGTGACAAGGTTGGTCCCAAGCTTAAAACACATTGACTTGGAATCATATTTTTCAATCAGCCACTTTATCATAGAAATGTCAAATGTTTTAGGGCAATTCAACGACATGAAGTGACCAAACGCAGTTGACTTAAGCATTTGTTTGTGCCGCTCATTTGCCATACCCAATACCATATTGAATTTCTGATACGAACACCGAGTTGTTAGCCCCTTAACCTTCTGCCTTCTACCAACACTTACTAATTCATCTGCAGACATGTTGCGTATGTGCACAACCATACATTAATTCATGGAATAATAAATATCATACTACGATACATGTTACCGTTCAGTATATTCTTCCCACTCCATATAACACAATGTGCATTTCACTTAATTAACAATTGAAACCCCTTTGTATGAAAACTAATATACTGCGGTTAACTGACATACAAAACGGTACATTTTATAAACAAATCATTGCATTGTTATCATGTGCCATGTAACAACATATTTGATTGAGTTATCAATATTATGGCAACATTGCAACATCATAATAACCATACATTGTTCTCATGTTCTATGTGGCCGAATCATGTTTAGTGTAACCAAATCATAATTTCCACATAAAGTTAACTATACAGATGTTCATAACGACATTGGGTTGTTCTCATGTTACACATAACAACATTGCATTTTTATCATGCTACACATAGAGAAAGGATGATAACTGTACCAATAGCATATGTACTAGTTAACGTAAATGACTCATAACAATAAGGATATAGTTGTTCATAACGACATTGGGGTGTTCTCACGTTACACATAACAGAATTATTCTATTAACCACGTTACAGATTGGTATATGCTCTTAGCTGATCCAAAAGCATAACTATTAACTATCAATAAGGATACAGTTGTTCTTAACGACACTAAGTCATTCTGATGTTACACGTAACAACCTGTCTTTGTTATCATGTAGTACCTGCAATTAAGTTGGCATTCCTACATACAAAATGCAATAACAACTCCAAACAGTTATAGTAATCACCCCTTAGTTAGAGCTTAACACAACCTACAATTTTACCACAAAAATTCAATAACAACACACAACAGTTCATCACGGGATTAGTTATAGCGTAACAAAACCGTTTTACAATATAACATAACCGTTTTTACAATAATGTCTTACACCTTCTCCATCCCCACACCCTCTGTTTTCCACGTCCCATTACGGACTACACAACTACCCTGTATTACAGACCACGACCCCCCCCCCCATCATATAACAAAGAAATGGTGTTTCCAACGACAAAAAAACTTGATATCTACCTTTCGTCTTTGTATTTGTTGGGAGCCATTAAAACCCCACCACGTTTCATCATTCTGTATTTGTTGGGAGCCGTTAAAACTTCACTGAAATCGTAACATTATAGGGATCAAAACCCCAACCGACTAATAAAGGAATGTAATCAGCAGCGCACAATAATACGTTGTAGAACACAACCGCTCATCCCAAAAATTGCAACATTCTAGGGATCAAAGGATAAAACAGTATGATCGGCAGGTATCTAAGGCGTCTCAGAGGTACTCGGGAGTGGACGAGCGTACCTTGGCAGTGCCGGGGGAGGTGGTGGTGGTGGCGTTAGTGTTTGGTTGAGACACTGAATGCACCGCACAGAGCTCGGCCGCAGTGGGGTAGGGTTTCCGCCTGCGCAGAAGCGGCGGCCTGCTGAACCTCCGATCGGCGGGGTGAAGTCTTCATCCACAGATCACCGGCAACAACCTGTCCTTCTTTCGGCTATGCTCCGATCGGCGGAGCGAGTGGCTGAAGTTGAGTATTGGCACCCTAGACGACGTTGGGAGGGGAATGATGATGTCGGAGAATACGAAAGGGTTTTCTCTAGAATGGGACGGGACAGGGCAAGGTGGTTATGGCGGGGAGAGTAGTGGAGTGAGTGGGAAGACTGGCTTGTCGGTTGTTTCAAATGCAATTCGAACGGCGTCCGGCCCACGTGACATGGCGGGAGACGGGATTGGACGTTTTTGTGTGGATCTACAGTTGGGGTCTTGGGTTTGGGATTGGGAAATTATTTGTAATACACATGTTCCACCAACAATCACACTCCAGCTTCAGGAATACGCGTTCCAGCTATTTTTCGCACTGTGCGACCTATTTTTTCACACTGTGCGACACCGACCACGAGAGCTTGAAGAGATAGTGAGCCTGTTGATCATGCACTGTAATAAAGCAGTCAATAAAGCAATGCATGCATCATTATTATGTGTATGCAGCCGCTGCATTAAAGCACTTCAGTGACCAATAAAGCAATGCATGTAACATTATTACATGCACGCAACCTCTACACCACTGTTAGCATTTATTACTCCTCTTACACACAAAACAACACATTTGAATTTTTTTATTTTCGAACTCCCTCTATTTAGTTGCAGGATATACTATTTGATACAACTTTGTACACATTTATACTCATTTTACGATTAAATTCAGAATCAATACTTGAATATACTCAACGTAGTACCAAAATACATTAATAAATATACTAAATATAAACTAACACAATGCGTGCAGTCTGAGGTTGATTTAATCAGCAAAATTAAATACAAAATTAGTTGTTTATTATGCTTATATAATTCTTATTATTCATTGTACACATGTGAAAATCATCATTTTATTTTACCTAAGAATGAAAAATTAACAAAACCACAGTGTCATGCCATAAATATGTTTAAAGTAGTACCAAAATCTATTAACAACCAGACCTGATATTTGCAAAAATAGTGCTTACATTCAGTGAAATTCTATGATTACATAAACATATTATAAGACATAGTAACCAATTATCATTGCACAACCAAAATAATATTTCTGCATATTTTGATGATAATTTAAAAATAAGTATTTAAATAAATTTAAAACAATATTAGAATATAACGATACACTACCAAAAAGTCTATAGTGCAGAGCGACACGAATAATTAGGTGATTAGTCTGCTGATGCAACTGCATGGCTGCATGCATGCCACTGTTGCAACAAATCAATATTGCCCCCTAGCCACTCACTACCAACCACCAACCAACCAATACATTTAATTCTCACCTACAAACAATTAATAACTCATTTCAAATTTTAAAAAAATTCCCTCTAATTTTTCTTTTCGACTGCCCACAGTTCTATTTGTACACGTTTGACGTCTGAATTAGAAATGTATACTTAAATATGTTCAAAGCAGTACCAAAAGCTATTAACAACCTGACCTGATATAAACCTTAATAGTGCTTACAGTCAGAGAAATTCTATGATTACAAAAATATATTATAAGACACAGTGACAATTCATCATTGCACTACCAAAATTATATTGATGCATATTTTGATGATAAGTTAAAAAGAAGTACTTAAATGAATTTAAAACAATACTAAGAATATAACGACACACTACCAAAAAGTCTATAACTCTGAACGACACGAATAACTCATTTTAAATAAAAAAAATTATTTTCCCCCTAATTTTTCTTTTCGGCTGCCCATAGTACTATTTGTACGCGTTTGACGTACGAATCGGAAAATCGTACTTAAATATGTTCAAAGCAGTACCAAAATTTATTAATAATCAGACCTAATATAAACCAAAACAGTGTTTATAGTCAAATAAATTTTGTGATTACAAATATATATTATAGCATAGGGACCATTCATCATTGCAGTACCAAAAGACATCCTCAATGAGACTAGATACAAAATTAAGACAATCTTTACAATTAGAAAATTTTTACAATGTTTAGAAGGCACAATATATTACAAGGATGTGGTGTGGCCACAAAAATGACATGTTGTTGTTGTCATGGTAACGGAGGAGGAGGCAAGACGGGAGAGGGGCCGATCAGAGAAACAACCTTGGTATGGCAACGGGATGGCGCGATAACGGGCGGACGAGACGACGGCGAGATAGGTGTGGATGGATGGTTGGAGGCAGGGGCGGAACCAGAAATGCACAATAGGGGGGGCTGAGTTCACAAAGGGGGGCTGAAAAAAGACACCAAGATTCAAACCTGCACCACTTGCACAACTAAAGGTGCAAAGTACCACATCAACTAGAGACTCTTTGTGTCAACATTCCTTTGAAACATGTATATATATACATAGTATTAGTATTTTTACATTTTTATAAGCTCATTTCAATCATTTTTTTAGGGGAGGGGGGGCTACACCCCCCCTATCCCTCTACCTAGTTCCGCCCCTGGTTGGAGGTGACCTTGTCTTGGTCACGACGATGAGCTGGGAGGTGGCGAGCTAGACGGCGGCGGTATCTGGGCGGGACAACGACAAGCGGAACAACGGTAGACTAGATGTGATCGAGGAGAGGAGTAGGCAGCAAACGGGCGGCGCGGCGACGTGCAAGACGATGACGCGTCTGGGCGGGACGACGACGGTCTGCACATGACACGGAGGAGAGGAGGCAGTCAGTGCGCAGAGCTTGGTTGAACGGGAGCAAGAGGGAGCATCGATAAAAAAGCGAGAGAGTGGGGGGTATGGGAGATTTTATAGCCTCAATATTAGTATGTATGTTATTCATCTTCTGGTATAGTTCAATTGTGAAATAAACACAAGGGGGACACAATATTGGGAATACGCGAAAACAAAAAACTGCATGTGTGCAGGATGCCAATTGCGGGTTCCCGAAGCCAAGGTGTAGATGTTGGTGTAAGCGGTGTGTTGTACTCTTAATTGGGATTAGGCATGTATAACAAAGCTCATTAACTATCTTCACCCCAATTTCGGTCACCTTCCTCTTAGCTAGATAAAAAGCTCAGATTCCTTATTCCGTACGAAGTTGACTTCAATGTGAATTGATTATCGTGCCCACACCGAAAGCCAGAGACACCTGATAGAAATCAATCGCCTTTAAATGATGGAAGTCCGCCTCCCTACCCCCTCATTTTTAGGGGTTGGTGCGATGGAAGCTGCCGCGACAACCTTGGGATCTTGGATGGTGGAGGGAGCTGGTTCTGAGCAGCAGAGGCTTGAAGGAGCAGTCCAAACCCTAGCTCGGAGCCGTGACATTATGGCGCAGGTCCAGGAACTCTTGCCTGTCTGCTTTCCGGAAGGAGTGAGGACGACAGAGGGGCTTGTGCAGCAGATCTCCGGCTCCGTTTCCAGGGCCCTTACGGCCTTGACATCTCATGGTGGTGGAAACCCGCAATTCGAGGATAATCGGAAAAGCCGGAGATCCCAGGGTGGTTCGTCTGGCAGATCTGGTATGAGGAGGGTATCCGCTAAAAAGAGCTCCCCCTCCAAAAGGTCTGTCCATTTGATCTTCTTGGGGAGAAACGTTGTCATATGCTTTCCCGATGCTGTGAACACAAGCCCCTAGATTGCATTCTCTCGTTCAGATGTTACCATAGATAGATAGATAATAGATAGATTTATGTCGAGGTGACTGATTATATTTAATGGCAAACGACACTAAATGTGTACTGTTACATGCAGAAACAAACATGTCTATGTCACTACGCAGATCATGAAATTGCCACTCATTGAGGATGGGTTCATGTGGAAGAAGTATGGGCAGAAAAATATTAAATTTGCCAAGCATCCACGGTAAGCATCCAAGATCTTGTTTCGGTACTGCTGTCACATTAAGGTTTCTATATTTTACTAGTCCCCAGTTCCAACCTGAATGAAGCCATTTTATTTGTTTAAAATAGCAAAGCCTATTAGACACTGTAACCACCAACTTACCTGTCATGAAGCTTTCCTAAAATAGTTTGTTTGTTTATTTATGTCTAAACTTAAAATAGTGGGACTGCAAAGTGAGAATCCAGAATGTAAATTTACACAGCTAACTACACGGTATTAAACTAGAAGTTTCTTTTTCCAAACAACCCACCCCCGTTTCACAAAAATTATGGAGCACTCCCTTCAGCAATCCTAAAGAACCCCAGCTCCGTCACTCTTAGTTAACGAACCAACCACAATTGCCTTTTTTTTATGCTTATCACGAGACTTGCTGGTAAATTGTTTATATCCATCCATTCTTTTCTTATTTTTCCATTGGAATTGGGAAAGGTTTTGACTTGGTATCTACATAGCAACGAAGTTAGTTGAGTAGACCATCACATATAAACCCGGGACCTGTCCCGGTTTGTTGTAAGTTTATTTACTGTCAGTTTCGAATGTACTGACATAAAAAGTTTACTCCTAAACAAAACCTATTTTTTTTGCAAGTTGACACAATCATAAAAATTAGATTTTTTTTAGGTTCAAAGCAGAGTTGTCAAATTTTTTGGTGGGGTTCGATTTCAGGTCAAAAAAGGCTAGTAGGATTATTTCTAACAGTTAGACCCCAAAGGGTTTCGCTCGATATGTCCAACCTCAAACAGACCCAAACTTTAATTTTTTTAATCAGCCTATAAAAGCTAGAAATGATCCGGATTCGTCAAATTACAATATATAAACTATTTGTGTTAATAGTCTAGTTGAATATGACATGTATTTTCTACTAGTCTAACTATACCTGATCAAACTCAATTTTTTTCTAACTCAAAATCGACCCAAACACATATTTCTTTGATCAACCTGATAAATCTAAAAGAGACCCAAGGTCATGAAAATTCAATAGTCAATCTAGTGTCTAATCCTTTAGAAGGCAGTTAAACTTTGTATAATGAGCTAACTATTACCGACTGTGGATTCTGTAATTTTACAATACATACATATATTATATTATATTATATATATATATATATATATATATATATATATATATATATATATATATATAAATAAGGGGGTATATATATAACGAAATAAATTGTATAACAAACAATACATTTTTGTGTATATATTCGAGGTTCATACTAGGAGACTGGAATTAGGGTTTAGATCAATTTCAGATTCAAAATTTTACAATCTAGGTTAGTTTTGAGTTTGAAAAAATGGGTGTCAAGATCCAGTTCGGGTTTGACGGAGTAAAAATTCTAGGTTATGCGACCAAAATTTTGACACCCTTGCTTATAGGTTCTAATTTTGATGAATCTAGGTCACTTTTAATTGTACTAGAGGAAAAAAGAAATCCAAACCTGGGTCACTTTTGGGTTGGTCATAACGATTGAATTCTAAGTTTGAGTCGATTTCATATCTCATTGTCAACAAATCCAAGCCTATCCTGACCTGTAACATATTCAGACCCAAAATCTTCAACAACTCTACATATGTATTGACTTGAATCCTGAACATAATCTAATTATTACGAACATGTCAACCCTAACCAAAATAGTGTTTGTTCGGACAAAACGTCCAAAACTAGTTGAAATCCAAATTGATAATATTCAACCCACAACTTGGTTAATCTGCAACAATTTGGGAAAGGCCCTAGATTTATATGTGATTCCATACTTTACGGATATGATTCATATTTAGATGTTTAATTAAAACCATTTGCTAATCTTAAAAAAATAAGTATAAATGAAATAGAGGAAATTGTGTACAAGGGGCTCACGCTAAGAAAAGAGAAGAATTTTTCCCATTATTCCCCTGACCTTTTTTAAAATCCCATAAAACTCCTTTGCCTTTTCCTACTTCCACCAATTCCCCTATCTCTTGACCATTATTCCAACCAAACCCTCCCAACCACTTTCAGGCGCATGTCATGATGGAATACGAGAAATGATTTTTTTGTGAATTATCTCATTTCCACTTCATACAAGGATATGTGTTGATTAAATTTGATATTAATAATTTGTCCATTATATAAAATCTTTTGGAAATATATAATGTTGGAAAATAAATTTGTATCTGATGTATTTAATTGTATACATATGTTTGTACTTGACAAAAAAATCAACTTGGCTTAAACCGACCCAACCTATCTACATAATCATATTTTTAGGGGTCAGTCCTAGTATGGTTTGCAGGGGTCAAATTTTGTTTAGATCAATTTAGGAATGACAAATTATAATTTGATGGGGTCAAGTGTGCTCAACTTGGATTTGTTTGGGTTAGGTTTGGTCGGGTCAAACTCAGATTTGTGACATTGTTAAATTTTGTCTTTTTCTTTATGATATTTTTATCATAGAATTTTTATTAATTTTATGGTCAAACTGGATTGAGTTTGGCAAGATTTTATCTGTCGATGCTAGTTTAAGTCGAGTTCAGGGATACCTGACTTTTTAAAAGTAGAGTCTAATTCAAAAGGAATAACCTCAAGTTGTCATATGTTGAATTTAATGAGTTGAACCCTCATAGACATGATTCTATATTTGAATAGACCTCCTGAGCTAAACATTAAAAATGTATTTTATTATATATATTTGAATAATTAAAGAAAATATCAATGTTGCAAACCTGTCTAACATGTCTTGAATTGGACACTAGCCGACACAGAATAGACAGAAATACAATTTTTCATTAATAAATATTCTATTAAATGTTTGAAGAAAACTTTTACAAAGTGTAAAAAATTATGTTCGCCAGCCAGCACCTGAGCCAGACACACTTACCCGACCAAACATAGACTTCACTTACCTAAATTTTGACCCAAGCCAACTGTACCCAACAAACTTCTAAAAATTAAATATTTTTTGTCCAAGTTGGGTTGGGTTGTGTTGAATTTTGGCCGTGTCTATGACATGATACAAGTAATGACCTACAATAGAAAATTTATTTTTTAATATTATACTTCCATACAATTTAACATAATGTACAAATTGTCAAATCAAATTTAACCAATAAATAGTATTAGGTTAAGTTAAAATGAGCTAATTCACAATAAGAAAGAAACCCCATTTTGTTTTCCAAAATCATGTGACAAAAAGTGGTTGGGAGGGGGTTGGCTGGAATAATGGGAATATGTAAGGGGTTATGTGAAATTAGGGAAATGCAATCTTAGGATTTTGAGAAAGGTGAGGGGATAATTGAGAAAAAAATATAGTTGTAATTTTTTTGCAACCATACCTGTTACACTATTTATATTTGTTTAGAAGATTGTATGATTAGTTTTGCAAAATATTACATGCAGGAACTACTTCAGGTGCTCTCAGAGTAGTTCCAACCATTGCCCCATGGTTAAATTGGTTCAACAAACCAACGACGGCATATCAATGTATGCGGTCACCTATATTGGCCACCACACATGTCAAGATCCACTTCTTGACTATGAGGATGATAACCATCACAAAGGAGTAACAATCAACTTCGCATCTAGATATATGGATGCATCCACTAGCAGAGCCACGACATCACTTCTCTTCTCTCAGTATTCACCACAGAGGTGGCCTGTTGAATCCATGAGTGAAGTATTACAACCCATCATTTCTAAGAAGACAGTTGAAATCCATGGTTCATTTAACCATATTACAACCAATCCCTCTTGCCCGACAGCCACACATATGTCCAACTGCATAAAGGATGAGGGCTCACCTACAAGCTCTGGTAGTCTACCCACAGGCTTTGGCAACACCTTTGAGGATATCTGGTTCTCAGATGAGGAGGATTTTCTTTTAAGGTGACTGATTTAGAAACTTAGTGACTAGATATAGTGCTATGACTACAACTCTCTTTGATTTTTTGTATGTGGAAGGCACCATGTAAGGATTTTGATATTGCAAAGCTATACATTAACATGCTTGTCCTATTTAGTTTTCTTTCCCAAAATAGTGTTTATACTACAATTATATCAGTTCTATTGTCAAGGTTTCTATTGCATCACAATATATCACTTTCTCTTAGCCATAAAACTTACACACATATATATGGCTTTGGTTGTCATGTGTGAGTATCATGACATTCGATGTTGTCGTTATCATCAAACAAAGATGTATCACATGGGACATCACTATTGTTGATTGGAAATCCAATAGGAAGGGATTACCTATTTCGGGTGAAATAACTGTAGCTAATGTTGAACAAAAAATCCACATGGAGAGAAAATGAGTGTATTACACAACTTAACTCCTATTCAATATCGGACTACAAGTTGAATACTAATTTTCAAACCGCATACCCATGAGAGAGGGACAGAGAGAGAGAGAGAATGTGGAATGAGACAAATGATTTGGCTCAGAAGCTTGAATAAAATACAAACTTACAAAAAAATAGACTTTTCTAACATAGAAATAATCTTATGTAGTGTTTGTACTAGTCATCCATATTTTCGTTTATGACTGAAGTATATCAGAGTAGTCACATATTTGTAGTTTAGTTGGGTAAAGTAATACGCTTCGACCAATCACCACATTGTAGACTAAGTCTTCCTCTTAATTTGTATTTCCACGAGGGGTATCCGTTAACAAATTCCTAGTTGTTGGCAGTGAATGTTTGGTTGGCCAACTAAGGCGACACATAATTGTTTTGTTGAGTTGTCTATGTTGAATGGCATGTGTCCTAACTTTGAAAAAATTACATATATAACTTTCTTTGCATCTCGTGTTAGCTAAAATATCTGTCTCATTAACTTAGCACAACTACTTGTGTCTAAGGTCCTCATGCTCGTTCAACTTTTGTATATATATATTGTACTACAATGAACAATAGGTGTGCGGAACATTTTCTTTGAATTACATATAGAGCTTCACACCCTAATTTTAGTTGTTCTCTCATCATTTGACCTTTGTTTCTGCTCTGACTTAGATCTAAATTCTAAGGTCATTTTCTCTCCTTTTATTTCTAAATTGGTACTGAAGCATTATGAGCTAGTGGTCAACGTTAATTATGTCTTTCACTATCACCTCTACAACCTCTACCACTAGAAGTCAGATTTGTTACTCCCAGTATGAACAAGGTGTATGCTACACCTTTGGTTGTCTTTAGACATGTGTAATTGAAATTGAATATGTTGATTCAAACTAAATGGTCGTGATATGTTGGCTTAATATGCTAGGGGGTGTACTCTAATCTTTGTTCACATGGGACTAACAAATCCTAAAGTTCTACCACTAGGGAAATATTCCAGCATCAACTATGGAAACTATGATGAAGTATCCTTATCCAACCGACATCAACATTTTCAACTTCATATCTCTCATGTTTAACAACTTTAACTAAATGTATTTGAGAAGTACATGTCAAATCTCTCGTCAACAAAAACTTACTTATGTCCTTTAGCATGGATAAAAAAAAACTCAAAAGTTCCTTGTTAAATAAAAAGGTAATGTCACCCACAATCTTTATTACACTATGTGAATGAGGAAAAACCATCTCATCAAGGTTGGATCATGGGGACACTGAACAAGAAAGTTCTATGAGTTGTCATTGAACTTACTATGTTGGCTTAAATATTTACAACTCTTTCCAAGAACTTCTACGAATCTACTCAGTTAAGAAGAGTTGAGTTGATGAAAAAAAATTAATGCATTCAAAAAGGAAGAAGGTTTGGCAGAGAGTACTTGTGAGAATATAAGTAGATTTTTGATAAACTTCATGCTTTTGATAAATCTCTTCCCTATGTTGATAGTGTATACTTCATATTGAGTGGATTAGGAAATGGTTTTGAAACATCATTGTTTCTTGGATAAAACATGTGTTTCCTATATACGATGAGGTTGTCTAACTGTTCATGGACAATGACATGTATAGATATTTTATTGATTCCTTCTCTATTACTAATCTTTCTTTTTTGAAAAAAAAGACCTATTACATAGGTAGAAATACGGGTATAGGATCTTATAGAAAATCTTACCCTCGAGGATAATTTTACTAGAAGTTTGAAGTTCTTGGGGTTTTTCTTGACCAATTGTTTTACATATAAGGAACGTGGGTTAATCAAAGTGTTTGACCTTCTGTTTATTACACTCAAGGAAGACAACATGTGTCTTTTTTGCTCTACTATAAAAGAGGTCAGGAACCCAAATATCTTAGAGATGACAACCTAACTTAATTGGCAAAGGTACTTAAACGGTGTACATCATTGATGCCTAAATGAATGAATAACATGTCAAATCTAGTGCAAATAATCATGTATCTTGGGAACATGTATTCTAAAAAATATTATATCATATAAAGTGTGTCATTTCATAATCATGTGCGATGGCACATTGTTTCCTATATTATATATATTCTTATATAACACAATTTTTCTCTTCTGCTAAAAGGAGTCATTTTCATTGTTAGCATGAAATATTATCATTTAACTATTGATTAATTGACTCATGACTTAATAACTTGGATATTTCAAAGAAATCGTATTCATTACAAACTGGTAGAGAGATAACCCTAGCCTAGGGGAAATTGGAGGTAGGAATCTACACCATCCACTCTTCATGTCCAAGAGGGTTGTTGGCTATAGGTGAATAAGGAGTTGCTTCTGCTATCTGGCATTAATGATTGTGACATCTCATAAACATTTTTGTGTTGTCAACAGATAGGACAAACATGTATTGGAACTTTTTCTAAGAATTCTATTTGATTCTTATATACCAACAAAATTCTAGGTGAATATTTTGCCTCTTCAACATAAACAAATATCAGATTACCTTTGAAATATCATCATTATATTTCTCCTATAATCAAGTTATATAGTAAGAAACCCAATTATAATATTCCCATATCTTTTGGGTTCTTATTCTTTCCTTTCTCATGATATTTTAACAAACATTAGCTGCCTTGTCTTTTCTGGGATATAGTGAAACCCACAAAGGATATCGATGTTTTCTTATTTTCTGTAGGTTTATTTTTCAAAAGACATGATATTAAATGATAAAAAAATCACATAATGAACATATCCCTTCAAATATTTCTCTTGGATATCTCACAATTGTCTCTTACTTCTTAAGTGCTATTGAATTTGGCTAACTTCATAACAAATTTCTTGCTAATGAACTTTCTATCAATACAATATCTTCTCAAATGGGTATGATAGTTGGAATATACGATGGGTGTTCTATTGATAATGTAGTTGATACTACTGTATTTGGGGGCTGTAATGTTGTCAATCTCTATGTTCTGAATATAGATGTTATTTATGATTCAATGAAAATTATTTCACAAACATAAGATCTCAGGATAATTGTTTGGATTTTGTTATCGATTCTTTGACTCTCATGACTAACCTAGATAATATTGATGATACTTACAACACATAGTTGTTTTCTAATAGTGATGATTTATATAAGAATGTCATAGGCATCACTATCGAGACTAGTAAAATGACATGATTATTTACAATATTCTCGCATCCACTACTAACACACATGCTATGGTAACTCATGGGAAAGTAGTAGTGATTAAACTACATAAAAATTATGTCCTACCAATACAAGTACTTCTAGAGTACCATAATTAATTTAGAATTCTTTAGAAGAATAACAATGGGTGAATCAAATGACTCAAGTGCTAGCTTTCTTGTATGCTAATACAGCATAGATTCATAGTTCCAAGACCGTCTCATTCTAACATTATTGATTCGAAATGGGTTTTTAAACTGAAGTTGAAGGATGATGGATCTTTGGAATGATTGATTGCACTGTTAGTACTTAAAAAATCTTGAAGGAGTAAGAAATTTCATAAATAAAACTTATATTCTAGTGGTCAATGATACTGACATTATAGTGAGATTAGCAAAAGCTATGAGTTTCAAATGAAAAACAACTCTAGTTTACATATACAATGGATTTTTTCAATGATGATATTCTTGAGCCTATATATATGTAGCAACCACTAGGATTCATTAATGCTTATCATCCAAATTATGTATATCAACTCCATAAATCTTTGTATGGTCTTAGACATGACACACATGTTTTGTTTAATAAATAAGTGATATCTTATTTGGATTTGGTTTAGATGTAGTACATTGGAACCTTCTCAATTTTCTTCATCAATGCATACAATATTTTTTATCCATTTCTCTATAATGATTATATAATACTTATTTGCAATGATTCCATTTTCTTTTATAGATGAAAATAACCCAAGAAGCACATTCATCATATTAGATTTTGGTGACTAGAACTATTTTTTTGGAATCCAAGTATCCATTATGTTTTGGTATGTTTCTTAATCAAGAGAAATGCATTCTTGATGTTCTCTAGAAAGATGATACGAATAACTACAATTCTTTTAAAAAACAATTTATTTAAATTTGATATAATACATGACTCCCCCTTGATACAAGAATCCACAATATATAAAAGATAAGCGAGGAGCCTTGAATCAATCATATTTACAAAATCTAACATAGATTATGATGCAAATACATATGACGATTTTTAGCATCCCCTACCAAAAATGACATTCTTTTCGTCTATAAAAATATGAGATGTGTCCAAGGTGCAATTTCCCTGGGTCTACACATTTTGTCTATCTTTCATAGAAAAAACCTTTATTTTGTTGAGTGCAAAATAAATTGTCAATTATGGTTCATTCAAATTGTGAGATTGAGTACATGTCAGTGGCATCCATTATTGCAGAGATTACTTGGTTGTACTTAATTCTTCACAACTTATACATTGCTCTCTCACATCAAATGGTGTTTTTCTATGAAAATGTTAGTGGTATTAACTAACCATAAATCCAGTATATTTACAACAAAGCATACAAAGATTAAAACTATGTTCCTGAGAAGGTAGCATTAGGGCATATCACTTCTTTATATAAACCTACAAAACAACAACCTACATGTATGTTAAAAAAACTTTGACGAAGAGAACTTTCTAATTCTTAAGAGACAATTTTGAGCTGCACTTACACATGTCCAATTTGCACAGGTATTAGATAATACTTATCCTAGCCTTAGAAAAATTAGACATAAAAATTTATTTGCATCTCTTCTTAGATTTTTTTTGAAAACACAGATGATATTATATCAAGATCACCATACGACATCTACTAAGGAGAATGTGGTTACACCAGATTGGGAACAAGAGCAAACCAACATTACAAAGATGAGATTGGAAATAGGTGACAAGCTTCAGCTCGGAATCCTGGTTGACGCGCATAAGAGCAAATTTTTGATAGAATCCCTCCTTAATCTTGATCATCTTCCATATTGAGAATGCCTTAATAACCCATGTAGAAACTGGAGCCACAGACGCAAGAGTATCCACCATAAAGCTTCCTAAATATGTATTCCAACAATTGCATATCAGATATGTGTACAGCAAAATGTATCGAGGGTAAACCTCGAACCTAGACATAGATCTGGGAGAAACCCATTTCCTGTCAGCCTCCACAATAGGGAGGGGAACCATCACCAACGATGGAGGAAAACCACCACGAACGGCAGAGAACAGAGCAGTAGCATGCCAGAAAAGCAAAGACCAAAAGACAACCTCTTAAAAAGCTAAGAAGAAGAAAGGGGGGGGGAATAAAACCCTCGCCTAGCAAGTTACCGGCCAGAGCAGCAAGCTCGAAGGAGTAGCATGCACCCCAAAACACCGACCAAAGCTACCTCATCACCGGCTTCCACCGGACAAACTCGGGCGCGGAGGAGAGTCGAGGGCGCTGCCGCCCGGAGACTAAGCCGTTGCCACCAAAGTAGGAACTCGACTAAGGGAGAGGTCGAGGAAGGGCCAGGGGGAGACGAGTTGGGCACACCGGCTACAGCCCGCTCCCCCGAGCCAGAGGATTGCCACGCCCGAAAGCCCTAGCTCAGTCGCAAGCCAATCGCCAGAGTTGTGTGATCGGGCCCGTTTCTAATAATCAGTACCAAGTTCAAGTTTGCATCTCTTCTTAGATAAATGTATTTTTGTCATAGACTATGTCATCCCATTGTGTCGGAGGCCCAAAATCTCATTTAGATCTTGTACGTACAAACATCATTGTAGTGACAAACAAGTTTTTAAACATTCGTTCATCAAAAAAAGGTTTTTGAACATTCTATTCAAATGCATAAAGTTTAAACATTCTATTCAAATAGATAAAGAGAATCCCACATAATTTCAAGCATTCTCGAATCCTTTTTGTCCTCTACTTCTCCTCTCAAATAGATATCAATTCTCAATTTTTTTCTAGCCACATGTTCTCAATTATCTACAGCTGATGATATCTTATTTTGGGGTGCCAAATTCTACATCATGGATGAGTAGGATAGGATACTAATCTATTGTAAGTGTTGTATGATAACCAGTAAGTCATATATCACTATTGAGGAACTTTTGGCATGTGGTGTTAACAACTATAATGTTTGTTAGATTAAAAATCTACATACAAATACTTCAACGTTAGTTTGATAAACTAAAACATCATAATAAACTAGTTGTGTCCATGGAGGGAATAATTTAAGTACTTCTTCTAGTATTTCATCAGTTTCGTACGCATAAACTTACATTACACATGACTTGGGAAATTAATTTTCCTGGAAAATATTAGAACAACAAAGTGTCAAACCAATTTTCATCAATCAGACAAAATAAACTCTCTCTAAAAAGTCTAGTTTCCATCCAAAACCTGTGGTGTCAATTTTTCTAACCAAAACCGACGTAATACGTAAATATTTAATTTTATTTACCATAAATTACAATATCAGTTGTATGAAAAAAAATTGATGTTGTAAAGTTTCCACAACACTCACTGTGAAATTTTTCTTCGCTCCAAATTAGCCTTATACATTAGTCTGGGAATGAAAATCGACTTCATATGTGTATTCTTGTATAAGTTGTATTTTAGTTTTAGGTTTGTAACTAACCTAGAAATTCTCCTTTGTTATGTCAATTTTAAGGCGAAATTAATGCTATAGCAAATGTCTGATGTTGGATTGAGCTACTATGGTAGCTTCATTCTCCAAATTGGTTTACATGTTTGTTAATGACAATGCACAAACTATTATTTCCCCTAATTTCTCTCTATCTCTTCCTATGAAACCCTTGAATATATGATTACTCCCATGACCTTGACACTATTTCTTCACTATCTGTGTCGTCCTGAAATCAACCTAGTTTCGACCTCACTGCAACTTTGTTATCCTAATCCATCATTATTTTCACCACTAGTAACTGTTGCAGGAGATCCTACGGCCTATGGTCGCCCATTCTCTTCTAACCTCCACCCGTTCTAGTTGCTTGAGATGTCAACTACCACTATCGCGACACTGTGTTTCTACTTAGACAGAAGAAGGAGTTTGCCACCACTATCTCCCATATTTTTTATTACTACTTCTGCTACTACTATGTGTTCTCTCTCCCCTTCTTAAAACTTTTTCTTCACTATTGTAGCACCTCCTCCCATTTTGGTGATTTTGTTCCCTCTTTCTATCAAATGATTGATACTTTTTATGTGTTTTTGCATTCAGTTGATCATAAACAATGCTTTATGATAAAGTAAATAATGCTCAATGCTAAATTTAGTGAAAGGACTTCTTAAATTATATGAATGAGTGAAATTTCTTCTTGAATTGAATGATGAAAAGTAATTACATTTTTAATTTGGAAATTGGAAAAATCATATATGTTTAATTGTGTGTATCGTTGGGATTAATCTATAATTGTTGTATAATTGGGTGAATTGTTTATTTTTAATGTTGTATGGATAAAAAGTCACACCTAATAATTAGTTACACTATATTGGTTTGAATTACATAAATTGACTTGATTTAGACTAAAATTGTTATGTGTTTACCTAAATTCAAAACTGTAAATCCTAATTTAGACATATATTTTTAGGCCTAGAAAACCATTCAAGATTTACTCATTAGGAGTAAATCTTGAATAGTGCCCAATATCATATTTATATTGAACGCTTAATCTCACTAGGGATGTAAGTGTATAAAGTGCATTTTGTTGTTAAGAATATTGCAACAATTATTTCCCTGGATTTTATGTAGGTACATGTGTAGGTGGTTATTTTTCCATCTACACAAGTGTACTTGATGAACTATGGGGAAATACTGCCAAAATATTCTTTAAACCAAAACACGCATTATACAATTACCAAGATTAAGTGTTGAAGATTTGTATAGATGGTACACATTCATCAATATAAATGCTAAATATTATTGCAAAAATTATTTGGTCTTCAATTAAAACATATTTTATTTGAAATACCAAGTAAAGTGTTGGTCTAGGGTCAAAATGGATAATTGTTAGTTGTCCATTAAAAATCCTTGCACTGAAGAGTTTAGAAGCGGTCTTGATGAGTTTATAATATTTTTCGAGGAACATAGGACACATCATGGAGATCACTTATTGACCCCTGAAGGAATTAGAATAACAACTTGATGGTTGACATTATTGATGGAATCAAAACTCATGTCTTGTACAATGGGATTATATAGGGCTATATAGAATTGTACTGGCATGGAAAGTTTCCCACCATCAGATAAGTAAAATTTTGATAGTTGAACTACTGTGGAAGAAGAAATTTCCAATGATGTTGATTTCAATGAGTCAATTTTGAGCAATATAGTTGACATGATTGTAGATAGTTGTGCGGTAAATCTTATTGATCCACCTTACTTATTGAGAAGCATTGTACATAATTCTTAGAAATGGTTATACCTAGATTTTAATAAATTTATGTGGCAGAGTGTTTTGTTTAAATTGTATACCCTCAAGGATACCAATAGGTGGAGCGACAAAATTTCACATCTCTATTGTTTATGTTAAAAGAAATTCTTTCTTAAGGGAGGGAAATTCCAATCTAGACATACAAAACAAAGAAAATATATTACCCAATGAGAGTGGTGGCTAATAAGTTACATTCTTGCCCGAAGGATTGTTTGTATTTTCAAAAGGAAATATCTATTCTAAATATTATGAAAAATGTGGGGTGCCAAGGTACAAAATGATGACTTCAGGTAAGTCCAAGACTAGCTCTCCTGCCAAGGTGATGCAGTATCTACCTATAATACCACTTTCTACAGAATTTATTTGCTAATTTTGTAGATGTGCAAAATTTTTCTTAGCATATAGAGACAAATATCCACTGACAAGTTCATACAACATCCTTTTGATTTCCCACAATCGAAGAAAATTGATTTTATTATATCCTGAATTTGGTGGAGATGTCAAAAATTTAAGACTTGCACTTTATACTAATGAGATATATCCAAGTACATTTAGCACCTAAAATATCACATGACCTATTATGATTGTTACAAACAATATTACTTCCTATTTGTATATGAAAAATAAGTATTTCATGCTGCCAATTTTAATATTAAGGCCAAAACAACTTGACAATAATATTTATGTTTACCTTGAGCCTTTGGTTGATGACTGAATGAAACTCTAGGAAGAAGGCATTATTAATTGTGATGATTCATGCAGAGAGACCTTTAATTTGCATGCCATGTTGTTTTCCAAGATTAGAGACTTTCTAATATATATGATTTTGTTTGGATACAATGTATTAGGAACCAAATTGTTCACTATGTGTGAGGAAAACATTGATTCAGTATGTTCAAAATATGGAGGAAAGACTGCATACCTTGTTCATCGAAGGTGTCTCCTAAAATGGAACCCTTACCAAAGGTTACACAAAGGTTTTAGTGTCCCAAATGAATAAGGAAATGCCCCTAAAACTATTCTAGGTGAATATGTTTATGAAAGAGTACAATGCATTGTCAATGAATTTGGTGTGAGACCATGTACTACACATGCATGTGATGAATCTATAACCACCTGGTATTTATCTCTCTTCCAACTATACACATATTGATTCATAATATATTCAAATTCATTCAATGACCTTCCTCATCATCATTTAGATGTTTTGGAACTATATGTAGCTCAATCGATGAGTGATGATGTCTAAATTGAAATTTTGAACTCAATTCATAATGTTGAGTGTCTTATTTAACATCTAGAGTATTTAATCTTTGATACCACTCAATATTATGATCTTAATGTAAATCTATATCTATTAGAATGAGTAGGAAAGTTGTGTCCATGTGGTGAATATTTCACCCAAATCAGAGCTTTGAGGACAAACATACATCTATTTCAGTTTTCCCTATTTCTAGCCTTTTTACATCTTATTTTTACCTTCCCCCCTAGGCCTTAGTTTTTTACCCAATTGGGTCCCATCTCAAGAGGAGCTCCTAAACACATTTGACCTACCCAAGCTTGGATTGAGGGTCACCCCCAACCTCACTCCCCTTTTTTTCCATGATTTTGACTTTCTTCACCATTAAACTTCTCCCCTAGTCATCCTGAACATTTCACTAAGTTTTACTAAGATATTAGGCAAGAAGAGGGGTATGAAGAACCCCTCCAACCATGGACACCCACTATGGTTGTTGACACAGTGGATGGAGCTACCCAACCCTCCTTGCAAACCTTTTTTAACCACATAGCTCTGTGAGAGTGTCCCCTTTGTTTTCAAATATTTTTCCTTGCCTTCTCATGCTTAGAAACCGCAACCTGTGAAGTAGAAAAATTCCAAGCTCAAACAACTTCGAAAAGCTATGTTCCATATGATCTACTTGCTTTTTTCCTCTTGCAAAGCCATCAACCCTCAAAATCTTCCTTCGGTATGTGGTGGCACCTCCCTTAGACCTGAGGATCTCCCACTCTCATTGTAGCTCGGTTACACCCATGCTTGTGAAAAAATGGTTGGGCATGCATGGAGTGTCTTCTCAAAGGAGATGAACTCCTCAACGATGGATCTCGAATAAGTAATATTGCTCTTCTCATGGCTAATTCTGAGCCTGATAATGCCAGCAAGATCATCAAAGACATTGTTTAAATGAAAGTCTATGGCTAGATTGACCTCCATGAAACTAGGAGGTCATCTGCAATAATAAGATGAAATACTTCCAAGCTCTTAGAATCAAGGAGTTTAAGATTACATTCATTAGTCTCTTTACTAATTAGATGTGTGAATGTATGCATGACCAAAAAAAAGAAATAGTTTTCCAATGGCTCACCAAGTCTTATGCCATTGATGAGCATAAAAGGAGAGGTTGACTCGCCATTAATGAGGATATCACAAGTAGTGGTGTCGAACATTTTCATGAGACAAATGAATAGGAAAATTCATCAACTTCTTTATTTTGAAGAGGGCATTCCAATTTACAATACTATATTAGGAAGATCCACCTTGACACACATCTTGTTATTTCCACCTTTGTTATGAAGTAATGAATTAGATCATTAGATAGGAGAATGGCCGATTGGGTTCTCATTCCTTCAACAAAAGTGCATTGATTATCATTGAAAATGGAAGGAACAACATCTTGAATTCTATTAGTGATGATTTTAGAAATGACTTTATAAACAATGTTACATAAAAAATAGGCCTATAGTTCTTAATAAGATGAAATCATTACATTTGGCATAAGTGTAATAAAGGTCCAATTTTCTTCCTTAAAATGTTTCCCTAAAGAAATCAAGTACAACAATAACATAATCATAATTTATGATATCCCAACTGAATTTACATAACCTACCATTGAAACTATCAAGACCGGGTCATTTATCAACATTCAAACCAGAAATAACCTCTTCAACGTCTTTTTTGGACATATACTTGTCAAGATCATGGTTATAAGATTCTAAAAGACAAGGGAAACCAAGAAAATCCAAGCAAGAGACATGTGAAGTATAATTATTATTTAAGATCTTGTTGTATAAGTAAAAAAAAAACTTTTAATATCAATCAAATTATTGAAAATGACACAATACACCACCATTTATTTAATGTGATTCCTTTTCCTTCTCATTTTAATTGAAGAATATAATATCTTAAAATTTGAATCACCTTCCTCCAACCACTGGATCATAGACTTTTTCCTAAAAAGAGACTCCTCATGAAGACATTCTTTGACACTATGCTTTCTGCAAGATTTAGCTTTATCATAGTGATCATCATTATTAGGCTCATTATCAAACAAAATAAGAAGATCAATAGCTTACTTCTAAATAATTCTAGCATTTTAACATAGGTTACAAACATAATCCTTTTCTCCATACCAAAAGATCATTTCTAAGTCTTTTCAGCTTCATATAGACAATAAATATAGGAAATCCGATGACCTCATTCTTTCACTAATTATTTACAACATCAATGAAATCTTCTCTATCAGTTAAAGCATAAACAAATCTGAAATGGGATATGATTTTCCTTTCCATATCAATAACAAGAGAGATCATTTTATGGTCACTATTAATCTTAGCAAAGGGAGTTCCATGATATTTGGAAAAGTTGTCCATAAAAACATTATTATGAAGAGCATTGTCTAGAAGTGACAATGTTCAAGCCATTCTGATGATTATCCCAATACAAGAAAGGACCGTTAAGAGAAAGTTTAGACAAAACATAATTGACCATACATACATTAAATTTATCCATGGACTTTTTAGTGGTAAGGCCTTTACCCATATAATCTTCATTTCTTCTAATAGAATTGAAGTCTATGAGAATAATTCAAGGATCCTACAAACTATAAGGATATCTAAAATATCATGCAAAACTCTAACTCTGTTAGAATCAATGTTATGACCATAAAAATTGTAAAAAAGAAATCATTTTGTCCAATGGCAACCTTAGACTTAAGAAACTGGAATGACTCAAAATGTTTGAAAATAGAGCAGTAAGATTTGTCTCAAAGAACAAGAAGACTTCTGAGAGAATGACTATTGTAATTAGTAACCCATACAAAGTTACTTAAAATTTTTCTCAAAATTTTACCATTTTTTACTTTATCTTAAATTAGGATAATAATGTGAGTTCAAAGCCTTAAAGCCTCCTCCTAGAGTTTATCGTCCTCAATGTTAAGACCTCTTAAGTTTTAAGAGACTGTGGTAAGAGCCTTTTTAGCTATTTGAAACATTTTCAACCTATTTATGGCTGGCTTGTAACTTTTTACATGTATCATAAACTAACTCTAGGTTATCAAACTTGTTAAAAGGAACAATTTGATTCTTCATCTTGTAAGTACTAATCTCCTTTTAGAATTTCTAGTTTCTTAACTCGCCTATTTTGGCACATTCATTAACCAATCAAAGAAATAATCACTTCTCAAGATTCAAATGAATGATGGGTGATTAGATGTTCCACAAATTTTATCTTTCCAGTGACATTAAACTAACTAACATCCAAGGAACTCATCCCGCATATCAAAGGTACATTTCTAACATCATTCTCAATGCCGATCACCCATTTTTGTTAAATCAAACCCACTACACCCATTAATAAGCTACTTATTCAAAAGTTAGCCTGATCTGGTGAACCCTAGTAGCAGCTTCATCCTTAAACTATTTAACTATACAAATCACATGAAACAACCTATTAGTTATAGAAGTCAACTGAATTAATGAAGTTGATTAACTTCATAAAGTTGAACTAACTTCATGAAGTTATCCTAACATAGAATATCACTATTTTTCTCATCGCTTTGGAAGCCTATATTAGCAAAAAGTATTCCATTGGCTTAAATTCGACCCACTTACTAAAATCCATCCCAATTTGTTAGTATGAGCTACTTAGTCTCCTGCATCGACTCATCTACAAAGATCAACCATTTCCACCTTAGGGTTGGTCAGTTTGCCTTTGACCACACTTATAAATAAAATATCTCAACAAAAAAACCCAAAGGAAGAGCATCTTCTATATTCTCACATTGCATATCATACCTATTAACTGTGTATTCCAAAGGATCAAATTCACTCTAACCTCATCCACTATAGTCTCCACCTCCATATCCTCCCTCAAAGCTCCATTTTTTTCCCATTCCACCTTCTTTGAGGAAGCCCATATCTTTTACACCATACACAACCTTCCCTACACATTTATGCATCCATATTCATCTTCTTCTAGAATAATTATTGGTTAGGTGAACATGAGGAAGAATAAAGGAAAGTGAGGATAGAATAATATAAGTATTATGAAAAGAAGATGAAAACATTGTGATAGAGGAACCACTCCTCCTAGAGACATTTTCTTCTATTTTTCTATATATATATTGTTATACTTTCTTTATTTTTTTCCATATTGTATCTTTCATGTGTGCCAACTAATCTTGTGCATTGCTACTTAACCTCCATATTTTATGTGCCCTATATTTTACGTGCCAACTAAGCTTTTAGAATATGTGCCCCATATTTTATTGTATTTTTAGTTTCATACTATGCTAGTGATTAATGATCTGATGTGGCATGTTTATGTCTATTTTTCCTATTAATTGCAATTTCTTGGTTGTTGATGTCTTCTTAGCTAACTTAGCCATTTTGAAACACTTGTGAGAGAATTGGCCCAAATAGGGTGGGAAGCCATTGTAGACACAAATCTCTAAAAGGAAAATTGGGTCATGGGTAGAGGTGTTAGTATCCCTCCTCAAGAGAGTTTTTGGATTAAAAACCTTGGGATTAGTTCATATTTCCCGAATTCTCTTGGGTGTAAGAGGCAAACTATGGAGAATTTCTCTATTTGTTTCATATCCTTAAGAGAGATATCTAATGACATTTAGAATTTTAATTTTGCCTTGGGAGAGTGGGTGGAATGTCCCTAGGATATATACCACACATTATTCTAAGTTAGGTTTTTAGTTTCTCTTTTAGAATCGAAGTTTTGTCTATATCCAAGAAGATTGTACATAGGCAAAATTATTTGTAGTTTACATGTCCTACACCTCCTTCTCCTTCTGAATAGAGTTATAGAACATGCACCAGTTTTTTTTTTCATCTTTGTTTCTAACATTGTTTTAGTTCTAAACATATCACGCCTTATTATTCTTCTCTTATCAAAGAAAGAACAATACCTTAGTTGTAAAAAACCCACCCCTCAACAACCCCCAATTAAGGAAGGCCAAGAATCTAGAGCCGTTATCCCAAAAAAAGATCATCTGGTTTTGCAAATAATAAAAATAATTAATTAAATTCTACCACAACTATGCTTAATGCAGGGTATAAAAATTACTTTTCACATACCTTTCAGAAATAGGAATACATAACTTTACCCACATAAAGAGCTAACTAAAAATCCTCTGAACATTATTTTGCCTTGTTCCTTTTCAATGTCACCTTTGATGGAACATTCTTTTCCATGTTCGTGACTGCATATTTCCCTAAAAAGTCGACAAACAAAATGTTAGTCAGTATAACAAATTATATTGATATGCGGGGGAAACCAAACGTTTGCACATGATTGTAACAACATAACCACATCAATTATTTTTTACAAAACAAAATGTTCATTTTTCTTATTAACCTCTCTACCATTTTTACTCAACCTATGGTACACCCTTCTAGGTTCTTTTTCATGCAGTGGACAAAAAGTCCACCTTCTCAATCTGGAGACCAAGTGCCAAGTTGGTCTTCCCAATCTTGAGCTTGACCTAGATGTCCTTCCAATTTTGGGGCCTGGTACAATCTCATGAGTCCTTCCCAATCTGGGGCCTAGTCTGATCCCATGGGACCTTCCCAATATGGGGCATGATATGACCTCATATGACCTCCTTCATTTCCTTTCATTCAAACATCCAGAGGTATGTAAGGACCCTGACCTATGTTTTGGGATAACCTTGTTTGTTTTTCTTAAGCATGTTGCTTAGCACCTTTCTCTAATCATTTGAGATGTAATTAGGGCATGTTGCAAGCTTGAGTTCCTTGTTTAATCTTGTTTGGTTGATGCTTGTATTTTATGGAGTGTTTTTGGTGCAAATTGCAATTTATCCAGGATTAGGGTTGATGTGCAAGTTTTCTGCCTCTAGTGTGTTCCTTCTCTCTCTTTCCATCATCTAGAGGAGAGAGATGGGCATCTTCAATGGACAGCGTTGGGTGGTGACATCCTTGGTGATGTTTTGAACACATGTTTGAGGTGTGCCTTACACCTAGTATCGGGCTTGAGAGCCTTGAAGAGGCTTTGTATCGGTTTATGGGTGTCTGGAGTTGCACCCCATTAGTTTGTGGTGACTAGAGTTTCACCCTTATTGGTTGTGAGAGGGTATACATGTGGTATCAGGAAAGACCATGATAGGTGACCTAGTGGGCAAGACATAGATCTTATCACCTTGTTTGCATGGTGTTGTGCATGTAGATCTTTCTCGTGGACATGTAGAACCTATGTTCTTAAGGTGGTGACACCTCTCCCATGATCTCTCTCTCATCCCTCTTATATATATGCCCCTTTCTCCCCATGCAAGAGAATCTGTTTGTCCATCCTTTCTTTCCTCTTCCTTGGTAGATGATCTTGAGCTAGAAGACCTCTCTTGGAAGCTTGGTGGACGAGTCCCAAGCTTGTGGTGTTCCCTTCATCTTCTACCTCGGTAAGATATGGTTTCTAGCTCTCTTTATCTCCTTCTTTCTTCTTCTCGGCCATGGATCTTGGTTATCTTTCTTTCATCCTAAACCCTCCTAACCTTGGATCCATCTTGTTTCTTGGGAGGTGTTGTAATGACCAAGCTTGGAAGGTCTTCTTCTACCTTGAGCTCGTGAAGCTTGGAGCTTGACCTTGGATCTTGGTGGTGATCTTTGAGGCTGGTTATAAAACTATAAACCTTCTTTGTTATTATCGCTCCTTATATGATATCTTATTCTTCATCTTTGGTTCATTATCTCTTTCTATTAGTAGTTATTCTTGATTGTTTTGAGATCTGTTTTGAAGAAAGGAGCTATGTTTAGTTGTTGCCCTTATGTTATACCTTCTTGATTTGGTATAGACCAGTGATCTTAGGTTGAAGATGATGAGGTCGAAACGTTGTGGTGGGTTGTCCTCACAGTCTATTTGTAATGAACCATCACACCTTATGACAAGCCGTCATGACTTTGGTGAGGCTTGGTTCAACACACATTGGTAGCGCCTAGGTCATCATGCATTATGCATGAATAGGGTGTTATGGGTCAAGATGGTTAACTTGGCATGTGGTTGTTAACCCTCCTAGTTGCAGCCAATAGACTCTTGCCTCTAGAGTAGTCCACACGAACCAAGTAGAACTCCTATCGTCTTGTAAGGACAAACACGAAGGAGTTTCCCCTCCTATTGATGTACTGTCACCAACATACTCTCCCACAAAAATGATCCCCAGTTGTTTCTCTCCCATTGGCTATCCATCCCTAGTCGGGTAGGACTTGCCTGGGCTCTCGTGGTTACCACAACCTAGAGAGGACAACAATTGTCAAAGTAACTGATTATCAATTATTTGTGTAACAATTGTGTTATGGGAAGCCCCTAGTACCCCTCTATATATAGGAGGGGTTAGGGTCAAGGTTTCCAGTCCCCAACCAATGTGGGACTAAAGCGGGAGTGCAAAGAACAAGTAGATCTTGAATTTCACAACAATTCTGGAAGATTCACAACCTGCGTGTGACAAAACGTTTGTCTTGCCATGTGAGACGGTCGTCTCGCATGCAAGACAGTCATTTCACTAAGCAAAACGGTCACCTAGGATGAGAGACTATTGTCTCGTAAGAGAGACGATCATTTCACACTTTCCCTGTCAGATATGAATTGACAAATTGTTTCATATTTAATCTCATACATTAGTTTACTTGCACCCCAAGTATGTGCAACTGAAATGAGTTCAGGAAAACTCTAGAACCTTCATTCGTCCCAACCGGGCCATCTCACACAAGTAAGATGCATGTCTCACTCACCTAAATGACCGTCTGGTGAGTTTGACTCGATTTGATCGGTTCAATATCTTGAACCGGTCGGTTCATAGGGCAAAACTAAGCAAATTCGATTTTCAATCTTCCTGACAACCTAAAAGGCCGTCTCAACACATGAGACGCCCGTCTGGCTACCCAAATGGCCGTCTCACCCAGTGAGATGGTCATTTGATAGTTCATTCAGCCAATCCATCGATCTATTGTGTGAATGGAGTGCCCAAACACATTAGTACTTAATTCAATTTTAATTCAAGATCAAACTTCTCTTCTAGATGAGTTCCTATGTGTGTGACACTACAGGTCCCATATAATATTGGCAGTGAATGTCCATAACTAGCTTATGACATCACAAGAAAAGAGTGGTTCATAGTCACACGTCATTGCTACCTAAGTGAATGGAAAGTTGGGGAGAAACTTCAACCTACAATCTATGTTTGGTGTTATAGTGTTTGTATAGTTCCTTTGTCACTGATATCCAGATTGAACTAAAAGCATGGATCATTCACCCTCATTATTATTGAGTCTTGTTCCTTGAACTAAAGCAGACTACATGAGATATACGTAAGCTCAATATCACATATTGACTCACATGCGTATGGCCATACTTTTCTTAGTCTCACTAATCAAGAGGCTTTGGATATCATACTCCTATTGGAGGGAAAAATCCCATATCTATCACTCAAAGTCAATCCCCATGTGTCAAAGTCACCCAATCATCACCATTATAACAACCCATATTTCAGGATTGTGTTTGATGATGTCAAAGTGTACCCAATGACATGTGTTGACTACAGTGATTTTAGGTCTAAGAACCACAACCACCACCATCAATGTGAGACCTAACTATAACTTCCATGATGATGGCTTCCATGTGCTAGTATCATGGTGGGTATGTCCAATACACTGTTCCCTAACATGCATATGCGTGCTTGGTTTGATATTGCCATATCATCACTAATGAGATTTAGTCATCAACCAACTCACACTCTGATCTTATGTGTTACTGTTTTCTATCTACCTTCCACAATAACAACCGATTAAGGACATAATGAGAATGTATACACTCTTAATATCCATATGATCTCATTCTTCCAAGTCACATACTTGAAGACATACGTTATTGAGTAATATTATTCTCTATACATTTATTATGTAATTCATTATCTCATAACTAAATATACAAAATAAATAGGAAGCTTCCCTTTATTATTATCAAATCAGGTATCTAATATCATATCCCAATCATCACATGACTGGATCCTTGGGCATACATACCAATAGACTCCCACTTGCACTTAGAGCCAATCACCCACAAATCTCATCCTGAGTGACCTAACATGATCATCATGCTTCTGTTGTGTATATGCTTTTATAGAGGGTTTAGCAACGTTTGCTTTTAAGTTAGTATTTTTTAATTTTCTCATCTCTTGATTGTCTGACTACTCGTTTGATATGGAAGTGTCGTAGTATGCTATCTGAGATTCCTAGCCTAATTAGTATCTTCATTGTTGTCATCAGTATGTCTACTATGTCATTAATGGTTTGGAACCTCACATAAGTTCACACCTATGAACTTCTTGATCCATAAAACATCGTCTATTGTTCTTATAACATAGAGATACTCGACTTCTTTTGTAGACTTGAACAACTATCATTAGTTCATAACTCTTTCTAGCTTACAGTTTGCATTTAATTTCAAACACTATTGCAATCATTTTGTCAATTTGGAAGCTTGCATGGGTGTAACCCTTTACATCCAACTGTTCCTTATTACCATAACCACAGATCCAATCATTTAAGTGCTTCACAAGCACATATGGATGTTCATGATGGTATTTCAGTGACTCTCACTAGTATCTGACATATACCATCTCGTCATGTCCAATACATACGAGATTGCTAGATAGGTATATATGTGTCCTCTCATCATGTGAAGTATAATTATTATTTAAGATCTTGTTGTATAAGTCAAAAACAAAACTTTTAATATCAATTAAATTATTGAAAATGACACAATACACCACCATTTATTTAATGTGATTCCTTTTCCTTCTCATTTTAATTGAAGAATATAATATCTTAAATTTTGAATCACCTTCCTCCAACCACTGGTTCATAGACTTTTTTCTAAAAAGAGACTCCTCATGAAGACATGCTTTGACAATATACTTTCTGCAAGATTTATCTTTATCATAGTGATAATCATTATTAGGCTCATTATCAAACAAAATAATAAGATCAATAGCTTACTTCTCAATAATTCTAGCATTTTAACATAGGTTACAAACATAATACTTTTCTCCATACTAAAAGATCATTTCTAAGTCTTTTCAGCTTCATATAGAGAATAAATATAGGAAATCCTATGACCTCATTCTTTCACTAATTGTTTACAACATCAATGAAATTTTCTCTATCAGTTAAAGCATAAACAAATCTAAAATGGGATATGATTTTCCTTTCCATATCAATAACAAGAGAGATCATTTTATGGTCACTATTAATCTTAGGAAAGGGAGTTCCATGATATTTGGAAAAGTTGTCCATAAAAACATTATTATGAAGAGCATTGTCTAGAAGTGACAATGTTCAAGCCATTCTGATGATTATCCCAATAGAAGAAAGGACCGTTAAGAAAAAGTTTAGACAAAACATAATTGACCATACATACATTAGATTTATCCATGGACTTTTTAGTGGTAAGGCCTTTACCCATCTAATCTTCATTTCTTCTAATAGAATTGAAGTCTAAGAGAATAATTCAAGGATCCTACAAACTATAAGGATATCTAAAATATCATGCAAAACTCTAACTCTGTTAGAATCAATGTTATGACCATAAAAAATTGTAAAAAAGAAATCATTTTTTCCAATGGAAACCTTAGACTTAAGAAACTGGAATGACTCAAATTTTTTGAAAATAGAGCAGTAAGATTTGTCTCAAAGAACAAGAACACTTAGAAAGAATGATTATTGTAATTAGTAACCCACACAAAGTTACTTAAAAATTTACTAAAAAATTTACCATTTTTTACTTTATCTTAAATTAGGATAATAATGTGAGTTCAAAGCCTTAAAGCCTCCTCCTAGAGTTTATACTCCTCAATGTTAAGACCTCTTAAGTTTTAAGAGACTGTGGTAAGAGCCTCTTCAGCCATTTGAAACATTTTCAACCTATTTGTGGCTGGCTTGTAACTTTTTACATGTATCATAAACTAACTCTAGGTTATCAAACTTGTTAAAAGGAACAATTTGATTCTCCATCTTTAAGTACTAATCTCCTTTTAGAATTTCTAGTTTCTTAACTCGCCTATTTTGGCACATTCATTAACCAATCAAAGAAAAAATCACTTCCTCAAGATTCAAATGAATGATAGGTGATTAGGTGTTCCGTAAATTTTATCTTTCCAATGACATTAAACTAACTAACATCCAAGGAACTCAGCCCTCATATCAAAGGTACATTTCTAACATCATTCTCAATGCCGATCACCCATTTTTGTTAAATCAAACCCACTACACCCATTAATAAGATACTTATTCAAAAGTTATTCTGATCTGGTGAACCCTAGTAGCAACTTCATCCTTAAACTATTTAACTATACAAATCACATGAAACAACCTATTAGTTATAGAAGTCAACTGACTTAATGAAGTTGATTGACTTCATAAAGTTGAACTAACTTCACGAAGTTGTCCTAACTTAGAATCTCACTATTGTTCTCATCTCTTTGGAAGCCTATATTAGCAAAAAGTATTCCATTGGCTTAAAGTCGACCCACTTACTAAAAGCCATCCCAATTTGTTAGTATGAGCTACTTAGTCTCCTGCATCGACTGATATACAAAGATGAACCATTTCCACCTTAGGGTTGGTCAGTTTGCCTTTGACCACACTTATAAATAAAATATCTCAACAAAAAAACCCAAAGGAAGAGCATCTTCTATATTCTCACATTGCATATCATACCTATTAACTGTGTATTCCAAAGAATCAAATTCACTCTAACCTCATCCACTATAGTCTCCACCTCCATATCCTCCCTCAAAGCTCCATTTTTTTCCCATTCCACCTTCTTTAAGGAAGCCCATATCATTTACACCATACACAACCTTCCCTACACATTTATGCATCCATATTCATCTTCTTCTAGAATAATTATTGGTTAGGTGAACATGAGGAAGAATAAAGGAAAGTGAGGATAAAATAATATAAGTATTATGAAAAGAAGATAAAAACATTGTGATAGAGGCTATGGCGATAGAGGTACCACTCCTCCTAGAGACATTTTATTCTATTTTTCTATATATATATTGTTATACTTTCTTTATTTTTGTCCATATTGTATCTTTCATGTGTGCCAACTAATCTTGTGCATTGCTACTTAACCTCCATATTTTATGTGCCCTATATTTTATGTGCCAACTAAGCTTTTAGGATATGTGCCCCATATTTTATTGTATTTTTAGTTTCATACTATGCTAGTGATTAATGATCTAATGTGGCATGTTTATGTGTATCCTTCCTATTAATTGCAATTTCTTGGTTGTTGATGTCTTCTTAGCTAACTTAGCCATTTTGAAACACTTGTGAGAGAATTGGCCCAAATAGGGTGGGAAGCCATTGTAGACTCAAATCTCTAAAAGGAAAATTGGGTCATGGGTAGAGGTGTTAGTATCCCTCCTCAAGAGAGTTTTTGGATTACAAAACTTGGGATTAGGTCATATTTCCCAAATTTTCTTGGGTGTAAGAGGAAAACTATGGAGAATTTCTCTATTTGTTTCATATCCTTAAAATAGATATCTAATGACATTTAGAATTTTAATTTTTCCTTGGGAGAGTGGGTGGAATGTCCCTAGGATATCTACCACACATTATTCTAAGTTAGGTTTTTAGTTTCTCTTTTAGAATCTAAGTTTTGTCTATATCCAAGAAGATTGTACATAGGCAAAATTATTTGTAGTTTACATGTCCTAGACCTCCTTCTCCTTCTTAATAGAGTTATAGAACATGCACCCATTTTTTTTTCATCTTTGTTTCTAACATTTTTATAGTTCCTAAACATATCATGCCTTATTATTCTTCTCTTATCAAAGAAAGAACAATACCTTAGTTGTAACAACCCCACCCCTCAACAACCCCCAATTAAGGAAGGCCAAGAATCTAGAGCCATTATCCCAAAAAAAGATCATATGGTTTTGCAAATAATAAAAAATAATTAATTAAATTCTGCCACAACTATGCTTAATGCAGGGTATAAAAATTACTTTTCACATACCTTTTAGAAATAGGAATACAGAACTTTACCCACATAAAGAACTAACTAACAATCCTCTGAACATTATTTTGCCTTGTTCTTTTTCAATGTCACCTTTGATGGAACATTCTTTTCCATGTTTGTGACTGCATATTTCCCTAAAAAGTCAAAAAACAAAATGTCAGTTAGTATAACAAATTATATTGATATGTGGGGGAAACTAAACGTTTGCACATAATTGTAACAACATAACCACATCAACTATTTTTTACAAAACAAAATTTTCATTTTTCTTATTAACCTCTCTACTATTTTTACTCAACCTATGGTACACCCTTCTAGGTTCTTTTTCATGCAGTGGATAAAAAGTCCACCTTCTCAATCTGGAGACCAAGTGCCAAGTTGGTCTTCCCAATCTGGGGCCTGACCTAGATGTCCTTCCCATTTTGGGGCCTGGTACGATCTCATGAGTCCTTCCCAATCTGGGGCCTGGTCTGATCTCATGGGACCTTCCCAATCTGGGGCCTGATCTGACCTCATATGACCTTCTTCATTTCCTTTCATTCAAACATCCAGAGGTGGTATGTAAGGACCCTGACCTGTGTTTTGGGATAACCTTGTTTGTTTTTCTTAAGCATGTTGCTTAGCACCTTTCTCTAATAATTTGAGATGTAATTAGGGCATGTTGGAAGCTTGAGTTCCTTATTTAATCTTGTTTGGTGGATGCTTGTGTTTTGTGGAGTGTTTTTGGTGAAAATTGCAATTTATCCAGGATTAGGGTTGATGTGCAAGTTTTCTACCTCTAGTGTGTTCCTTCTCTCTCTTTCCATCATCTAGAGGAGAGAGATGAGCACCTTGCTCAGATAGTGTTGGGTGGTGACATCCTTGGTGATGTTTTGAACACATGTTTGAGGTGTTCCTTGCACCTAGCATTGGGCTTGAGAGCCTTGAAGAGGCTTTGTATCAGTTTAAGGGTGTCTTGAGTTTCACCCCATTGGTTTGTAGTGTCTAGAGTTTCACCCCTATTGGTTGTGAGAGGGTATACATGTGGTATCAAGAAAGACCATGATAGGTGACCTAGTGGGCAAGACATAGATCATATCACCTTGTTTGCATGGTGTTGTGCATGTGGCTCTTTCTCGTGGACATGTGGAACCTATGCTCCTAAGGTGGTGACACCTCTCCCATGATCTCTCTCTCATCCCTCTTGTATATGTGCCCCTTTCTCCTCATCCAAGAGAATCCTTTTGTCCATCTTTGCTTTCCTCTTCCTTGGTAGACGATCTTGAGCTAGAAGACCTCTCTTGGAAGCTTGGTGGACGAGTCCCAAGCTTGTGGTGTTCCCTTCATCTTCTACCTTGGTAAGATATGGTTTCTAGCTCTCTTTTTCTCCTTCTTTCTTCTTCTCAGCCAAGGATCTTGGTTATCTTTCTTTCATCCTAAACCCTCCTAACCTTGGATCCATCTTCTTTCTTGGGAGGTGTTGTAACGACCAAGCTTGGAAGGTCTTCTTCTACCTTGAGCTCGTGAAGCTTGGAGCTTGACCTTGGATCTTGGTGGTGATCTTTGAGGATGGTTATAAAACTAAAAACCTTCTTTGTTATTATCGCTCCTTATATGATATCTAATTCTTCATCTTTGGTTCATTATCTTTCTATTAGTAGTTCTTCTTGATGGTTTTGAGATCTATTTTGAAGAAAGAAGCTATGTTTAGTTGTTGCCCTTGAGTTATACCTTCTTGCTTTGGTAGAGACGAGTGATCTTTGGTTGAAAATGATGCGGTCGAAATGTTTTGGTGGGTTGTCCTCACGGCCTATTTGTAATGAACCATCACACCTTGTGACAAGTCGTCATGACTTTGGTGAGGTTTGGTTCAACACACATTGGTAGTGCCTAGGTCATCATGCATTATGCATGAATAGGGTGTTATGGGTCAAGATGGTTAACTTGGCCTATGGTTGTTAACCCTCCTAGTTGCAGCCAATAGACTCTTACCTCTAGAGTAGTCCACACGAACCAAGTAGAACTCCTATCGTCTTGTAAGGATGGACAAGAAGGAGTTGTCCCTTCTATTGGTGTACTATCACCAACATACTCTCCCACAAAAATGATCCCCAATTGTTTCTCTCCCGTTGGCTATCCATCCCTAGTCGGGTAGGACTTTCCTAGGCTCTCGTGGTTACCACAACCTAGAGAAGACAACAATGGTCAAAGTAACTGATTATCAATTATTTGTGTAGCAGTTTTGTTCTGGGAAGCCCCTAGTACCCCTCTATATATAGGAGGGGTTAGGGTCAAGGTTTCCAGTCCCCAGCCAATGCAGGACTAAAGTGGGAGTGCAAAGAACAAGTAGATCTTGAATTTCACAACAATTCTCGAAGATTCACAACATGCGTGCATGTGACAAAACGGTTGTCTTTCCATGTGAGACGGTCGTCTCGCATGCAAGATAGTCATTTCGCTAAGAAAAACGGTCACCTAGGATGAGAGACTATTGTCTCGTAAGAGAGACGATCATTTCACACTTTCCCAGTCATATATGAATTGACAAATTGTTTCATAATTAATCTCACACATTAGTTTACTTGCACCCCAAGTATGTGCAACTGAAATGAGTTCTGGAAAACTCCAATACCTTCATTCGTCCCAACCGGGCCATCTTACACAAGTAAGATGCATGTCTCACTCACCCAAATGACCGTCTGGTGAGTTTGAGTCGATTTGATCGGTTCAATAGCTTGAAACGGTCAGTTCATAGGGAAGAACTAAGCAAATTCGATTTCCAATCTTCCTCACAACCTGAAAGGTCGTCTCAAAACATGAGACACCCGTATGGCTACCCAAATGGCCGTCTCACCCAGTGAGATGGTCATTTGATAGTTCATTCAGCCAATCCATCGATCTATTGTGTGAATGGAGTACCCAAACAATTTAGTACTTAATTCAATTATCATTCAAGATCAAACCCCTCTTCTATATGATTTCCTATGTGTGTGACCCTATAGGTCCCATATAATATTGGTAGTGAATGTCCATAACTAGCTTATGACATCACAAGAAAAGAGTGGTTCCTAGTCGTACATCATTGCTACCTAAGTGAATGGAAAGTTGGGGAGAAACTTCAACCTACAATCTATGTTTGGTGTTATAGTGTTTGTATAGTTCCTTTATCACAGATATCCAAATTGAACTAAAGGCATGGAGCATTCATCCTCATTATTATTGAGTCTTGTTCCTTGAACTAAAGCAGACTGCATGAGATATACGTAAGCTCAATATCACATATTGACTCACATCCATATGGCCATACTTTTCTTAGTCTCACTAATCATGAGGCTTTGGATATCATACTCCTATTGGAGGGAAAAATCCCATATCTATCACTCAAA
This sequence comes from Alisma plantago-aquatica, assembly GCA_963693085.1. Taxonomy (NCBI): domain Eukaryota; kingdom Viridiplantae; phylum Streptophyta; class Magnoliopsida; order Alismatales; family Alismataceae; genus Alisma; species Alisma plantago-aquatica. Next base: position 334,584,084 of record OY856411.1, on the reverse strand, counting down.
GTCAATCCACATGTGTCAAAGTCTCCCAATCATCACCATTATAACAACCCATGTTTCAGGATTGTGTTTGATGATGTCAAAGTGTACCCAATGACATGTGATGACTACAGTGATTTTAGGTCTAAGAACCACAACCACCACCATCAATGTGAGACCTAACTATAACTTCCATGATGATGGCTTCCATGTGCCAGTATCACGGTGGGTATGTCCAATACACTGTTCCCTAACATGCATATGCGTGCTTGGTTTGATATTGCCATATCATCACTAATGAGATTTAGTCATCAACCAACTCACACTCTGATCTTATGTGTTATTGTTTTCTATCTACCTTCCACAATAACAACCGATCAAGGACATAATGAGAATGTATACACTCTTAATATCCATATGATCTCATTCTTCCAAGTCACATACTTGAAGACATACATTATTGAGTAATATTATTCTCTATACATTTATTATGTAATTCATTATCTCATAACTAAATATACAAAATAAATACGAAGCTTTCCTTTATTATTATCAAATCAGGTATCTAATATCATATCCCAATCATCACATGACTAGATCCTTGGGCATACATACCAATAGACTCCCACTTGCACTTAGAGCCAATCACCCACAAATCTCATCTTGAGTGACCTAACATGACCATCATGCTTTTGCTGTGTATGTGCTTTTATAGAGGGTTTAGCAACGTTTGCTTTTAAGTCAGTATTTTTTAATTTTCTCATCTCTTGATTGTACGACTACTCATTTGAGATGGAAGTATTGTAGTATGCTATCTGAGATTCCTAGCCTAATTAGTATCTTCATTGTTGTCATCAGTATGTCTACTATGTCATTAATGGTTTGGAACCTCACATAAGTTCACACATATGAACTTCTTGATCCATACAATATCCTCTATTGTTCTTATAACATAGAGATACTCGACTTCTTTTGTAGACTTGAACAACTATCATTGGCTCATATCTCTTACTATCTTACAATTTTCTTTTAATGTCAAACACTATTGCAATCATTTTGTCAATTTGTAAGCTTGCATGGGTGTAACCTTTTACATCCAACTGTTCCTTATTACCATAACCAAAGATCCAATCATTTAGGTGCTTCGCAAGCACATAAGGATGTTCATGATGGTATTTTAGTGACTCTCACTGGTATCTGACATATACCATCTCGTCATGTCTAATACATACCCCATGGAACATGCACAAGTTTTCTCTCATTGATTCTTGCATGTTGAACCCTTTAGCATCTTACCAATGTATGAGCTTTTACTTAGGTCAAAAAGCTTTCTAGATATATCTCTATAGACCTCAATCCCTATCACATAGGATGTGCCTAAACCCTTCATATAGAAGGTACTTTTCTTGCAAGGTTTTATCATTTGCAGGATAAGTACATTATTACCCATCATTATGTGGAATATCAACATGATCCCACTAAATATTTTGTAATCACATATTCCATCTTCATTCTGACTCAAGTCAAACCCTTTTACTGTCTTGTTAAATCGAAGATTCCAACTCTGAGATGCTTGCTTCAATCCTCAGATTGACCTTTGTAGATTATAGAATTAATTTGCATTAATGGATTTCTAAAACCATGAGGCTATATCACATACAAATTTTCTTAATTATTCCAATTAAGGAATGCAATTTTAACATCCGTATGCCAAATCTTATAGTCATACTAAGCTACAACAACAAACATGATTCTGATGGATTTAACCATGGTAACTGGTAAAAGGCTTCATCACGTTCAACAATTTGAACTAGTTTGAAACTCTTTGTAACCAATATACCAATCCATGTTGGTCTTCCTACAAAGATCCAAATGCATCCTATGGGTTTTACCCCTTCAAGTGGATCCAACAAGGCCATACCTTGTTGGTATACATGGATTCCATCATAGATCTCATGGCCTCAAGCCATTTTTTTAGAATGTGGTTCCTCATTAGTTTCTAGGTAGGGAGTTAAATCATCACTATTATCAACTTACCGCCTTTTTGAGTTATAAGATATCATAATCTTTCAAACTCAATACATTCTACTAAAACTATGAGTTATGTGTTTACATAAGGAACTTGAGATTCCACAATAAATTGTGATTCTCCTTGTTCCTATTGTACCTCTTTTATGATGGAGTGGACTTTTGGAGTCCTTAATCATCCAATGACATAAGTAAAATCATAAGGTCGAATAATATTGAGAGTTACAAGATTTTTACAAAGTAGGTGTTGATGTGATGTTGATATCATGGTTAAGATCTCTCTTTTAATGGCTTTTTGACGAATTTAATTGATTTTTCTAATAGTTGAGTTTTGACGCCAAACTTGTGTGCAAAGTAGCTTGAGTTTTGAGGAAGCAATGGTTAAAATTTGGTGGCAATCGGATATTCCTAGAAGGAGTTATTTAGGTTTGAAATGTGTGAAATAATGTGCTTTTTTTGGTGTTTGATGGACCAAAGTTTAATATCCCTGCCCTAGTTTGGCTGTGTCACGCGCCCCTTCTAAGTGGCGGGCTGCGTGCCCTAGATCTTTGATCTTGTGGTTGCAGGCAGTCACAAGGAGCGAAAGCCACTGATCATCCTTGAGGAGTGTTGATCCTGACCCTTGGATATAGATCAGACAACTTCTGGCTATCCTCTACCTTTCGGTTACAGTAAGGCAATGGAGGACCGTAAACACCTCAATCTCTCCATCTTCGCACGTCGTGGACGTGGACTTAAGATGTGCATTTGACCGTGTGGGAATTTTGGTCTTGATAAGATGAAGCCGGTGACCCCTCAATCAAGAGTAGAGACTGAGGAACGAGGGAGTATGAAACCACCCCTACCTCGTCTCATCTCCATCCTTTCTCACAGACCACGGGAGAAGAAGAAAGCATGGATCACAAAGGTTCCTGGAATGGTGATGCTTGCAAACTAGAGGAAATGGGAAGAGCCTGGTGGCCAATCACATGCCATAGGGACTAGAGAAGTAGATCCCCAAACTCGTCCGACGTAGCAGTTTTGGAGGCGGTGAGGCCATCATCTTGGAGCTCAGGCCACACACCTGTGGAAACCTGTGGGGAGAAGGTTTTGGCGGCCAACCACATGACAAAGAGAGGTCGATGGAGGCATCGAGAACAGACACACAACGGCGTCGAGCGGAGGATAGAGCATGGTCGCACAAGAGCTTCATGGAGCCCCAGCCCAACGAGCGATGCATCTTGAGGAACTGCACCAGACAGGGGCAGTAAACCGGCGTCGACAAGCCTAGATGCGAGGCTGAGAGGGCAGAGTAGCACCTTGATGGGGTTGCTAGCTTGCCGGAGAAGAGGCTTGCAGCGACGCCCTAGCGACCAGGAGGTAGAGGATCCCTCACCCAGGTCTGATCCAGCGGCGGCGCCCTGCGGAAACGGAGAAGAGTCCGCTATACGTGAGAAATTGGAGAAGAAGAGGCGGACTGGGCCCAGTTGCCTGACGGACGAACCAAAGAAATAGGATCGGTCTGTGCTAGTTAACTCATGGTCCAGCCACGCTGAACCGGCTGGCTCAAGCAAAGGAGCAACGTGCCCTAGAAGCCACGTGTCGGCTGGCTTTTGGCCCAAAAAGGTAAACCATTCAGTAAATATCCAGTTCTTAGATAATTCATAGAATTTAGCCTGCTTATCGGAAAAATACAAACCAGGTACCAAAACGTTCAAAAAAATGCGTAGAACAATATGAAACCATAATATCAAGATTTTTATGATTAAATATCACCAATATCATGTAAGATGTGTAATTCTTGTTTAATGGATAATAAATAGCAAATGATGACATAAAATCATGGAAAAATATCAGTAAGTCTATAATTATGTATAGAATGCATATGATGTTAGATATGGTCTTGTTTATGCATGAAAGCATATAATTTTATTAATATGGCTAATTACGGCTAATAATGCTAAAGATGATGCAATTAATACATGCATGCTCAATAAATGATGAGATTTACAGAAAACCCTCATATCTATAACTGGAAGATAATATATAAATATGAGATCAGTTGTATACATGAAATTCATGTTACATGAGGATGACCCTTAATACATATGATGTAACCCTAATATGGTTAATGAATGCGACATAATGTTAAATATGTTCACATAATAATGTGACCCATGAGTATATCCAGTTGATGAACTATAATCTGGAATATGACATCAGTAAGATAAATATAAGGAAAGAATACAAGTAATCATGAGAATATCCTAATGAGCTAAGTGAAACCCTAATGAACACAATTAGGGTTAAGATGAGATATAAGAAGATGAGAACCTAATGATAGTATATGGTCTTGTGTTGATCAGGTTTAACCAAGTTATAGATGACATGAGGAATATGTGTGATTAGGATGTTGCTTGATCAAGGTATGCCATTACCTCTTGGTTGGCTTATTATGTAGTATGCTTGTGTTATATGGTAGTACAAACTTGGCATATGATATTGATTGAAATGATTGTTCTTGTATGATATGTTGCGTGATTTTCCATACTTATTTCTATGAACACATGAAACATAAGATATCTGGTCCATTATATGATAGCACTAAATCTCTTTGGTAGAATAGTGCATTGATGAAAGTAGTAAATCTCTTTGGCAGAATAGTACACGTGAGCACTAAATCTCTTTGGCAGAATAGTGCATTTATGAAGTACTAAATCTCTTTGGCAGAATAGTACATGTGAGCACTAAATCTCTTTGGTATAATAGTGCATGTGGTTGATCAAGTTAACATATAATGGAAATGTGCCTAAAATATGTGTTATCTTCTGGTAACAAATATCTTTGTGCAACTATACACCTTTTCTTATATTTTGATTAATGCTGCCAAGTATTAGTTTTATCTTATTGCCAAGATGTGATGAGAGGTATATAAAAGACACGTAGGCGTACTCAGTACAATATTCTTGAATATGGTGTTGACGTGTACCGCATGTAATCTTTTGTTTAGGTTGTGGTTATGATCTTGAATATCCAGGATAGTGAGAGTTGTATGGCGAGCTGATGTACAGGTGTACCTATTGTCTTAAGATCCTGTAGTTTAGTTGTAGTATATGTATATGTATAGGTTTGCTATTCAATATGTAATATCAAATGTTGTAACAATTCATGTTGTAATTATATGTTGAATGGTGTACATGTGTGTATGGTTTTATTATTGTTCATGTACATGTGCTACTGATTGTTTCCTTTTGACTTCCTCTGATTTTCTTCTTCTTAGCCTAGTGTGGGGCGTTTAAATTGGGATTCTCACTGAGGTGAGGTTTCAATTTGGACGTCACACATCAGATTAAGTTTTAGAAAATCCGGGGATGCCACAGGTGGTATCAGAGCATGAACAATAGCAAAGCCTGACATTTTCTCATTATGCAACTTGAAACTAAAGAACCTTAAACAAAATAATCTTTTAGGGTTATATTAGTCGTCTTTTAGAGACTAGATCTGACCTAGCCTCTAGGTTAGCACCTAGATGTCTGAGAACTAGGTTTAGACTGGTGCTTGTTGTATAGCAGGTCCTTAGATGTCATTCTTTCCCTATAGTGCAGCGGTATGGGACGTTGCACTATTTGGAAATGATGTACATCAAGGGAAGAGAAACCCTAGACATATGGTGCTCGTTGTCTAGAGTAGCTACACCAGTCTACACCATGTTCTCACCCTTTTCACTATTTTTCATGACACTATACTCTCTACTATGTGTGGGACACTCGTTTTCAAGATTTGGTTTTTGATTCCAAACGGATCGAACCTCGATAGTTTTCTCTGACACTTGTTTTATCGGAGAAAAAATATATAATATTTTATTATGTATATGTATTACAAAAATGTGTCCCCATAATGTACGAGTAGGAGGTGGTCATGTAACCTAAGTGAAAGTGAATGACATCAGTCTAGAAGAGAGAGTAGTTCTAGATTAGATGTCTAGAGCCTTGTTGGAATATATATGATAGATGGAATAGATGAAATAAGCTATTATGTAAGTCTTACATAGAAGATATAAGATGGTTATGATGATATGTGTTTGTCTTCGAGGACTTAAGTTCAATTTTGAGGATTTGAGATAAGTTTTGATGATGCAAGCATGAGTTCTTTTATGAGATGAGATAAGTTAAGTTAAGACAAGGTTGTGAGTCAGCATGAGTCTCAATCTCTTTTACAAAGGAGGACCACTAGTGTTAGAACAAGTTTTGGGGTTAACTCCAGAGAGAGTGAGACCCTTTGGGAGAAGGTCAGAGAACCTAAAATCCAAGATATGAGAATTAAGAGATATGTGATATGATATGTCCTAAACTAGAATACTCCTAAGTGATTGAATTGAGTCACTTTATGCATGATTCCTATAGTCTTGTTGAACCCTAGATGTCCTTGGGAGGACCAAACCCTAGAAACAGAGAGAGGTCGGATACATGTGCATATGTGAATATGAATATGAGTGCCTTCCATCTAGGTGAGGGAGAGAGCCCAAGACCCTAGAGGAGGTAGCTATGTTAGTTTTTGTACCACCTCATGCTCGGGTTAGTGGTTCCCATATAGGAATCTAGTGGTGTGTATATAAGAGAAAGAGAGTTGAGAAATAGTTTCCATGGGTATAGAGCTGAGAAGAGAATGACATAGCATGTTTTGGTTTGTGCTTATGTGGCTAGAGCTTATAAGGCTATCACTAGTGCCAATGAGGTAATATGAGAATCCTAAGCTAAGAGAGGAAAGATAAAGTATGTGCTTTTGAGAAACTCATAGAGTTGTTTTAGCTCAGAGAGACTGAGCATATGACACTACCCTCGTGGTATGGGTTAGAGGAACCTCTTTTGGCCTAAGTAAAGTTTTGATATATGAGCCACTCACATAAGTTTGTTTAGCACAACCATGATATAATATATGTAAGAACGTGATCTAAGTTTGAGATATCATACGAGAGGTGATATTTAGATATGATATGATGGAAACCTACAGATGGTTTAAATAGATATCAATGCACAAACGGTTAACCATATACATGAATAATGATGATAATGCAATAATGTTGGTTAATCTTGTGATGAAATCACTAGTAAATCTTGCAATTTATTATGAACAATGAAATAAGATCATATGAATGAAACATGTCACATGAGGTGTAATCTTAATGCTTAATAAAGATGAAAAATATGGTTTGATAGTTACCACAAAACAACGATTATGACACCTTGATATAATGGGTTAACTTTGGTTAACTCATTTGGAACATGGTAATATGATGTGGGAACCTTAATGCATGGCTAAATATAAGGAAGCAAATCTAACATATGAGATATGTAATGACATAACCTAAGCTTCTAAAATCTTGTTTGAGCCTTCTATGGAGTGAGGTTTCACCCTTGATGCCTTTGAAACCTCCAAACAGTGCTTTAGATACATGGTTATAGGTAACCCTTGCAGATATGTTACACATAAAATGGTGCCTACATGTGGATGATGGCAAGATAAGGTTTTCCCTGGAAGTATGAGTATGGTGTACTTTTGAGGACGAAAGTTCTTTTAAAATGTATATGATGTGACAAAGTGGTTTTTCTGGTTTAATTCCAAGGATGGAATTTTATTTTAAGGTGTGTAGGATGTGGAGTGGACTTTTGGAGTCCTTAATCATCCAATGACATAAGTAAAATCATAAGGTAGAATAATATTGAGAGTTACAAGATTTCGATAAAGTAGGTGTTGATGTGATGTTGATATCATGGTTAAGATCTCTCTTTTAATGCCTTTTTGAGGAATTTAATTGATTTGTATAATAGTTGAGTTTTGACGCCAAACTCGTGTGCAAAGTAGCTTGAGTTGTGAGGAAGCTATGGTTAAAATTTGGTGGCAATCAGATATTCCTAGAAGGAGTTACTTCGGTTTGAAATGTGTGAAATAATGTGCTTTTTTTTGGTGTTTGATGGACCAAAGTTTAATATCCCTGCCCTAGTTTGGCTGTGTCACGCGCCCCTTCTAAGTGGCGGGCTGCGTGCCCTATTGCGTGCCCTAGATCTTTGATCTTGTGGTTGCAGGCAGTCACAAGGAGCGAAAGCCACGTATCGTCCTTGAGGAGTGTTGATCCTGACCCTTGGATATAGATCAGACAACTTCTGGCTATCCTCTACCTTTTGGTTACAGTAAGGCAATGGAGGACCGTAAACACCTCAACCTCTCCATATTTGCATGTCGTGGACATGGACTTAAGACGTGCATTTGATCGTGTGGGCATTTTGGTCTTGATAAGACGAGGCCGGTGACCCCTCAGTCAAGAATAGAGACTGAGGAATGAGGGAGTATGAAACCACCCTCACCTCGTCTCGTCTCCATCCTTTCTCATAGACCATGGGAGAAGAAGAAAGCATGGATCACGGAGGTTCCTGGAATGGTGATGCTTGCAAACTAGAGGAAATGAGAAGAGCCTGGCGGCCAATCGCATGCCATAGGGACTGGAGAAGTAGATCCCCAAACTCGTTCGACGTAGCAGTTTTGGAGGCGGTGAGGCCATCATCTTGGAGCTCAGGCCACACACCTGTGGAAACCTATGGGGAGAAGGTTTTGGGGGCCAACCACACGATAGAGAGAGGTCGATGGAGGCACTGAGAATAGATGCACAACGGCATCGAGCGGAGGATAGAGCATTGTCGCACCAGACAGGGGCAGTAAACCGGCGTCGGCAAGCCTAGATGCGAGGCTGAGAGGGCAGAGCAGCACCTTGATGGGGTTGCTAGCTTGCCGAAGAAGAGGCTTGCGGTGGCACCCTAGCGACCAGGAGGCAGAGGATCCCTCACCCAGGTCTGATCCAGCGGCGGCGCCCTGTGGAAACGGAGAAGAGTCTGCTATACACGAGAAATTGGAGAAGAAGAGGCAGACTGGGCCCAGTTGCCTGACGGACGAACCAAAGAAATAGGATCGGTCTGTGCTAGTTAACTCATGGTCCAGCCGCGCTGAATCGGCTGGCTCAAGCAAAGGAGCAACGTGCCCTAGAAGCCACGTGTCGGCTGGCTTTTGGCCCAAAAAGGTAAACCATTCAGTAAATATCCAGTTCTTACATAATTCATAGAATTTAGCCTGCTTATCAGAAAAATACAAACCAAGTACAAAAACGTTCAGAAAAATGCATAGAACAATATGAAACCATAATATCAGGCTTTTGACGATTAAATATCACCAATATCATGTAAGATGTGTAATGCTTATTTAATAGATAATAAATAGCAAATGATGACATAAAATCATGGAAAAATATCAGTAAGTCTATAATTATGTATAGAATGCATATGATGTCAGATATGGTCTTGTTTATGCATGAAAGCATATAATTTTATTAATATGGCTAATTACGGCTAATAACACTAAAGATGATGCAATTAATACATGCATGCTCAATAAATGATGAGATTTACAGAAAACCCTCATATCTATAACTGGAAGATAATATATAAATCTGAGATCAGTTGTATACATGAAATTCATGTTACATGAGGATTACCCTTAATACATATGATGTAACCCTAATATGGTTAATGAATGTGACATAATGTTAAATATGTTCACATAATAATGTGACCCATGAGTATATCTAGTTGATGAACTATAATCTGGAATATGACATCAGTAAGATAAATATAAGGCAAGAATACAAGTAATCATGAGAATATCCTAATGAGCTAAGTGAAACCCTAAGGAACACAATTAGGGTTAAGATGAGATATAAGAAGATGAGAACCTGATGATAGTATATGGTCTTGTCTTGATCAGGTCTAACCAAGTTATAGATGACATGAAGAATATGTGTGATTAGGATGTCGCTTGATCAAGGTACGCCATTACCTCTTGCTTGGCTTATTATGCAATATGCTTGTGTTATATGGTATTACAAACTTGGCATATGATATTGATTGAAATGATTGTTCTTGTATGATATGTTGTGTGATTTTCCATACTTATTGCTATGAACACATGAAACATAAGATATCTGGTCCATTATATGATAGCACTAAATCTCTTTGGTAGAATAGTGCATTGATGAAAGTATTATATCTCTTTGGCAGAATAGTACATGTGAGCACTAAATCTCTTTGGCAGAATAGTGCATTTATGAAGTACTAAATCTCTTTGGCAGAATAGTACATGTGATCACTAAATCTCTTTGGTAGAATAGTGCATGTGGTTGATCAAGTTTACATATAATGGAAATGTGCCTAAAATATGTGTTCTCTTCTGGTAACAAATATCTTTGTGCAACTATACGCCTTTTCTTATATTTTGATTAATTCTGCCAAGTATATGTTTTATCTTATTGCCAAGATATGATGAGAGGTATATAAAAGACACGTAGGCATACTCAGTACAATATTCTTGAATATTGTGCTGATGTGTACCTCATGTCATCTTTTGTTTAGGTTGTGGTTATGATCTTGAAGATCCAGGATAGTGAGAGTTGTATGGCGAGCTGATGTACATGTGGACCTGTTGTCTTAAGATCCTGTAGTTTAGTTGTAATATACGTATATGTATATGTTTGTTGTTCAATATGTAATATCAAATGTTGTAACAATTCATGTTGTAATTATATGTTGAATAGTGAACATGTGTGTATGGTTTTATTATTGTTCATGTACATGTGCTACTGATTGTTTCCTTTTGACTTCCTCTGATTTTCTTCTTCTTAGGCTAGTGTGGGGCGTTTAAATTGGGATTCTCACTGAGGTGAGGTTTCAATTTGGACGTCACACATCAGATTAAGTTTTAGAATATCCGGGGACGTCACATCTTTAGTTTCAATGTTTTCTCATATGTCTCAAACATTTCGAGTTTTACTTTTACTCCCACTGATTCCTTTGGAACTAATTTCCATTTAGGAATTCAACCATCCTAGATAAAACACTTTGTTGTCAGGATAGAATATCATTAGTATTCAACAAGATAACATTTATGTAATTTGTTGATGAATCCTTTTAAGAAACTATTTTCTTATACAAGGTTTCAATCCCAATCACTACGAAAGACTCATCGGGACACTTCCTATGCCATATCTCAAATGGTGTCTTTTGAAACATTTTAGATGGTACATTGTTTCGTGTTTAAGCATGTACCCAAAATAAATTTTAAGATTAGGTAGATTTTATTGATAATCTCACCATGACTGAACAGGGTGTGATACCTTCTTCTTGACACATGAATATGTTTCAGGTGGAGTTCATTATGATACACTATCATGATCTCCTCGAAGGTCCTCAAACTCCTATTTTATGTATTTTAGCATCGATCATATCAAGGTATCTAAATACTTTTACCAATTTAGTTAAGTACTTCATTTATGATATCCTTGAACACTTCAAGAGATCGAAACTTGTATTTCATTAAATATGAATTTCAATATCTACTAATCATATCAGTAAATATAATGAGTTACTTGTAACTACCTTTATCATTCATCCAAAAAGGTTTATGTACATCAGTATATACTAGTCCTAATGGAATTGTCGATATCCCACTACATCTAGTGAAGATGCTTTCGTCATATTGCACAAAAAATACTACATGCATGTATCTATTGGTTCAATAACCAAAAGAGTCTATATAACCATTACATGGATTCAAGAACTACATTTCTCTTTTATGTACTCTAGATGACAGTGCTATAAGTATGCATTGTTTGATTTATCAAGTCATTCAATATATGTGTCATACACATTTGTCTTTTCAACTATCAAGTACAGTCTATGAGACATAGGGCATCACCATAAAAGATCATAATGTTCTTGTCATAGAAAACATATGATGTTTGGCAAGTACACAATTCAATTCACTAATTCTATTATGTGCCCATGAATGACAACCTTTAACTATAGTGGCAACAACCCTTGCTCCATATAGTTCTAGCTTACTTTTTCTTAGGTCCTAAAGTAGAGATCTCTATCTCTATCTTCTTCCAGGGATCCTCTATGAAGAGGATAATTCCTTTCCAATGTCCAAATAAGTGACAATGGTGACACTTTATATTCTTTATCCTTTAAGTGAAAAGGATAGATTCCTTTTACACTTACCCTTCTCCATATATTGAGTGCAGAAGATTTGGGCTTCATCTTAGCCTCAGAACACTTTTTAGCATTGCTTTTGCACTAGGACTCACTTTCGCTGATCACCATCACGGATTTGTCCTTCTTCTTCCTTGATTTTTCATCAACATGCCAAACATTTGATAAACTGACTATATGATTCATGCAATGCTTGAATAATCATTTTCATGGTCAACTCTTGACCTAAAAGAAATCCCAGTCATTCCACATGTCCAATCACATTGAACACATGGCGTTCTATTGGACCTCCCTTTGTCAGTTTGCACTCAATTAGCACTTTGGAGACATTATACTTTCTTTTCTTTACATGATTCTTAAGATGTGTTACCATCTCGAGAATGTGCATGTATTCATGTTGTTCATGCAACTCATAGTTCATACAATAGAACATTAGGTATTCAAATGTCTACGGTATCATTGGCATGCTTCCAATAAGCATCCATTTTGCCTTAGGTGCTTTTGGAGTGGCTTCCTCTAGCATTGGTCTATCAAGGACATATAGCTTTTACTCATTGAAGAATATATTTCTCAATATCCTTAACTAATTTTAGAACTTTATCCCATTTTTTCCTTCTTGAGGACTGATCGCAATTTGAATGTGTTTTGTGTTTGGCATTTGATTCTATAAAGAAATATTGCAACCTTTTCAAAACATTTTTGATTTGGTTTGATTTGATAAAATGAAGATATTCATTAGGTCTTTAATTAACTACCGCTCCCACTATTTTATTCAAATTGATAGCCCTCAATATCAATTCAAATATTGCATCATAAAAAATTCTAGTGGTCCAAGATCCAAAATAATTCAACTGTTACCCGGCCTACACGAGCGTCCACAGTCAATTATCAAGGTAGGTAATCATGCCAATTGCATCATATGCAACTCTTCGATCGATGATATGTGCAACTCCTTGCCATGATCATCTTCATGCCTCTAGGCCCAGACTCTTTGAGAATCACCAGTCAAGTATGACCCAAAAGCAAACATGACAATAATGCCCCCCATGGAGGCAGAACCTACATTATTACCATCACACTTCCGCGAGATAGATGGTGTACCCCACGGAGGTGGAGCTTACGGTTGACCGATCAAACTTTTCATGTGGGCCACTTTTGGAAAGCATCTAAGATTTGATATTATATTTGAGGGAGTTTGTATGTATAAATACATATACTTTATCCAATCACCACATATATAGTACGTATCATATACATGTTATAACTACAAATGAGAACATGCAATAAATAAAACTCAAAAGTGTTGGTTATGGTCATACTAACGTAATTCCTTGCAGCCACAAGGAATTACTACTACCTATGGTCCACATCATATGCAACCTATTGTTGGTGAAGATCTGTGCATGAACCAATCTATGTTGACCGGTTCAACTCTTAAACCAGTCGGCTCGCCTCCTGGTTGCTCGCTTGGGCTCTTATGAAATGATCGTCTGGTTCTCAGATCCAAGAAGCGTCTCCAGTTAGTCAGCTAGGCCACCAGTCGATAGGTTTGTCCTCCTGTCGTCTGGCCTCCTTGGACCAGCAGTTGATCGGTTCGTCTCACGAGCCAGTCATTTCACCTTTGTGCAAATCGTCATCTCACATCAAAACATAAATTAAAACTATCCAATTTCTTATTACATTGTATATGGAAAAACCTCGAGTTAAATTTGAGGGGAAATAGGAAGAAGAGCATTAATTTACATGTCGAAGGGAGAGAGAGACTATGCACACAAACTGATTAACAATAGGAATAATAACTACAACCATGCACACACAGATCTGGAATTTTGGCCATAACAATGCTTTACATCCACCATGAAAACCGATTTTATGGGAACACATGTAAATTGCATATATATCATATCATATATATATTCATTTGGGTTCATATGTGGTGATTTAGATGGACGTACACATCAATCAATTTAGATATTCACATCACATGCAATAAATAAACATGGTAAAACCTGAAATCCGATCATATTGATTATCCTAAAACATAATTAAGTGATGTGTCTCTGATGCCACTGTAGGGAAATGCAACATTAGGTAGGCAGTGGAAACAAAAAATTTACTGACATATTTCCCATTAACCAACATATCACGTTAATAACTATGCAGTGGGTAGGATGGTTTACTGAAGATATACAAGGTCTTGGAGAAAGTACAATGACAATCCTCGTCGATGTAGATGTGCACTCTGTCTTGGAAGGTGTCTATGTAGCTTGTGGTCGTACTTGGATTCATTTGACTTCTCTTCCACGGACATCAGACTCGGACAACTACTGTAGTGGCTCCTCAGATCGTGCCACAAACTATGAGTTGACGTTGCCCTCCTAGCACAACCAACAAACTCCTACCTCTAGAGTAGTCCACATGGATCAACTAGAAGTCCTATCATCCTACAGGAACAGACAGGAAGGAGTTATCCCTCCCATTGGTGTACTAGTCACCAACATACTCTCCCACCACAATGATCCTTACTTGTTTCTCTCATGTTGGCTATCCCTCCCTAGTCAGGTAGGACTTTCCTGGGCTCTCATAGTTACCACAACTAGAGAGGACAAAAATTGTTAGAGAAATTGATTCTCACTTGTCTGTGTAATTTTGTGTTCTGGGAAGCCCACAATACCCCTCTATATATAGGAGGGGTTAGGGTCAGGGTACCCAGTCTCCAACCAATGCGGGACTAAAGTGGGAGAAGAAAGGACAAGTAGATCTTAAATTTTTGCAACGTTTCTGGAAGTTTCACAACCTGTGTGTGATGAAACGATTGTATCACCAAGTGAGATGGTCATCTCGCATGCGAAACAGTCAGTTTCTAAGCAAAATGGTCATCTTGGACGTGAGACGGTCGTCTCATAAGAGAGATGGTCATTTTACGCTTTCCCAGTCAGATATGAATTGGCAAAGTGTTTCCTAATTAATGTCATACATTAATTTACTTGTACCCCAAGTAGGTACAATTGAAACAAGTTTGGAAAAACTCCCGAACCTTCATTCATCCCAACCAGGCCATCTCACACAATTGAGATGCTTTTCTCACTCACCAAATGTATGTTTAGTGAGTTCGAGTCGAGTCGATCGGTTCAACAGCTTGAACCGTTCGATCGATAGGGCATAGCTAAGACAATTCAATTTCTGATCTGCTTGACAACCCAAACGACCGTCTCAACACTTGAGATGTCCGTCTGGCTGCCCAAACATCCGTCTCACCCAGTGAGATGGTCATTTGATAGTTCTGTTAGCCAATTCGTCTATCTGTTGTGTGAATTGTGTACCCAAACACTTTGGTACTTAATTCAATTATCATTCAAGATCAAACGCCTCTTCTAAATGAGTTCCTATGTGTGTGACCCTGTATGTCCTATATCACATGGCAGTGAATGTCTATAACTAGCTTATGACATCACAAGAAAAGAGTGGTGCCTAATCGCACGTCATTGCATACCCAAGTGAATGGAAAGTTGGGGAGCAACTTCAACCTACAATCTGTGTATGGTTTTACACTGCTTGTATAGTTCATTTGTCACTGATATCCAGATTGAGCTAGAGGCATGGATCATTCACCCTCATTATTATTCAATCTTATTCGTTGAACTAGAGAAGACTGCATGAGATATATGTAAGCTCAACATCACATATTGACTCACATGTGTGTGGCAATACTTTTCTCAATCTCTCTAATTAATAGGCCTTGGATATCATACTCCTATTGGAGGGACAAATCCCTTATCTATCACTCACAGTCAATCCCCATCTGTCAAAGTCACCCAATAATCATCGTTATAACAACCCATGTTTCAAGACTGTGTTTGATGACGTGAAAGTGTACCCAACGACATGTGATGAGTATAGTGGTTTCAGGTCTAAGAACCACAACCACCACCATCATTGTAAGACCTGACTATGAATTCCATGATGATGCCTTCCATGTGTTAGTATTACAGTGTGTTTTGTCTGATACACTGTTCCCTAACATGTATCTGTATGCTTGGTTTGATATTGCCATATCATGACTAACGAGATTTGATCATCATCCAACTCGCACTCTGATCTTATGTGTTATTGTTGTCTATCTACCTTCCACAATAACAACCTATCATGGACATAATGAGAATGTATATACTCTTAATATCTGTATGATCTCATTCTTTCAAGTCACATACTTAAAGACATACATCATTGAGTAATATAATTCTCTAGAAATTTATTATGCAACTCATTATCTCATAACTGAATATACAAAATAAATAGGAAGCTTGCCTTTATTATTATCAAATTAGGTATCTAATGCCATATCCCAATCATCATAGGATTGGCTCTCTGGGCATACATACCAACAATTGGGTCATTTGGCTAGCGACCTTCTTTTTCCTTTGCTTGCTCGTGAGAAAACTCTGGTGGGTCAACAAGGATGTTGACTCTAAGCTTCCCGCCATCTGGGCGATCAGTATCGACACCAATGCCTCCACCTCATCATCCCAAACTCATAGTGAGCTTCAATCTCCTTCGAGGGTGGTTAGAGTAGCGAGAACGGTGAGGGGATTTACCTGATTTCGCAAAGATGGATCGAGGAAGAGAGAGCAGAGATCAGAGGGGAAATTGGTGGTTGGGACTTAGACTTTAGGTCACATAGAGCCTCACAAAGGGGCCTGCGCCCTCGTAGAAGGGGAACATCCCCTTTTATAGCCAATGGCTATGATGGGTGGCCGATGAGAACACTGAGATTAGGGGTTTGTTGCTTAGCTTTCCTATGTATGCAAAACTCAGTATGTATGGGTGCATTTTTCTCTCGCAAATCAAGTGGACATGTTTCCAGTTTTGAACATTAATTGTGTGGAGAGGAAATCGATCAAGGAAGTTCCCAATCTTTGTTCTTCTTCCCTATTCCTAATGAAGGTAGGAGAGGACACAACCACTGTTTGATCTCAGATCCAATGTCTATCGATACACATGTACAAAATAAATTATCTGAGTTAGAAAAAGTGTGACATTTAATACTTTCAACTTATATTACCCACACATTAGGGATTTTCCAAATATCCATATCTCTCAAAACACATAACCTTTTAATCCCGAATTCTAAGGGAAAGTATTTAATGACTTAAACTACTTGTGTGAAAAGTTTGGAACCAAAACTCAAAAATAAAAGAGACTTTTCTTCATATGAAATTCATCCACTTTTAAGGCATATATTATGTATTTAAAATTCATCTTTTATTTTTCTTTCTCTTCTATTTCCTTTATTTTGATTTATTTTCCAATTATAAATCTAGGGGATCCGAAAATCAATCATTAGTGGACATTCATACCACATTATAGAGAATTATAAACAATTCTCTCATATGCACACAATTATCCCTTTATTTCTTTTCCCTTTTCTTATTATATGATTTCTTTGATCTCTTTTCCCCTTTTTATCAATGTTGAATTTATCAAATAAGTATGAACCAAAAATCATGCTTCCAAGGGAAATATTGTAAAAGAATCCAATCTTTGAAGACAGGAAATACAATTTTCCATTCAAGTCCCTTTTATTTGAAAAATTACATTTCGATTCATACAAGAAAAATTGAGGTTATAACATTGAAGACCTATTGACCACATCCATCTATTCAACCCTAGATATGAATCTGATCATGTCCACTTCTGGGTAGTTGAATTGTATCAAGTCAAAAAAAACTGGTAAGTGTGATGTGGTATTTGAGGTTATTGTTATCTTATAAATATCAGGTGTACATATCCACTTGGTGGAGTGGCATAATTATCTCAGATCCCAAACTCAGATATCATAGAAATATTTCTAATCATATTCTATCTTAAATGTAGGGGTTTTTAAGGAAGACCATTGTCTAATATTAGTTGTATGATTTGGACATAATTTTGTTGGTTTAGAACATGAAACATAAATAAAATATTCTAGACCTTCAAATGTTATCACAATATGATAAAATGTGAAAGGGACATAGATTGAACAACAACAAAGCACAAAATGATTTACAGTGGTTTTGATTGAAAGTTTGTCACTCAGTTACCAAGTAATATTCAATTGCATGGGTTTATTAACCACTTGAGTATCACATTTTATTATCTCTCCAAGAACACATACCATCTACAATTCACTTTTAGGTAGAGAGTAAGTAGATTTCTATTTGAGAAAGGGACCACTAATCTAACTAAGGGTCATACTTATCCTAGCTAACGAGTTACTACAAAATTAAGAGCATCAATCACCATTAAGAGAATGAAATTAAAAGAGATAATTAAGAAACTCACATGATAATCATTATGTTTGTATATCTAAAAAGTATCCTATTGACTTTATTTATATCAATTATGTAATAAAGCATAAGGGAGTGTTCGGGAAAACATTGATGGCAAATATCACAAGTATACAAAAGGAACACTTGGGAACCTTTAAATGATCCCAGGTGACTATTATTTATTGTTAAGGGTTCCACTGTACTTTATTGGGATGAAATATATTGCTTTCAAGGAGAGTGGATGTCTCCTCATGTGATTATGTAAACTATCAATAAGACAAACCTTAATTATAGTTAGGCTTCTTACAATTGGAAGGATGAACATCTAGTATAACTTAAGGTGGTCTCCATATGAAGTTTATGCAATTTAAAGCATACAAACCCAATTAATCATGTAATTTGAATAGGAAAAGTTCTTTCTTTTACTAAACTAAAGTTTTAAGAGATAATCTTTTAGATGATCAATTAAAAGAAATGTATTGTTTCCTAAACACATTACTATCTTGAGATGAAATAATATATAAAATAGATATGATTTCCACTTTTCCACATATCACACTACAATATGATTAATGATTCACATATTAACCACTTAGGTGGCTAGATTATTCATCACTTAGCTTATAAAAGTAGCACAAGATAATATGTTTTAGATCTCTGTAGAGATAGTCATAAATAAACTCGCATTACATTCAAGATGAGACTTAGCATGTAAGAATCATTATTCACTATCATTTAATAACAATTACATCTCTAATTTCACTCTAGTAAACCCCTACCTCTCTCAAGATACAATTCTATGGATAGAGAGAACCTATGAATTTGAGTCTCGTGAATAAAAAATAATAATTAAAATACAAGAATGAACACATGACTACTAGGTGTCATTTATGCTCCAAAAACAATGTAAACTAATCCATATGGGCAGGTTTTACCCAAATAAAGTTGTATATAGGGAATTAAAAATTTCCATGGAGTAAAGAGAAAAAAAACAGAGGAAGAGAAGGAGAAATAGGATGAAACACTTATTTAGGCGACATCCTCTATAGTATAGTTGCACATGAAGCTTCCCATATTTTGAGAGAAATCTACCTTTGAAGCTTTGTTCTTCTTCCTTTTGGCCTCATCCAAAATGAAGTCCCTTATCCTACTCTACCAAGAGGTGAAATGAACAAAAATGAAAAATATCTCATGATAATTGGTATCCCACTTTTTTCATGTTTTCCATTTATTCAAGCATGCACATCACACATTGGATGATGCATTTCATTCACATCACACACTAGGTGATGCATTTCATTCACATCACACACTCGATGATGCATGGCATGCACTATGGAATCTCCTAGATGTCGAGCTCCAAACCATTTGACATGTCAGGCACTTTGAGATGATATGGTGTTGGACATTTGACAGAGAAATTACACATAAGTTGCATGACATGCATGGTAATGATCATAAATATTGTTGTTATTTATGTGTCAAACATCATTCTTTAATATAGAACATTATGTGCATTGAGGGCAAGTTTTTAACATCTTATGGTGTCAGACATGTGATCCAGGTTTTATGGTATTTTCCACATGAAACTGGGAGAAATGAATGGTATGTCTTGATGTACACCTGAAGAGAAAATGAGCGTGGATGATGTGCTTCTTCATGTAAAGGAATGTACTTATTTCTAGAGTCTCCTTGTTGGTGATGATGGCTATATTGGTTCTAGATGAACCAAGATTTGTAAAATCTAAAATAAATACCTTCAATTGATCCAAATGAAAACAAAAGACTAATTATTTTAATTATGCAATTGAAATATTAAAATGAATATAAAGCATGAAATTTGGATCATTAGATGTATTAAATTAGGGCATGAAAAATAGTATGGACTATGTTCATGTATTACCCTAAGATTAAACATTGTTTATCTCAACAAATAAAATCCAAGAATAATATTCAAAGAAAAATATGCATGCATTTATAAGATTGAGTTAAGTGAATATCAATTGTATTTTTTTATCATTAGAGTGTTGACATGAATTCTGAATCACAATATGAAATGTGTGTGATAAACAACCACAATATCCCCCTATCCTCAAGAATCCATCACTCTATAAGATTTACTTCCAAACTTTAGCCTCAAAGGCTCACCCCCACCAGGTACTCCTCATCTAAGTATAACTATGCCTCTCTATTTCCATATGAATGAATTCTATTATCTCAAATTCAGCAACATTAATGCCCTTTTTCCAATCTATCTTAAGCTACCTAACTGTTGAGATACTATAAACATCTAAGACTAGGTAGGCAACCAAGTGGGTTGAGATTGCCTCTTTTGTGAGTTTTCAATACTATGTTTGACAAACCCCAAATCATGAAGACTAGATTAGTGTTTGAAGCTAGGTTACTAAGTTGGATATTTATAGCCTCTTCATAAATTAAATGAAAACATATTGAGGTTAGTGTTAAAGATGATTTTTGTCAAGTAGAATAGTCCTAGGATCCTGTAATGAATACTCTAGATTTATAGATAAAAGATAATAATAGGAAGGGATGACTTCTAATATCAAGAGAAAAGATATACAGATTAAGCTTGTTTAAACTTTAGCAATATTTTTGTTCATGGTGTGGTTCTCAAACACAACAAAACAAACTGTCAAAATATGGTGCAAAAGGGGAGAGTAAACACCACAACTACTAGGTAGATGTGGAACTTTCTATCCCCAAAAATGGCACCAAAAAGCTTGGTGCGCCCCTGCCAATGGCTTTGCACAATACTCAATTAAGTTTGAATAGATGCAACCCCGCGAATATATACACATGATGGATAACTTTCAAAATTTGTAAGGGACCTAACTCAATACACTCACGTAAACCAAAACACTACACCACAAGTGTATGGGGTCATGTGGTAGTATAGGAGGGAGACAAGTATATGGTCAATACACATGGAGAAAATGGGGCACTAGAGGTAGGTTAGTTTCTGGGCTAGGTTCCTGCTGCGGAGTCTAGGGTTGAAGGGTATTAAGGTTGATTTGATTGATTACACTAAATTAAGAAAGCAAGCAAGTAAAGGGAAGCAAGAAAGAATAAAACCTAAGTTAAACCTAGATAGTTATTTCTACTGAGCGAGAAAAGACAAGGCAAGCAATATAAGGACAAGCTATGCTAATGCAAGCAAGAAAGGGAACTACACTACACTAAACTATCAAGCAAGGTAAAATAGCACTTAAAGATCTATAATAGCAAGAACAAAGTAAGAATAGGGCAAGAAACTAACTAAGAAAATAAATAGCTAACTAAGCTAACATTAGCTAAGCAAGAAGGCAATTAGGGTTTTAAAGCAATAAAGGGAAACATGGGTTGTTTAGGGGATGTACTTATCAATTAGTTTGGGGGGTGACGTGAACATGATGATTTCATTTAGATTATCAAACCAAACAACAAGGTAGAATCTAATGAATTATCCTAAACTACTAATTGGCCATGGACATGCTAGGTTGTGTATAGGGGAACTAGTCCCTAACAACCCCTACTACCCTTCCGAGGCTCAATTGGGTTAGTTTTTAGGTGTAATTTAATTAGAGTCAACAAAAGCCTAGGTTTCTACGTTAGATGATCTTAGGATTATTACGGGCTGAGCAGTGGTGGCACCAAGAGTTCGCGATTGGGGGGGAGCAAAAAAAATTACTTCATATAGGATTTGAACTCATGACCTCAAATACAATAGCAAACATGTTTACCACTACACCAAGTCTAGCTATGTATTTCTTAGTATCAAACAACATATATATATATATATATATATATCATATGAGTTCTATATGTATTGTAAAAAATGAATAATTCATATACAAAGGATTGAACTTGAGACCTCTTAGTTATAAATGTGACTTTAAACCACTACACCAAGTCCATGTCTGTGATGAATATATAGTAAATATAATATATATTATTAATATACCTTTACAAACATATGTATACATACATATATATAGTTACAATTTAATTTTTTTTTGTGGGGGGGGGGGTGTGGCCCCTGCCCACCCCCCGTGGGTCCGCCTCTAGGACTGAGGTTAGTAATGGGAGTGGAAGTGAGGTTTTAGGCCTCCCATCACCCACATTCTTTCCTTGAGAAAGCTCCATGCTAAGCACACTAAATTCATGTAAACTAGCTACTTATATCTCTCAACTATGGTTAGGAGAATTGATTAGAATGTAGGAGGATGGGTAGCTAGATAGGGATCCAAGAATTGGACCTAGGAGAAAATCCCAAAATTCACACACACAAGTAGTTTCCATTTATTCTGATAAGATTGGCTTTGGTTCAATTTCAATAGCCTTTTACATAATAAAAGTCCTTAGAAATAATGTTTAGATGTCATGTTATTGATTTTGGCACAATTTTTGATAACATATTTAAGAGCTTCTATAATATTCAATAACATGGAAGTTCTCCAAGCAAGTCAAAATTTTGATAGGAGTTCTTCAGCAAGCGTGTCCGTCTACAACAAATCTCTAGACTCTAAGCTATTGGAGAAATTAAACAACAAACTTGATAAAATGGCATCTGACGTCTAGAATTTAAAGGAAGTCAATTCCAGATGCTTTATAAAGGCATCCATAATGTGTGTCACTTGTGGAGAAGGGGATCATGGTATTGATCACTGCATCTATACTCATGAAGTAGAAGACACACAGACTGAGAATATGTTCTATGCGAATTACAAATGACACGATCATATTGGATTCTATTATGGGAACACCTCTACAGTAGAAAACTCATTTCGATTGAATCCATTTTCTCAAGAAATGGGCAGGGGGAAAGTTGTTGGTAGAGGATCGCCACCTAGATTTCAACAAAACAAATCTCAACCACAACAACAGGGAACTTTCAATGGGGAAAAGGAGGAGTCTCTTTCAACGACATCAAAAGTCTATTTCTAGTTTGGAATATTTAATAGTGAAAATGGGGGACTATCTCATGAGTAACAACAACATATTAGAAAACATGAAGACACAAATGAGCACTGTGGAGACACAAATGAGCACTGTGAATACTCAAATAAGTGATCTTCAAACCCACAATCGGATGATTGATCAACAACTAGCTTCTATTGTTGCATCTATAGGGAGATCCGTAGGACAATTTCCATCCAACACTGAACAAAATCCCAAGAATGAAATAGCAACAATGGTCACACTTCAATCTGGGAGTTCTACTTCTATTCCATAGCCTTAGGTACCAATCATTGATGGAAACATCAACAACCCAAAAGAAGCCCCAATATGAAAAAAGTCAAAAGGAGCTATAAACCCTGTTCCATCGTTAAAACCAGTAGAAATTCCCACTGGAACCCCTTACCCGCATCGCTTCATCAAGGTACAACTCCAGAAGAGATACATTAAATTCCTTAACACCATTAAGAAAATTCATCTTGGAATTCCCCTCCTTGATGTTATAGAGGAGATTCCTACATACACCAAGTTACTAAAGGACCTCATCATGAAGAAGAGGAAGAGGGGAGAATTCAAGACAATATGCCTTACAAAAATGACATTTGTCTTTTGTTAATCGAATATGCTGAAGAAACAAAAAGATCCTGGTGCATTTACTATTTTAAGGAGGCAAGATCACCCCCCCTACTTAAATTTAACAGAAAATACATTACATCCCTCAAATTATTAAAATCATTTTGATGGAAGGATGCATGCATAATAAATCCATTTAAATAAGCATGGACCAAATACAACCATTTGTCAATAGTAGCAGCGGTAGAAAGTAAGATGAGATAACTAAACTATTACATAGATTGTTCCAAAAGAAGAAGTAGATAAGAATCTAGGCTATTACAAGGCTCTTATTTCTAAGGTTCATAACATAAATTTTTTTTAGCAAGGTATTAGCAGCATCAACCTTGCCATGATATCAACTTCACTCCTACCCTGGGTTTCCTTGTGCTTGTTCTAGCCCTTGTCCTAGTTCTGGGTGGTTGGGGAACACCCAACAAGAGAAAGATAGAAACATGTGTGTCACAAAATGATAAAGTACGAGATGCATATTAAGGAATGGAAACATAAAGATTTGCTATACTAAGAATGTTCAAGAGTATGAGGCATATAATTCAAATGGCATTTCTGCCAAGCATATAAGTCAAATATAGATCAAGCATGATTCGTTATGACTAAGCTAAACTAACATAGGGTAAGGTGCCTACCAAACTCAACCAGGAGGAGAGGGGAAATAACATCCCAAACCTCAAAAATATATATAAAGTGGTAGGGGGACTAAAACCCCAGTGCCTATGGTAGGGGGACTAAAACCCCAGTGCCCTATGGGTGACTTGTACTGATGTACACTATATTAGTTAACTAGTCAAACTATCATTATCATGCTTACAATTTACATTGGCAGAGAAAGAAAATAACAATGATTCAAGTGGGGCCCAATGACCCAAACATTTCCAAGAGATAACCATAAAAGATGTTTATACAACAAGATTTCATATTGGATACTCAAATGAATAGTTTAAGGGCAACATGTATATATCAAGATCTCAATCACATCAACAAGGCAAGTGGGGTCCCATGACCCATATTCATCAAGGAATAACAGTATAGCAAGAATATGCATCATAGTTACAAATTTTCATGTCCAAGTAGAAGATGGAGAATATTATCATAGGTATGCCTCATATGGAAAAACTAGGTTAAGCATGATAGAAAGCCCAACTTAGGTGTTAGAATGCAGATACCTATTCTTTCTTTCAAGATTATCCCTTATCCACTAAGATATCAGGTCCAAACTCACTTTAACCTAGGTTCAAAGATTAATGCATGTATTAGGTTACTTAAAGGTACTTTAAGTGTAAAATGTCCACATTTATAACCCATGGGTAAAGACTTTGGATTTTGGTTCTAGAAACAGGGCCAAACGATCCCTATTATTTTTCTACTCGGGAAAACATATTTTCTTGTCAAAAATAGAGTTAAAACACTATTATTATCATTTTACATCACTTTATACATTTAAATTAGGCTTTGAATTAATTATCAGGTTTAGGATTGAAAACGGGTTCAAAACTTGAAAATTCGGATTCTACATAATTTTAGCTTTCCAACGAGTATCTATTTATATTTTTCCGATAATCGAGCGATTTAATACGAATTAAACAAGATGAGCCAATCAGAAAAAAAAGCTTCGTGGATGATAAAAAGCAATTAACCGAAAGACGATAATTCCCTCAGTGAGAGAGCAGAAATAGGAGGGCTCTCGGGGGAAAAATGGTCATTTGACCATTGTCTTCTTCCCCAGACCGCGCCCTACCTTGCGGCGAGGTGCATCCTTGGCCACTTGGGCATTTTTGCGATACTCAACCAAATCAGCCGTAAGGGTACTCGAATCGAAGATAACTGAACGATGAACTCACCTAGCCAATCAATTTTGATGCATGAGCTGCCTAGCATGGGGGAGAAGTGCCACAAGCACATCTGGAAAAGCTGCACGTCGCTGGCTACACACACATCCTTGGGCAAAATTGATGGCTTGGGCAAGTTGCTAAGGGACCGACGGAGGTGTGGGGCTAGATATATATAGGTGTGCATCGGTGTGGATGCGAAAAGGAGGTGGCCGTGAGAGGCCTTGGCCGGCACCGCTTGGCGTTTCAGTTACATTGTGCCTCGCTAGATGAGTGAGGGCTCAAATGAACTGGGGGGTCTCTATGAACTTGTAGGTGAAGAAAGTACTAGAAAAGATGGAGAAACGAGGGAGAAAGGTGGAGAGGAAGCGAGCAGCGTCTTCCTGGCTACTGTTTTAGTTAATCCAAGGTAGGAGACAAAGCACCTACCATTGGATGGGATCCTCATCCAACCTGGACCATTGGGTCATGATCCATGATAAACCAGGCATGCGTGACAGCCATTTAAAGGCTGGACTTTAGCTTAAATGATGCAATTCAATGATATATCGATTGCTATTATGTCACACTATATTAAAAACTTGTTTAATGCATTTGGAAGGTCAAACGAGCTCCAATTAACCTCAAATTTTAACCCCAAGTTTCTGATGACGTCTAGATTCATTCTATATAATTAGATTTTCATTTCACCCAACCTTTGGCCTCCAATAATTATTTTAATTATTAAAGCATATATTAATATAATTCTTGGGCAAATAATTATGTGTTTCTTTTATAAGTAACCCTTGGTTCCCAAATATGAGATTTGGAGTCCAAGAGTCCTCCACTGACTAATAGCATGCATTTGCAAGTTTTATTAGCCCATATTAAGAGTGAGGTATGGAAGTGGGTTATAATTCACCATTTAATTACACTAGCTAATTAAATCACTTCTTATCCATTATTATTAATTCTTGAGCTCCAACATTACCCATTAGACAACAAATTTGTGGTTTAGTGGTAAATTGCATAATTACCCCATCCATATATCAATTTGTGGTATTTTGTGCATCTAACCCACAAATTGGCATAAAATGTACTTCAACCATCAATTTCTCAAATATTCAATATTCAGGACACAAAATAGAGGAGAAAGAAATTAACATAAAAAGTGAGGTGGAAAATGATAATATTATCGAAACTCAGGACATTACAGCACTCCACCCGTTAGAAAGGATTTCGTCCCCGAAATCTCATACAAAAAGAGAAGGGTGAGATCAGAGCATTTCTTCTCTCAGCTCCCAAGTGGTTTCTTCTAGCCCATGATACTTCCACAACACCTTCACTAACTCAATCTTTTATTCTTCAACTGTTTCACCTGAATGTCTAGTATTTTTATAGGTAGCTCCTCATAGGTTAGGTTTTCATGAATCTCCAAGGGTTCTATTGTGAGTACATGAGAAGGGTCCTTCACATACTTTCTCAGCACGGACACATGAAAGACATTATGTATCTTATCATAAGCGGGAGGAAGGGCCAAGCGGTATGCACAGTCCCCAATCTTGGCTAAGATCTCAAAAGGTCCCACATAACGTGGGCTAAGCTTGCCTTTGACTTTGGATCGGGCAATAGAGTGTATGGGCTTGACCTTCAAGAACACATGGTCCCCAACAAGGAAACTCACATCAGACCTATGCTTGTCAGCACACATCTTCTGTCGGTCTTGAGCGGCTTTCATACGCTTCTTAATCAGCTGAACCTTATCTATCATCATCTACATATTGTCAGTCTTCACTAAGGAACGCTCACCTACATCATCCCAATGCAATGGGGAACGACAGGGTCTTCCGGACAATGCTTCATACGGAGGCATCCCTATGCTGGCTTGGTAGCTGTTATTGTACGCAAACTCAGCCAGAGGTAGATATCTATCCCATGCTCGTCCCCAGTCCATCACACAAGCACGAAGCAAGTCTTCTAAGATTTGTATAGTTCTTTCAGACTGACCATCGGTCTGGGGGTGATAAGCAGTGCTAAACCGTAGGTCAGTCCCCATTTCTTCTTGTATCTGACTCCATAGGTGAGAAGTGAAGTTGGGATCACGGTCAGAAACTATCACTTCCGGTACACCATGCAGACGAACTATCCACTCTAGATATATATGTGCCATATCTTCTACTTTGTAGTCGGACTTGAAAGGCAGAAAGTGAGCAGACTTTGTGAGGTGATCAATGACAACCCACTGTTCTTGGGGAAACCAGTGACAAAGTCCATCGTGATCTTCTCCCATTTCCATTCTGGAATTTCAAGCGGATGGAGGAGACCACCAGGTCGTTGATGTTCTATCTTAACTTTTTGACATGTCAAACACTTTGACACGAACAGAGCTATATATGTCTTCATGTTCTTCCACCAAAAACTGCGCTGCAAGTCCTTGTACATCTTGGTCGTTCCAGGGTGAATTGTTTACTTGGACCCATGAGCTTCACAGATCAGGAACCCACAATCTTTGTCAAAAATGGAATGCACCATCGACTCCAGCAAAGAAATCAGATTGCAGTTTTAGGTTTAAGGCTTTCATTCGTTCTAGCTCAGGACTCTCCAACTGGGTAGTAATAATATCAGAAATCCAGCTTGGAGTGATTGACAGGCTAGCCATGTGAACACATAGCTTATCATTAACTTCATCATTTGAAATTCATGTTGGTTGTGGTCGCCATCCAGAAACATACTCCATGTTCTTACAAACGGAACAAGTTATAGAAGCACATGTCCCAGACTTCTTTCGACTCAAGGCATCAACAACTACATTGGCTTTACCGGGATGATAAGTGATGGTAAAGTCATAGTCCTTGAGATACTCCATCCATCTATGCTGTTTCAGGTTCAAGTCTTTTTGTGTCAGGAGGTACTTTAAGCTTTTATGATCAGAGAAGACCTCAAGCTGAACCCCATAGATGTAATGTCGCCAGATCTTTAGAGCATGAACAATAGCTGCGAGCTCTAAATCGTGTGTAGGCTAGTTTTCTTCATTCGGCTTCAATCGGCGAAAGGCATAGGCAACCACCTTTACTTCTTGCATTAGAACGCATCCCAGTCCTTGCTTGGAGGCATCAGTGTAAATGGCGTAGGGTTTGCCTTCAACAGGTAGAGCAAGAATAGGAGCAGATGTTAGACATTGCTTTAGCTTTTGGAAATTATCCTCACACTCAGGCGACCAAACAAACTTGACATCCTTTTGTGTCAACTTCTTCATAGGAAGAGCGAGATCTGAGAAGTTTTTGATAAACTTCCTGTAGTAACCTGCCAGACCGAGGAAACTACAAATTTCAGATGAATTCTTTGGAGCCATCCACTTGGTCACTGACTCAACCTTTGCAGGGTCAACAACAATGTGTCCTCCAGAAATGACGTGACCCAGAAACAAAACTTCTTTAATCCAAAACTCACACTTGGAGAATTTAGCATAAAGTTTATTTTCTCGCAGTGTATGGAGTGCCAAACTCAAGTGCTCGCGATGTTGCTCTTCCGAATCCGAATATATCAAGACATCATCAATAGAAACCACGACGAATCGATCAAGGTTGGGGCGGAAAACTCGATTCATCAGGTCCATGAAAGCAGCTGGGGCATTAGTCAAACCAAACGACATGACCAGAAATTCATAATGCCCATATCTGGTTCTGAAAGTTGTTTTTGGGATGTCTTCATCCTTCACTCGCATTTGGTAGTAGCCACTCCGCAAGTCCATCTTTGAGAAGACAGTTGTGGACTTGAGTTGGTCGAAGAGATCGTCAATTTGAGGTAGTGGATAGAGATTCTTCACCGTGGCCTGATTAAGCATGCGATAATCCATGCACATCCGCATAGATCCATCCTTCTTCTTTACAAACAGGATGGGGGCTCCCCAAGGAGAAACGCTTGGGAGAATGAACCCCATATCGAGAAGTTCTTGAAGCTGCTTCTTTAACTCGGTGAGTTTAGCAGGTGCTAAGAGGTAAGGCGACTTCAAGATGGGTGAATGTAACGACTATCTCGAGAAAACAAGATTAACTAATGCAGAAACGTTCACTAAGCAGCGGATTACCAAAAATCACTAGAAAATTAAAACTTTTTGTGAAGAGATCATTAAATGGTAAAGCTTTTTCATAAAGCAACATGATAAGTTATTTACAAACTGATCCATCAGTACATCTCTGTAAGGTCGTATCTCAAGATTACAATCATCAACTACCATGTTAACTATATAAGGCAAGATACAAAAATCTCGAGGTACTGGACCAAAAACTCGAAAGCACTAACTATTACTCCGAGGACCTGAGAGTACAGAGACAACACATAGGACTCTAACTACATCTATACGTGGCATAACAGCCAGTTCTCCACCTCAAACTTCACTGCTGTCCCTGGTACTGTTGATGCTGCCCTTCACCTATTGAAGGATTTCTGCCTCCTCGCCCACGTCCACCTAAAAAAATATGTTTTCCACGGGGTGAGACAATTATAAAATTGTCCCAACGAGAGTTATAACTCTTCACCAGAAACATAATTATTGCATCTTAAGAGAATAAATGTACACAAAGAAGTTATATTTGTCTAGGAGTAGTTAAAACAATGTTTAACAGATTAAACCATTCTTCCTATTAAAGAAGTACAGCTATAATTTGATAAACCCATATGTCATTTATCTTTTAAGAAATAGAAGAACATGTATGGCATTTATTTACTTATAAAACCATCATTACAACAATAACTCTCTTCAGACTTAGATCATATATCTAATGTCTGACATTATTATTGGGGAGTCATGGCCTGTAGCCATACTTTTTCTCACAAAGTGTTAGGATCTCAATTCCTCAACTTATCAAATACCTTTCGAAATTTATCATCATGATTATAGAATCTAGGTACTTGAACTCATAATTTACCATTCACTAGGTATCATAGCATATCATTATACTTGAAGCATGTAAAGTAATTTCAATACATAAGATATCATAATCCTTACCTGGATATGATCACTTCTTTATGAAAACCTGCATGATCAATATTTACTAACAACATGCATATTGTATCATAACAGCACCATATAGGTTCTTCTCAAATTATATATGTGATACCAAGGCCGATTATGCTACCTTGCATGGTCGTGCAACAAAGGACTCACCACGACTGTGTCATAATACCACGGCTGGTTTCTAGGGTTAGGATTCTCATTTAATCCAAATAGAGTTATTCAACCTCTTAACTAGATTAGGAATAGTGATTCCTATCTCATTTCTCAATCATGGAGTTTCATGCTTAAAAGCATAACTCAGAATTAGGGTTACTTGTTCATATCATCACATCTCCCTAGATTAGGGTTTACTATTCACATAGAATCACATTACCCTAGATTAGGGTTTACTATTCACATAGCATCACATTACCCTAGATTAGGTTTTACTATTCACATAGCATCACATTACCCTAGATTAGGGTTTACTATTCACATAGCATCACATTACCCTAGATTAGGTTTTACTATTCACATAGCATCAAATTACCCTAGATTAGGGTTTACTATTCACATAGCATCATATTACCCTAGATTAGGGTTTACTATTCACATAGCATCATTATGTATGAAGATTACTTCTATTCATGTCTTCACTTAGGTTAAGATTCATTAATCATCATAATTAAGGTTTCCATGATCCCATTGTAAAGGATCATACCCTAATTTTGTGTATTCATACATGTTGGAAGTATATTACTTGATTCTCATTCATATTAGGAGACTTCTCTCCCCTCTTATTATTAGATGATGTTTACATCTCTTATGATTAGGTTAGGTCAATTCAACCTTGATAACATAAGTCACATTATTACTACAATGTTCAATAGGGTTTGCTTGATCAAGAGGTGTTGACTACTTAAACCCATCAAGAGTACTTTAGTAATGTTCACCATTGATCATAAAATGCTTCAATCAACTAATTACTTGTTCCCTTAATGTCTTTAGGTATCATTAGGATTTAGATTAATAAACCATTAAACCATCTAAGCCTTTAAAGCATTAAGCATTCTTGACCTTAAAAGACCCCAAACGGTTTTGCACTTTCAACCTCCAAACGGTTTGAAACCGCATGACCACCAAACGGTCTTGAGACCGTTTGGTCCCAAATGGTGTTGAGACCATTTGGTCCAAACACCCTCAAAACTGCATGGACCAAAAAGTGTATTAACACTTCCAATTGAATTAGGGTTTTCAATGTTGAACACCTCAATCGTTCATGCCATGGTTAACCATTTATCAATTGATCCAATTAAGTTAATACTCAACTGATGTGACCCTCAATTGATCCTCAATTGATCACCAATTAGGGTTTGGATGGATTGGATTAGGGTTGGAATCGATCATCCTTCAACATGCATCAATATGAGCTTAATTGATTTTTGAACCCATTGAACCATCACTCAATTGGGTCATTACCTGACCCCAAACGGTCTTGAGGTCGTTTGGATAACCTGCAAACGGTCTTGAGACCGTTTTCCCATCATATCATCAACATCCTAGTCAACCAATTAAGGTTTGGATCATTGGATTGATCATCAAATTAGCAATTGATTACACTTTAGCTTAGTAACATTGGATCATCAATTGCTTAACCATACTCACCCATGGACCTCCAAACGGTCTTGGGTGACCTCCAAACGGTCTTGAGACCATTTGGATGAGCTCCAAACGGTCTTGATACCGTTTGGCTCATCCAACCTTTGGATTCTAGTGAAAAATCATTAGAGTTTGAGCTATTGAGTTGATCATCAAATCAACACTTAGTTGCAAAGTGATTAAATACCTTTGGACCCTCAATTGATCAACTATACCTAACCCCAGACCTCAAAATGGTCTTGGGTGATCCCTAAACGGTTTTGAAACTGTTTGGGTGATCCCCAAACGGTTTTGAAACCGTTTGGGATAATCAACCCAAAATCTCAAATCAACTCATTGGAATTTCAGCACTACTTTCAATTAGGGTTTGCCCAATTGATTAGCCTTCATCTCATGATTTCTTGGGAATTAATCCATAAAATTTGGTGAGTTATTAACTAACATTATTAGGAACAGTAATCGAAAACGGTAAATGCTTGGTCAACTCACTCAAACGGTTTTGAAACCGTTTTCCCAAAACGGTCAAGTTAATCAGGTTGGAAATCAGCACTTAATCCAATTAGGTTTAACTAATTGATTAGCCTTCAACTCATGATTCCTTGGGAGTTAACCTATAAAATTTGGTGAGTTATTAACCAACATAATTACGAACAGGAATATCAAACGGTAAACGCTTGGTCAACTCACTCAAATGGTTTGAAACCGTTTGCCCAAAAAGTTCAATTAATCAAGCTAAAAAATCAGCACTTAATCCAATTAGGTTTGACTAATTGATTAGCCTTCAACTCACGATTCCTTGGGAGTTAACCCATAAAATTTGGTGAGTCATTATCCAACATAATTAGGAACAGTAATCTCAAACGGTCAATGCTTGGTAAACTCACTCAAATGGTCTTGGAGACCGTTTTCTCCAACCGACCTTGTGAAACCGTTTGCCCTTCAAACGGTTTTGCAAACCGTTTGCCCCAAACGGTTTTGCAAACCGTTTGCCCCAAACGGTTTTGCAAACCGTTTGGCCAAAGGAGGGGGGGGGCAAGACCGTTTGCTAAAGTAGAATTGGTAATCACGCCCATATTCTTCTACCTCCAGATCAAGGTCTTTTCTTCATGGTTTTAGTTGCAAGAAAGCAAGGAAGGATGGGGGAAAGAAGGACAAATTACTTTTGCAAGAAAGAAAGATGCATAACAAAGTTTAAGGGTTTAGAGTTATAAAACCCGCCTTAGAATCTGATCTAGAGCTCCAAGCTCCGTATTTTTAACGGTGTCTTGAGCTCCAGGGGTCGTCCAAGGTCCTTTCTTCAAGAATTGGATGGAGAAGATGGCTAGAAGCAAGAGTTGTGTAAGGAATACTAGCAAACCAACCTTGTAATGGAATTTCCTCCATGAATCTGAGCTAGAAGATGACCAAACTTACCTAGATCAACTTGGTCATCCTCCTCTGCTCCTAACCTCCTCCTTAGTAAGCCCAAAGCAAAAGGATGAGAAAAGGAAATGAAGGGAACGATCCCTTGATTGTGGAAAGAGCTTGCTTATATATTTTTGGGCATATTTCCAAGGCAATGATAAATACTTCTTCTCTTTTACATCTATATCCTCCACGCCCCTCTCCTACTTATTTGCCACGTTCCTCACTTCTCATAACATGCAAACTTATCTCTCAACCTTGGTTTAGAGGAAAAGAAGCCAAACACTTTATTAAGTTATACATATATAAGGGTCATTTTGCATACATCTTGATTATTCAATTACAATGATTATCCTTTTTATATGGTTACTCAAATGAGGTGCCCCCCCTCATTTTATTTACTCCACTTGATGCTAAAATTCATGAGAGGTACTCTAGAGGGTATATTTTACATGTTTCACCCTATGTTTTGGGTAAATTGCACTTTACACCAAAACTAGGTATTAAAGTACAAGGATTTCTCTACAAGTTATATTTTGGTGCCCAAGCTTGGGGAATCCATAACACCACATCATATTCATTATTATGATGTCTAATCATCAGAGGAACATCTTAACATGTGCAATTTTCAAGTTAACCCCTCTAATTGGGTAATTTGCACATAGGTCCCTATTAAACAAAACAATCTTACAACATTGTTCAAAAAGGGCAGAAATGAAAATATAGATTCTTCTAAAGATTTAATGACATATCAAGGGTTAAACACAAGCCTCTAATCATAATTTTAAGCAAAACACCTAGGGTTAGTTCATAACCCAGGTCAGGGGTGTTATAGTGAAGTCCCAGGTGCAAGCTCGATGGAGAATTCCACTTCACGAGTAGGGGGCAACCCGGGTAGTTCTTCAGGAAAAACATCAGGGAAGTCCTTCACCACTTCTATATGGTCGAGAGCAGGGGGTGTAGCATCAAGAACTATAGTGGTGAGAAATGCCCTACACCCTTGCAAGATAAGCTTTTCGGCTTTGATGGCTGAGATGAAGAATTTTCGTTCTTCTCATTTCCTGCCTTTTACACAGATTCTACCCTCTACGGGGTGCAACAAGATAACCTTTGATTCATCACAAAAGAGGACTGCCTTGTAGCTTTTTAGCCAGTCCATGCCAAGAATAATGTCAAAGACAAACATTTTGAGAAAGATAAAGTTGGATGGAAACATCTTTCCCGATATACACAGGTCTAGGGTTGGAAGCTTGAGATAAGAGGAGCATATTTTACCACTAGGGGTTTTGACATCTAACACATGGTCCATTAATTCAGACTCTATCTCTAGCATAGCAACAAACTGAGTAGATATGAAGGTATTTGATGAGCCGGAATCAAAAAGTGCTTTGACAGGGTACATATTAAGGTGTAGAGTACCTTCAATCACATTATTCTCGTCATCAGCCTCTTCAGCATCCAGAGCAAAGACCCTTCCATTGCGCCTCTCCACAAGTGGACGACATCCTTGCAGGTTATTGTTGCAGTTGTTGTTGTTGTTGTGGTGATTGTTGTTGTTGTTTCTTGGGGGAGGATTTTGACGTTGTTGTTGCTGCTGCTGGGCGGGGACCTATCCTCGATTGAACCTAGGATAGTTTGGCCTGATGTGACTGACTTGGCCACACTGATGACAGGCAGGGGCAGGCAGATCATTCCTATGGTGTGGTGCATTTCTAGCTAGACATCTCCCGGGAGGATGAAATCGGGAGCAAGTGTTGAACCTACCATGCCCCTACAGACCACCATGGTTCTTTCACTTGTTGTTGTTGTTGTTTGAACCAGAAGCATGGAAGCCAGGGTACGCCTCCATGGTCAGAGCTTTGTCTAGCATTTGTCGGAAGGTGAGCGGGAGCTGGGGCACCAGGTGACGCCCTATGATGTAGTTGAACCCTTCAAGGAAGACGGTCACCCTCCGCTCTTCAGCTAGACCCAAAATGTAACGTTCCTACACCAGGAAACGTTGCACATACTCTGAAACTGTCATATTCCCTTGTCGTAGACTATAGAACTCAACCTCCTTCTTTTTCAAGTTGGCTGTCTAGATATACTTTGCTCAGAATATCTGAAGGAACTCATCCCAGGTCATAGTTGTTGTGTCTTGTGTGCGAGTTATCCCATTCCACCAGACCCGTGTCGGGCCATCTAGGACATAAGATGCAAAGTGAACTTTAAGATGTGGGGGATACACCATGCCATCGAATGTGCGTTCCAGGGCTACCACCCAATCATCTTCCTTGTCCACCATGTTGTTCTCAGTTTCCCCCTTGAAGTAGGGAGGTTGCATCTTGATGAAGTCATTCAGGGTTGGCTCCTTAGGCTTGTTGACATGGGAAGCAGCCGCAGTAAGCTGCCCCACCAAGGTAGTGAATAGTAGCTGTCTCAGCATTGCCAACTCCTGCTCAGGAGTCAGAGGTGTCTCAGGAGTTTTAGGGTTGGTGTCGTCATTGTTTGTGAATTCACCGAACAAGCTACCCTTCCTGAAAGACAAGTTTTAGGGTAAGATTTCTAGAAGTATAAGTCAGAAAAAGATAAGGCTACTATTGCCTATAGGCATGCTATTTTGGGCGTTCAGTATCAGATCAGGCCAGGCCGGGTCATATGAGCTCAGGAGTCCTCGTGACCAAGCTAGTGGGGCGGAGGAAAATATTGCCAGCCCCCAAGCTCTGACCCTTTCTAAACACCATCACTTTCAATATCACGCCCTAGTAGCTACCCTACATGCTCTGATACCATGCTGTTAGGAGGCGAGATCACCCCCCTACTTAAATTTAACGAAAAATACATTACATCCCTCAAATTATTAAAAGCATTTTGATGGAAGGATGCATGCATAATAAATCCATTTAAATAAGCATGGACCAAATACAACCATTTGTCAATAGTAGCAGTGGAAGAAAGTAAGATGAGAAAACTAAACTATTACATAGATTGTTCCAAAATAAGAAGTAGATAAGAATCTAGGCTATTATAAGGCTCTTATTTCTAAGGTTCATAACATAATTTTTTTTAGCAAGGTCTTAGCAGCATCAACCTTGCCATGATATCAACTTCATTCCTGCCCTGGGTTTCCTTGTGCTTGTTCTAGCCCTTGTCCTGGTTCTGGGTGGTTGGGGAACACCCAACAAGAGAAAGATAGAAACATATGTGTCACAAAATGATAAAGTACAAGATGCATATTAAGGAATGGAAACATAAAGATTTGCTATACTAAGAATGTTCAAGAGTATGAGGCAAATAATTCAAATGGAATTTCTGCCAAGCATATAAGTCAAATATAGATCAAGCATGATTCATTATGACTAAGCTAAACTAACATAGGGTGAGGCACCTCCCACACCTCAAAAATATATATAAAGTGGCAGGGGGACTAAAACCCCAGTGCCTATGGCAGGAGGACTAAAACCCCAGTGCCCTATGGGTGACTTGTACTCATGTACACTATATTAGTTAACTAGTAAAACTATCATTATCATGCTTACAATTTACATTGGCAGAAAAAGAAAATAACAATGATTCAAGTGGGGCCCAATGACCCAAACATTTCCAAGAGATAACAATAAAAGATGTTTATACAACAAGATTTCATATTGGATGCTCAAATGAATAGTTTAAGGGCAACATGTATATATCAATATCCCAATCACATCAACAAGGCAAGTGGGGTCCCATGACCCATATTCATCAAGGAATAACAGTATATCAAGAATATGCATCATAGTTACAAATTTTCATGTCCAAGTAGCAGATGGAGAATATTATCATAGGTATGCCTCATATGGAAAAACTAAGTTAAGCATGATAGAAAACCCAAATGAGGTGTTAGAATGCACATACCTGTTCTTGCTTTCTAGATTATCCATTATCCACTAAGATATCAGGTCCAAACTCACTTTAACCTAGGTTCAAAGTTTAATGCATGTATTAGGTTGCTTAAAGGTACTTTAAGTGTAAAATGTACACATTTATAACCCATGGGTAAATATTTTGGATTTTGGTTCTATAAATAGGGCCAAACAATCCCTATTATTTTTCTACTCGAGAAAACATATTTTCTTGTCAAAAACAGAGTTAAAACACTATTATTATCATTTTACATCACTTTATACATTTAGATTAGGGTTTGAATTAATTATTAGGTTTAGGATGGAAAAACAGGGTTCAAAACTTGAAAATTCGGATTCTACATAATTTTAGCTTCCCAATGAGTATCTATTTATATTTTTCCGATAATTGAGCGATTTAATACGAATTAAACAAGATGAGCCAATCAGAAAAAAAGCTCCGTGGATGATAAAAAGCAATTAACCGAAAGACAATAATGCCCTCAGCAAGAGAGCCGAAACAGGAGGGCGCTCAGGAGCAAAATGGTCATTCGACCATTGTCTTCTTCCCCAGGCTGTGCCCTACCTTGCGGCGAGGTGCATCCTTGGCCACTTGAGCGTTTTTGTGATACTCAACCAAATCGGCCGCAAGGGTACTCGAATCGAAGAGAATTGAACGACGAACGCACCTAGCCAATCAATTTTGATGCACGAGATGCCTAGCATGGGGGATAAGCACCACAAGCACAGCTGGAAAAGCTCCACATCACCAGCTACACACACGTCCTCAGGCGAAATTGATGGCTTGGGCAAGTTTCTAAGGGACCGACGGTGGTGTGGAGCTAGATATATATAGGTGTGGATCGGTGTGGATGCAGAAAGGAGGTGGCCGTGAGAGGCCTTGGCCGGCACCACTTGGCGTTTCAGCTACGCTGCACCTCTCTAGATGAGTGAGGGCTCAAATGAATTGGGGGGTCGCTACGAACCTGTAGGTGAAGAAAGTACTAGAAAAGATGGAGAAACGAGGGAGAAAGGTGGAGAGGAAGCGATTCGCGTCTTCCCGGCTACTATTTCAGTTAATCCAAGGTAGGAGACAAAGCACCTACCGTTGGATGGGATCCTCGTCAAACCTGGACCATTGGATCGCGATCCATGATAGACCAGGTGTGCGTGACAGCCATTTAAAGGCTGGACTTTAGCTTAAATGATGCAATTCAATGATATATCGATTGCTATTATGTCACACTATATTAAAAACTTGTTTAATGCATTTGGAAGGTCAAACGAGCTCCAATTAACCTCAGGGTGCTGATGACATCTAGATTCATTCTATATAATTAGATTTTCATTTCACCCAACCTTTGGCCTCCAATAATTATTTTCATTATTAAAGCATATATTAATATAATGCTTGGGCAAATAATTATGTGTTGCTTTTATAAGCAACCCTTGGTTCCCAAATCCGAGATTTGGAGTCCAAGAGTCCTCCACTCACTAATAGCATGCATTTGCAAGTTTTATTAGCCCATATTAAGAGTGAGGTATCAAAGTGGGTTATAATTCACCATTTAATTACACTTGCTAATTAAATCACTTCTTATCCATTATTATTAATTCTTGAGCTCCAACATTATCCATTAGACAAAAAATTTGTGGTTTAGTGGTAAATTGCATAATTACCCCATCCATATATCAATTTGTAGTATTTTGTCCATCTAACCCTCAAATTGGCATAAAATGTACTTCAACCGTCAATTTCTCAAAAATTCAATATTAAGGACACAAAATGGAGGAGAAAGAAATTAACATAAAAAGTGAGGTGGAAAATGATAATATTATTGAAACTCAGGACGTTACAACTATACCTTTCCTAATTGAAGATTCATCAAGGAGATATGGTCTTGCAGATCTAGTAGCCATCATCAGTCTTATGTTGTACAACTTAGGAGCCAAGTTGGGCCTCACTGACATTATTAAATCCAATATGGGAATTCAATTAACAGATAATTCTTATGCTAAACCAATTAGGTGGTGGGGGATGTACCAATCAGGATAGGGAATTTCTTCATCCCTTGTGATGTTGTCATCATTGACGTACCTAAAGATCCCACCTGTCCAATGATATTTGGATGACTTTTCCTTTCAACAACACAAGCATTGGTTGATGTGGCTGATGGGTCAATCACTATAATATTCGGGAATGAATCTATCGATATCCACATATTCGATCACATGTGGGGTTCCTCTTCAATAGAAAGAAGTTATTTCGTCGACTATTGCAATCAGCTATTTGCAGAAATAGAAGAGCATAATTCTATAGTTGATCCTATGATGCAAGCTTTAAACAACCCTGCGTTAGGATTTTACGATCTTGAGGTCCAAGAAATCCTAGCTTACTTGGCAACCACAAATGAGGAAGAAGATTTATATGGTGCTACTAAAATAGTAAAATATGCTTCTCTTTAGCGTAAACCAAAATACACTTCAATTCCAAAACCACTACCAGAACTAAAGCCAATTTCAGAAGGTCTGAAGTATGAATTCCTTGATGAAGAAAAGAGAAATCTGGTGATCATTAATGTACAACTTCCCTTTGATCAACAAGAGAAACTTTTATCTGAACTAAAAAATGAGAAGAAGTCTCTTAGATACTCTATAGATGATAATCTCTGCCCAATGGTGTGCATGCATTGAATCAAACTCGACAATCATGCAAAGCCACTAGACCAAGGTCAAAGAAAGTTGAATGAAAAAATATGAGAGGTGATGCGCAAGGAAGTCATCAAACTTATGGATGCAAAGTATTCATGGATGACTTCTATGTATATGGGTAATCTTTCAAAGATTGTTTAAAGAATATATCCCTGGTCCTCAAAAGATGTGAATAAAAGTAGTTAGTCCTCAACTAGGACAAGTGCCACTTTATGGTATGAGAAGGAATAGTCCTGGGACACAAGGTGTCCAAAGCCGGTAAAGAGGTGGATAAAAGTAAGATAGAGGCAATATCTCAACTTCCACCCCCCTCTTCAATTGCTTATGTCAGTTTTTTTCTAGGATATGCAGGGTATTACCGTCTCTTCATCAAGGACTTTTCAAAGATTGCAAAACCCTTATCCAAAATGTTGATAAAAGACACTCCATTTATCTTTGATGCAGAGTGCCAGAAGGACACTAATACCCTCAAGGATGCCTTGACCACTGCTCCCATTATGCAAGCCCCATATTGGGACCTACCCTTTGAAATAATGTGTGACACTAGTGATTATGCAGTTGGGGATGTCCTAGGACAAAAGAAGGACAAGAAACATCATGTCATCTACTAGCTAGAAAAACTCTTTATGTGGCTCAAATTAATTACACCACCACTGATAAAGAGATTTTAGCCATCGTCTACGCCTTTGAAAACTTCAAACCCTACTTGTTCGGTGGGAAGGTGACAATCTATACTGATTGTGGGGCAATAAAGTATCTTATGCATAAGAAAAATATCTAACCCCATCTCCTCAGGTGGCCCCTTCTTTTGCAAGAATTTGATCATGAAATTATTGAAAAAAAGGGGACAGAGAATGTCATCGCTAATCACCCCTCTCGAATAAAGGTGGATGAAAGTAATTCACTCCCTATCAATGAATCCTATGAAAACAAATCACTACTTCTAATTCATTCTCTTGATCAAGTAACTCAATGATATGCTGATCTCTGCAACTACCTAGCATGCCACTAGTTACCTCCATGAATGACCTATAATCAAAAGAAGAAATTCATTTCTGACATCAAGAACAATTTCTGGGATGATCCCCTTCTCTTTCGAAAATGCACATGCAATGTATATCGTCATTGTGTGGATCACAAAAAAGCTCATTCAATATTATAAAAATGTCATGTGGCCTCCTATGGAGGACATCTTGGCACTGAGAAGACAACTTTCCAAATCTTGAACTCTTTCTTTTACTAGTCAACTATATTTAAAGATGTGCACACTTTCACTAAACAATGTGATGTGTGCCAGCGCATTGGGAATATCAGCAAATGCAACGAGATGCCCTTACTGAATGGATCAAAGTAGAGATTTTATATGTTTGGGGGATATACTTTGTGGGACCTTTCCCACCATCTTTCGAGAAAAAATACATTCTGGTGGACGTTGACTACATCTCAAAGTGGGTGGAAGCTATAACGTCAACAACGTGTGACTCTGAAATGGTCATGCGTCTATTTACAAAAATCATCTTTCC
Organism: Alisma plantago-aquatica; assembly: GCA_963693085.1. Classification (NCBI taxonomy): domain Eukaryota; kingdom Viridiplantae; phylum Streptophyta; class Magnoliopsida; order Alismatales; family Alismataceae; genus Alisma; species Alisma plantago-aquatica. The sequence goes on along the minus strand of OY856411.1, from coordinate 334,542,154 downwards.
CAGGTTTCTAGTTCCACGTACTGTAATCTGTGACGGAGTTTCACACTTCATTTAATGGAAATTTGAGACTCTTCTGAAGCGATATGGGGTGCGACATAAGATAACCACCCTATATCATCCTCAAATTGAAGGTCAAGGCGAGGTCTCCAACATGCAAATCGAGTAGATTCTTGATAAAATAATGAGCAAGTCAAGAAACAATTGGTCATCTAAACTTGACGATGTACTTTGGGCATATCAGACTACTTACGAGACACCTATAGGAACTACCAATTATCAGATAATTTATGGGAAAACTTGTCACCTCCCACTAGAATTGGAACACAAATCCTATTGGGAAATCAAAGCACTAAACATGGATGCTGGACTTGCTAAAGAAAAACACTTATTACAGCTACAGGAGCTAGAAGAAATTAGCCTACTTGCTTATGATAATACAAGAATCTACAAAGAGTGCACCAAGATTTGGCACGACTCTCATGTCAGGAGAAAGGATATTTTAGAAGGGGACAAATTTCTACTATTTAATTCCACTCTATGTCTCTTCCCAAGAAAGCTTTGTTCTCACTGGTCTAGACCATTCATAATAATTACCATCTACCTCTCAGGAGTGATGGACATTCATAGTGAGAAATTAGGGATGTTAATAGTTAATTGTCACCGATTAAAGAGATACTACGAAGATGAAGCCATCACTAGAAAGGAAGACTTTGATTTTCCAGATGCCTTGCAAGATGAATGAGATGTTGAAGAAGTCAAGCTACATGACTATAAACAAAGCTCTACTTGGAAGGCAACCCAAACATTTATCCTATTCTATCATTTAGAATGGTTTTCGATGATTTTGTTTTTTTTCCTCGTACAAGAACTTCTTAAGGATTTTTAGATCCAAATCATGGTGGACAAATGTTTTTCTTTTTAAGTGATGATTGGAAGATAGTCATTTTGAATTTGACCTATCGAACTAAATTCTAATCCAACTTATTGCATATTACATTTATAAAGTTTTTGAAGAACCTTGTCGACCTATGCCATGACAGTTCGTCGATAGATAAACTTATCAACCACTTTTTACAAATGTAATTGTCAACCTAACATGTAATCTTCTCGATGTTTTGCCTCTTTTCAATAATCCTATCGATAACACTTTCAACTTATTTCAATATAAACAATCAACAACCATATCAATAAATATACTCATTTTTCTAGTCAACACCTCCAACATTTGTGCACGCTCTCGACACCTACTTCTATAATGCTAACCAACAATTAATTCACACCTAATCAGTGATCTTTCCTTTATAGAGATGGCTCACGAAGGAACCTCCATCCCATTAATGAAAAGGAAGAAGAGACCTCTTTTTGAGAAACCCACAACTGAAACAAACAAGAAGGCCATGATTACTGCATCAGAACCAGAAGCTCTGCAAAGATCAAAGTTAGAGCTTCACTATTCTGGAACCTTTAGGCAGCAAAACAAAGACCATCTAGAGGCATTCAAGGCAATGAAAAGAGAAGTTTTCAAACCCACTCGCTTTATTTCTTCCACCGCCCTTGAAGAAATAAGCATCCAGGCACGAGTGGAGGACATGTTGGCTAAATTCAATTTAGCCCATCTCTATTTCGAAAACCACGAGCCTACATGAAAGAAACCATATAGTTCATTTCATCTATCAAGGAAGTATCCTCTACTAAGGAGGTGCAATTAAAGCAGTTCTAAGTCCGGATAAAAAATGTTGATCACATTCTCACTGATCAAAGTCTAAACAAAATTTTATATGGTTTAGATGAAGAAGATACCAGGGATTCTCCAGGCCTTCTGGAAAAACAGGATTACAACTTTATAACTTCTAAGTATTGGGAGAAAATTGACAAGCCTAAAGAAGTATCAATCTGGAAACTCCAAAGCATCAGTTGTGCATTCGAGTTTCTGGAGAATTATGTACAAAGTCATAGGCAACATCTTCTTCACAAAAGTAGAAATAGGAAGCATATACCTTGAGGAACTATATGTGATATATTTGATAATGGAAGGATGTCCTATCAATATTGGCCGCCTTCTGATTAATAAATGGATCCTTATCTGCTCTTCACCACAAAAGGAATATTATATGGGTGGTCTCATTTGACTCATACATCAGACATACAAACACCTGCCTTGCATCGCTTTCAAGGAAATAATAGGCGACAACTTTATCACCATAAGATACCTGATGTCTGCTGTGTATGACATAACAATTCTAACAACTACATGTTCACTAGAGCCAAGATTTCTATTCCTTTGCTTGGATTGGCAGATTATGACAAAGACCAATTACTAATTTCTGAGGAGGAATTACTGAGCTTGTTCAAAACTTTCAGAAGTAGAACCAAACACATCCAAGTACGTCGCATAGTCGGGTCCGAAAAAAGTTTATCTTTACAAAGAAACCTAAGAGGCCTTTGTCTAAGATTTCAAAACAAAGTGACCAAATAAGAGTTGTCGCGTATGAATTAGAAGAACTGCGAGTGTCACCCGAGCATGGCCTAGACTCCACTCTAGTCTCTAAAGAAGAACACCCCCAATCACTCCATCTATTGCTACAAGAAAGCAACCTAAATCTGCCACAAAACACCCCACCACCATCTCAGTTACAACTTCTACTAGCAAACTTGTCTCTCCGCTAAGGCAGATGATGCATGATGTTCCTGATTGCCCACCACGCCATCACTTGTGTTCATATTAGCCCTTTTCTTCTCACTAGGACCCTAGATCTGATAATCATTCTTCATCTTCCTCAGATCCAGATATTTTGGGAGGCACCTTTGGTTGTGAATTTGAAACTATACACATGGTAACTAGTGCAATTATTACTACCTTTCCTAAACTCTGAGAGGTTGTAACAAACATTGAACAACGGGTTCTATATCTGGACACAGGGGTCAACGAGCTAAGCAACATTCATGTACAAATGGTGACCCTTCAGCGCAAGCTAGATGAAATATTAAAGGTCCAACACCACCTCCTGCTCAATATGACCTACCAGAAAAAGGCTAGGCAGCACCAAGAAGAACAATGTGCCCTTCAATGAGAACAAAGACGAGAGTGTCGTCGCAGTTCTATTGAGGCATCATCTTCATCATCTTCCCAGTACGCCAAGGGTAATTCTTATGTTGCCGATACTATGAGTGAAGATGCTCATCGCCACTCTCCTTATCAGGACGCTGGGTCATTTTGGGAATCTGTGTCCCATGCCTCTGAATCCATTTTCGGCTATGCTAAACCTTCATCAAGGGATGGCCTTCGTATGCCTCATATCCTATAGCCTGTATTGGATGGCCTACCTCAGTTTGAAAAAACACCTATCATCAACCCTTCTGAGGATCAACCATTTGACAATATTTCTCCTCCATCTCTACCATCATCCTAGGATATTTTTGAATAGGACATGAAACATAAATATGATGAAGCACAACTCAATCCAAGTCCAATACACTCTATGTTAAGTCTACATACTGAAGAAGACATATCTATTGGGGTATATTCAACACATATGGATCTCGAAGATGATGCTATAAGCCCTACATACAATGATGAGGTTTCTTCTTCTGATGATAATGGTGATTGCTCCATTGTTATGTCACCTACACCTCCTCGTCTTTCTGAACCAATCTTTCTAGAACTTATTTTGGCACTTCCACCTCAGCTTACTCTGAAAGTGAGTTCATTTGATCTGGATTTCTTGAAGGGAATGCAGGTTCGTGACATCTTTCTCCTATAATACATTTTGTATGAACGACGTGATGGTAGACATATTATCTACAACACCGACTCCATCACCCTTTCACGATAAGATTTCCAGAATCTTTTTCGCAATCCTTCCAAAGTTACCAGAAAAATGTTCATTGTGCTCGCCTCAACTATTCTGGAAGACTTCATGCCTAGCGATAAGGATTGGCCATATTATGATGCCACCCCTTCCTTAGCAATATGCTTATTCAAGAACCATTTGAAGGCTCAAGCCATTTTCACTTTACAGGAAAAGCTTGAATATAAAAAGACAAGGGTGATATTGTCGCCCTTTCATTTCAGAGGATTGTGGCTTCTATGCGTTGCTGACTTAAACAAACATCAAATTACTTGGTTCAACATGTGCATTACAATGCTTGCACATTCTGATACGTGATTTTGGGATCACGCTGGCGAAAAGCATCCTCAAATTCCAATCAAACTTTGACGAGTTGTTCGTGAAGTTCCATATTATCAACCTATCCAGACAAGTTATGTGATTGCACCACTAACTTTCCAGCACAATCCAAAGAACAATAATAGTTCTTTCATCATTCTCTAGGTCATGGAAGTCCTCAACTGTGAAACTCTTGTTTCTAGCTTAGATCCCATTGTCTTTACACATCTTTGTGGATGATGTGCTATGGAAGTCATCAACGACAGGTGCTTCTTTCAGGACCCTAAACTACCAAAAAACCTAAGGGATCATTATCCACTTATTCCTTGACCTAAGAAGGAGGCCTTCTGAGATGTCTTGTAGAAAGAGGAAGCAAAAGAACAGAAGATTACACCACACCTATTGTCACTGAACCTCCTTCTACTATTACAACAATTACAAAAGTTAAAAAAGCTATAGATGTACTGAAACTCCTAGATGATCCTACGCCATTTCCGGTATATGGCCCCATTATAACTTTAGAGTCAAGATTTGAGAGTTTTGACCGTATTACATGTTGTGAACATTAGCTTCCTCAGTTGATGATGTTGATGCACTGCTTCAAACCTGGTGGAAATCATGTCATTTTCAGTAGAGATGACCTTTTGGTCATGAAATACAACCTCCTGGAGACTCTCCAACCACGAGGATATTTATCCCATAGACTCATGGTATCTTACCAATCTCTTATTTGCCAAGATGTTGATGATGTCTATATGGTCGGTCCTGATCTTGTCACCGATCTATGCCACAACTCTGATTTGGGTGAGAAAGATCTTTTTCTTTGACGGCTACATGAATCTATTCCCTGCTATATCTTTGTACCTATTCTTCACGATGCACATTGGACTTGGCTTGTTGTCTCTACTCATGAAAGGGAGGTCATCCTCTACAATAGTTCTGATTCTTCTTTTGATCTTGAAGGCCCTAAATAGTTAATGCTAATTTGCAATACACATGAAAGTATTGCTGATGCATGTTCAAAGACGCTTATTCTGCTGATCCGCAAATTTGGCAGTGGATATTCTTCTCAGGAACTAAGAATATGGAAGGTAACTAGATTCTGGCATCACTGTCCTCTACAACATCCTATGTCCAATGATTTTGGCTTCTATGTTCTACACTTGATGTACACTGTTGGAGTTCTCCATGATGTTGTTGAAGAAACTCATAATGATAATTATCATTGCCTTCGAGGAAATTACACTCTGATGTTGCTCAATCCCCATGGGCAACAGTAGACCTTCACTGAAGAACTCATGTGTTTATATTTTTTTTTCCTTTCTTTATCGCACTCTGAGGAAAGTGTGTGTTGTAAGTTTGACGGGGTGTACTCCCATGAGTGAGGTATCCATTATATCACAAACATTGCTTTTTTTTCTTCTTTCTTTTTCCTTTAATAATTCTGTTCATAATTTCTTTGTTTTATTCACCAATTAAAATATGCTTACGAAATGAAGCTGTGGTTGATGGGAAAACTCCCTCTACAAATATTCTAGTTTGTCCCTAAACTATTCCATTATACATGATATTTCAAGACACAAGTCTTTTTGTTACTAATACAATTTTTATGTTTTCCTCTTAGCAAAATTTCATTTATCTTTTATGATGTCATCAATTGTTTCTTACAAAAAGAATATAATCAATAAAGTCTTATCTTGTCAATGGTATATTGATACAATAACAACGAAAGAGCTACTTCATGCTATCTTCCGAATGTTTCATCCCAAGAAGAGTAAGGAGTGGAAAAGAATATGAGAGCCATTTTATGAATTAGAGCTATTAAAACGGTGTAGCTCTATGCTCATGAACGTAGATATGTCCATTTTTTTAGTCTCTACAACCTCTACCTTACTCTAATGGAGTTCATTTAAAGGTATTGCAATCCAGGAAGGTGATACTTAGGATGGGAAATCACTTTTCTATAACCATCTGGTTTTGAAGGTAGGGATCACTCGCCTATCTAAACGGACCCGTACTTGAACGACCCAGAAGAAGAAATATATATCTATAATCCTATTTATTTTCTCCACATATATATATGTAAACAAAAGTAAAAGCTACCTTGACGAAGTGACATATATAGTGGAGATGAGCATAAGGCTAAAAAACAAATAAAGAAAGCAATTGTTGACATAATGACATCTTGGACAAAGATTGGTTTTGATAAGAGGATTGTGTAAACTTGTGTTTTCAATAATTTCTAGATTTTCTTTGTTTGACTGATTAAAGAAATAAAAATTCCATTAGCTTGAGGACAAGCTAAAATCTAAGTTTGGGGGAGTTGATAACATCAGTTTTGGTGCAATTTCAATAGCTTTTTCATTAGAAAAATCATTAGAAATAATGTTTAGATGTTTAGATTTACCCATTTTTATTCTAGTTCACTTAAATAATAAGTTCTAATTCAGTTTTGGTGATATTTGAAGGAACTGGACACAATTCAACTAAAATCGATGAAGTTCAGCAATTGTTCAAAAGACTTGGCTTCAGACAGTCGATCAATAGGTCGACAAGAAGTATTCACCAAGAGGATCAAAAAAAGGCTATCGACTCAAGCTCAACAGAATTATCATGCAATATCCTGACAAATTGAAGAACCTCAACAATCACCTGTCAAGGGAAGGAATGTTGAACGAAAGGACATATCTCACCTATATCGATACAACATTGATAGCCCAGACCATTGACATCGATAGACACTTGTCGATATGAATCTATCAATCCACTGCTGACACACCTGTCAAGTAGAGGACCCTTGATTGTTCCACTGACGGACTACGTCAACAACTTTATCGACGTCCATAAGACAATTGTCGAGGAATCACCTTGACAGACCTACCGACAACAAGGTCAAAAGATCATTTGCAAAGAATAACTCTGTCGATAATGAGAAGAGATTGACATATCTATCGATCGACAAATACTGTTAATAAGATCCATTGTCGAGCTAGACATCGACAACCCCAATGATAGTAAACTGTCAAATTTGATGGAGAGGGGTCGACAGCCTTGACCCGATAAATATGCTCCCAATGCAACAGTACCACACATCTTGAATCTTTATAGTAAGAGCACTGAGAGGGTACCGTCAAAACTTCTCAAGTTCAAAATCCATAGGATGAGGCCTTTCGAACTGCTCAGATCCCTTGATCGAGACATGTCAACCATGCTCCTTGACGGTTCCTTCATCATCACCATTGATCTAAAGGACCTTCTTGCCTCAAGCCAAGATTAGAAACAAGGAGAAAGACTGTTGACACCACTGTGAACCGCCAAGATATCAACTGATATCTGAGAGGTTGGTAGATCGATCATTTGATCTACCCTTGTATCGATCTTTTCTTTCTCTTTTTTGCATCATGAACTATTCTAGTTGTACTCTTTTTGTTTCTTCGACCATGCGTGGCTAAAAACCTAACTTGGGTTGGGAGTAGCCATCAAGATCTCCCAACCATGTAATTGTTCATCTTTCTATTTTATGACATATATTCTTTAAAGTTTTGTTCGTTTATTCTTGTTTTAATTGCGTCGATTGATGATTACCTACCTTCTTTCGATGTTTGATATGGATATTGTTCAAGAGAATGAATTCAACAGGATATCGAGTATATGATAGTAATGATACACAAGAGTGGACAGTTTCTATAACAAAGGTCGAATTGTTTTCCACTGATCTTTAAGTTATTAACTCAAGAGAGAGAACCCTATTAGATAGACATCTTATCGGGTCTCGAGAGAAGGAAGGGACAAATATTTTCTTATGGTTGTTTGCAAAATGAGTAGAGAATACAAATAAAATAAGAATGAATGTTTTACATGGTTTTAGTTGTCTTGATTGGTGAAACCTAATCCACGTCCAATTTTTATCTTGATTTCTCGATCTATCTTTAATTCTTATTTTTTTATAACTTGGTCTTATTACTTAATTAGTTTAAACATATTCCTTAATCAGAATACAATCAAGATTTTTTTTGGTTAGGCTAGACTAAGCCAAGATTTTGCATTCTTACTCTGTTATTCTCATTGTCCCTGCGTTCGAACCTGCACTACTGCAAGGACGTTGTATTGAGTTGCGGATGTCTCTACTAGTCAGGTATAAATTCAAAGTTTGATTTCTTTGACTAGGACAATTTTTTTTTGGAAATAGGTAAATATATTGCCAAAAGAAGAGGTATAGTCAGGCTATACAGTACAAGAACTACAAAAGTATACACAGGCTGACTCTACAAAAAGCCCCAGTGTAAACGGGCTAAAGGGCTAACCCCTTTGTCAAGGCCTTTCTTGGCCTGTAACACCGCCCCTATATCTCTAGCTACAAAATGGAAAATGTCAAGGTCTGTTGATCTGTTGTGCAGCACCCAGTTCCTGACTTTCCAAACATTAAAGAAGATACAAGTGAAGCAAAGACCACCGAAAGCCAGCTCCCTTTCATTCCTGCACTTCATCTTTATCTGCTCCATGGTATCTCTTAGAGATTCGGACCTGAACGTGCCCCATCCATTTTTGAGCCACATCAAAGACCACACATATTTTACTTTGTTGCAATCATGAAAAAGGTGGTCATGGTTTTCGTCTTCTAAGAAGAAACAACATCTCCCATTGGTGTTGATTCCCCATCTAGCCATTCTGTCTTTTGTGAGGAGTTTACCAAGCCACGGCTCTAGAAGAAATAGCAGATGATGAAAGCATGGAGATGGAAGACCCTTCCCGGAGCAGGAGCCTGAGATGAACCCGAAGTACAAACAAGAAGAAGAAGAACAAGAGCGGATCCGGCGAGGGGAGCGGCTCCACAATGAAATAGTATGTCTATCCTCGCATGGAATGTGCGAGGAGCCTCGCTTGCCGAGAAGAAAAGAAGGTTGCGATCTATAGTGGAGGAGGAAGGAGCAACCCTCATTTTCTGTTATGAAACGAGAATAAGAAGAATGGTGAAGGACAGAATAAACACCTTGTTTCCCAATGGGTGGTCGGCAATTTCTAATATTGAATGCAGGGATGGGGCTCACATTGATGTAGGATGGAACCCGGAGGTATGGGATGTGGAACCCATCACTATAAATGACCAAATCATCATTGCTAGCTGCTGTAACAGAGGTGGAATGGCTTTTATTGCTTCGGGGATATATGGGGAGAACCTGGAGGGTGACAGAACAAGACTATGGGAGAGTATTAAAAGCACGACACAAGAGGAGTACCCTGGTTAATTTGGGGTGACTTTAATAATGCTAGAAGGTCCAATGAAAAGCATGGAGGTAGATCGGTCCCCCACCGGGTGACGGAAAACTTTAACAATACTATGGATGCAGCAGGTTTGATAGAATTGAATGCTATTGGTGGCAAGGTCTCTTGGTCTAATAAATAGGGAATTGGCAGGAGAATTTCTAGCAGCTTGGATAGGGGACTCGTCAATCAAGCTTGGCTTAAAGTGTGGCCAAATGCAGTGATCAAGCATGGGCTGACCCCATGAGCGACCACAACTGGATGAAGATGGATCTTATTCATAGACCCAAGGTGATCAGGCCTTTCAGGTTTTACAACTGGTGGTGCGAATGGAGAAGCTTCAAAGACACTGCTCAGGAGGCGTGGGATACGGAAGTCATAGGAAATCCTCTATACATTGTAATCAAGAAACTACAGACATCCAAGAAGGCGATTATGAAGTGGTCTAAGGAGGTGGTAAACCTAAAGAATATGACAATACTTGCAAGAGAACAATACAAGGAAGCAGCTACAAAAGCTAGAGAAAATCCTGAAGATGATGAGATTGCAGATAAGTGGCTAAGAGCGGAAGAGAAACGTACTAAATTCTTAAAAGCAGAAGAAATGCTAATGTGGCAGAGGAGCAGGATCAAGTGGATAAAAGATGGGGACCTAAACACTAAAATGTACCATGCTGCTGTACGGAAAAAAGAAATGAAGGAAACAGTTCACCAACTCATTAATGAGAGTGGTGAAGTGGCAGAAAGTAGAGAGGAGATAACCAAAACCACTATAGAATACTTTGAGGAGCTTTACAACCAGCAGATGGATACCAGCCAAAGTATTGATAGCTCCATCTACCCCACACTCAAAGTAACTGCTGAAATGAATGAAGACATTTGCAGAGATGTGGATTAGGAGGAAATCAAAGCTGCTTTGTTCTCGATTAATACCTCCAAGGCACTAGGGCCTGACGGCTTCAACAGCAAGTACTTCCAGTATATGTGGGACTACATTAAGAGGGATATCATCAAGGCGATCAGGTGTCTGCTCCAGGGTGGCAATATGGTGCGGGCTGCAAATCACACTTTCATCAAACTGATACCCAAAAAGAAAGATGCAAGATGCATGAATGATTATAGGTCGATATCCTGTTGTTCTACTATCTACAAAATTTGGGCGAAGCTGCTTGTGGGAAGGTTAAAGAAATGGTTGCCGAGCATAATTTCTGAGGAACAATGTGTGTTCATAAAGGGGTGAAAGATAGCTGATTATGCCCTCCTGGCAGCTGAATTTCTCACTGGTTTCAACACGAAGAACTCTAACTCTAAAGCTTGCATCAAGATAGACCTTATGAAGGCCTTTGATCATATTCGATGGGACATAATGTGGGACATAATGGTGGCTTTGGGTTTCTCTAGAAGATGGATAAACCTCATCAAACAATGTATTACCACAACTTCCTAGGACAATTTTGTTTACACTTTTGGCCCACAAAAAAGAGTGATCAAATTCTTAGGTGATTTCAAGAACAAACCAACAAGCAATTCATGAATAGTGAGATAGAAATAGAACATAATCATTAACAAACAAAATTACAATCTTTAGATATCATTCCCCCCCAACATGGTATCAAAGTAATATTTTTGGCCCCAAATAGACCACCCAAGGGGCCTAGCTACTCATGGAAATGCAAAATACAAAACGAAAGGAGAAAGAGGTAGAAGAATCCATGAAGCTCAGTGTAGATGGAGTAATCCTCCTCTTCAGTCATTGCAAGACGTCCTCCTCCTACTTCCAAGGTGCAAGGGAAATAGATGGTGGTGGAATAGGGTCACAACACTAGGAAACTAGGGTTTTGGTGGTGGAAATGGTGAAATGGAGTGGAATGGAGGTGGAAATCGAGTGAAATGGGTGGAATGTGAAAATAAAGATCTAGGAGGTGGTGGAAGGTAGCTAACCTCATACTCCAGCCACCACTTAGGTATATATAGGAGTTAGAGAAGCAATAGGTCAAGTAGGGGTATAGTGGGAAATGCAGGCAAAAGTTGCTAGGTTTTTGTGGGTAGCACGATTGTAGTGGTCACCATGGTCGTGGTGTAGTGTGGTGAGAACAGGCGTGGTGGTGTAGAACGACCATGATGAAAAATGGGGAAAAATCATAGTAACTTGGTCAAATTTGTACATGAAGTAGCACGACTATGGTGGTTACCACAGCCATGGTGGGCTAGGATAACATGACCATGGTGGCTTGGGAAACTCTACTCGTTCTTGGCTCCATGGTTTTACATAAATTGTCACATGGTCGTGCTAGGTGGCACTATCGTTCTGGGTCAATCCACCACGACCATTATAAGTGGCATGACTATGGTGATTCCTACTTTCCTTCAATGTGACATTGTTGACTTTGGATGAGGCAACACAACTATTCTGAGGTACCACGGCCGTGGTGGTCTCTGTTGCAACACTTTGACTATATCTTTTGTTCATTCTTTGACATATTTGCTTCAATAATATTTGGCCACTAGGGGTAGGTTGAGGGTGCCTCATACTTCACTTTAGGCCTCTCAAAGGTTGGAGAAACCCTAGGATCATTCCTTCTCTCTCTCTTCCAACAAGTGTGGTCCATATGCCTAAAAAACATGCAAATAATTTCCATAAGTGCATCTTATACGAATATGCATATTAGAGGAAATAACATGCAATATAATAGGTATATATGTGATTGAAATACAATGTGACACAAGATGAAGCCCTAAAATAGGGTCGCATCACCACCCTAAACTTAAAACATACTTTCCCTCAAGTATGCTCCAACTCAATCTCTCTACAATTTTTCTACAATTAAGAAATGAAAATGCAATGCAATAAGTGAAAATTGACTAAATAGGCTCAAGGATAACTAAGTACATGCATTCCACCTTTCTACTCTCCTTTGTAACAAACCAATCATGATTAGAGCACTGATCCTACAAACTATAAATATAGAGCATAGCAAACACAATCAATCCATACGGCTGTCATATCACTCCAGGTAAACCATTTCATGGTAGCAATGGTCAAAAATGATTTATTTTGCTATTTTACATTCACACATTCAATCTCATATGTCCATCCACACTGAGTAAGCCGTGTGGCTGTGAAAAAGGACAAAATGAGCTAGGTTTGACATTTCCTAGCTCCATGGGCATGTAGAGGGAAGAAAGGATTGCAGTAAGAATTTGGAGTGATTTTACACACTCATCTTTTCTTTATGTAGATGCTATTAAACATGAGAATATTTTATTTTATTTTCCCTTGGTGTAGATAGGGAACATGACAATGATAGTGAAGTGGAGGGATACAAATGTCACTACCCCAAACTTTGGAGGTGGCCACGATTGAATATGTGCACTTTAGCATCCTTTCATGAGGAGGAGAGGTAAGAAGATGGTGGAAAAAAAGTGAGTCAAAGAGGAGTTAGTAGTATGGACATCAACATGAGATCTCCTTCATCAAAGTTACTCCAACAATTTCATCAAAAAATGATGTACCACATGAATGAGAAATATTAAAACCACATTTCTATCATGAGATTCTACAAAACTCTAAGTATTTGTGGCTTTCTTCAATCACAATTCATCCAAATAGTTCACAAGCATAAGAGAGTTGATGCACATGTAATAGTTCAAAAATGAGGCCATTTAGTAGTAGACCATGATAATTCACTTGCTTTTATTTAAGGTCATCATTTTCAATCCAAGAAGTAGAGATTGGGTCAAAACACACTTTTAGGCAAGAAGTTCTAAATTTGGGAAAAAATGCCCAAAACAGTGCCAAGTTGCCTTCAATCACATCTAACCCTTCATTATGAAAAAATAAAGAAGGAAACAAGCAAATCCTATCCAAAACATGCAAAAATTACCAAAAATCTACATGATGTGCAATGCATGGAAAAAAGAGCAATTTTTTTGAAAATTGTGCAAAAATGGACAAAAAAGTGAACTACATGACATGCACGCATGCAAAGCAGGTAAAATCTAATCAAGATACCAAGAGAAACAAAACAAAAAGAGAAAACAAAACTAAATGACAAGTGAAATGCAAAAAGAGTAGAATGGGAAAAGGGCATGCTGCCCTAGCACCCCAAACTTTAGAATCACGATGTCCTCAGCATGACACTAAAGTATATGAGTTATAGGGTAGATGATCTCTTTGGTGGCTTCAGTGGTGGTCCTCCATGTGGTGGAGGATGCTAGTATTAGGAACCCCAATAGTCTGACTATGGAGGCAAGAAGTTATCCTGATATGTTGATAGTGCACTCCACCAATCTTCCCTCTACTAGGGGTTCCTCTGGGCCTAGGTGTGCTAAAAATGATACATGAGATTGACATGATAGTGCATCTATGAATGGTCTAACCACATTGCATCCTAGGTACGCTGGAAACCCTCATATTCTCTCATAATGCCCTCCTACATTCTCAAGTATGTTGTCCTATGTGCTCTGGATGCCCTCCAGTTGTGCATGTATAGTGGACATGTCATATGCATTCACTCTGGGCTATTGTGGTTGTTGTGATGCCTCCACCTCCAGTCTCCTGACTCAACATGCATCTGCTGCCTCTACTTCTCTCCTCTGCTCTTCCGCCGGTGAGTGCTCACTCTATCCCTCAACCAGTAACACCTCTAGTATTCCTTCCTCTCTAGGGTTCTTCTCCTCGTATCTTCTCAGTGCCTCCAAGAAATTTGAAGCATGCCCATGCTCCTCTAAGAGAGGCATAGTGTGGCAGGGTAGCTCTAATGAGACACCTGGATATGGGGGGGTTGACCTAATATATGATTTTCTGATCCACTACTGCAATCATAGAAGAATGAACCATGTAGTGTAGGTCCACAAACTCTCCCCCCTCTGCCCTAGTATGTCCAGAAACATCATGGCCTAGGGTGATAACAATAGACATCACTATCCCTCCCATAACGAATGGATTCTTGCTCTTAGAGGGGATTTTCCTTAGTTGATCTATCAGTAAAGCACCTAAATGTACAAACTTTCCTTTTACCTACCAACCCAAGACAAACAAATCTTTCTTTATTCAGCTGCCTTGGTTTTTGTACCTGTCGAAGATTGTGTTTGCAAGCACTTTCTATACATAGGGGAGGACTGGATTATGAATCAGGCTTGCTTTGTATTCCCCCTCTACAGAGTTTCTATGTCCAGTGAAGTACTTCCACATTGTGATGTAGGTAGTACTCGAGTCATTCTTTGTCCTTCCCCCATCTAAGAGGACTGCCATCTCATCACTAGGAGCAAAAATCTTGTTTAGCATCTTTGAAGTAATAACCCAACGCTTGTCTCTAATCACCACTCAAATGGCATCCTCACAATCATCAAAAATCTTCTCTAATGTCGCGATGAACTAACATGTTAGCTCTACATGAGTGTCATGTGGTGTCACCAAGATGTTGAAAAGACCCACTAATTCCATTACTCCCTGGAAATAGGCATAGAAACTCATGCTCTCCATTGTTTTTCGACACGCATAGCGGGTGGCAATCACCTTGCATGTTAAGAACTCTAGGTGCATTGGCTTCTTCACCCGACTACTAGTAACCTCAGGCTCTCTATTAGGTTGTTGTTGGATGTCCTCCTCTTGTGGTACATCTGACATTATCTCATCCTCATCACTTAGAAGTAAATGTTTCCATGTTTGAGGTTGAGGTTGAGGTTGAGACTACGGTTATGATCCCGAGGATACCGAGGGACGTACCGCTAAAACTGACGGTCGAGCTTCTGAAACTGAGGTCGGGATGGTGAGGGTTGTGGAGGTGCACGTCGTAGCTATGGAGACTCTTTCTCCACAATTGGATCTATCAAAGCATCCAATTAAGCTTCCGTCAAATAGGTAGTTTCGGCAGAGCTGGAGGGGGATGATGGGGTGGTAGATGCCAGGATTGAAGATGATGCATTTTTGGTCTGACGCTCGTAGAAAATGACCTCTGTGGTCATAGAAACAACTTTTTTTTCCATTTGCTTCATATTTTACTGATTTTGGTGGATGATTTTGGGATTTTCAAATTTCTCCAAAGAACGGGGTTGTTGGGGAAGATTGGAGAAATGGAGAAGTGTTAGTGGATGAAATAGGGTGGAAATGATGGAGGAATGTAGGGGAAAAGGTGGGGTATCAGTTACAAATGAATTGGGAGTGATTTGGTGGATATTTGAGTGTTGGAGATAGGGCGTGAAGCACTGTACGACTGCTAGGAAGCGGACGATGTCATTATCTTCATGAGAATGAATGAGCAATTGAAATAAAATTTTGCAAAATGGCAATTTTAAGTGTTGGGTTAGGGTGCAACATGGTCATGATGGCTTCATGTAGAACAGTCATGGAATTCTACCTGACCATTATGACTAGGTGGCCACACGGTCATGATGTCTTACACGACCATACTGAGTCTGTTCTTTAGTTCTCAAACTTTCTTTGATTCACTTTGATTTCTTTGTCAATTTGAGTGTACCACCATGGTCGTTTCATGTCACCATGGTCATGGCGGGTACTGTGACAGTTCATTTCAACTTGAATTTCATTATTATATCAAATCTTTGATCTAAAGTGATTTTTCATGGATTACTTCTCAAAATTTCAACTAATTTTCCTCATTTCAACCTATTTTCACCTGCACATCTTAAAACCAAAAAAAAACTAAACAAAAAATATTAAAAACAAGTGTGTGTATGTGTGTGTTTTCTTGGAAAAGTGTAAAAATAACCAATAAGTATAAAAAAATGGAAAGTTGGGTGAAAAATTCCCAAACCTAGGTGGGTTGCCTCCCACAAGAGATGAGTTTCATGCCTTCATCTGGGCTTCTTGGCAATGCTTTAATCATTCATCCATTTGTCATCCTCATGTGCCCATTCTTGCAATAAATGCATCTCTCATTTGTAGTCAACCAATGCTCCTCATCCCTTTGATCACCAAAATTGTCATCAAATCTTTCATGTAGATCTCCTCCTCTCAGATGATCAATCAGACTCTTGAAGTGACCTTATCCAACATCTCAAACTCGCCGATTTGAGAACATGTATATGTTGATATTTATCTTTGTGTCCATGAAAGAGAATGCCATATGTCACTACAAACATGTATCTCGACATCAGCTATAGATAAGAATGGTCTTCCCAAGATGATGGGGATCATCCTATCGTCCGGCTCCACATCAAGAAGAATGAAATTAGCTAGGAACACTACTCATCTTTCCTTGTCAATCATCACCAAGAAATCATCCACTCATCCTCTAGGCACTTTGATGGAGCGATCTTCCAATTGAAAAGTGCAATGTGCCGATTTGAACTTTCCTAAAACTAGATTAACATAGACACTATATGGCATCAAATTCACATTAGATCCCAAATCAAGTAGGGATTTGTCTATGCAATGTCCCACAATGTATGTAGGTATGATTGGGGCGCATGGGTTTTTCCTCTTCACGAGATGTAAGTCTTGGAGGATTGAGATTACTTGTTCAATCAAGTTGACTCTCTTTGGTATTCTCCCTATTGACATTCTCTTCACATTACATAAGTACATCAGAAACATGGCATATGAGGGGGTTTTCTTGATAGCATCCAACAATGGAATATTGACCTTCACTTGGCTAAACACCTCAAGAATGTCAACATTTTGCTTTCGTCTCCTCCTTACTTCTTGTGGGTCATCTAATGCTTCAATGAATGGTGGCTCACTTGCTTTGGCCTTTCATGCATCAACATGGGATGTAACACTAGGGATGGTGGGATCCAC
Organism: Alisma plantago-aquatica; assembly: GCA_963693085.1. Classification (NCBI taxonomy): domain Eukaryota; kingdom Viridiplantae; phylum Streptophyta; class Magnoliopsida; order Alismatales; family Alismataceae; genus Alisma; species Alisma plantago-aquatica. The sequence goes on along the minus strand of OY856411.1, from coordinate 334,524,965 downwards.
AAATGGAGTGTGAGGTGGAGCACAATGTATCCCAAAATCAACAGGAGATATCACAAAATCATCTTCGACAATCTCAATCATAGTATCACCACTTGGTTGCCTTTACTTTACTTTATCAAGCTTTATTTGACATGCGGGCTGATCAAGAGATTTCCAACTCCTTAGAACTGTCACAACAATTCCTTGCTCATGGTGGAGAGGGGGGATCTAGTTTTATATGTGGAGGAGGTGGAGGTGGTACTTGGTATTGAAATTGAGGTGGAGGGGAGAATTGAGGTTGGAAGGTGAATTGTTGAGAAAGTTGCGGTGATGGAGGGGGAGGAGGTGTGCAAGTCTTGGGATTGCCTTGGAAGTGGTATATGAGCTACACTTGCATGGGAAGGTGGACTATAGAAAACTTGAGTGGAATGCATAGGTCCACTTGCTTCATTGAAACTCGAGATGGGTTTTGAAGATGATTTTTCTTCTTGGACAAAAAGTATGGAAGATAGCTTCTCTATCCTCTCCTCAAGCCTTTCGACATTCTTTTGAACATCATTAAAGATTTTCAAACTAGTGAGAACCTCTTCCTCAAACCCTGAGTTGTATCTTGGACTTTGTTGTTCCTAGTAGCTATAGGAGTGAGGTGTCCTATTTTCTTCACCATAGAAATCAATCGAATTGGCCGCATGGCAAGAAACATTTGTCACTTGGTTCCTCATGAAACTCACCATGTCACTGAGAATCTTCATCACTTGTGGGATTGAGTCATTATGAGTCGAATAAGTCACACCAAAGGCACAACCACCATCATTCATCATGTTATAAGCTTGAATTCTTGAACCTTCTTCCAGCTGCTCATACAATGGCCATATCTCCTCAGGTGGCCTAGCCATGAAAACTCCTCTAAAAGAAGAATCTACGGTAGCTTGATCCTTTGGACATAACCAGAGTAAAATGATTGAACTAGCTGCCACTAAGGGATCTCATGGTGTGGGAACTCTCTCAACAACTTCTTAAATCTCTCCCAAGCGTCGTGAAGCTTCTCATTGCCCATCTGACTAAAACTCATTACAACATGCCACATTTGTGTTAACCTTTCTACAGAGTAGAATAGCCCCAAGAAAACATTTTTCATCTCTTCCAAACTCATGATGTCCTTCCTTGAATCATACCAATCTTTGGCTTTGTCTTTGAGGGAGAAAGAGAATAAGGTCAACCAGATTGTGTCATCACTAGCTATTGGCATCATGAAGGTGAAGCATACTTCTAGGAAGGAGTCCATGTTCTTGTAGGGGTTCTCACTCTCTGAGTTGTAGAAGGCAGGTAGGAGCCCAAGAAGACCTAGAGGGATGGAAAATTGATCCCCTAGCATTTGGATAGCTCTGCAAGCAATTGCCAATTTGTAATTGCAAGGCATGAAGTAATCTTTAAGTGGCTTGTGAGGTGAATTTTAGAATTCCATCTTGTCTTCCCTGAGTGTCTTGTCAATGTACAAGGCACAACCAAACACATGAGGGAAAGTTAGCAAACCAAAATGCACAAAGAATGCAAAGAATAAAGAATAAATAATAGCAATGATGCGGATAGTAAGATAATATCAAAGAAAAACTAACTAGATATGTCGAGCGCCTTGATCCCTGACAACGATGCCAGGAATCTTGGTGTGGTTCTCAAATGCAACAAACAAAACAAGAAAACGATGATTCCAAAGGGGAGAGTCAACACCACAACTACTAGGTATATATCACACTTTCTATCCCCGACAACGGTTCCAGAAAGCTTGGTGTGTCCCTGCCAATGGCGTTGCACACTACTCAATTGGAGTTTGATTAGATGAAACCCCACGAACAGACACACACAGTGGATAACATTAAAAAATTTTAAGGGACCTAACTTAATGCACTCACATAAACCAAAACACTACACCTGCAAATGCATAGGGTCGTGTCATAGTATAGGAGGGAGGAAACTATAGGGTCGATCCACAGGGAGAAAAGGGGGAACTACAGCTAGGTTGGCTTTTTGGCTAGGTTCCTACTACAGAGTGTAGGGTTGAAGGGCTTGAAGGCTGATTTGATTGATTACACTAAGTAGAGCAAGAAAGAAAGTAATGGGAAGAAAGAAATAACAATTCCTACGATAAACCTAGATAATTAATTCTACTGAGCAAGAAAAGACAAGGCAAGAAATGAAAGGACAAGCAATTCTAAGGTGAGCAAGAAAGGGAACTACAATACACTAAGCTAGCAAGCAAGGCAAAAGAGCAGTTAAAGATCTAAAATAGCAAGAACAAAGCAAGAACATGGCAAGAACCTAACTTGGCATATAAAGAGATAACTAAGCAAACATTAGCTAAGTAAGAAGGCAATTAGGGTTTTAAAGAAACAAAGGGAAACATGGGCTGATTAGGGAATGTATTTATCAAATAGGTTGGGGGTGACATGTGAACATAATGATTTCATTTAGATTATCAAACCAAACAACAACCTAGAGTCTAATGAATTATACTAAACTAAAAACTGACCATGGACATGCTAGGTTCTATATAGGGGAACTAGTCCTTAATACCCCCTACTACCCTTAGGAGGCTCAATTGGGTTAGTGTTTAGGTGTAATTCAATTGTATTCTAAGAACACAGAGGTTTCTAGGTTAGATGATATTAGGATGATTATGGGCTTAGGTTAGTAACGGGAGTGGAAGTGAGGTTCTAGGCCTCTCATCACCCAAATTCTAGTATTGATAAAGCTCCGTACTAAGGATGCTAAATTCATCTAAACTAGCTACTTAGTTATCTAAACTAGGGTTAGGAGAATTGATTAGAATGTAGGAAGATGGGTAGCTAGCTAGGGATCCAAGAATTGGACCTAGGAGCAAATCTCAAAATTCACACATACAAACAATTTCCCTAAATGCATAGATGATTTCAAGAACAAACCAACAAGAAATTCATGAAGAGTGAGCTAGAAATAGAACAGAATCATTAACAAATGAAATTACAATTATTACATGTCATTTTCCCCCAACATGGTATCCAAGTAATATTTTTGGCCCCAAACAACCCACCCAAGGGGCCTGGCTACTCATGGAAATGCAAAATACAAAAACAAAGTAGAAAGAGGTAGAAGAAGCCATGGAGTTGGTGTACATGGAGTAATCCTCCTCTTCAGCTGCTACAAAATGTCCTTCTCCTTCTTCCAATGTTCAAGGGCAAGGGATGGTGGTGGAATAGGGTCAAAACACTAGGAAACTAGCGTTTTGGTGGTGGATATTGTGAAATGGAGAGGAACGGAGGTGGAAATGGAGTGGAATGGTTGATATGAAAAAATTGGTAGCTAGGAGATGGTGGAAGGTAGCTAACCTCATGCTCCATCTGCCACCTAGGTATATATAAGTGTACATGAAGTAATAGATCAAGTAGGGGTAAAGTGGGAAATGTCGTGTAAAAGTAGCTAGGTTTTTGTGGGTAGCATGGCCATGGTGGTCACCACGTCTGTGGCGGAGTGGGGTGAGAACAGTTGTGGTGGTGCGGAACGATCATGCTGAAAACTGGAGAAAAATCATAATAACTTGGTCAAATTTGTACATGAAGTAGCATGACTGTGGTGGTCACCACCGCCGCGGTGGGGCTAGGGTAGCACAGTCATCATGGTCACCATGGCTATTGTGGCTTAGGTGGCACGACCATTTTGCAATAGTTGTCACACGGTTGTGCTAGGTGGCACATCCGTTCTGGGTCAGTCCACCACAACCATTCTGAGTGGCACGATTGTGGTGATTCTTGCTTTGCTTCAATGTGACTCTGTTGATGTCGGATGAGCTAGCACGACGGTTCTGAGGTACCACGAATGTGGTCTCTGTTGTAGCACTTTGACTTGATCTTTTGTTCATTCTTGGACGCCTTTGCTTAAATAGAGCTTTGGCCACTAGAGGTATGTTGAGGGACCCTCAGACTTCACTTTAGGCCTCTCTAAGGGTAGAGAAACCCTAGGATCACTCCTCTCTCTCTTCCATCAAGTGTGGTCCAAATGCATGAAAAACATGCAAATAATGTCCATAAGTGCAATTTATACAAATATGCATATGAGGGGAAAAAAACATACAATCCAATAGGTATAGATGTGATTGAAATAAAATATGACACAAGATGAAGCCCCAAAATAGGGCTGCATCGATTCAAATTCATATTCTTGAACCAATTGCAATGTTACAACAATTTCAAGTTGACCATCTTAATATTAACATTTTTTAGAGTCCAGCATGCATATCTCATTGTTGTATCAAAAAAAGAGTGACATACAATGGTTTTGGCAATAAAAATGATTTTGATAAACTAGTTCAACAAGAAATCCTTATGCTATTTTTCCATCATAGATTTCTGAATGTTTTTCAAACACCTTGCATTTTAGCTACAAAAGAAATGCAATTTCACAAACACACAACTAAAATTAGCGTTCTTACACTAAATATAAAAATTAAAACAATGAGTGTAGATTTCAAGCATGTTCCATTAATAATTAAGAAAAACATATGCCACATAAACAGGCTAGGCATGATGACTTGAATGAAAAGAACCAATAAACAGACAACTAAAAGATCCATTTGACTCACCAACCCAATCTGATTTAAAACAATATCCACACACTATAAGAATAAAATTATGCAAGGAACAATTGGATTCTCATTTTGGAGTGTCGTATTTGATGGACCCATGATATTGTTTGGGCCATGTTGATCAATTTTTAGCATATTGGTCTCTTACTGTTCCCTCTAGACCATATGGGTTGGATTAGTGTTGTTTTCTAATGTGCCAAACATCATTCTCACTGAGTAAGTAATAGATCTCCAAGTATTGGTTATTGAGGATATGTATCTCTATAACATTTATTCAACCTTGTCGAGTAATGCCAAAAGGAGGATGACATGATGTCTACATCGAGTTCCATTTTGGTGTGGACTAGGTATACTATGTTTGGGTTCCAATGAAGGCACTACTTGTAGGGCCATTGGTGCTGAAGATGAGTCACATCACTCTACACCCTATCGTTCTTGTGGATACAACATAAAATTCCTTGGGTCAGACAAGATGACCTTGTTTGGACAAGTTGTGGAGTAAGAGGCATGAGGATGCAAATGTATGCCATTGTAGTACTTTAGATTCCCTTCATTGAACCTCAAAATAAAGGCTGCCACTAGCAAGTGAGTATCGATCATATCATCTTCCTCAACAACATGTAGTTTGGGAACCATCCCAAACTTTTAATCTTGCTTGGAGGTCAAACCCCCAATAAGGATGTCAATATGACCTCATACAAGTAACCACTGCCACCAACTTTTTCAAAAATAATTCAGCTACTTTGATTTTCTACTTGTGTATCATGCACCATGAAGTAAATCTCATCTCAGGAAACCACACTTGGTGTCTCCTTTCTCTCAAAAAATAGTTTTCAATAAAAGAAAATGATGGATGTAAATTAAAGAACTATCCATCTCCTTCTTATTCTCATAGGAAAGGTAATTAGTAATTTCAACCTAGAAGGCATGTATTTTGACATTCGGATTCTCCTATAAGGACATAGTGTCATTGTAACACAAAGATTTGGAAGAACACTAATCATACACAAATACTTTCTAATCATTCATTCTAACCAATCAACATAGTCACTTATTCATTAAGCTTGTTTCAAAGAGTTGTGAGGAAATCTATAGTAAGAGAAGGGTGATTTTTGGTGTTTCCCTTAGAGACTACCTAAATGATGGTGATGTTCGTGGGTAGGGGCTTGAACTTATTTCTCAACTGGTAACTCCTCTGGAGTCTCTTCACAGAGGAAGTGAGTCAAGTGAATATACTGAGTGAATATCTTCTAGAAGCACTTTACCTCATCATACACATAATGATAAAGGGAACAATTACATAGTATCATTGTTCCTTCTTCTCTTCACTTCCTTCCTCACCCTCCACCTCTATCTTAGGATTGGGAACTCAAGTATGATATGTTTATGTCCATGGCCTCTTTTTTTCATCCTCATCTACTAACCATAGTGGTGGTGGAGGAGGAAAAGTGTAGGATTTTGAAATTATGGAGCTTTGGAGTATCTTGATTTCATCCACTTTGTGTACTATAGACTACACAATGCTCACAAATCTAGGGGAGTTCAACTTCATGGTAGTGTGGACTTCTTGCATCGGTCCTCCAGACATTGTGCACTAATAAGTTGAGTTTGCAAAATGCTACTACCAGTGCATTGTCAAAAGGAAAAGATTAGTTGAAGGAAACAACAACATCAAATAAGGTTGAGGGAGCCCTCCAACACATTCATTGGAGGTGTAGAATCACCAACTAGGGTTGTCACTGAAGAAGATAATTTTTCTACAATTAGGTTATGGTGGGGGCTAGAAGGAGATTATTCTACTCTCTCTCTGTTAAGGGTGATGCAATTGATGATGTTGGAGGAGTTCCAAAACAATGATGCATAGTGGTCATTGGTTGCTAGAGTTTCTTGAATACCATCGGCAGATAGGAATGACAAGGGGGTGGAATGTGCTCTACCTAGGGAACCATGTGCTTCCTTTGTTTGACACTTCCTCCTCATAATTTTTTAATCCTTCCCTCATGTATGACATGCTTATTTTCTACATAGTGTGAATAAACCTAGATTGGTGTGGTTGACGAATTACCAAGTGGCATGACTTGAGATAGTATAGAGTGTATCCTTAATAGTGAATGACTTTTGAGTCTGAAGTGGAATATTTTGTCATGTTTTGCTACATTCAATTATGAGTTTGCTTAATCATATTCCATCTTTTTCACATGCTCCCACACGTTAACTAGATTGTACACTGTGCACCAAGGGGCATCAACCTACATTGTATCAGTTCACCTCCATTGGATCATTAACATCAAATCTCAAGAACATGTATCATGCACAATCCTTATAAAAGTTTTCTCACACAAAATTTTACATAATAAAATGGAATGGCCATAAATTAAAAAAGGTGGAAAAATATAAGTAAAATAGAAAGCATGGTTTGACCTAAATGGTGTTTTAATGGAGATCACCCTCTTGCCTTCCTCTTTTATCCCTAGTGATTTGCCACATAGATCTGGTGTTTTAAAATAAAGTCATATTTTTCTCACAAATTTTGATGCTCACTTCACCTATACCAATATCAAATATTGAATACAAATAGACACGCTAAGATAATGTTTTAAGGGGTTCCAACTTTTTTCTCAATGATCACAAAGTCTGTTGATACAAAGAAACCTTCAACCTTCATTTAAACACTTACCATCATAGCTATATAGCTTTCCTTGGAATGATCTTCCAATTGGAAATTAATGTTCATTTTCATGGGTGCATTGAATCCCATTTTATTAGATATGGTTAATTGTATAACGTTTAAGTTAGAACCTTAATCACAAAAAATAATTGCATAATACCTATGTTATATGAACTTTAGAACTTTCATATGTCTATCTATTTGGGAAGAAGTTTATTTAATGCTAAACCACTCAAGTTTGGTGCAAGAACCATACTGTGAAATTTAGCTTTCTCTCTTCCTCAGATGGTATCCCTTGACTAGAGAATTATTGAGTAAGGTTGTATTTCATCTCCTTTTAGTTTTTGATAATAGGCATTGATTTTTCCATTGGATGCATCATCTTGTTCATATAATGGAGTGGCACATAGGGAGCTGGAAATTTTTTTATCGTAGCTTTGTTAGCTTTTCTCTAGTTATTCAATGACACATTTCTCAATATTATGTTAGTTTCCATAAGAAATGACACTGGTAAATACCTCTACTAGTATCACTTTCAAGGGTTGTTGTTGTAGTTCACCCTTGTTGTCTACTTGGCTCAAGTGATTAATGTTGATTGAATCGACATTCTTCCCGGGGTTAACTTTTAATAGCCTAATTCTTCTGCTTCATTTCCCTTGAGTCCACTGATGCATAAAGCTAACTACCCAATTTTAATGCTCAATCGCCTTCACTAAGGCTACTTGATTTTGCACAAATCTGAAAGCCTCATCCTAACCTTATAAAGAATATATTCAATATAGTTACTATTTTAGTGTTACTAGTAGTGGTTTTCCTAGACTTTTTTGATGTTGTTCATTATTCTTCCAATTGGTGTTCAGGTGGTTTCCCCCTCCTAGATTATAGGATTTTAGAATGAGTTATCCATTAGATTCCACTCAAAAAAATTCAATTCTCCTCAATGTACCCTATCCCAGTAGCATTGCAATCCACATTGTGTTACAAATATTTATAGAGGTTAGTTACAATTATTTATATAGGTCAGACACGATGACATGATGCACTCAATTGAAACTAATTGAAGTGATTTTCTTAGAGAGTTTTCTCTAGCTTCGCATTGAGAGGCAAAATTCCCTCAGTGTTGTTGTCATTGCTTTAATTATCCATGTAATATGAAGATCGCTTCATAGGCATGGTCCCAATTATCTTTTGGCATGCACTTTCATTCCCCACAAAGAAACTCCCTCAGGTCCTTGCATCAATTATTTAGTTTGTATTGTGGAATAAATCTCCATATAAGCTGATCATATGAGTCCACTTTTGAAAATTATGGTGAACACACCGTCAAAGAATTTTTGTGCATCTCTCCTAGATACATAGATATTTATAAACACAAAGTTGCATGAAATCTTCATTGTACATTAGGTTTTTACTACTATATCATTTTGAAACATATATGAAAGATAGTATATAGTTTAACTATGAACACAAAGAATGAAAAAAATACACTTACGTGTTCTACTGATTACCTTAGATCCTCTTTCTTATTCATTGTCTTGAAAGGATCATATCCTATGAACATGGAGTTTCTATTATGCATTTAATATGTTTAACATGTGTTAGTTACTTATTCAAACTCTTTTTAAATGAAACAAAATTTAAAAAAATTGCATTTCAAACTTATCTAAACATGCCTCTTAACTTTAATATTTTCATCTATGATCCCAATCTATTTTCTTAGTTTCATGTTTATTTTTTCTAAAACTTAAACGATCTTCTTTTTGACTCTTATTAGACTAAATTTTAATTTTATGTTTTTTTTCTCCATCACTTGAATTATCTTCTCCTTTACCAAGTGCATCCTTATTAGTGCAAGTATCATCCATCTGTAGATCTTGAACATCCTCTTACATTTGTATTCTAGGAATTTATCCTCTCCCATGTAAATATTTTGAACATTAATTTTTTTTTTGTATATAGACATTTGTTTTATAATTTATCACTTCATGGTGTTGCATCCTATTTTGAATGTTCTAATGATATTCAAATTCTTCATTAGTTGGACTAACTCCATCCTATTCTTCAATTTACATTGTTCTAAGTTGAATCTTATACTTCTTCTTCTTCATCACCATTTCAACTATCTTATTTTTCTTCATTGTGAACATCAGTTGTCTTTGATATAATTAATGAAACCTCATTTGTTATTGTAAGTTTTTCTAAACTATCTTCCCTTCCATGACTATGAGATGGTTTTGTTACTATCAATTTCTTTCTTATATATTTGATTTTCTTCCTTACTTTATCTATAGCTACTTACTTTATCTAATCTACTAACTTGCATCTATCATTGTCATTGTAACTTAGAGTTCATATTTTTTTTGTTAATAGTTTCTTCCACTAATTTATTCCACTAATTTCCCCTGGCTACTTGTCGTTCTCTTCCTCAACTTATCCCAAGCTCTCATTTTCTTCCCTCAAAGAAGAAAATGCTTCAGGTGCTATCTTATTGCATACTTACACTTGTTGTCTCATTCCATCCTCTAAAATTATACCCTTTGATCCAAATCATTATTCACTTTAGAACTTGTCCTAACTGATGCATCTACCTTATTTTTTGTAGTTGTCTTTTTCTTTACCCTATTTTTTTCAAGTTGAAAGCTATTTCTTTGATTATATTCATAGTCTCCAACCATCTCTATCATCTTTCTTCATTTTTCTTAATACTTTTTGACATAATTTAAGACTTAAAGTACAAGATATTATGTACAAATACCTTTACAATTTAAAACACTTTAATTCTCCTTCTATTACATACTTACCATGTCCCTCTTCAAAAATGATAGATCCTTCTCTCTTTTTAGTTGAAACCCACTTATTTGTCCATCCCTTTGCAGCCTTGAATGTGGGATTTGTAATTCAAGTAATCTCCAAAACCAAAACAAGAAAAAACTTTAAAACATTACTTTTGCAATTTAGTCAAATGCTATTAAAAAAATATATGTTATTGAAATCAATGTACTTATACATAGTAACAAAATACATCTAGTTGGGTAAAATTTACTTGTAACACCCAAAATTTCATATCACATTAGAGGAAGCTAATTTTTTTAGTTGGGAGTGTTATAGATATGATACTTATCACAATCACAATAGAGAAAACCATCATAGACTATGTACGAATAGAATTCTAAATATTTTCTTATCAAAGGAATTATATTACGTCATCATATATAAATAAAACTTAATACCATAATACTACTATATACAAATCTCATCACAAATGTGGGACTGTGTAAATAGCTCCCCACCAAAAAAAACCTCTTAGAACTATAGTTTTGTCCTCTATCTTGATCGATCTTCCAAAATATTAGTATATTCAGGTATCACATCCCCAACCATGCACAAATAGGAAAACTATCATTAGAGTAAGTGGCATTGAATTTCGAATAAGATAAACATGAATATACTATACTTCAAAGCCTTAATTAAAAACTGAAAGTTGAATGTTGTGCACTCTAAAATTGAGGAATCTTTTATTTATGACTTTTATTTGATTTGTGGTCACCATTCTATGGTAAGTCCTCCTCTGTGATAAGGAAGTTCCCTCTATGGTGCATAGTACCCTCTATTGGCAAAACTTTCCCTCTTTTAACAGTGAAATATCTTCTATGGTGCGCAACACACACTGAGTTGGCACAACATTCCCTATGTGATACCCATGATATCTTCTAAATCGTCTTGAGACTCTTTTATAAGGAATTATCCTATAATATATATACTTAATGTTTCGATGTCATTTTCCATCTCTATTCATAATTTCTTATCTATTATTCTTAATATATTATCTTTGAATCTATTCTTACTTACTTGTGTCTGAATGCTAATCTATAATCTTTGAATCTATATCTTTTTTCCAAATTTTTTAACAGAATTAAAATCCTAATCTGGAATCTGGTCACCCAATAATTTAAATAAATCTAAATCTAAAACTCTTATTTAATAGAATAACATAATTAAATTCCGATATCATATATATGAAATCTAAGTCTAAAGGCTTAAGAAAATAAACTGAATTAAGTGTATAAGTATTGAGTTTCTATCTTATATTCTCAATTTTGGAAAAATAATGTTAGAAAAATAAAGGCATGAATTTTTTTTTGATATGTGGGAACCACCCCCGAACGAGTGTCATGATTGTGACCCCCACTGACGGCGTAAACCCCAGCTCCCCCTCGCCTACCCGCACAATGGGGGGAGCATTTAAATCGTGCATAGGCCAAGCTATGTGATGGGATAAGGCTGGCTAGTGCAACACCACTGAGGGGTTTGGAACCCGAGTCCCTACTATGGGGAGCCTGTGCCTCTACCACCTGAGCTACTAAAGGCATGAATTGATAAGTAGGTTCTCTACTTGAATTATTAAAAAACAAAACCATCTTGGTGGCATGGGTGCAAACCATGGACCATATGAAGGCCCATGAGACTATTTACTTTGAAAATAGGTCCTTTTGGCACAAGTTAAATATTTAAGAGATTTTCTACATAAATGAATGAAAATGACTTTATGAATTGTTGAATAACAGAAATATATAATAATGGGAAAGTTCCTAAAAGAAAGTAAGATGTGTGGCGTTTTAAACAATTTAAGAGTGATTATATAACCAATAATGGTAACACAATTCTTGGGACACCAAACAAGAATATCTCCACCTAACATTTTTACACTTGAAAATAATAATGAAAAGAAGAGGATTCTAGAATTTAAAAGAAAAAGGACTTCTCATGTGTTGTGTATAATTAATTTAAGGATATGCTAAAAGAGAGAGTTTTGTGCATAAAAGTTATCTTAATTAAATACAAATATTTGATAATGGATGGGAAAGAAATTTATTAGCTTCTCTTAAAATTTTGGATCAAAAAGATGTTTCTACAAACCTAGGGAACATTGACACGAAAGAGGGAGGTTTTTTTGCAATAAATACATCTCATTTCCATTTTTAGATATAGACTAAATGAGTCCAATTTTGACAACTTAAACCTACATCACTTAAATGTGTCATGTGTCCCCTCAACTGTTGCATCAGAGATCCACAGTGATATGGTTGTCACCTACCTTCAACCAAGATAAGAAACTCAGGGAAACAATATCCATGTTTTCCCCTCACTCCTTTCTCTCTCCAATCTCCATAATTTTCTTTATTTTCTTGTTGAATAGATTTGAGAGGAAAGGGAAAATCTAGCAAGATATTAATGAGTACCTTCTTTTCCATATTTTCAAAGTTCCCAAATCCCTCCTTCATCAAGATCTCAAGGTATGGTTGGAAGCATTGGTTCCCTTGTCTCCCAAGCCTATATAATGTGTTAGCGAGATTGAGGAGAACTTAGAGAATGATTCTCGCCCATCAATTGGTCTCACAATACCCTGAGGGAGGTCAACTACTTGTACTATCTCCAACAACTCTAGGAATGTAATAGCTGTACAAGGTAGAGTTTTTCCAATTCCTTGGCGAATAAGACTGTAGAGGAGCCCTTGAAGGTAGTACAATCCTTGGAGGGGGTGCATGGACCACAGAACCCCACCTATGACCTTTGCCTCCACCTTATGCAAAATGCATGCTTGATCCATAGGTTGTGGGTTTTCCCAGGTCATGATGAGAGTACCCAAGAAATCGTGAGGTAGACATAGACCTTCCTATCTCTATCATTGTGCTTGGAAAGGTACTCTTGTACCTTTTCTCTAATATGTATATCTTACTTTATGCCATAATGATCGAGGCATAGGACCATACCCGAGAATTGTTTTGGCTCATCTAAGAGGTTCCCTGAGTCATATGTGAAGCCACTCCCGGTTGATTCCATTATGCCTTAAGGTCGAGAGTCAACTCTTGGGTTGACCTCACCATGGATGAAAGCAATGGCAGGTGTACACACTGAAGGCGATGATAAATCACTTTACTGTTTTTATCCCTATGTCCTGACATACATGATAAACCATGATCACTGTAAAGGGGCACAAGGGTCATTCAACCCTTTTCAGGAGCCTAGACCATGTGGTGTAAAACTTCGAATAGGAAAAAACATATTGGCCAGAGGTGGTCCACTTGGACGATATGGATAATGTATTAATTAATGACATGGCTCATCACTATCTAGTAAAAACCATAGTAATTTCTAGAATAGTTAGATCAAGAGGAGTCTTATACGAAAATTTATGAAGAGAATGACAGGAAGGCAAATAAAATGGTTTCATAGCCTAGATATGAGGCCAATTCCAAAAATTCCATGCTTACATGTTTAATAAGTGATTAGTACATTAAAACCCTAGAATTGGATATTAAAATGCTGGAAACGTTAAAAACCATTCCTTGGTGTTATTATATGATATTGTGGAACATAACCATGATTTTATTTGATACACAATCATAACGATAAAGAATTAGGGTTTGTAATGTGAATAACTATACATACGATGAATTGGGGTTTTGAAGTTAAAATTGATAACTTGAATGAACTCACACTAATCCAAGTGTACATAATGAAAGGATGTGTTGCATATAGTGATTAGGGTTGCACTTCATATCTAATGTGGTTTAATAAACCTAATAAAGAATTGTGTGATGGAACTAGGTTTTTCACCCTTATTCCTTAATATGAACCCGAGATGGTCCTAAACCCAAGATTAGGATTCAAACGTGAATAATGCGATGGTAACACATTAGGATTTTCCGACATGTAGATTAAATGATTGGATTCCTCTTTGCTTGCTTGATTGAATGATATGCTTAATGTATGATTCGATCATCTACATGGTTTTACAAAAGGTACATGGTTACGCTTATGACTACCTACATTAGTTTGTGGGTGTTTGTCGAGTGTTTGTATAGATAAACTTTTTGATGTTTGTTTACATTCTGTTCAATTATAATTCCAATATTATTATCACATAAGGACGAGTTTAAGAAAATGCTAGTTCTTATCTACAAGTATTTGTTGGAATACATGTTGTTAGTTTACTTGCACACTTTTGCATGCACCCCATATACACAATATATTTCAATATAGTGATCCACACTTTTGGTTTCATGATGTTTAATGTAAATGCTTAACTATGAAGATATCAATATAAGATGGACAAATGAAATTACTTAAAGTCATCAAAGTTAACTTGTATGGAGGATTAGATAGATACTTCCTCTCATATAGTTTTCATATGTACAATTCTATTGATAGAAAGTTATGTATGTTCTAGAGGTACATCTTGTAAACAATATATTTGAATCAATGGAAATTATTTACTATTATTTATTATTTGCTAAATCTCGATCCTTGAAAAAAATTAGGTAATGGATCTCATATTTTTGGCATTCCTTAATTGGGGTTTTCTAAAAAGTTTGGTCATCACATTTTGTATAAGATACCTACATTTTTCAAATAATATTTAATAGTTCATAGTTTCAAGTAATCCACAGAAATATAAGGAGACTTATTAAGGAAAAACCTAATGGAAATGGTGTCTAGAAAGGATCATGGTATTGGGGGCTGACAATAATTTTCTCAGTACCATTAAGTTGGTATACGGGGACTCCCTTAGCCAATGTGATATCGGTTTGGCTAGAATCTAGGATTAGCCTGAAGTAAGGTTTCCTCTATGTCTTCTCATATCTACTTTCATTCACTTATCATCCTTTTGTTTAATCAACCCTTAAATATGTTTCCCTCCTCACCTCAAGTTAGGATTTTTGAGAAGCGACATGATTAAGGTATCCCTGCCAATTAATGAACCTATAATGTGAAAATGATGATAAAGTAAAGAAAATTGTTTCATGGGTTTTCCTTAAAAGGGTAAACTCTACATGGATCTAGGTTGGTTTAGAAGAACCCTAGGGGGTCAAGGAACATAGAAACCCAAAGAGGTAGGGTGTAGTCTCTAACCTGAACCCAAAACCCTAATTTTGGGGAGTGAGAGTAGTGTGGTGATATAGAACACTACCCATACAAACCTTGAAAAGGAATAATAATATTATATGTAAATGAGTTTGGTGACTCGTTCTTCCATGCACATGTGCATGTGGAACAAGAAATTAATAAGAAAAGTTTTAAGAAATATAAGCAACCTATGAACAATGCATTTATGAATATAACCTTGTCAAACCCTATATTGGTCTCCAATGAGTTCAAGAGCATGGGGTGAATAAAGTCATCATGGAGATGACTGGTGGTTGGGCTTACAATTGGAATCCTATGTAAGGTTATGAAATCACCTCAGGACAAGAGAGGAAGGCCTATCTATGAAATGTTCACTATAGGGAACAAACCCTTAGAGAGGGTTCCCCATAAAGAGGCTCCCCTAAGGAGAGGGTACACCATTGAAAAAAGAGGATAAGGGTGGCAAGGCTAAAATAGGAAATTTTGATTTAGGATTCATAAAAGGTGATTATATGAAACTTTTAGGGTAAGAGTAATGAGAATTAAGAAAAATGTAAATAAGTCTATGTGATCCTTTATTTAATGCATGAATGTGGAGAAATCCATACATGGTGTATATGAATAGATTTGAATAAACATAAGAGACATAAGTAACCAATGGTTATACATAAAAAATGAAAGTATAAATGTAACTTCATCATCACCCTAATGTTATCTCTAGAGGAAAGGATAGATACAAAATACCCCCGGCGAGTGGGTATGTTGCCCCCAACAAGTGGGTAAGCTATTGTAACTACACTGAGTGAGTGGGTGTGTTATTGCAATTACCTCTAGAAAATGAGTACAAT
Organism: Alisma plantago-aquatica; assembly: GCA_963693085.1. Taxonomy (NCBI): domain Eukaryota; kingdom Viridiplantae; phylum Streptophyta; class Magnoliopsida; order Alismatales; family Alismataceae; genus Alisma; species Alisma plantago-aquatica. The sequence goes on along the minus strand of OY856411.1, from coordinate 334,508,947 downwards.
AAACCCCCAGAGAGTGGGTATGCTACTCCCAACGAGTGAATATTCCATTGAAATACTCCAAATGAGCTAGTATGATGATGTGAATACCCTCAATTTGTGGGTATGGATGGAGGTCGCCCCCAGAGAGTTGTTAGATCATTTATATACTCCTAGTGAGTGAGTATGAATATCCTCAACGAGTGGGTATATACAAAAACTGAGAAAGTACATGGTGAAAAGTTATAATATGAAATGTATACATTCAACATATTACGGTTACATAAAAAATAAATTCAACTTTTAGGGTTGGTGTTGCAATCTGGGTTGGATCAACCCAAGAGTGGGAAAAGGACCTATGGGGGAGGCAAAACCCTAAGACCTTGAGGTCAGGTTGTGGCTAGAGAGCCTAACCTCCTCTTATGAACTAAGAAGGAACCATATGTTATTTCCTCACCTAGAAGGGTGAGATGATAAATCAATTTAAAGATTGATGAAACCTTAAAATATCACCTACAATATTAAGGATATGAAGTATGAAAGAACATACATTGTGTATGATTCAAAGAACCCAAGTATGCCATCTCTAAGGAATAAGAGAAAAAGTCACTCTAGAAGTGGCTGACAAAACGAGACTGTGAGTGGAAGAGAAGGTCACCATGAGCCCAATTAGGGGAAATAAAGTGAACAATGAGCATCATATTTGATGGAGGAAATCCACTTTAAAGAATTACATATGAAAATAATGGTAACTTGATAAAAACTTGGGAACGGTAGAGCCCTATGTCAATACTAAGGTCGAGTAGGAAGTATTTGAGGTACATAAGACCAATGAGATTAGGAGATGATTGTGCCTTGATTGCATAGGACCATATGGTCGGAGGTAACAACTATGTTTACCCAAGGCCCATGTATCAGGAGATTGGACACCTTAATGAGTTCATGCAGCACAAGGGGTGCATGTTAGAGGCACTCCCTACATGCATAAGGATGATACTTGTACCGTTAGAGACCCCTAACAAGTGGCTAAGGTTCATAATACATGAGGTGTTAATATAAAATATAAAATAAGTAGGTAATAGTGAAAGGAGTTGTGTACAAACACATGAGTGAGAAATAATTTTGACTTCATCAAAGATAAGAATATTGTGGAATTTAAAAGGTATCATGGTTTAAATTCATGTTGAGAGTGATTCAACATAAAATGTGAAATTGAGAGCTAAAGTGTGGACATACCATCTCTGCTCTTGGAATGGAATGAACTTTCTTTTTCAGCTACAACCCAACACATATTTCATCTTATTATGAGTGACATAGATTGGTAAACACATGTTATGAGAATGAATACGTTAAGTTATGTTAAAATTTCATAACCTTGGGTTTGAGGTATTACCTCACCCTTAGGTACTAATAAATGAATAATAGGTTGGAAACCTAGGTGAAAAGGCAATCACCAAATGGGAAATGAGAATCCAAGTGAAAATTAAATGGCTATGTGATAATTTTATAAAATGAATGCAAATGTGGATATATCCTAAGTTGAATTCAGGTATCAAAATAGTCATATATGGGTAATTTGCATATAAATAAAAGATTGTAACAAGGGTTTCTAATATCATTCAATTTAAGCTGTCTAGGTTTGAATTTTGGAGACAAAATTCCATTTAAGGAGGAGTGAATGTTATATCCTCAATTTTTGGTGTTATACAAATAAAGGCATGAATTGATAAGTAAGTTCTCTAATTGAATTAGAATAAAGCCATCTTGGTGGCATGGGTACAACCCATGGACCATGAGACTATTTGCTTTGCAAATAAGTCCTTGTGGCAAAAGGTAAAGAAATAAGAGATTTTGTGCATAACTAAACATGAATGACTTTATAAATTGTTAAATAATAGAAATACCCAATATTGGGAAAGTTCCAAAAAAAAAAATAATATGTGCAGTGTTTCAGGTATTAAAAGAGTGATTATCTAACCAATAAAGGCAACACAATGTTTGGGGCACCAAAAATTTGGTCGGACTTTTTGAACACTTGAAAATAATAAAGAAAAGAAGAGAATTCAAGAATTTGGATGAAAAAAGACTTCTCATGTGGTTTGTATAATTAATTTAAGGATATGCTAAAAGAGCAAGTTTATTGAATAAATGTTATATTAATTAAATCCAAAATTTAGATAAAGGATGGGAAAGACATTAATTAGCTTCCCTCCAAATTTATGATCAAAAAGTTGTTCCTACAAAACCTAAGATATATCAAGAAGAAAGAGGGTTGTTTTTCCAATAAATACATTTGATTTCCATTATTGGATATTGAGTAAACGAGACCAACTTTACACAGCCTAAATTTGCATCACTTAAATGTATCATGCACCCCATCAACCGTTGGATTAGAAACCCATGGTGATTGCATTTTTCCTACCTTTGGTTGAGAAGGGAAACTTGGGGAAACAACAAACACATTTTCCCCGTGCTCCTTCTCTATCAAGTCTTCACAATTTTCTCTATTTCCTTGCTTAGTAGATTTGTGTGGAAAGGGGGAATCTAGAAATCTATTGATGAGTTCCTACATCACTGTATTTGGAAATTCTCAAATCCCTCCTTCATCGGGATCTTAGGGCAGGTTGGAAACCCTAGGTCCATTGTCTCCTAGGCCTATATAAGGCGTTAGTGAGATTGAGCCGAACTCGGAGAATGCTTCTCGCCCATCAATACCCTAAAGGAGGTTGATGAATCATGTTCTATCTCTATGAACTACATACATGTTATAGCCGCACAAGGCAGAGCTTTTCCAATTCCTTGGAAATGAAGATTGGTTCAGGATCCCTTGAAGGAATTCCAATCCTTATAGAGGGTGCATGGACCCCATAACCCCACCTCCAACCTTCTCCTCCACCTTCTGTAAGATGCGATCTTAAACAATAGGTTACAGGTTGTCCTAGGTTACAATGAGAGTAACCAGGATTTTTTGAGGTAGGCACAGACCACCTTCCCATCTCAATCATGGCACTTAGCAAGGTATTCTTCTACCTTTTCTCTAATATGTATATCTCAATTTCTACCAATAAGATTGAGACATACGACCTTACCCCAGAACCATTCTAGCTCATCTAAGAGGTCCCTTGAGTCCAATAGAGTTAATCAGAGGTGAAGCCTCTCTTAGTTAAATCCATTATGCCTTAAGACTGAGAGTCAACCCTTTGGTTGAACTCATTACGGTTGTAAGCAATCATGGGTGCACTCGCCGAATGGGATGATCAATCCCTCTAGTGTTTTTACCCTTATGTCTTGACCCACGTGATCAACCTTGACCACTAAGAAGGGACACAAGGGACTTTAATCACTATGCTGAAGCCTAGATTACATGGAATCATGCGTTTAGGAGAAAGCCTATTGGCTAAAGGCGGGCCACGTGGCTGATATGGATAATGTATTAATTAATGTCATGGCTTGTTCTGATTGACCCAAACATTATTATCTAGTAAAATTCATTATAATTACTAGGATTGTCATATGAAGAAGAGTCTTATCTAAAACTTTATCAGGAAAACAAGAGGAACACAAATAAAATGGTTTTGATACCCTAGATCTAAGCCCAATTCCAAAAATTCCACACATACATGTTTACTAAGTGATTAGTACATTAAAACCCTGGTATTGGATATTAAAATGTAGGAAACATTAGAAAGCTATGTGTTGATGTTATTATCTACTATTTTCGAATATAATGATGATTTAACATGATCACAATTGTAATTATGGCTTTCTAATATGAATAACCATGCATATGAAGAATTGGGGTTTTGAAGTTAAAAATGATAACTTTAATGAAGTGGACAAATCCAAGTGATCTGAATGAATGGATAAGTTGAATATATTTATCATGGTTACACTTGATATCTAATGTGGTTTAATAACCCTATGAAAGAATCGTGCGATGGAACTACAGTTTGCACCCTTATTCCTTAATCGCAACCCGAGATAGTCCTAAACCCTAGATTAGGACTCGAGTAGGATTTAATGTGAATAATGTGATGGTAACGTATTAGGATTTACATACATGTAGATTAAATGATTGGATTCCTTTTTACTTGCTTGATTGGATGATATGATTAAAGTATGACTCAATAATATGCATGGTTCTACAAAGCATAGTTTTTACGCTTATGACTACCCACATTAGTTTTCCGCTGTTTGTAGAGTGTTTCTCAAGGATTGCAATTGAAGTGTTGGATATTTATTTACATTCAGTTCAATTATAGTTCCACTATGAGCATCACAACAAAATGAAATTTAGAAAATACCGGCTCTTATTTGCATGTATTTGATGGAATATATGTTGTTCATTTATTTGCACACTTTTGCATGCACCCCACGTACACAATATATTTTGATATACTGATTCGTGCTTTTGGTTTCAAGGTGTTTTGGGTACATGCTTAACCATGAAGATATCAAGTTATGATGGATATATGGAATTACTTGAAGCCATTAAAGTTAACTTGTAAGGAGGATTAGATATATACTTCTTCTCATATAGTTCTCATATGTATAATTGTGATGATATAATGTCATTAAATTAGTAGATTCACATATTGTTAACAATATAGTTGAATCAATGCAAATTATTTACTATTATTTATTATTTACAAAATTTGGATCCTTGGGTAAAATTTAGGTAATGGCTCTCATTTTTTTGTCCTTCCTTAATTGGGGGTTCCTAAAAAGTGAGGTTGTTTTAATTTAAAAGTTATATAAATCTAACTACTTGAAATCTGATGATCTGGAAAATATCTGAATTTGAATTAAATTTGATTAACCAAAGATTGATAGGATATAAAATAGTAGTCTGAAAGTAACTTAATCTTTATGTTAATTAGTAGGAAGTGTAGGCTAAATCATATAATAAATTCAATGGAAACGACCCACTTACATGTGGTAAGACAAGTCCTATCTAAAAATACTGCTTCAAGTCTTGCTTCTAACCTCCTCCTAAAAAACCAAAGGGTCCATCAGTTCCCATGCATTTCTTATGGTCAAGACTTATAAGGTAATTATTTCTCTCAAATAGGATTTCTAGGTGCATGTATTTGATTCCAAGTGAATTTTAGGATTGTTCACATGATCAAATGTTCCAATGATTACTAGGGTGCATTATCTTATCTTCTTGGGTGATCTGAAGAGAGAAATGTAGAAGAAGATGCTTGACGCCTCTAGTCTTATGTAGTGGCAAGTTCACTACAGGGTGAAAAAGTTGTAGTGAATTATATGAGTTCGGACTATGGTTTGGATCACATTCACATGATGTTAACTCACTTTTTTGACCCTATCATACGAATTTCATTTAAGGTTTACTTATACTAACACTTGTACATAACTATAGGGATTTAGGATGCAAGATTGAGTTATCAAAGTAACTAGAAGGTGTTCTATATATTTTTGTTTCAAATCTTACTGATATACAATTATACACATTATGTATATGCTCTGGTTACATAAATTCTCTAAACTTGGGATCATACGAAAGTTATCTATATATTATATAAATTATTCATAGAAGTTACTTATCTTCATTCTAGGTGATTAGGATTTCCACTTTCTCTTTTATAATGGATCATTAGATGTGAAAATCTAATGTATGAATAATAGGTAATAGTGCAAGTTCACATATATTGGACAAAATACATATATTTTCATGATCATACCTCATCATTATTCTTATTAGATACTCATTCTCAATAAGTTACTAGAGTTACTGATCTAAGAATCTAGTTGGATCAGTAACTCTAAAGTCAAATGATGTATCTAACTAATAATAGTTCCATAAATCATACTAATAATTTGTAATTAGTGTGTAAATCCATGAATATTTTATGAATTGTTCACCAATATGGTAATACAGGGGTTCTATTAGGATAAGTACATTTTTATGAAACTGTGGTTGAATTTTGGCAATTATCTGATAAACGAGTTATTTACTAGAGGGTTCCAAAGTTCTAGATATTATTGAGCAATTGCAGTTGAGGGGATCAAATAAATAAAACATTATAAAACACGAGAAGGGAAAGACAATAAACCACGACGGGCAATGCATCACCCTATCCTGCTTCTTTGAGATGATGCTTGGGGGATGTGAGATACCCATGGATGATCTGAAGTAGAGGAGAAATAAGGACAAGAGGACAAATGGATTTGCTTCATCATGGACTAAAAATCCAATGAACACAAGTTGAAAGAAACAGGGTTACCGAGGAAACATGTCCAATGAAACTAAAGTTGAATGAAACAAAAGGAAATAAAAAAATAGCATGAAAAGATCAAGAGGGGGTTTTGATCCCTTCAAAACATTCATATATACTCAAAAGACCACGACAGAAGCAGAACACAAGTCATTTAGTCCAAACTAAAGGAAACACATGGAAGTCGACATCATACTACTCATGAGTAGGTAAAGATGAGTTCTTAATAATTATATCAAACAATGAGTCTCAGTTCATAGAATAGTTGGGGTGGGTCTCCTCAAACTCCCTTGTCAAGTTTCCTTAGAGGTGAGCTTCAATGGAAGTCAACCAATGGACTTTCCAGGAGACCATAGGAAATTGCGCTTGGGTTTGTGAGTGTGTAGAAATGGTACAGATGAGGAGAATGGTCTTAAGCATCAGTTATGAGGAAACAGAGTAGGTTTGAGAGTAACAATGTAGAAGGGGTGAAATTGGTGTGTGGAAACCAATGAGATAAACCTAGCAGAGCTTCCCAAGTGTCCAATGAGTCAGTGGGAATTTCTCTAGGGTTTTGTAACTGGTGCATAGGAGGAGGTTGGGGACTCTATTGGGTGTTTATATAAGGGTGAGTGTTAGGGTTTGTATGATGGATTAAAAGAAGAAGGATTGACTGTTGGATAAGATAAAGGAAATTGTTTCCAAAACGATTGATCATTTTATGAGAAAAATGAGATTGATCAGAGGAGGGGGCTGTGACTCAAAGGGTTTGATGATGAAGAAGAAGAACAATGGATGGAATGCACTCAGTTTAGCATGCTCCCAATCTAACGACCAAGAAAGAGCCTACACAAACAAAAATGCCGAAAATTTCAATTATCTCATCTAAAATGAGATTATCTTGTGCAAAATTATTGCCTACTCAAACGACATCTAAGAAAAACCAAATCTTTACCATTTGTTCATTTCAATGTATAGAATATTCTCTATGTGTGATTTCTCTAATTAGGTAATAAGATTCAATAATTTGATTAAAACAAGATAATTATTCATTATTACATAACTAAATATTTAAATATAATTAGATCTTGAAATTGTATGTACTATCTTATTTACATGTTATCTTATAATAGAAATGTTTTAAAATCATGTTGGTAATCCAAATTAAATGAAAGGACCTATGGGCTATCTAATTTATCATGTATATTATGTACTTAGGAAATTATAGTGAAATGTTGAAAAATGAGCATGTTATAATTCTACCCACCTTGGATAAATTTCGTCCTCAAAATCAGAATAAACTATAGGATGCTATCAACCTTATGGTATCACATACCTTACATACACTAACTCTTGATGATTGTCATAAAGTCTTGTAGGAACCTTCAATGTATGACCTTCTCGTGGATAAATAATTATGTCTAACAACCTTATAAAACTATCATGTACAACCAACATGAAATCTTTAGGAAATTCTTAAGCATAAATGACTACTCTCTCTTTACTTTTAATTCTTTCTTTTTACATAACTTTCTTTGGAGACTTTTACTCTAGTACCTGGGTCTCATGAACTACACTAAGGTGCCTAGATCACATATCATACACATAGGTCCTGAGTTATGTATCTAAATTGGCATGCACGAAGTGCATGGGCCTCATGGTCTACACTAATGGCATAAGCCATGTTTCTTGGGTTGATCTGCACTAGGGCCTGGGTTTAACTCCATAATTTTGTAAAATCTCATTAATTCTAATCTTATAAATATTAATGCATTCTGACCTCATAGTCTTTCCATGGTCTTAAATTTTAATACATGGATCTTATCTTGGAAACATAATCTTGACTAAATGCATTGAAATCATTTAATCTTATCGTGTATTTAATTCTTACATCATAATCATTCTAAGAAATCTTATGAACATGTCTTTACTTGAGATCTTATAAACAATAAGGATATAACTATGAAAGTACAAAAACATTAATTTTGTGTCTTATCTTAATATTATTTGTAATGAATTTCTTCATCTTATCATGGTTATCTAGGACACGTTAACCCAAGGTACTAATAGTCAGTACTCTCTCATGAAACCATTCTTATACCCATGAATATGAAATAAAACGTTAATCAACCGCTCTAAGATCTTACTTGTGTCAAAAACATCTAAACCCCAACATTATAGTGATCCTAGATCATTGATCCATACTATTATATGTTGTAATGTATGCCCAAAAAGGCAATATATGATGATTGTAATGAGATATCTTGAAAATGATTTGATTAATAATAAAGGCAATCTTCCAATTTATTATGTTTTATTCAGTTATGAGATAATGAAGTAACATAATAAATGTCTAGAGAATGATATTGCTAAATGATGTATGTCTTTGGGTTTATGACCTAAACAATGAGATCATACAGATGTTAAGAGTACATACATTTTTGTCATGTCCCTAGTCAGATGTTATTGAGGAAGGTTTATAGACAACAATAGCACATAATACTAGAGTGTGTGTTGTCTTATGATATAATCTGATTAGTCACGATATGTGATATCAAACCAAACACATAGATACTTGTTAGAGAACAGTATACCGAACAGACCTGCCATAAGAGTGATACATGGAAACCATAATTAGTAGTCAGAATCATCTCTTATAGTGTTTGTGGTGATTGCGGCTCTTAAACTTGAAGTCACTACACTCATCACATGTTGTTTGGTGTACTTTGACATCATCCACCTTAAATAAGGGTTGTCATAAAGGTGATGATCGAATGCACTGTAACACATGACGATGAGTGTGAGTGATCTAGATGGGATTTGTTTCTCTTAGAAGAGTATCATATCTTGTCCACTTGATAAGAGAGATTGAGAAATTCATGGTCATGCTCCTGTGGTTTAGTATGTGATATTGGTCTTACATATATCTCAAATAATTTGCTCCAGTTCAAGTAACATGGATTGAATGATTGAAGAGGATTACAATTCCATGCCTCGAGTTCAATCCATATATCAATGACAAAGGAACTATACAAACATTATAACACCAATCACTGATTGTAGGTTGAAGTTGTTCTCCGATTTTCCATTTACTAGGGTAGAAATGACGGGTTACTAGACACCGCGCTTTGCTTGTGATGTCATAAAATAGTTATGGACATTCACAACCGACGTAATATGGAACCTAAAGGGTCACACACAAAAGATACACATGGAATAGGAGTTTAATGATGAAGATTATTAAATTGATTACTAAAGTATTTAGGCACTCAATTTAAACAATAATTTATTGATTGGGCTCTGAAATAAGCAGTTAAAATATTAAATTGACCAGTTGGAGTGTTAGGTTGACTGGAGATTACATTGGCTGAATATCAGTTGAACCAGGGAAGGAACCGACCGGTTCACTAAGTGAACTGATCATCTCAATGTCGTCCAACCAACCAATTCTTGTGATGCACCACCCGGTTCAGAGATCAATTCAATTGAATCAAGGATTTATGATGGTGTCATGTCATGCATTAGTCAGATCTTAATCTCCAATATAATTGCAATTATAAAACATGATGAAATGTCTGGTTCACTTGGTGAACTAATCGGTTAACATGACAACTGATTGGTTCATCTATGAATGGGTTGTTTCACCGCTTGCAGATTGTGAAAATTTGTGAAATTCTGATCTCTTCCACTCCAACACAAACTGGGATGCTTGATCATAACCCTCCTATAAATAGAGGGGTATTTGGGGCTTCTTAAAGACACAACTCAATTTCTTCTGATGATTGTTTGTCTTCTCTAGTTTTGGTAACTGAGAGAACCCAAGCAAGTCCTACCTGATAAAGTGAGGCATATCAGGGGAGAACAATTGTGGGAGAGCAAGTTGGTGTTGGTAAACCTGAGAAAGTCCTTGGTGGTCCGTGTGGACTATTCTAGAGGCGAGGAGCTTTTCCCGCATGGAGGACAACGTCAACTTGATGACCATAGTGATCAACCAAGTGATGTTGCGGACGTTGTTCAAATGCAAAATGAAAAAAGGGTGCATAATACAATGAGGAGATTGTCATTGGACTTTCTCTAGGACTAGATATGCCCATTACATAGTTATTGACGTGATCCATTGGTTAAAGTGGAATATGGCACAAAATTTTTGGTTTCAACAGCCTTTTATGTCTCCATATTTCCCTACATCATATATATTATATCACCATATTATTAATGGATCCTCATGTATACTCATAAATAATTTTTTTCACCTCTCATCATACCTTGAGCTTAAAATCAATTCACAACATTAGTTATACTATCCTCAAGTGTTTTCCTTAGAAAAAATCATGATTCAACTTGAGACTATAATTCCACTTTGGGATGAAGGTCCTAAGGACATAAAGAGCTCTCTAATTCTCCTCAAGTATAGTACAAAAAAAGACCTCATCTCCCTCCACTCATTATCTCTTGTTATAATCATGCCAAGTGTAGGGTATGTGCTTCTAAGGAAACACTTGTTTACTTAATCACTACTCACATCACATCTTGGAACAAATCTACAAAAGTCATCACTATAATGCTAATCATACATCATCTAATTATCATATATAATGATGTATCTAATCGCATAGAATGGCATAACATTCAAGTAACTATACGTCTTAGGTACTTAGAATTGATTGTGTTTTGTGGCACCTTTTGATATATACTGATTTCATTTATACATGAAGATGGCCTATCTTATAACATTTATCTCAAGACCTCACCATTACACATGTCTAATACCACATGCACTTGAAAGGGTGATAAAAACATCATTAGGATGCTATATGTTCATAGAATAACCTCTTCATATCTATATGATATGAGTTACAAACAACACAACACTGGAGATAGAGAGGTCATGCTATAGGCATGGGTTTTAAAAAGCTAACATGTACTTAGCCCTTATACGTATATAACTAGACCACTAGCTTGGACTCTATTATCTTTGTCTAATTTCTTCTATAACAAGGGTCACTAATAGTCAACCTATCAATACATTTTGGTCTCTCTAGATCTAGTTGGTTGTCTAGACTAATAATATGTGAATTTTTCTGATGGTCATCTACATTATTTCTCGGATACCATATTGTAACACTCCCAATTTCATATTACATCAGAGGAAGCTAATATTTTTTACTTAGGGACTCCTACATATATGATACTCATCAAAATAACAATAGACAAAACCATTACAGTCTCTTTATGAACTGAATTATCATTATTTTCTTATCAAATGAATTCTATCACATAATCATATATAAAATAAACGTAATACCATGATACAACTTTATAAAAATATCATCTCAAAATCTAGAAGCATGTAGATGGAATCCCACCAAGCAAACCTCTTAAAATTGTAGATGTGTCCTCTATTTTGATTGATCTTCTTAAACATTAGTACTTGCAGAGATATGGTCCCCAGGCATCCACAAATAAGAAAACTATTATTAGAGTAAGGGGAATTGAATCTCTAATAATATAAGCATAAATATATTATATTTTATGGCCAAAATTGGAATTTGACAGCTGAAAGTTGCACACTCTAAAATTGATGTATCTTTTATTTATTATTTTTATCTGATTTGCTACCACCATTATATGATAAGTCCTCCTTTGTGGCACTAAAGTGTCCTCTATGGTTCAACACACCCCATGTTGATACTGAAGTGCCCTCTATGGTGAAACACACCCTCTTTTGGCACAATGTGCCCTCTATGACATGAAAAAAGTCTTTTGAATCGTCTTGAGACTATCTCAAGAGGACTTATCCTTTAATGGTTGATGTTAGAATCTCATTATCCATGATATGTGATACCAAACCAAACACATAAATACTTGATCTAGGATCAGATACGCCTGTTGAACCATCCTACCCATTACATAGTTATTGACGCGATCCATTGGACTTACTCCAAGACCAGATATGTCCTCTAAACCATCCTACCCATTACATAGTTATGGACACGATCCATTGGCTAAAGGGGAATATGGACTTAAATTTTTGTTTTGGATGCCTATTCTATCTCCATATTTTCTAAAATCATATATATGTATCACCCTATTCTAAAAGGATCCTCATGTATACTCATAAATACTTTTTTCACCTCTAGTAATCATCATACATTAAGCTTAAACTCAATTCATAACATCCGTTATATTATCCTCAAGTATTTTCCTTAACAACCATCATGATTTGACTTGTGACTATAATTCCACCTTGGGATGAAGGTCCAAAGGACATAAAGAGTTCTCTAGTTCTCCTCAAATAAAGTACAAAAAGTACCTAATCTCCCTCCACTCATTATTTCTTATTATATTCAAGCCAAGTGTAGAATATGTGCTTCTAAGGAAACACTTGTTTACTTAATCACTACTCACATCACATCTTGGAACAAATCTACAAAAGTCATCACTATAGTGCTACTACATCATCTAATTATCATATTTAATGATGCCTCTACTAGCATATAATGTCATTACATTCAAGTAACTATAAATCTTAGGGACTTAATATTAACTATGTCTTGTGGCACCTTTTGATATATACTGACTACATATATACATGAAGATGGCCTATCTTATAATGTTTATCTCAAGAACTCACCAGTTACATGTCTAATACCACATGCACTTGAAAGGTGGATACAAACATCATTAGGATGTTATATGTTCATTGAATTACCTCTGCATATCCATATGATATGTGTTATAGACCACACACCACTGGAGATAGAGAGGTCATCCTATAGGCATGGGTTTTAAAAAGCTAACATGTACCTAGCCCTTATGCATATCTAATGCTTCATTTGGAAAAGCGGTGGTGATTGGTTGGGCAGCGATGGACAACCATGGGAAGTAGGTCAATCGCTACCAATCGCGTTGCCAAACACACGGTTGCCCATTGCTCTCATTTTACATTGTATTTTCTATTTGGAGTAATCGACAAACTCTACCGACTTCTCATTTCTCACCGTGAGAAATTATTGTGATGAGCCATCTCTGATGGACCATCGGCGATGGATGCAATCACGTTACCAAACACTGCATAACTACACCTCTAGCTTGGACTCTACTATCTTAGTCTAATTTAATCAATAACAAGAATCACTAATAGTCATCCTATCTATATATTTTGGTCTCTGTTAGATCTAGTGGGTGGTCTAGACTTACAATATGAAAATTGTTCTGATGGTCATCTACATTATTTCTCATATACCATAATGTAAAACCCCAAATTTCATATTACATGATAGGAAGCTAATAGTTTTTTTACTTGGGAGTGCTACATATATGATACTCATCAAAATAACAATAGATAAAACCATTATAGTCTATGTATGAAATGAATTATCATTATTTTATTATCAAATGAATTCTATTACATAATCATATATAAAATAAACTTAATACCATGACACAACTTGATACAAATATCATCTCAAAAACTAGAAGCATGTAGATGGCACCCCACCAAGCAAACCTCTTAAAATTGTATATGTGTCCTCTATCTTGATTGATTTTCTTGAAGTTTAGTTATCGCGGAGATCTAGTCCCCAGCCATGCACAAATAAGAAAACTATTATTAGAGTAACTGGCACTGAATCTCTAATAATATAAGCATGACTATATTATATTTGAAAGCCAAAAATGGAAATGGATAGCTGAAAGTTGTGCACTCTAAAATTGAGGTATCTTTTATTTATGACGTTTATCTGATTTTCTACCACCATTATATGATAAGTCATCCTTTGTGACCCTAAAGTGTCCTCTATGGTGCAACACATCCTCTGTTTACACTAAAGTGTCCTCTATGGTGCAACACACCCTCTATTGGCACAACGTGCCAAATATGACACCAATAGTGTCTTCTGAATCATCTCGAGACTCTTTCATGAGGACTTATCCTATAATGTATATAGTTAATATTCTGAAGTAATTTTCTATCTCTATTCTTAATTTCTTATCTCTGGATATGTTCTTAGTTTCTTGTCTCTCAATCTTAATCTATAATCTTAGAATCATATCTCTATTAATTAATTATGAAAATCTAAAATGTGATATTCTAATTACCTGAATAAATCTCAATTTGTATCTATATTTAATAGGATAACTTAATTAAATTCTGATATTAGATATATGACATCTGACTCTAAAGGCTGAAGAAAATAAACTTCATTAATCATATAAATGATGAGTATCTAAAAGTTATATAAATCTCAACTACTTCAAATTGGATAATATGGCAACATAACTCAATTTGAATGAAATTTTATTACTCAAAACATGACAAGATATAAAAAGTAAAGTATAAAAGTGACATAATATCTAAGTTACTTTGTATGAAGGTGCAGGTTGACTCATAACTACAAATTCAATGGAGATAGCCCACTTACCTATGGTAAGCCAAGTCTTATCTAAAACTACTGCTTCATGTCTTGCTTCTAACATTCTTTTGAAAAACCAAAGGGTCCATCCATTCTTGTGTCTTTTCTTATGATCAAGACTTTTATAGTTATTAATGCTCTCAAACAAGATTTCCAGGTGCATATATTTGACTCTAGTATTAATTCTAGAATTATTCACATGATCAAATGTTTTAATGATTACTAGGATGCATTATCTTATCCTTTGCAATATGTGAATTACATGAGTTAGTTTAGGGAAATTGGGGCAAATGATAAGGCAATAGAAACAAAAATTTAGAGCTCAATTCTCCTTAACAGCAAGATCACGTCAACAACATTGTATCTATGAAGGAAAGGTAGCAAGAGTTATACCTATTCCTAGAGAAATTCTAATGGCAACTCTTGATGCAGTACCATGCTTCTTCTCTAAGCAGTAGCGTGCTACTTCTTCAAGAAGAAGTGCTCTCCTTCATCAACAAACTCAAACGATCATCAGCAACGACCTCCTGGTCTGTCCACCACGTACGGCGGTTGATAGAGTTTTCTTAGTAGAAGAAGCCTCTCACCTCTAGAGAAGTCCACATGAACCACTGGGAACTCCACATTGTTCCACCAGACCCAACAGGAAGGAGTTATCCCTTTTGGACGTCAACCTTCTAGAGTTGATACATTCTCCCACAATTGTCTATCACTTTCTATCCATCCCTTTATCGGGTAGGAGTTGCTCGGGCTCTCTATTGGTTAAGAGAACAAGAAAGGAAAATAATTTTCAGAGCAACTATTGTGTTTTGAGAAGCCCCCAATACCCCTCTATTTATTAGAGAGGCTAGGGTTAGGTTACCAATCTGTGTAGGTCCCAAAAGGGTTGAATTCAAAAAATTTCTAGAGCATGCACACGGAGAATCGATTAGTTCGCACTTCCAATCTATCGGTTGGTACACGAGATGCTCAATTCACTATGAAAATCAGTTAGTTCATGTAGTTTCATGTTTGGGATCAAATTGGTAATCAATGTGTGATTAATACACAACATGACGTCAGTACCAATCCTTGGTCCAATCAAATTGGCAACCAAACTTGGTGGTTCATCCCATGAATATATTGGTTGGGATATGTGAACTGGATGTCTGACTCCCTGGTTCAGCTATTGATCAACCAATGTTGATTCCAATTGACTTGACACTCCAATCGATTGGTTCATTGCCCAAACAGTCGATTGGCACTGTGAACTGGTCTCTTTAGAGTCCATTCGATCAATTTTGAACCTCATTTGTTTAATGGAATACCTAAATACCTTTAGTAATCAGATTGAACATCTTTAATGAATATACTCCTTTAATCCAAGTGTATCCTATGTGTGTGACCCTATGGTCCAAAATTGTGTTGGCCTGAATGTCCTTAAAAACTTATGACATCACAAGCAAAGAGCGACATCTAGAAACACATCATTGCTACCCAAGTAATTCAAAAAGTTGTAGAAAAACTTCAGCATACAATCCTTGGTTAGTGTTATTGTGATCGTATACATCCTTTTTCTTTGAAGTAGAATTGAAATAGAAGCATAGAATCATCATCCTATCAACATTCAATCTATGTTCCTTGAACTAGAGAAAACTATTTGAGATGCATGTGAGCTCACATATCACATAATGAAACACATGAGTACAATTGTACATTTCTCAGTCTCGCTTATCAAGGCCCTAGATATCAATCTCTCATAGGAGGAACAAATCCCATCTTCATCACTCACACCCAATCCCCATGTGTCACAATACGCCGGAGCACCACCTTTATGGGAACCCTTATTTAGGATCATGGTGGATTATGTCAAAGTACATGAACAACAGGTGATGAATGTAGTGACTTTAGGTCTAAGAACCACAATCACCACTATCACTATGAGACATGATTATGAATACCATTCCATGGTCTCCATGCATCACTCTGATGATGGGTTTGTCTCATACATTGTTGTCTAACATGTACATGTGTGCTTGACTTGATATCACATATAACGATGAATGAAATTATGTCATCATTCAACACACACTCTAGACCTACATATTATTGTTGTCTATTTTGCTTCATAGTAATATCTAACTACAGATATAACAAGAATTTATGTAGTCTTAACACTCATATGATCTCATTGGTCAAGTCACATACTTGAAGACATACATCATCAAGGAAAATCATTCTTTAGATATCTACTATGTTTGTTCCATCATCTCATGAGTGAGACAATCATAACAGAAAAAATACCTTTATTATTATCAAATAATGTATATAATGTCACATTCAAATCGTCATATGATTGGCTCTCTAGGGATACATATCAACGGACTCCCACATGCACTTAGAGCTAATCACCTAAAAATCTTATTCCAAGTGATCTTAACATGTCCATCATGTTTCTTTTGTGCAAGCACTTTTATTGCAGGTTTAGCAACATTTTCTTCAAGTCAGTATTTTTCTATTTTCACATCCCTTCATTGTACATTATCTCATATGAGTTGGAAATGCTGAAGTATGCTATCTGAGATTCCTTGCCTAACCAGTAACTGCATTGTTGTCATAAGTATTTATATTGTGTCATTAACGATTGGAACCTCCAATAAGCTCACCCATATGAACTTATTGATCCATATAGTATCCTCTTCTATTCCCACAAGACAGAGATACTTTGTTTCTTCTATAGATATAAACAATTGTCTTTAGATGTAAACCCTTTCCAGCTTAGAGTTCTTGTTTAAGGTCAAAACTACACATGAATGGCAATCATTAATTTTATTTGTCATTTTGGAAGCTTGAATCAATGTAACCCTTTATACACAACTCTTCTTTATTATCATAACCAAATAACTAATTCTTTTAGTGATTCTCAAGCCCTGAAGGATGTTCTTTATGGTAGTTCAGTGACTCTCATAGGCATCTGACATATACCCTCTCGTCATGTCCAATACATATGAGATTTCTAGATAGTATATATATATATATCCTCTCATCATGTCCAAAACATATGAGATAAATGGTATCCTCTTGTGATGCCTAATATATATGAGATAACGAGATAAGTACAAAAATTGCATACACAATAAATCCATTTGTTAATTCATATGGCATCTATCCATGTGTTCATTTTCTTCACAAGAATATGACAATAGGCTCCTGAGAGGCTAACTCCATGGAACATGAACACATTTTTCTCTCATTGAGTCTTACATACTGAACCCCTTCAGCATCATGCCAATGTATATGTTCTTTCTTAGGTTAAGAAGCTTTCTATATCAAACTCTATAGATCTCAATTCCTATCACATAGGGTTCTTGCCTAAACCCTTCATAAAGAAGATGTTTCCAACTAGGTTTTAATGTTTACAAGATAAGGACATTATTCGCCATCATCATGTGGAATATAAATATGCTAACACTTAATCTATATAATCACATATTTCACCTTCATTTTGACTCAAGTCAAACCCACTGACTGTCTTGTCAAATAGAAGATTCTAGCTCTGGTATGCTAGCTTCAATCCACAGATTGACCTTTGTAGCTTATACACTTTATTTCTATTATTGGATTTATAAAACCTTTAGGTTGTGTCACATACACATCCTCATAATTATTCCAATTATGGAATGCAATTTTAACATCCATGTGCCAAACCTCATTTATCGTAATAAGTTGTAATAGAAAGTTGTCCTGATAGATTTAACCATGGTAAATGATGAAGGACCATCATGTTCAACACCTTCAACGGTTTGAAACTCTTTCCAACCAAACTAACCTTCCATGTCAGTCTTCTCTCCAAGACACAAATGCACCTTATGTGTTTTATCCCATTCAGGTGGATCCATCGTGCTCATACCTTGTTCAGTTACATGGACTCCTTGGATATGATGCCCTCAAGTCATTTCTTAGATTTTGATTCTTCAATAGATTCTAGGTAGGTAGGGACTCATCATATTTGATCAACCCACTGCCTTTTGAATATATCATAATCTTTCAAGCTCAAGGGGTGTTATACTTGATCTATGAGGTTTGTGTGTTGTATAAGGAACTTGAGATTCCACAACATCTTGTGATTTTCTATGTTCCTATTGTACCTCTTTAGGTTCACTATTTTCTTTTTTGTCTTGAACATTTTGATTTCTACTTTTACTCCCACTGATTCCTTTGGAACTAAGTTCCTCTTCAGGAATATAGCTATCCAGACTAATAAATAGGCTTGTTATTGGATTTGGAGAAGAGTAGTATTTTATGAAAATAATATTTATCTGATTTTGTGGACCAAGCTTTTCAAGAATCTATTTTATTTTGTAAGCATTCATCTTTAATCACTATAAAAGATATATCAGGACACCTCCCATGCCTTATCTCATATGGTGTCTTTTTAACCATTTTAGATGGTACATTACTTAGTGTTAAGCAAATCCCCAAATGAAAATTGGAAGATTAGCAAGATTTTATTGATAATCACACCATGACTTAACAAAGTGTGATTTCTTCTTAATAGGTGGAATTCATCATGATACATTATCATGATCTCCCTTAAAGGTTCTCAAAATCTTGGTTTAAAATATTTCATCATTGATCACATCGAAGTATCTTAATACTTTTACCAAGCAAGTTATGTACTTCATTCACAAGCTCCTTGAACTCTTCAAGAGATTCATACTTGTATTTCATTAAATACAAATTTCCTAGAGATATATATCCCTTTCTTCTTCCTTTGTTCCTTTAAGTGAAAAGGACAAATTTTTTTGCAATTACCTTTGTCCATAACTTGAGTGCAGCAGACGTGGACTTTAGATTAGCCTTAGAATACTTCTTGGCCTTGCCTTTTCCCTTTGACTCACTTCCAATGATCTCTATCACAGATTTTTTCCGTCTTCATTCTTTCTTTGGAATCAATATGACAAGTCGTTTTGACAATGGTTTAGCAAAGTTACTCGAGTGAAAGCACTCAATAAGCTAGCTATATAGGATTCAGACAATGATTGTAAAATCATATAGGTGGTCAATTATTCACCTAAAATAAATCCTAGTCACTTTAGATGTTTCACATGCCCCATCATATTGAGCACATGAGGCTCTACTAGATCCCCCTCTGTCAGTTTACAATCAAACAACACTTTGAAGACATTATACCTTTCATGCTTTACATGATTCTTAAGATGTGCTACCATCACAAGAATGTCCATGTTTTCATGTTTCTCATGCAACTCATAGTTCATACAACATAGAATAAGGTACTCAATGTGTATGACATTATTGTCATGCTTCAAGTAAGCATACATTTCAACCTTTGGAGAATTTGGAGTGGGTCCCTCTTGCTCTAGTCTTTCATGGACATAGAGATTTCGCTCATTGGTGAGAACGCTTCTCAAACTCCTTAACTAGATGTGGAAGTTAAATCTAGTTTGGTTTGTCCTACTCAAGGACTAGTCTCAATGAGAACATGTTTTTATTTGACATTAATCTACAAATCAATATTGCAACTTTTCAAAACATTTTTTATTTGTTAGATATGAAACGTTAACAATATTAATTATGCCTTCATTTAATTATTACTCCCACTATTTTGTTCAGATTGACAACCCTCATGTATCAATTCAGAAGATTTCATTGTACAATCTTCTAGTGAGTCAAGAACTAAAATAATTGAATTATAACACAGTCAATGGTAGCGTTCATAACCAATTATTAACGTAGGAAACTTTTGCCGATTGCACCTCATGTAATTCTTGGATAGATGGTATGCACAACTCCTTTCCATAGTCCATCTACATGTATGTGGTGCTTAATCCCATTAAGTACACTCATTTAAGCTTGAGCCAAAAGATAACACTATATGATATGCACCCTTCTTGGCTGAACCTACATATATATGATCACACTTCCACGAGATGGATGACGCACCACTCTTTGGCATAACCTACGCTTGGTCAATCAATATTTTCATGTGTGTTTCTTATGGAAATCATGTAAGACTTAATATTATATTCACAAATTTATATGTAAATTTATATATATCCAATCTACACATACATAGTATGTATCATATACACTCTATAACCATAAATGAGAACATGCAAAAATTACAACACACAAGCAATGGTTATGGCCATACTAATGTAATTCCTTGGAACCACAATGAATTACTACCACCTAGGGTGCACATCATATGAAACATGTTGTTGATGAAGATCTTTACTCAAAACAATACAAGTTTATTGGTTTAACACTTAAACCATTTCACTCACCTCCTGGTCACTCGGTTGGGCTCTTGAAACGGTTGTATGGTCTTCAGGTTGAATCAATGTCTAGACTCCTCGAGCTGATTGGTTGGGCCACCATTCGATTAGTTCATCCACTTTTTGTCTAGCCTCCTCGTTCCTCCAGTCAATCAGTTCATCTCACAAGTTGGCTAGTTCGTCAGGTACAAAATGTCTTATCATGAGGAAACACAAACTAAAACTATCCTATTTCTTATTCCATTGTAAAAGGGAAAACCTCGAGTTACATTTAAGGAAAAATAGAAAGAAGAGCATTAATTTACATTTGAAAAGGAGAGAGAGAGGTTCGATACATAAACCAAGTAATAATAGGAATAAACAATCACAACCATGTACACATAGATCGGGTTATTGGCCATAACCATGCTTCACATTGACAATTAAAACACATTTTAGGGTGAAACATGTAAACTGCATATATATATATATATATATATATATATATATATATATATATATATATATATATATATATATATATATATATATATATAGAGAGAGAGAGAGAGAGAGAGAGAGAGAGAGAGAGTCTGGCTGGAATACACTCGAGTGTATTTGAAGAAGAATACACTCAAGTAGTTTTTCATAATGGAATATTTTTTCAAAAATCTAAACCATTGATCTTCTTAAACATCTTGTGAATATCTCATATGCAAAATTTGAGCACATTTGGACATTTATAGGTCATGTTATACAGACCAAAAAAATTATGCATTTCAAATTAGTTTCACTTGTCTATTTTTTTCCCTTGGATGAGTGACTTACACTTATCCAAATGGGATCAAAATTTGTATGTAGCCTAGTTATAGTATGAATGTGAAGATCAATGGTTTACACTTTGCATAAAATAGTCTTGATATGCAAACACACTTGAGTGTATTCGTGCGATCTGTACACTCGAGTGTATTCTAGCCTGACTCTCTCTCTCTCTCTCTCTCTCTCTCTCTCTATATATATATATATATATATATATATATATATATATATATATATATATATATATGGCAGTTTTTTCATTGTCCCCGCGAGTATTGTAGATACGCTACCCATCTCCTTGAGGTGATGGTAGGTTTTGTAATTAATTCGAAATCTAACTTTGAGATCTTGTTTCCTGTCTTCCTTCGTCGGCCCATCGTTGGATCTGTGAATCTTCTTTCTTCTTCTCCACATTGATACAATTCGTTTGTTTGATTATTTGTGATTCTCCCCCATTTGCAACCTTTCTGGACTTCCGCTCGCTTTCTAGAGTTCTGGTAGTTGCAGGTTGTTACTTGTTCTGTGTCGCTACTACTTTTGAGTACCGGATGCTAGAGTTGCAGGTTCTTCGTTGGTGTGGATGACCAGCGCGTCTAAGAAGGTCCTTGACTTGACGGGTTTTGAGTTGAACTTTGTCACAGATGAAATTGCTTTAGACTCTCCATTAATCATGATTTCCTTATAAGTGTAATGCAAGTACTTTTAAATCTATTAGAGACCCTGATTGATTATTCTGCGGAAGTCATCCCAGCAAGTTGAGGAAGAACTCTTTTAATCAATCGAACCTCTGCAACAATCATTTGCTGAAACAATGGCTCCTTGATCTTTTTTCTACATACAGGATCCCTGTTTATAACCTGATACCAACTTTTGTGTTGAGCAGTTGGTTACCTACTAAGTATGATCCCTTCTATATCCCTTATTTTCATGCTATATGTTTTTAAATGAAGTTTTTTAGTATATTTCAATGTATATGTATCTGTCTATTTAGTAGAAACACAGTCATACTCCCTTTTTTGTTGTAGTTAATTTTCTATGATCTGTTTTTTGTAGTTACTTTTTGTGATGTATTAGTAACTTTTTTATTTATATAGTTACTATTTTGTTTACATAGTTACTTTTAGATCTCCCGAGTTACTTTTTGCAATCTGCAATGGATCCTAGTCTTAATACTGATGCTTCTAATGCTATTATTGACATTGACGATGATAATATCCATTCTTCTTCATCTGTTGCTGCTGATATTGTCCTCAGTTGATGTCCCTAGAATTGGACTAAAATTAGGAAGTTTAGATGATGGCATACCATTTCACTATAGGTATGCTGGTTTGATTGGGTTTAATGTTAGGAATGATGATAATCGTTATGAACGAGATACTAAGATCTTGCTTCCTAAAGATTTTGTATATGATAAGAAAGGTCAGATTAGTTGTTGTAAGAGATCCAAAGGTCTTCTGAGTCCTGTGTGCGACAATGTTGGTGATTTGAATGAGAAGTTATCCAAGAAGCACAAGGGTTCTATGAAAAGGTGTGGTTGTAAAGCAATGATCCAATTTACACTAGATAAGTCTTCATTCGTATGGGTTGTTACTGTTTTTGTTGATGAACACAATCATGATCTTGTTGATGATTCTCACTTGCGCTACTTGAAGTGTAATTCATCTCTTGACCAAACTAAAAAAGAGATGCTTTCTTCTATGAGTCAAGTAAATATACCTGTCTCCAGACAACTTGCATTGATAGCAACTGAGTCTAGTGCATGGTTATGAAAACTTGACATTTACAAGTAGACAAGCTCATGGACACCTCAATAGCAAGAGGAAGGCATCATCTCAATATGATGTGTACATGGTTTTGGATTGTTTTTCAAGATTGAAGGCTTTAGATTCTAAATTGTTTTACTCTTATCAAAATGCTTCTGATGGTTGTTTGACACATTTGTTTTGGTCTGACCCAGTTTTTGTTGATGACTGTGCATTATTTGGAGATGCTAGTGTATTTGATACCACTTACCGTACCAACAAGTATTCCATGGTTTTTGGAATGTTTGGTGGTGTGGATCACCATCGCAATATGGTGTTGTTTGCCTCAGCTTTGTTGGTTGATGAGAAGTATGACTATTTTGTTTGGGTTTTCAAGCAGTACTTACTTTGTTTTGGCAAAGAGCTGGTTTCCATTATAACCGACCAAGACCCAGCTATGAATGCTGCTATCATTATTGTTTTTCCAAAGTTTAAGCATTGATTATTTAGCTGGCACATCCTACAAAAGCTTCCCTCTAAACTTGGTGGCGTTCCAAACAAGGATTGGAATATTAGCTCTTTGAATGATTGTGTATAGAACATAGATAACACAGACACATTTGAAGAGAGTTAGAATTCTGTAGTTGAAGAGAAAGACCTATTATCTGTTAGTTGGTTATCTGATATGTATGCTATGCGGTGGGATTGGGTTCCATGTTTCATGCATGATTCCTTCTTTGCTGGTATGAGGACAACACAAAGAAGTGAGAGTTTGAATGCTTTTATTAGAAGTCATGTCAATAGTAGGAAAACTTTGTTTAAACTTGTATGTTTCTTAGAGACTTCTTACTCTCATGTGCAGAAGATAGAAAATTTGAAGGATTTTGAAGACCAGTATAGCAATTTGCCTTTGGCTTCACTGTGGCCTTTGGGGGAGCAAATGAGAGGTATATACACCAAGGCAATTTTTATGATCTTTCAAGATGAAGTTCATCAAAGTAAGGTGTATAATGTAAAGGAAACTTCTGATGATGTTGTATTTGAGGTATATCGTCTTGGTGGTTATAGTTATCCTCATATTTTGAAGAAAGACTCATCCACTGATACTTGCTTATCTAAAGAGTCGTAATTTTTGCACTCTTCCTGAGCCATATATACTGAAGAGGTGGACTAAAGGATATAGAGATCATCCTTTGATTTTTGGTAAATCATCTGTCATGCATCTATCCACTGGGAAGACACTACAGTTGGTATCTTCTTGCAATTCAATCATTAATATAGCATGTAGGAACAACGCTATAGATGTGTCTTGAAAAACTCATTGCTTTGTGAAAGGACCTGTTAGAATTAGATGTTGTTGATGTTGGTGTAACTGGTTCGAATACAACTTCTTCTTCGGTTGTCAAGGTCCATATTCCCAATGTTTATAAAACTAAAGGTAGACCTAGATCTACTAATGTGCAGTTTAAATTTGGAGTTGAAATTTCTCAGTCTAAAATGAGACAATGTAAGAATTATTTACAATATGGTGTTAACCATGACAGCAGAAACTCCCCATTGAAGAAATAGGTGTGTGTTTTAATTCAACTTCTTCTTCTATTGTTAATTTCACATAGTTATTTTTATATTCTCATGATTAATTTTTCTATTGATAGAGTTACTTTATGTGGATTGTGGTGTTCCTGACTTGATATGTTTACTTTTTCTTGGTTGATCTGTAATGGTGCTCCCTTCTACTTCTGTTCAAATGCTTTTGGTACTACTGTTACTGCTACTATGGGCTGCTGTGGTCTTCTTGTTTATGGCTTCCTCAAGTTGTGGATTTGTTGTTACTGTTGTGGGCCTCTGTTGGCTTCATGTGTTTGTCTTCCTGAAAGTTGCAGATTTTCTGCTACTGCTGATGTTGTTGCTGTTGAAGATGATTTATTCACTAGTTTTACTCTAATGTTATCTAATTGCTTAGTGTGTGAGTTATGTCAAAATCTGATGTAATTCTAATGGATTAGATGTATTGTATGACAGTTGTAATTGATATTTTGATTATAGTTTAGTTTTATTGTTACTCTTTCCTATGTAGCTGCAACTGTATCAAATTTAAATCATTTATAAAGATTCTCCAAAATTTGTTTTCTTTGTGATATGTTCTTCCATTTTATGTTACATATGTTTTTGTTAGTTCGTCTCCTATTTCCAATATATTAGTATCATATTTCAGAATTCCTTTTTGATACAAATTAATCCTTGCTTAAGATCAGGCTCATTCTCATATAGTAAATCACTAACTTACTTGTATTTTCAAAGGTTACTTTTTGTACCTCAGAGTTACTTTTTGTGTCAACAAGAAACATTTTGTATGCACCAGTTACTTTTTAGCTATACGTGTTACTTTATAGTTTATATAATTACTTAGAGGTCAACAAAATTACTTTATAAATAGAAATAGAAATCTTTGATATCTTCATCCTTGATAATACCACGGGCGTGCACTGAAGAATGGGCATGTCTGTGTACAACGACCACCATCATCTCCCCTCCACGGCCGTGGTGTGCACTACGGCCGTGCTAGACTCACCTAGAGATATGATGCTTTCACCAAAAAAAAAACTTAACAAGTAATTTTGATAGTTACGCTTTAATGTACATAACTACCTTTTGGTTTGTTGTGTTACTTTCCCAGTTCAATAAGTTACGTTAACACATTACACAGTTACTTTTTTGTTAGACGAGTTACTTTTCCTTTATCATATTTACTCTTTTTTTTAATTGTTACTTCATATCTTGATCTATTGTACTATTATTCAGCAACAGTCACAATAATATGTCGACCATTTTGAACATCCTAATCATGTTGGACATATCGGAAATATATAACGGGATTGTTCTAATTGATCATGACCTTTCTGAAAAGGGAAAGAATCACCTCCTGTTAGATTGTGTAATGCTACTTTACTTTTTTTGGATCAAAGTTACTTAATGATGTATAGCAGTTACTTTTTGTTCCATAGAGTTACTCTCATGTTGATATAGTTACTTGTTAGTTCATCTAGTTACTTTTCTTTTAACTAGTTACTTTTCTTTTCACTAGTTACTTTTCGTTCTACATATTTTACTCTTCAGTTCAGAATAGAGTTACTCCACACATGCAATGAGAACCTGCTGATCATAGTCATTGTCCATAAAAGAACATCATCTAGCTAAAGTTATAAGAACATTCAACTAAGATCAAACTGATAGGTTCAAATGCCAAACAAAACGTAGCAAAACATAACCATATACCCATAGAACTGTTGTTCTTTTTTGTTCCACCCAACATACATTTCAGACTCGTACTGTAATTGTTTGTAGAGTTACTCTTCAGAATCACATTGTTCTACTACATTGTTTAGCTAAAAATTCTTTTCTAATCTGACTCAAGACATGTGTTTAGACTTGGCACAACATCTTCTGGTTTTTCTTCGTTCTGCTTGGCTCCTGCTCCTTCTTTGGTCTCTTCTTCATCTCTAGCATGTTCTTTAACTAACTACAATCTCCCGTTCTTAATCATTGTTTGGAAGATCTCTGCCCTTATTACAGGGATGTCCTTACTCGTGAAGTTCATTTCTTTTCCATGTACTAAGCATTCTAGAAACTTCATAACATAGACTCCACAGTCAACATCTTCATCCTCTTGTTGGGGGCACTCAAGGTACTCTATTTCCCACTGAGACAGTTGGCTTCCACGCTCTGGCACTCCCCTGAAGAATTCATGAACGAACCTCACCTGCATGAAAAACAAAACATTCATAAGTATAATGTAACCAACCCTATTTCATTAAACTATTTTATTAACTCTGTTACTTTTTTCATTTCTTACCCATCTAAGTACTTCTTTCTTTGATTTTGATCTTCCTGACATTAAATTATAAGACATGTGCACCCCGTCTCTAAAACTTGCTTCAAGCGAGTGCCAGTGATTGTCGTTGTTAAGTATTGTAAACACGGAATCCATTGTCATAAATTCCTTGTCAGGGACATTGAAGAGTGGTGACAGCATATCGATCTCTTTTATTGTTATTTCATTCACCATCATGTTTAGCTTTTGCTGTAAAAACAATATTGGGAATTACTTTGTTGTAAACTTTAGTGGTTTTGTTTATAATAAATGTAATCTAGTGAGATTTTCTATTTGTCTTACCAGAGCATAAGTGCTCAAGCAATGCCATGACAACAGTCCTTTCTTCCTCTTTTTGCTTGTTGTTTCTTTCAACATTTGTACAAAGCAGTCCATGATCTGTAAATGCACAAGCATTAGTTACCCATCTACAATTTCGTGATAAATGCTTACTATTGCATTTTTTACAAGTGATTGCATCATCTTATCTTTAAATAACAACACTGATAAGTCATTTCCCGTGCACCATGTTTCCTTTCCAAAAACCCATTCTCTTCTTGACCTGTGCATTTTTATTTTTTTTCAAAAGAATTCATACTAAAGATGTTAGACAAAAATTTATGTATTTATCAACTAATTTATAATAAACATGTGACTCATACAACTTTAAATAGTATCTACTTACACTTAATCAATGTTCTCAATAAATTCTTGGACATCCTCCTTCATTTCCTTTGTTTTGAAGTGCTCAAATCCTATGAATGTCGAATTCTTTTGTTGTTTTTGAAGTGTAAATTTGGTTAGTAGTTTATGTAAAGGAAATATATTCTTGTAGTTACTCTACTATTTAGTCCACAATATTACTTTACAGTCCATAGCATTACTCAATCATTATAATAGTTACTTTTTCTATTAACATAGTTACTTTACATGTGCATGCCTTCTTATCTTGATATTCTCCTCTATGCTCCCAATGCCCGTCTCCATCTTCCTCTTCCTCTTTCTCAATGTTTTTGTTGTTCTCTTTTGAACTTCATTAGAATTTATCTTTGCTTCATTCACTCCAGCTTCAATGTGTATATCCATCTGTATGTTTTCCATTTCATCTTCTACTAATCCTTTTTTATCTTCCAGTTCTTCTTTCTCTGATGGATCTTCTTCATTTGGATCTTCTTCATCTTGATCTTTCTCCATTTCATCTGGTGTTGGTTGTTTGGTTTCTTCAGCTCGAGCTTCTTCTACTGTATTTGAATCCTATGGGACATTTTCTGTTATTTCGGCCTCTACTTCTTTTTCTTTGTTATTATCTTGCACTTTCTCTGAATCTTTCTTATGGATTTTCTCCACTACACTTATCCTTTGTCAAAGCTTGTTCAATCTTGGTGTTTCTTCTACAGGTCCTTTTTGGTCCATTTCCAACAACCTTTTTCTCATATCATGTGTCCTTTGTCTAAGTACACTTAAATCATTTGAACCCCAACTTTTGTTCTGAATGAAATTGGGAGTTGGTGTAGTTGCATATTGTATGTCCTTGTCATTGTCATGTTCCCTCCTCATCATTCTGATTTCAGCTTCAACTTCTTCAAGTCTTTTCTTCAACTTCTTATTTTCCTCTCTCAGAGCAGTAAAAGCTTCTAGGGCAATTCTACTGCATGTTTCCTTGTGCAGTCTCAGCTCATCCTCAAGATTCAGTATTCTATTCTCCAAGCCATCTGAGATTTCTCTACTTGTGCTAGCTGATGTAAGTAACTTTTTACTTACTGCCTTACTCCTGGCTTTATTTTCTGTGAGATAATAAGGTAGATCTTTCACTACCTTTGCAACTTCCCAATCATCATTTGCGTCCTTCTTCAACCTTCATGAAACCTGTGCACAAAACTTAACAATTTATCATACAACTTTTATCATCATTTGTGTATTTATTTTCACTTTAACCACACTGAGTCTTACATTTTCACTGTCCAGATTTTCAAAATCCTTCACCCTCTTAACAGGAGCTGCCCATCTTTTTATCCATGGTTTAGCCTCAAGGAATGTAGGTTGTGCTATTCCTATTAACACATAAGCCCAAACCCGCGTTGACAAGAAAAGTATAAATTAGTGTTTTAAATGTTCACATACGTTTGTTTAATGTAACCAAAGAAACTATGCAATGTTTTACTTACACACAAGCACATTACACATCCAATTGTGTAGAGTGTGCCATTGTTGGTTCCCCTATTCTTCTCATCTTTATATTCTCACTTAAAACTTTCATTTTCTTGAATACGCTGCCATGGACTAACTTTGCCCATTTTAACTACCTTGTAGCAGTTACATCATCCAAATAGTGTAGAAGTTAAATGGGGGCACAATAGTTGGTGTCCGGTAAAAGGAATGTTGCGAGCAAGTGCAACATCCAAGCACGACACATATTTTGGTAGTCTTCTTCGGAGTCGTTCCTTGAAAATTCTTGCCAAAGTTTATCCAAGTTTTTCTTTCTCAACGCATCCTTATCTCTTATCTTCTTACTACTTTCTCCAACTTTATCATGTCCTTTTGTTGCCTTATCAAAATCCTCCCATATTTCTTTTACAATTTGTGATTGCTTTCGTGGAACTATATCGATACCTTTACTAGGTAAACCTAGTATCACCCCTACATCGTCTATAGTCATCCTTGACTCAAAACCTGGTGTTAACATGAATCTATCGTCTTCAACATATCTTTCTATTAGATCCTCTAAAAGAGATACATCTACAGTAAGGTGAGGCATTGTTATCAGGTTTGCAAATGCAGTTGACTACATCATCCTCATTTGATTTGTGCTAAACAACATGCTATTTTGTATGTTGTTGTAACTCTTTATGTAGCATCTATCGAAAAGCTTTTATGTACCTACAACTTTTATCATAAAGTTTGTATTAATTTTTCTAGTTACTTTCTAGCCTACAATGTTACTTTTTCAATTCAATATGTTACTTTCTATACGTCACAATTACTCTTTTTGTTACATAGTTACTTTTTACTTTCAGAGTTACTATTCATTTTTTTTAGAGATACATTGTATCCAGTAAATTTACGTTTCAGTTATCATTTTGTATATAAGGTGAGTGTGTGGAGTATTAGAGTGATTATGCTAACATAAATGTACATTAATATAATAAGTAGTGTATAAATATCTTATTGGCAGTCCACAAAATTACTTTCTAGCACATATGCATTTGTTTCATTTGACATTGTTACTTTTTTTCCATACAGATACTATTTTGTTAACATTTTCCACCTACTGATATATATAGTAAATTTATATTTTTCATAATGTTACTTTTTTGTTAGCCAAATTACTTTTCATATTGTGGTTGATACTCTTCTATTGTATGAGATACTTTTTTGTTTTATAAGATACTCTTGAGTTTATATAGATATGTTTCCTGTTAACCAAGTAACTTCCGTAGTTTATTTAGTTACTTTTTATATACCCATAAATACTATTAGGTTGCTATAAGTTACTCTATTGCTAGCAAAGTTACACTTTAGTTCAACAAGTTACACTTTTGTATTATTCAAATTACTTTTTGTATTGGGGTTGATACTCTTCTATTGTATGAAATACTTTTTTGTTTTATAAGATACTCTGCAGTTTATATAGATATGTTTCCTATTAACCAAGTTACTTCCATAGTTTATTTAGTTACTTTTTATATACTCATAAATACTCTTAGGTTTCTATAAGTTACTCTATTTCTAGCAAAGTTACTCTTTAGTTCAACAAGTTACACTTTCGTTTTAGCCAAATTACTTTTCATATTGTGGTTGATACTCGTCTATTGTATGAGATACTTTTTTTTATAAGATACTCTCCAATTTATATAGATATGTTTCCTGTTAACCAAGTTCCTTCCGTAGTTTATTTAGTTACTTTTTATATACTCATAAATACTTTTAGGTTTCTATAAGTTACTCTATTGCTAGCAAAGTTACTCTTCAGTTCAACAAGTTACACTTTCGTATACAAGTATAAAAATAAACAATATTACCTTCTCCTGTAATATTTGCTTTGCCTTTTTATTTGGTTTTCTGTTCCAAATTCTGCTTCTTGTTTCCTTTGCGGTCTTCTGCTTCATCATGCTCAACTTCTTCATTCTGACCTTCAGCAAACAGTTCCACTTCAACTTCTATTTCTTCATTCTGACCTTCAGTAAGCACTTCTTCTCCATAACTTTTATCTTTCACTGCAGGTATTGCTTCTTCAGCCTCTTCTGTTTCTGGCTCTTCATCCTCTTCACACACTGTAGCCAATCGTTTCTCAGCAACCTCTTCTACAACTTTCTCCCCTGATGAGTCATCATCTCCAACAGTCTTCTGGAGAGTGTTAGTTTTCCTACTGCTGTCTTTCTTGTTCTTACCTTTTTTTTCTTTTCTCCTCATAGTATTTTCATTGTTCTCTTCAACACTCTTCTCTATTTCTTCTCCTTGCAGTATAACTGCAAATTCCTCTTCTACCATGTTTTCCACAATATCATAGTGCTTTCTTACTAAATCTTCACTCTCTGTTACTTTTTTGCTTCCCTTAGTTGTCTCCTTCCTTGCTTTTACATTTGTTCTCCCCATTTTGATCTCAGCGGCAGAGACGGGCAAAAGCAGCAGTCGTAGAAACAAGTGGGGAACGTTGTAGCAGAGAAGAACGGCAAACACAGCAGCTCAAGTATAGGCCAAATCGATCAAATGTAGGGCAATGTAGACAACGGGCTGAAGAATTCGGCCATTGGGGGTGGGGAATCGAGAGCAAGGTGGATGAAACACGGGAGTTCTAGAGCGGTAAGAAGGTAGATTTTGGGGGATTCACGGCGAAGAATGATTTGCGAACTATTTTTCGCATAAACGCAACCCGCTCCCTTTTTTCTTCTTTAAAGTACTATCGTGTCCAGCTGCCATCACAATTTTTGAAACGGACAGTGCCGCTACACTACACACGCGGGCATTAAAAACAACCCCTATATATATATATATATAAATTTGTGGAGTGCATGTGGTAATTAATCATATATTCATATTAACCAATTTAATATTCACATCATATATAATAAAAAAATCCATCCATTTCGATTTATATCCCAAATACACCACAAATAGACGTAGCTCTTATACCATAGTAAAAAAATTAGGGCGACAGATAAGGCAACATAAACAAAAATTTAAAGCTTGATTCCCATTTATAACAAGAGCACACCAATAATAATATATTCTAAGAAGGAAAGATAACAAGAGTTATACCTAGTCCTAGAGCAAGTCCAGTGACAACTCTTGATGTAGCACTGTGCTTCTTCTCCATGCAGCAATGAACTTCTTCTTTAGGTAGAAACATGCTCCTTCTTCACCAACACTCGAATGGTCATTCGCAATAGCCTCCTGGTCTGGCCACCATAGACGGCAGTTGATAAAATTCTCCTAGCGATAGAAGCATCCCACCTTTAGAAAAGTCCACGCAGACCATTGGAACTCCACGTAGTGCTACTATAGCCAATAGGATGGAATTCTCCCTTTCAAATGTTAACCTGATAAAGTTAATACACTCTCCCAAAATTGTCTCTCCCTTGCTATCCCTCCATTAATCAGGTAGGACTTGCTTGAGCTCTCTATTAGTTATCGCATCTAGAGAGGATAATAATTGTCAGAGCAATTGCTATGTTCTGAGAAGCCCCCAATACCCCTCTATTTAACAGAGAGGCTAGGGTTAGGGTTCCCAGTCTATGTGGAAGTTGAAAGGGTTGAATTCACAAATTTTCTAGAATCTCTATACATTGAACAAGTCAATTCACACACCCAATTGATCGATTGTTGCATGAGTCATTCGATTCACTAAGTGAACTAGTCGGTTCATGCATTTTCCTATTGTGAATCGAATTGGTAATCAATGTTCAATTAATGCACAACATGATGTCAGCACCAATCCATGATCCAATCGAATTGGCAACCGAACCGGGAGGTTCATCCCATGCACCAGTCGGTTGAGATATGTGGACCGATCAGTTCACTATTTGAACTTGTTGTCTCACTCCCAAGTTCAGCCATTGATCAACCAATGTTGATTCTAATTGACTTGACACTCCAACTGATCGATTCACTGCCCAACTAGTTAGTTGGTAGTGTGAACTGATCAGTTTAGAGTCAAGTCAGTATATTTTGAACCTCACTTATTTAACTAAATACCTAAACACCTTTAGTAATCAAATTAAACATCATTCATAACTATACTCCTTTAATCCAAGTGTATCCGATGTGTGTGACCCTATAGGTCTAGAATTACTTTGGCAGTGAATGTCCATAACAAACTTATGACATCACAACAAAAGAGAGACATCTAGAAACACATCATTGCAGTCAAAGTAATTCTAAAAGTTGAAGAACAACTTCAACCTATAATTCGTGATTAATGTCCGTGATCGTATAGTTCCTTTATCTCTAATATTATGATTTACCACAAGACATGGAATATTCATCCTCTTAATGTTCAATCCATGTTCCTTGAACTAGAGTTGACCGTATGAGATGCATGTGAGCTCACATATCACATATTGAATCACATGAGTATTTTTGTACATTTCTCAGTCTTTCTTATCAAGAGGCCCTAGATATCAATCTCCTATAGGAGGGACAAATCCAATCTACATTACTCACACTCAATCACCATGTGTCACAGTGCACCATAACACCACATTTATGGCAACCCTTATTCAGGATCATGGTGGGTGATGTCAAAGTACATGAACAACATGTGATGAATGTAGTGACTTCAGGTCTAAGAACCACAATCACCACTATGTAATCATAGAGTTATTAGGAATCATGTTTGAGTTTTCAAAGTTACTAGAAAGGTTCTTATATATCTCTGATCAAAATCTTGTCGATATACAAATATACACATTATCTATATGTTCTTGTTTCATAAATTCTCCATACTTCATTTCATACCAAAGTTATAATTATAGTATCTTAATATTATTTTTAGAAGTTAATTATCTTCAGTCTACGTGATTGGGATTTTTGTGTTTGTCGATTAGATCAGATCATTAGATTTAAAACTCTAGTGTATAACTAATAGGTACTAGTTCATAGTTGAAATATATTGGACATAATACATATATTAGTATGGTCATACCTCATCATTATTCTTATCAAAAAACATTCTCAATAAGGGACTAGGGTTGATGATATGAAAATCTAGGTTAGATCAATGACTCTCAAGTCAAATGGTATATTTACTAATAATTGTTCCATTAATCATAGTGCCAAAATGTAATTAGTATGTATATACATGAATATTTGATGAATTGTTCACAATTAGAGCAATATAAGGGTCGTATTAGGATAAGCACATGTTTATGAAATTGTGGTTAAATTTTGGTATTTTTCTGACAAGAGGGTTGTTTACTAGAGGAATCCAAAGTTCTAGAGATAAATCAATTGTTATTGAGTTAATCAAATAAATAAAACGTGAAAAATCACAGTCAAGGAGAGATAATATATCACGATGAGAAAGGTATCACCCTGGCCTACTTCTTCAAGCTGCTAGATGCTACATGGTACATGTGAGATGTCCATGGATGATCTTGACGCAAATGAGAGTTAGTTCCATAGGAAAAATAGATTGGCTTTGCATTGGACTACCGAAATCAATGAATACAAGTTAAAAGTAATATAGAAAATGAGGAAACAAGTCGAATGAAATAGAAGGAACCAATAGAACATAGACTGCAACTAAGGCACAAATAAGAGGTAGTTTTGATCCCTTCAAAACATTCATATATCTTCAAAAGATCAGGGCAGAATAATAACACAAGTTTTGTGGTAAAAAATGAGGGAAAATCATGGCTGTCGACGTCATATTTCTCATGTGTAGGTGCAGATGGGTTCTTGATCATTACCTCAAACGAGGAGTCCCACTATTTTAGAATAGTTATGGGTTGGCGTCCTCAGACTCCCTTGTCAAGTTTCCATGATCTGGGCCTATGCAAAGGTCCTCAACAGATAGCTTCAATGATAGTCACCTAGTTGTCTTGTCGGGAGACTAGAGGAGCGAATCAGATTCCAAGCTAAAATTTGGCTAGGGTTCGTGAGTGTATGGAGATGGTACACATGTGAGGAATTGTACAGAGATGGCATGGAGGAGGAGAATGACCACAAGAGATGGAAATGAGGATGCATAGTAGGTATGGGAGAAATAGAGTTGGAGGATTGAAATTGATGGGTTAAAGGTGATGAGGTAAATATGGCAGAGCACCCAGTGTGCCCAGTGAGTCAATGGGTGTTTCTCTAGGGGTTCTATAACCAGCACACACGGGGAGGGTGGGGACTCTATTGGTCATTTTTTCTAAGGGAAAACTTTACTAATTGAATGAGGGCTCAAAAGAAGAAGGATTGATTCCTGGATATGATGGATACAACTATTTCTGAAATGATTGATCATGCTACGAGAAAAATGAGATTGATCACAGGAGGCAGTTGTTGCCAAAAGGGCCATAGGTTGAATCAGATGATCATTGATTGGGATGCAATCAGTTCATCCTACTCTCAATCTAATGGCCCGCAAAAAGCCTACACAAAAGTAAACGTTGAAAATAACAATTATCTCATCTAAAATGAGGTTATCTTGTGCAAAGTTATTGCCTACTAAAATGATTTCTAAAAAAACCAAAATTTTACAATTTGTGTATTGTAGTGTCAATCATATTCGAGTGGTGCTAGTTTTATAATTAGGCAATATGATTAATCTGTTTGATTAAAACAAGATAATGTATCATTATTACATAACTAATTATCTAAATATAATTAGATCTTGATATTTTAGGTATTATCTTATTTCCATGTTATCTCTAAATAGCAAAAAAAATCAATACATGTTGTAATCCAAATTAAATGAAATGGCTTCATGGCTATATAATTGACCATGTATAATAAGTAATTAGGAAATTATAGTGAAGTGCTAAAAAATAAGGATGATACTATACTCGTATTGGTTTCACCTCTTTTTATTCTCTCATGTTTCTGCTAACATCCTTCATCTTCTAGAAGGTTTTGGGGGGGATGAAGTAACTTGTGTTTACTAACATGAATGTTGCAATCAGATAGAGCATTAGTTTTCTATATAGTTCATGGCAAGGCCTTATTGTAGCTTTCGCAACATATCCTTAAGACAAAAAAATTAAAAGAGATAATTAAGAACCTCACATGATAAAAATTAGGCTTTCATCTCTACAAGGTATCCTATTGACTCAAGACACATCAATTATGTAATAAAGCATAAGGGAGTGTTTGGGAAAACATTGAGTAAAAATATCACAAACATAAAAACGGAACACTTGCAATGATTCCAAGTGATAATATTTATTGTTAATGGTTCCATTATACTTTATTGGGATGAAATGTATCCCTTTCAGGGAGAGTCGATGTCCCCTCATGTGACTGAGTAAACTTCCAACAATAAAAACCTAAATTATAATTAGGCTTCTCACAATAGTAAAGATCAACATGTAGTATAACTTAAGGTCGTCTCCATACAAATTTTATGCAATTCAATGCAAAGAAATCCCTACCAAGCATTTAATTCAAACATGAAAAGTTCTTTTATAAACAAAACTAAAGTTTATAAAGATAATCTTACATATAATCAATTAAAACAAATTATTTGGTTCCTAAACCCACAATGACTATGTTGTGTTGAAAAATTATACAAAATATATATGATTTCCACTTTCCCTATCTCTTAATACAATATGATT
This sequence comes from Alisma plantago-aquatica, assembly GCA_963693085.1. Lineage (NCBI taxonomy): Eukaryota > Viridiplantae > Streptophyta > Magnoliopsida > Alismatales > Alismataceae > Alisma > Alisma plantago-aquatica. The sequence goes on along the minus strand of OY856411.1, from coordinate 334,471,889 downwards.
AATGATTTTCACCAACTAAACACTTAGGTGGCTAGTTACTCTTGAATTATCTCATAAAAGTAGCATAAGATATTAAGCTATCTTAGTTCACTCCAAAGAGAGTCATAAATAAACTCTTATTACATTCACAATGAGACTTAGCATGTAAGAATTATTATTCATTGTCATGCCATAACAATTATAGCTCTAATTTCACCTCTCTCAAGATACAAGTCTGGGAACATAGAGAACTCTAGAATTTGATTTTCATGAACAATCAATAACAATTAAAGAAACAAGAAAACATGAATAATAGGTTCATATATGCTCCAAACACAAGGTAAACTACTCAATATGGGTGGGTGTTACACTAAAAAAGTTGGATATAAGGAAATTAACAAGTTCCATGGAGTAAAGAGAAGAAAAAATAGAGGAAGAGAAGGAGAAATAGGGTGAAACACTTTTATAGGTGGTGTCCTCTATAATACAATTGCACATGAAGATTTTAATGTTTTGAGAGAGAAATCGTAAAGAGTGGGACTCGAGAGAGGATCCACTCCCTTTTAAATTAAATAAAAAGGAACATCTGATATTCCAAACATCACTACTTTTTTCCACAAAAGGGATGATAACTAATTTATTCAAAGTAAGATTCAAGATATCATATGTAGTAGTAGAATATAAAAGATCTAACTATTACAATGCTTTATATGATCAATATGTTTCACCATGTAGGGTAATACATATGAAAACTAAACTGAACATAGGATCAATAGAGGGTCATCTAACTATCTAAAATCTATCTTCCCAAGAAGGTTCAGCTACACTTGAAGTTGTCCTAGTCAGGCATAGTTTTGTCCACCTTATCCTACACCTGGGGTTGGAAGCATACCCCACAAAAGAAGACAAAGTAGAAATTTTGAGCAAACATGTTGTTGTGTGCATATAAAATATGGATTGAGCAATATAAATAATAAAAGGACATGAATAGTAACAAGGCTTCTGATAGAAGAGGAAAGTACTATCCTAGTAAATATCAAGAGAATATGAATTTCAAAAAGATGATATAAAGAATAAGAAATTTATTTCCTTAAAGTTAACACAAAAACAATATTACAATTCATAAACAGTCTCATGATGAGTGATAAGAAGACTAGAATATACTAAAAGAAGGGTAGGAACCCATACATATTCCATATCAAATGATAGCAGGACTAAAACCTCAATGTTGAATAAATATAGTATTTTTCAGGGAATACAACTCAGTGCATAGAATGGGAATAAAACCTCGTGCCTGGAAGGGGAATAAAACCTTGTGTCTGTAAGGGGAATAAAACCCAGTGTCTATTAACATTATAAGCGGTAGGGGAATAAAACCTAGTGTCTATATGGTGTCACTACTTCTAGTTATGACTATTCAATCACCCATGCCAATAGGGTAGGCAAGATAAAGTATAGTCCATCTAAATTAATAGAATGAGAACATCCAATAGTAGTATTGTGGGGTCAGAGGACCCATAAATAAAAATATAATCATTTCCACAATTAGATTTTTCATAGGATCACAAAAGTCCACAGCTTGAAGATTAGAATTTCACAAGGACGAAGATGTATAAAGTTTAAATAAGAGACCGATAAGAATATCCAACATATTAAGATGATCACAAGATTAGAATCAAGATATAATCTTTCACATGAAATAAATTCTCAAAAGAGAGAGAGAGAGATTGTGTAGCCTAATGTCCATAGGACCAAGAGAGAGATTAAATATAGGTCTTTGCTCAATATATAAGTAAGTGAATGCAACATACATTCAGAGAGTGAAATTTGAAATTTCTCAATATAAATTGGAGATGCAACACACCTCAAAGAAGTTTGTCAACTCAAAAAAGTCCAAACCCTAATCCCAAGTCACAGTTCCAAGGTTTGAAACATCAATGATTGAGAAAAGATCGCCATGAGATTATAAGTCTTTGATGACTCATACAAGGGAATTGAATAGGAGAATAAGAGAGAAGGTTAGGAGTCATGTTCTATTGGTCAAGTGATTTCTATATGTGTGAAGGACATGGAGAGGGGTCTATATTAGGACTAGGCTTGGGTAGCAAGAAACTTATCTATTTTTATTTTCAAGGGAAAGTTTGCAACATATTTTCTAATTGGAGAAAAGTTAAGAAATTTTTAACAATGATAGGAAAGAACAACATAAAAAGATTATTTCCCTTCCATTTATTTATGTTTATGTTTTATCATATTTTCCCCCTTTTTTAACAACTTTATTACATAAATATTGACAATTATGTTTAGAATAAAGGGACTTCTAAATGTCTTGTTGTGCAATTATTTACTCAATGTATAGTAGGTTAATGTATAATGGTGTAGCACATACTTAATGAATTCCTTTCTATTATTCCATTTATTAGCCTCTCATATACACTTATTGATTGTATTACAAGATGACTTTCTCACAATGTTTCTCTTCTCACGTTAGAGTTACTAAAAACATGTATATCAAGTTTTATTTAAATAAAAGGTATTAAGATAGATAAAAAAATTCTTAATTTGAGGCAAACGTATAATTTATTATATATTTACATTAATTATTTGTGGTGGAGATAAATGGTAAAAAAAGTATATATCCAAAACTACTTATTATAGACACATGCATTTCAAATCACAATGGTGTAAAGAATTTCTATTGAACAACTTTCCTCTTTTCCTTTTTGTTAGCAAATTTAGGAGGTGATATGGAGGTTTACTCAGAAAATCATTAAGTCAGGATTATTATTATTTCTTTTTTATGTTAAGTAATTGATTACATAAATTTCTTAAAGCTTGTTTGTTTCCAAACAAATATATAACTGTGTTAAATATTTGTTTCCTTTATGATATGTTAACGTGATTGTTTTCATTTTATTTATTACTTTCAAACATGAAGTGGAGAGAATTAGTTCTTTAAAATTATAAATTATTAGATATCTCTTGTATTCCACGTTGTTGAATTACCCTGGTCTCATTGTATTTGGAAAGTAAATACATTCTTAAGATTTTCTACCAAATTAAATTGGTCACAGATGTAACATGTATAACATTGTTTCTTTTATGTTATACCACAATTTTATTATTACAACTTCACCTAAATTATATATGTATAAGTCATACAAGTGATTTTTACTATTTATTTAATATATTAGATTTTTATAATTAATTTGACATTTTTTGAATTTGAATTTCATTCTCTCTCCTAAGTAAAATTAGGATAGATAAGTTTGTCTAAATAATGTGAAAATTGACTCATAGACTAGTTTTGGCATGTAGAATTTTAATTTAGAGTTCATTTTAACTTTTTAAGACATTTATTAATTTATATAAAACTTTAGCTTTCTATTCTATTTTATTCTCTAAATAAGATTAGGGTAAATGTTATTTTTGAAATAATGTGAAACTTGGCAACCTAGCTAACTGGGACCCAAGGAACACGAGATCCATATTACATTTAGATTTTGATATTTTTATGAGTTATATTACCAGTAGGAGTTTTAGTTCATTATAATTATATTTATCAAAATAATATATATTTATTATCAACACTCACTTAATTGAGTCCTATTAATTTCACATTGTTACAAAAGAGTTATATATTATTATTATGCACGAAATTCTAGTGTACTTGTTTTACGTATTTAGTTCATTCATTCCATATTTATTCAAATTGTAGGATATTATTACTGATTACAGACATGGAATTACCAATTGTTACTCTAAAGCATATTGTTCATTTTTATTTAGCCATTATGTTAGTAAAGAAAATATATATAACATATTTCACAATTTTATTTTGATGTTGGCACATAATTAAATTATTATATAAATATTCTTTAATTTTATCCTTGTTTGGTCAGATCTAACGAACTAACCTCACTAGCTTTTTAATCATGGAATACGATAAGATTCTAAGTTTTAGTTCATTGCTAAAATGTACCTATGAATTTGCTTCTTGTTCGTTTCAATCACTTCCAAAATGAAGTCTCTTATCCAACTTTCTGAGAGGCACAATGAAGAAAAAAGGAAAAATATCTCATGATAATTTTTCTTCCACTCTTTTATGTTTTCCACTTATGCAAGCATGCACATCACTCACTTGATGTTGCATGGCTTGCACTATTCAAGATCCTAGATGTCTGGCTGCAAACCATTTGACATGTCATGCACTTTGAGATGCACATTGTACTAAACATTTGGTAGAGCAATTACTAATAAGGTGCATGACATGACAAAGGTGGTACACGACATCCATGCTAATGATCACAAAGATAGTGGTTATCAGTGTGTCAACAAATCATTCTTCAAAATAGAACATCATGTGCATTGATGTCAAGTTTTTAACATCTTATGGAACCATGTACATCATGCAGGTTTTATGGATTTTCTACATGAAATTGGGAGAAATAAAGGGTATGTTTGGTTGTGCACATGCTGAGAAAATATGTGTGGATTATGTGTTTTTTTGTGGAAAGGCATACACTTGATTTCTGGAGTCTTCATGTTGGTGATGATGGCTATATTGTTTCCATTTGCACAGGATTTGTAATATCTGAAATAAATACCTTCAATTGGTCCAAATGACAACAAAAGACAAATTACTCTAATTATGCAATTGAAATATTAAAATGAATGTAAAGCATGAATTTTGAATCATTATATTCATTAAATTAGGGTATAAAAAGTAGTATGAACTACGTGTTGGTATGTATGCCCTGAGAGCCAATCATGTGATGATTGGTGGGATACATTAAGATTGATTTGATAAACATCAAAGGCAAGCTTCCAATTCTTTCTGGTTCAGTCATATGAGATAGTGATAGAACAGATTGAATGTCTAGAGAATGATAGTACTCAATGACGTATGCTTTCAGGTTGAGGACCTGAACGATGAGATCATACAGATGCTAAGAGTTTGTACATTCTTGTTATGTCCCTAGTCGGATGTCATTGTGGAAGGTAGATAGACAGCAATGACATACAAGACTAGATTGTGGTGTTGGTTGATGACAGAATCTCATTAGTCATGATATAGAGGTATCAAACCAAACACATATGTACTTGTTAGAGAACAAGTTACCGAACAGACCCACCGTGAGTTTGACACATGTAACCATGAGATGGTAGTCACAGTCACTACTCACAGTGATGGTGGTGAGTGTGATTCTTAGACCGGAAATCACTGCACTCAACACATGTCGTTGGGCACACTTTGACATCATCAAACGCAGTCCTGAAACATGGGTTGTTATAAAGGTGATGATTGGATGGCTTTGACACATGGGGATTTTGAGGGGTGAGTGATAGATATGGGATTTGTCCCTCCTGAGGGAGTTTGATATCCATGGGCACTTGATGAGTAGGATTGAGAAAGGCGTGCACGCATGTGTGAATCCGTATATGATACTAATGCCATACATATCTCTTCCAGTCTACCCTGAGATCAAGGAAGTGAATGAACATTGACAGGATGATTGTTCCATGCCTCGAGTTCATTCGGGATATCAGTGACAAAGGAATTATACATTCGCTGTAACACCATTCACGGATTGTAGGATGAAAGTTGTTCTCCAACTTTCTACTTTCACATGGGTAGCATTGATGTGTGACTAGGCACCGCTCTTTGCTTATGAAGTCATAAGTGTTATGAACTTTCACTGCCAACGTGAAATGGACCTGCAGGGTCACACACATAGGATTTAACCTGGAAGAGGAGTTTTGTCCACAAGCAATGTTTAGATTGATTACTAAAGGAGTTTAGTAGTTCAATTAAACACTCAATCAGTCGATGACTCAATATCGTATGGTTCAAGGTGTTGGACGCATTGATTGGAGTATCGGATTGATTGAAATCGCAATTGACTGATTTTGCCCAACCTGTGCTCCCAACCGATCGGTTCATGTGATGAACCGGTCGGCTGAGGTTGCTGAACCGGTCGGCTGGAGTGTCCAGGCCGATCGGCTCATGCCCAGGTTGAAATGACCGGTTCAAGGGTTGAACCGATCGGCTCAACTGGTGCAACCGACCAGTTGGGAAAAAGTCATGTCGGCAAGAATTTTCCTTTGGTTTCAAATTGCCCAATTCGATTGGGAATATAATTCGTATTCGATACCAATTGGGAAAGAAACAAGGAAAGTCTTTTTGAGCCGGATTAGGACCATGAACCGATCGGTTCAGGGTACCAACCGATCGGTTGGAGTGCCCCAAACGGTCGACTCAGGTCCAACCGATCGGCTCAATGGCCGAACTGATCGATTCAGCAGTGAACCGATCAGTTCAGGTTGCGATATGGTTGCTTTTGGTGGAAAATCCCGAACCCTTCTACTCCTGCTTTAGTCCTGCATTGCCCGGGATGGAGAACCCTGTCCCATGACTCTCATATATATATAGGGGTATTGGGGGCTTCTCAAAGTACAGCTCAGTGCAACCAGTTGCTCTGCAAGTTGTCGTTCTCTCTGGTTTTGGTAACCGTGAGAGAGCCCGAGCAAGTGCTTCCCGTAAAAGGGAGGTGCAGCAAGGGAAGGACAACTGCAGTTGCAACAGGAGGCAGGAGAGCGTGTTGGCGACTAGTACATCAACAGGAGGGTGCGACTCCTTCCACTTCCTTGTGGGACAAGGAGTGTGGAGTTCTAGGTGGTCCGTGTGGACTACTACAGAGGCGGGAGGACACTTCCGCTTAGGAGGACAACTGTCATCCGACAGTCCGGTTCGAGTAGGAGTTGTCAGTCCCGGTGCGACCAGGAGCTGCACAGACGCCGTCGAAGACCAGAGTAGAAGACCGTGTATTGCGCGAGGTATTGTCGCCGAGCAAGCCTCGGGACAAGGTATGATTCCACAAACCATCCTTTCCTATTATATAGACGTTGACGCGTTTCCTCGGTATGGGTTTGGGGAGAAATTTTTTTTGTTTCCGCTGCCTTCTCTGTCTCCCCTAAAACCCAACAATGGTATCATAGCCACGTCAACTGCTCTATGTTTTAGGAATATTGATATGATTGATTTTGGTTTGTCGCCTTTATTTATTGCATACGATGCGAATAATATCGGCTTTATGCATGTCCAATCCTAAATCCACAAATCCCTGATTACATATATGATATGTATTATTAATGCACTCGATACGCGTCGCCTTTAAACGAGTTTTGTTGTGGATGTGTGTGGCGTGATTATGGCCTATAAGCCCCTATCTATGATTGGTTGTGTGTGGTTGCTTGCATCTCGGTCTGCGCACCGATCTTCCATCTCTTATTCCTGATGTAACTCGAAATAATTCGAGATTCTTTCCTACCTTTGCTCCCCCCGAATGTAACTCAGGGGTTTTCCTTTTAAAGCAATGTAATTAATAGGATAGAATTTTATTTCCTGTTATGTCAAAGACCGGCGGATATCAAGACGACAGCTGAAACGATCGGTTCAAGGCGTGAACCGATCGGTTGACGTTCCATACGGTCGGTTCAAGGAGTGAACCGATCGGTTGATGACCGGTTCGAGGAGCGATACGAGTGGGTGGCGGACATGACGAGATGCACGACGACCAGGCGAACCGATCGGTTGGAGGAGCCAACCGATCGGCTGGTAGCACCCAGACGACCAACTGGAGAGTACAGATCATTCATGTGACGAGTTGATCAACTCAGAAGGCAAGGCACAGAAGTTCATCTTGTACAAGTTGCATGTGATGTAGACCTAGATGACCGTGATTCCTCTTGGCTCGAGGAATCACATTAGGATGGCCATAATCATCGCTTTTATCGTTTTGTGCATGTTTTCTGTGGGATATAGCATGTATATGATACGTACTATGTATTGTGGTGATTGGATATGTATATGTATATAAAACCAAATCCCTCATTAAAATATTAAGTTTTAGATGCCTTCCAAATGCAACACACGTGAAAAGCTTGATCGATCAAGTGTGGGCATGCCCAAGCGTGGTGCACCGTCTATCTCGTGGAAGTGTGAAGGATGAATGTGTGGGTCTGCCCAAGCAGGGTGCATGTTCATCGTGTTTGCTTTGGGTCGGACTTAACAATGTGACCTAGATAGGATCTAGCACCTTGAGGCATGGAGATGATCATTGCAAGGAGTTGTAGATGACATCTTATCAAGAGTTGCATATGATGAAATTGGCAAAAGTTGCCTACCCGAGAGATCTATGTTGTGGGTGACAGCCCAAGCTGGTCCATGACTTAGAGGATTTCAAGATCTTGCCCACTAGAAGATTGTACGCTGCAATCTTCCGAATTGATGGTGAGGGCTATCAATTTGAAGTAAAATAGTGGGAGCGATAATTAATTAAAGTCCTAATTATATCGTCAAACTTTCAAATCAATCAAATAAGTCAAAAATGAGTTTTGGACTAAAATTGCATATTTTCCTTTTGTAGTTCAAATGGCAACAAACAACAACAACTTTTCTTTGCGATCGGTCCTTGACAAGGACAAGCTGAATGGGACAAACTTCCATGACTGGTATCGGACATTGAGAATTGTTCTCACTCAAGAGCGTAAGCTCTATGTCCTGGATACTCCAATTCCAGAGGAACCCGCTCCTAATGCACCAAAGACAGAAAGGGATGCTTACAAGAAGCATTCTGATGATGCCATTGATGCAAAGTGCTTGATGCTATGTTCAATGAACCATGAGTTGCAGAGCCAACATGAGAACATGGGTGTCATAGAGATGATTCTGCATCTCAGGAACATGTATGAAGATCAGGCACGGCAAGAGAGGTACAATGTTTCTAGGGCGCTGTTCAAGTGCGTCATGACAGAAGGAGATCCAGTTGGTCCTCACACACTCAAGATGATTGGGTATGTGGAGAACCTGCAGAGACTGGGATTTCCACTGAGCCAAGAGTTGGCTACGGACGTGATACTGCAATCATTGCCAGAATCTTACAGTCAGTTTGTGATGAACTACAACATGAACAACTTTGATAGGCCACTGTCAGAGTTGTTGGGCACGTTGAGGACAGCCGAGTTACAGATGAAGAAGGACAAGCCTAAGTCCGTGATGGTGATCACGAGCAAGAAAGGCAAGTCCAAGCGCAAGGGCAAGGGCAAAGCTAAGAAAGGTTCTGAAGCTAGCCAGGAGTCCAAGCCATCTTTAGCTCTCAAGGCCAAGGGAGGCGTGACCAAGAAAGGAAATTGCCACCATTGTCAAAAGCCAAGGCATTGGAAAAGTAATTGTCCACTCTACCTGGAAGAACAAAAGAAGAAGGAGGCGACTGAAGCCTCTACTTGAAGGTGTCATGTAAATAAACTTGTAACACTTTTTGAGGTATATGATACCAAGATGTAAAGTGTAAACCATTCTTACTTGGGGCAAGTGTTGCCTTTATAGATAGGAATACTTTAGTTTATTTTCAGCCAATAAGGCATGTAATACAGTTATGAACTGCTATTTCATACTTGCCAATAGATAGAAACACTTTATTTTTGCATATTGTATGACAATAATGGAAATCAATAAAGTTGTGTTTTCAATCTTAAAGATGTGATCTTTGTGGCAATGCCTTATTCATCTTGTGATATTTGATATGCATAAGATAAGACAATACCTAAAAGTTATAGATAACTCAAACAATTTAATTAGCATTAATCATGAGAAATTCATTTCTAGTTTCCATGTGATGGATAAAACTAGACTCTTTTGGTTAGAGAACCAGTAAGGGACATGAATATCTTGGACATGATTGATCAATCTTCACTAATGTAGTGGGAGAGTGATTATCCTATTAGGTATAATACATGTGATGTATTTACATACCTATTGGAATAAATGCTAATACTTCAAATGGTGTTTAGAGAAATACCAATACAAAATATCTTGAAGTGTTCAAGATTATCATAAATGAAGTACAAATTTGGTAAAGTATTAATTCTTTATGAGATCAATGAATGAAATACTTGGACCAAATGTTTGAGATCCTTATGAGTGATTTTGATAGTGTATCATAGTAAACTCATGATTAAGGCATGATGATGTCTGAATCAAGAAGGAATCATACTCTAAGGAGTTAGAGAATGATTATCAAATAACTGAATTCTTCTTAATAAATGAATACCCCACACTAATAAAAGAAATTAAGAATCACAAGGGTTGTGAGTTCTTATATCTTTAACAGATACACCTCAATTATCTCTGTGATGAGTTGTTCATGTGATGAGTCAACTATCAAGATGAATATGAGGAACCAAATCTTGAGTTATGGTTTATGACCTTTACATCCTAGATGACATCCATGTGAACCATAAGGTATGACCTTGATGGTAGCACTCATTGGATCATATCCATAAGTGCAAATGAGTCTTAAGTGTTAAGACACATGGATAACATTTTGAGAAGGATGATGCTTGTTGATTGCAACTTAATGACTAAGACATTTGGCATATGGATACTAAAACCGCATTCCTATGAGGAATAAAACCAGGATGTGTACGTGACACAGCCTATAAGGTTTATGAATCCACTAATGCAAATGAAGTCTATAAGTTACAATGGACTAATCAATGTGATTGATTGAGTACAAGAAACTCAAAATTGGATCTTTATTTTGATAATATAGTCAAAGGGTTTGACTGATATGTCAAAGATAAAGAAGGGATCTGTGATTTAGTGGGAGCGTGTTCACATTCCACATATTGATGTGAAATGGAAATGTTCTAGATTGGAAATCCGAAAGTGGAAATTATCTTTAAGGAAGATAGAGATGTTCCCTATGTGATAGGAATAGAGATCTATAGAGATAGTTCTCGAAAATCTCTTGACCTGGAAAGAGAGAGCATACATTGGCAATCTGTACTGAAGTGTTCAGTATGCACAGATTCAGTGGGAGAAAACTTGTCCATGTTACATGGAGTTAGTATCCCAAGGCCAAGTGTCCAATTCTTATGAAGAATGGGAACACTAAGAATAGATATGGATCTATCATGTATGTAATCATCCCATTGTCTTGCATGTATGACATGGCAAGAATAAAATGCATTCATCATCTTGTATGTAGGACATGGCAATATGATGTGCTCATCCTGATAACTCGTATGTGTGACACGATGCGTGGATGTCTGTCTATCTCCAGTAAGGGTTACTGGAATACCATGAGAACTTGATAAGTGCTTGTGAAGTATTAGTTATATGGAGATAAGGAAGAGTTTGATGTAAAGAGTTACATTGATGCGAACTTCCGAAGTGACAGAAAATTAATCGCAATATATATACATAAGATGTATAAAAGATAATGTTTGTTGATAATTGGAAGTGTTCCAATAAAACCATTGAAGAGGAAATGTCGAGTATCTATATGTTAGACAACAATAGTAGATACTATATGGATCTGAAAGTTTATGAGATGAACTTATATTCCACTCATTGATGACAAGTCTGGAATCCTTGATCATGCAATGTGGCTAAAGGTTAGCAATGGAATACTAGATCGCATATTACGGCAACTCCATCTCATACGTGTGACGTACATCAAAGAGATGAGAGACATGCAATTTGTACAGACTTTGGCAAGGTGTTTCCATTACTCACTATGTTTGCACTAAGAGCACAGTAACATGTGGGACATGTTTGAAGATCACTATGAATATGATTCAAGGGTGATTGGCTCGCAGTGCAAGTGGGAGTCTGTTGGTATGTATGCCCTGAGAGCCAATCATGTGATGATTGGTGGGATACATTAAGATTGATTTGATAAACATCAAAGGCAAGCTTCCAATTCTTTCTGGTTCAGTCATATGAGATAGTGATAGAACAGATTGAATGTCTAGAGAATGACAGTACTCAATGACGTATGCTTTCAGGTTGAGGACCTGAACGATGAGATCATACAGATGCTAAGAGTTTGTACATTCTTGTTATGTCCCTAGTCGGATGTCATTGTGGAAGGTAGATAGACAGCAATGACACACAAGACTAGATTGTGGTGTTGGTTGATGACAGAATCTCATTAGTCATGATATAGAGATATCAAACCAAACACATAGGTACTTGTTAGAGAACAAGTTACCGGACAGACCCACTATGAGTTTGACACATGGAACCATGAGATGGTAGTCACAGTCAGTACTCACAGTGATGGTGGTGAGTGTGATTCTTAGACCTAAAATCACTGCACTCAACACATGTCGTTGGGCACACTTTGACATCATCAAACACAGTCCTGAAACATGGGTTGTTATAAAGGTGATGATTGGGTGGCTTTGACACATGGGGCTTTTGAGGGGTGAGTGATAGATATGGGATTTGTCCCTCCTGAGGGAGTTTGATATCGATGGCCACTTGATGAGTAGGATTGAGAAAGGCATGCACGCATGTGTGAATCAGTATATGATACTGATGTCATACATATCTCTTCCAGTCTACTCTGAGATCAAGGAAGTAAATGAACGTTGACAGGATGACTGTTCCATGCCTCAAGTTCATTCGGGATATCAGTGACAAAGGAATTATACATTCGCTGTAACACCATTCACGGATTGTAGGATGAAAGTTGTTCTCCAACTTTCTACTTTCACTTGGGTAGCACTGATGTGTGACTAGGCACCGCTCTTTGCTTGTGAAGTCATAAGTGTTATGAACTTTCACTGCCAACGTGAAATGGACCTGCAGGGTCACACACATAGGATTTAACCTGGAAGAGGATTTTGGTCCACAAGCAATGTTTAGATTGATTACTAAAGGAGTTTAGTAGTTCAATTAAACACTCAATCAGTCGATGACTCAATATCGTATGGTTCAAGGTGTTGGACGCATTGATTGGAGTATCGGATTGATTGAAATTGCAATTGACTGATTTTGCCGAACCTATGCTCCCAACCGATCGGTTCATGTGATGAACCGGTCGGCTGAGGTTGCTGAACCGGTCGACTGGAGTGTCCAGGTCGATCGGCTCATGCCCAGGTTGAAACGACCGGTTCAAGGGTTGAACCGATCGGCTCAACTGGTGCAACCGACCAGTTGGGAAAAAGTCATGTCGGAAAGAATTTTCCTTTGGTTTCAAATTGCCCAATTTGATTGGGAATATAATTGGTATTCGATACTAATTGGGAAAGAAACAAGGAAAGTCTTTTTGAGCAGGATTAGGACCATGAACCGATCAGTTCAGGGCACCAACCGATCGGTTGGAGTGCCCCAAACGGTCGGCTCAGGTCCAACCGATCGGCTCAATGGCCGAACCGATCGGTTCAGCAGTGAACCGATCAGTTCAGGTTGCGAGATGGTTGCTTTTTTTGGAAAATCCCGAACCCTTCTACTCCTGCTTTAGTCCCGCATTGCCCGAGATGGAGAACCCTGTCCCATGACTCTCCTATATATATAGGGGTATTGGGGGCTTCTCAAAATACAACTCAGTGCAACCAGTTGCTCTGCAAGTTGTCGTTCTCTCTGGTTTTGGTAACCGTGAGAGAGCCCGAGCAAGTGCTTCCCGCAAAAGGGAGGTGCAGCAAGGGAAGGACAACTGCAGTTGCAACAGGAGGCAGGAGAGCGTTTTGGCGACTAGTACGTCAACAGGAGGGTGCGACTCCATCCACTTCCTTGTGGGACTAGGAGTGTGGAGTTCCAGGTGGTCCGTGTGGACTACTATAGAGGCGGGAGGACACTGCCGCTCAGGAGGACAACTGTCATCCAACAGTCCGATTCGAGTAGGAGTTGTCAGTCACGGTGCGACCAGGAGCTGCACAGACGCCGTCGAAGACCGGAGTAGAAGACCGCGTATTGCGCGAGGTATTGTCGCCGAGCAAGCCTCGGGACAAGGTATGATTCCACAAACCATCCTTTCCTATTATATAGACGTTGACGCGTTTCCTCGGTATGGGTTTGGGGAGAAATTTTTTTTGTTTCCGCTGCCTTCTCTGTCTCCCCTAAAACGCAAAACTACGTACATCCAATCACCCTAAAATTAAACCGCTTCTTATCATCAATAAAGAAAATCCAACAATAAGATTCAAAGAAAAATATGCATGCATTTATAAGATGGAAGTAAACAAATATTGACATGAATTCTATGTCATGTTATGAAATGGGTGTTATAAACAACCAAGATATCACCCTATCCTCAAGATCCACCAATATTTATGATTTACCCCCAAACTTCAGCCTCATAAGATCACCTCCACAAGGTACTCCTCATCTAAGCATAACTCTTCCTCTTGATTTCCATATGAAGGAATTCTATTATTTCAAATTGAGCAACATCAATTTCCTTTTCTCAATCTAGATGAAGGTACCTGACCATTGACATCCGATCAATATTCCAGACTAGGTCAGAAACCAAGTGGGTTGTGATTGCCTCTTTTGTGAGTGTTCAATGTTATTTTTGAGAAGGCCCCTAATCACCATAAATAGATCGGTGTTTGAATCTATGTTAGCATGCTAAGTGAGGGATTTACAAACTCTTAATTGAACATATTGGTGTTAGTGCTAAAGATGATTTCCATAAAGTGGAATAGTCCATTGATCTTGTAATGAAGTACTCTAGATTGATAGACACGATATAATAATAGGAAGCGATGACTTATAATCTCTATAGAATACATATAGACTAATTTTTTAAACTTTAGCAATAGTTGTGTTCACTTTCATGTTCTTGAAACAATTGCAATGCTACAATAATTTCAAGTAAATATTTTGATATTGACACTTTTTTGGAGTGAAACACACATATCTCATCATTATCTCAACAACAGAGTGGACATACCATGGTTTCACTATGAAAATAAATGAAGAACTAGTACAAAAAGAAATCCTTATACCCTTTTACCATGATAGATTTTTGAATTTTTTTTCAAACTCCTTGCATTTTAACTACAAAATACATGCAATTACACAAATACACAACTAACATTAATGCACTTATGCTAAATGAAAATTTTGAAACAATGATTGTAGAGTTCAAACATGTTTCCTTAATAAAATAAGAAGAAAAGATGACACATAGACATCGTAGGCATGATGACTTGAATGAAAAGAAAAAATGCACAAACCACTCAGAAGTACATTTGCCACAACAACCCAATCTTATTCAAAACAATATTCAAAATATAAGAATAAAATTATTCAAGGAACAACTGGATGCTCATTTTGGGGTGTCACATTCAAAGGACCCATGATGTTGACTGGTCCATGTTGACTAGTTTTTGGCATCCTAGACCCTTACGGTGGCATGTAGACCATATGGTTCGAGTTAGTGTTGTTGTCTAATGTGCCAAACATCAATCTAACTGAGATAGGAATACATCTCCTAGTATTGGTTATTGAGGGTCTGAATCTCTAAAACATGGAGGTCCAACCTTGTCTAGTAATGCTAGAAGAAGGATGACATGATGTGTACATCTGTAGAAATTTGGGTGTGGACTAGGCATACTATGTTTGGCCTCCACGAAAGGCACTACTAGTAGGGCCATTAGCAATGAAGAGGGTCTAATCAGTCAAAAAACATATTGTTGTTGTAGATACTACGTAAACTTTCTCAGGTTAGACAAGACAACCTTGTTTGCACAAGGCACAAAGTAGGAGGCATGAGGATGTAAATGTATGTCATTCTATTACTTGTGATTCCCTTCACTCAACCTCAAAATAGAGGCCACCACCAGTAGGTGAGTATCGATCGTATCATCTTCCTTAAAAATAGGACCATCCCAAACATTTATGCTATCTTAGAGGTCAAACATGTAATAAGGATATCATAAACTCCTATAAGAAACCATTCTCACCATCTTTTTCAAGAATAACACACCTATACTAATTTTGTGCTTGTGTATCATGCATCCTGATGTAAATCTCATCACAAGAAAAAGCACATGGTGTCTCCTTTCTCTCAAAAATAGTGTATAGTAAAACATAGTGGAGAATGTAAATTAAAACATTATGGATGGGTATCCCTAGACTTCTTGTTCTAATATGAGAGATAATTAGTAACTTCAACCTAGAAGGCTTGCCTTTTGACATGTGAATTCTCCTAAAATGGCACAAAGTCATTTTAGCCCAAAGATTTAGCAAAAGTCTGATCATACCCAAATAATTCCTCATCAATAATGCCAACTCAATCAAAGTAGTCATTTATTCATTATGTCTGGTTTGGTGAGCTATAAGGAATTATATAGCAAGAGAATGGTGAGTATTGGTATCACCCTTAGAGACTACCTTAAGGATGGTGATGTTTATGAGCAAGGACTTGAACTTATTCATCAAGTGTAACTCCTCCAAAGTCATTTTGTAGAGGAACTGAGTCAAGTGAATGCAGTGAGTAAAGATCATCTAGAAGGACTTTACTTCATCGTACACATAATGGTAAAAGGAACAATTACAAGTATGCTTGTTCCTCTTCCTCTTGACTTCCTTCCTTGTCCTCCACCTCTAGCTTAGGATTGGGAACCCAAGTATGATATGTTTATGTCCATGGACTCTTTTTTTCATCCTTGGATACTAACCATTGTGGTGGTGGATATGGAAAGGTGTAGGATCTTGGATTTATGGAGTTGTGATGCATATTTATTTCACTTATTGTGTGCATTATACACCACACAATGTTCACAAATCTAGGGGAGTTGAACTTCTTGGCAATGTGGACTTCTTGCATTGGTCCTCCGCATGTCATGTACTAATAAGTCGAGTTTTCAAAATGGTACTACCACTAATTGGTTGAAAGGAAAAGATTAGTTGAAGGAAACAACAACATCAAATAAGGCCAAGGGAGGCATCAAGCACATTCATTGGAGCTGTAGAATCACCAACGAGGATTGTCAGTGAAGATGATACTTTTTTTACATTTAGGATGTAGTGGGGGCTAGAGGGAGATGATTCTATTATCTCTCTCTCTTAGGGGTGATGCAAAAGATGAGGTTGGAGGAGCTCCAGAACAATGATTCATAGTGGTGGTTGTTTATTAGAGTTTATTGAATACACCTATTGGAGTGACAAGGGGTGGAATGTGCTCAACCTAGGGAACTGTGTGCTTCCTTAGTTTGACACTTGCCCCTCATATTTTTTAATCCTTCCCTCATGTATAATATTCTTATTTTTTGCATATTACGCATAAATCTAGATGGATGTAGGTTGTCGAATTAGCAAATTGAATGACTTGATACAGGAGTAGAGCATATCCTTATTTGTGGATGATTTTTTAGTACGAAATGGAATATTATGTCGTTCTTGTCTATAAGAAATTATGTGTTTGCATAATCATGATCAATCTTTTTAACGTGCACCAATATGTTAACTAGATTGCATGTCTTGGACCAAGGGGAATCAACCTATTTTATTAATCACCTATAGCGGATCAACATCAAATCTCAAGAACATGTATCATGTGCAATCCACATAAAAAATTTCTCACATGATGTTATATATACTCAAATGGAATGGTTTCAACTGAAGAAGAGTTGACAAATCTAAATGAAATGCAAAGCATGGGCTACACTCAATTAGGTTTTCAATGGATGTCACCCTTATCCCTTTCCTCTTCTACCACTAGTGGTTTTCCACATAGGATTTGTGTCTTCAAGTAAAAGTGATATTTTTCTCACAAATGTTGATGCTCATTTAACTTGTACCCACATCTATCATGAACCTAATACTCTCCAAAAATACACATGCAAAGATAATGTTTCAAGGTGTTCCAATTTTTTTATCAATGATCATAAAGTCCACTGACACATAGAAACATTCAACCTTCATTAACACATTTACCATCATGTCTATGAAAATTTCCTTTGAATGATCTATCAATTAAAAAGTATTGTTCATTTTCATGGGTGCATTTAATACAATCTGATTAGACACAATTAATTGTATAACATTTAAGGTAGAACCATAACCACACAACATATTTGAAAAATGCATAATATCTATGTCATATGATCTTTGGAACTTTCATGTGTCCTTCTATTAGCTCATTCTACACCACTCAATTCAGGTGCAAGAACCATTACCTTGAAGTTCATCTTTCTCTCTTATTCAGATGGTCTCTCTTGACTAGAGAATTATTGAGTAATATTGGCTTTCATCTCCTTTTTGTGGGTGATATTATGCGTTGGATTTTCCATTAAATGCATCATCTTGTTCCTAGAATGGTGTGGCATATAGGGAGATGCAATTTTAATTTTCTTATCTTAGATTTGTTAACTTTTCTCTTATTATTCAATGATATATTTCTTAATGGTATCTTAGTGTCTGTAAGAAATGGCAAGGTAAAAACCTCCACTAGTATCATTGAAAGGGTTGTTTCTTTAGTTCACACTCTTTGTCTACTAGGATCAAGTGATTGATTTTGATTGAATCTACATGCTCCCTAGTGTTAAATTTTAATAGCCTAGTTCATCTCCTTCATTTCCCTTGGGCCCACCAATGGCTCAAAGTAATTGCCCAATTTTAATGCTCAATCCCCTTCACTATGGCTGCTTGATTTTGCACACATGTAAAAGCCTCATCCATGAACTTAGAAAGAATACATTCAAGACAGTTAATATTTTAGGTTTGTCACTAGTGGTTTACCTTGAGTATTTTTATGTTTGTCATTATTCTTCCAATTAATGTTCAGGTGATTTCTCCACCCTATTTATGGGATTTTAAGAATGATTTATTCCTTAGGTTCTAGCCAACATATTCAATTGCTCCTCAATCTATCCTACTGTAAAATAATTGCAATCCACATTACGTTATGGACATTAATGGCGTTCAGACACAAAGACATGATGCAAACAATTGACATTAACTGCAATGAATTCATTCAGGAGTTTTTTGTAGCTTTGCATTGAGAGTCAAAATTCCCTCAGTTGTGTTGTCATTACTTCAATTATTCATTAATATGAAGATTTGTTCATAGGCATGATCCCAATTATCTTTTGACCTTCACTTTCATTCTTAGTAAAGAAGTTCTTTTAGGTCCTTGCCTCAATGGTTGAGGTCATATTGTGGAATAGAACTCCAAAAAAGGTGATCATATGAGTCCACTCTGGAAAATTATGGTTAAGACATCGTAAAAGAAGCTATGTGCATCTCTCCCAGATAAATATATATTTATAAACACAAAGTCACATGAAATCTACTTTGTAAATTAGGTTTTATTGACTAGATCATTTTGAAAGAAAAATGAAATATTTGATCGTCTATATATCACAAGTATATTCTCCCCTTGATGCATATGAAAGTTAAAAATTAATTGAGTTGATAGACACTGATAACATAAGTATAATAAAATTGTGCTCATCTAGTGGTGCATCATATGGATGACAATGACACCTAGGTGGAAATATATTGTTTCTTGGGAGAAAGTACATTACTAGATCACTCATTCATCTCATCTCCCTAACCATAGACACATATCTCTTTGATCCATCAAAAATATATTGTGCATGTGGCATATAGGCCAAAAAGTATGTACTCATAGGGGAAAGAGTAGGGGAAGGAATAATATAGATAAAAAAATTGATCAAGAACAAAAAATTGGTTATCACTCTACATTGAGATCATCTACATCCGATATACACTTTAGATACAAATGTTAGTAATAACATATATTTAGATTCCATTTGAATAAATATACTTACATCCTCACAATAATTGTGGCATATGTTTGGGTTCTAAGACAAACATCTCATCTTAATAAATGAATGTTTCATCTCTAATAATTGGTTGCACCCAACGTTTGCATTCTTTGAATGTGTAACTAAGAATTCTTCTCAAGTTAATGTACAAGCAAATAAAGTCATCTCAATATTGGTATGTATTGTCTTTGTTGCTATAATTTATAGTAAAATCCTAGTGCAAGTAGTATATGCATGATGGTGTAACTAAGATAGTTAAAGTTGAATAATGGTTCATGATATTGTTGAGCAAAGTTTTCCATGTAATAGTTGTTTATCAATTTGATAAATGTCTAAACTATATCATATAGTGATGGAATCCTAAATATATTTTTTCTTGAACTCCAACTAAGTAATTTATTTAAATCCTTGTTTGTGTTCTAGTCTGTCCTAGTAATTTGTTGTGTTGAATATTAGTTTAGCTAATCATTTAATGCATGTACCCATAATGGATTAGTAAACATTGACATATGTGTTAAATTATGATGCAAGTAGTTATTAAATCTATTAATTATTGGTTCAAGTTATCTATAACCCTAATTTATTGTTTTATTGAATAATGGTTTCAATAATGATTTGATCTTGCTTCATGTAATGATTCAATTTAAGGTTATGTTGTTATTGGTTAAAGTTATTGTCATTGTTGAGTATAAGTTCATGCCATTTGACAAAAATGTTGGTTCATATCATGGAAGAATATAGGACATGTTGTATTTGAATCCCGATTCAAACAAAATTTCAATCATTGTTCATATAATAAGTGAATCTTTGTGCATGATATACTCCAACCATTATTTAAGAATAGCTAAAGTGGTGTATGAATATATCTAAACACATATTGTAAACTATGTTATGCTAGTTCAGATCATACATTTGGTTTATATACTTCTTGACCAAACCCAATATACTACCACCCACTTAAGAAATCCAAATACCAAAGGCAAACACAATATTTAACCCCACACATTTCTTTTTGATGTGTCATGTCGATTAAAAAAGGTCACAAATCATTTGATGATTTATAGTTCAAATACTAGTTTCCGCACAATGGCTTCTCATCACTTAACATGAGTATTAGGATGATATCATAATATACCTAGTGTTGTACTACATTCATATCTATTATGTAGTACTTTATATTAAAGAATTTTAATTTTTTTCAATTAACATATCTATTTTATCATCCAAAATGTACTCTACAACTTTTCATTTTTTGAATGAGAATGATAATGTTCAGCCATCCTCTTACCTAGAACTTTATGACAATCCAACAATTGTAGTGTTGTTTTAAAGAAGATCAGGGAATATAAGAGTAAATTGATATGATTTCTAGTGCGGTGAATGTGCATGTTGGTGGACAATTCAAGGAGTGTGTTGATGATTTCTTGTTTAAATTTGGAATGAAGAAACATTGGTGAATGCATGGATTCTCCTTGTTCACTAGTGTGTCTAAAATAAATTTCTATCTAATTATGTAAATTTTTTCATTATGTACATGGAACTTGTGTACAGATTTTTCTTATCTGATGAAGTTCAAGAAAAAAATATAAAAGAATATCAAAGAGGAAACTCTGACATGCTATTCTATTGAACAAGTTAAACTTGACAAAGCTTATGGTCTTTCTTTAGAAAAGATGTGACCATGGTATATTCAGTGGTTGGGTTTTACCTATGAGAGTATTTTGCAAATAGAACGATGGTGTGCCATACACATCAAATCACACCAAATATTTCAGCACCAAAGGCTTTATCATATCATTCATTGCATATGATAGTCTTCTACTTGAACTACCCTCAATCAATCTTCCATTACCATATCATTCTATCTGTCTATTTAATTGTGAAATGTATGTATAGTTCATGATATTTTGAGGAAAGCAAACTCGGTATTAAATCGAGCTTCACCACACATGACAAGTTTGACTAGTTAATGATGACTATGATGTACACAGATGAGTCATGATCAACTTCACATATATATATCATGTTGAACCTTACAATAAAATTACAACATGACTTTACTTCTTTCATTGTCTACTACATCGATAGACAACTAGTGATGAAAGTGAAGTAGTGGAATCGTAGAGCCTATCATATCCTAGTAGGAAGTCAAAATCCCTAGTTCCTTTAGGAAAATTGCTACTACTGCCTACCTCTTGACAAGCACTCTACATCCCACAACTATGAGTGGGGAGTCTTTCCTATAACATCAGCTTGTTCCACATGGTTAGGAAGCATATGTACTATCAATATCTTGAGTTGATGGGTTGTTATATGAACTTAACCTAAGTAAAATCCACAAATCAAATAGATTATATCTTGATAGTTAATTGGAATGTGTTATTTATATGGTATAAGTCATGCGAGATTGTTTCTGAAAATATTATTTACCTCTTTTTTCAACTCAACCCAACCAGAAAAATCAGGGTAGACATGGTCATTAAATTATATTAATGATTAAACCTATTACTTCATCATGGTTTAACCTCTACTAATCATGGTCAATCGATATTTGAATCATGGTTCATAAACTACAATCTACAGGAATCACTGTATATATTGTTTAAATCCTTATTCCTTCTCTATTTGGATCTTGTTTCATGTAATACCCCAATGTTGAGGTTCAATTCATATTTGAATTTGGTTTATGCACTTCCCTAATGTTGGTGCACATTTTTTAGGTATCATGGTACACATTTATTCCCAACTTAGGTACAACTAGTGTGAGAATATATGTTGAAGAAAAACCTAAGTTTCATAGCACCATCTATGCATACCTAGTTCATACACTCCTCCATCATTGGTGGGTCCTACAAAAGAATCATGGTTAATTTGGTAATTTATTATTGGTGCAAAGTATAAATGAATGTAGGTTTTACACACTACTTCAGTCTTGATGCAACCTCTTTACCAATCTTAGTTCATTAACTACACTAATATAGGTTTATTTGTATGCAATTCATGGTGCATTAATAACCCAAATATCAGTGTACCCTACATAGAAATAGTTTTTCATGAACAATTGTAATGTAGGTGTCATATTATTTTATTAAATACAAATTTGAATCATGGTTGATGTGAGACCATCAATATGAATACTAGTCCATGCAATATCTCAATCCAAGAACAATTTCTATCGAACCCCAATATTGGTGTAGTTCCTATTTGAATATTGGTTTATGCACAACATATCTTGATAAACATTATATAATAATCATGGTGCATATTCTATCATAATCTTAGTGCAACCTCTATGTGAATTTTCATTCATGCACTGCCCCCAATCTTGGACCACCATTCATGTGAACCTAGTTGATTTACTACCCCAATCATGGTACATGCTCTATATGTATGATGATTCATTTCATAAACTATTAGTAGTATACAATATATTGAAATGTTAGATCATATGTTACCATAATATTGGTGCATACAATACAAATTTGTGTGATCTCTCTATAAAATCATTTATCATTTAATTCCACAATAATGTTTTATATTGTATATAAGTAATAATTCATCCACAACTTGAGTCATCACTACTACAGAAATGGCTTATAACGTCACTTTTAAAGGTGTCGGTTGCATAAATACACCGATACCTAAACAATAAAGCGTCAGTTTATAAAATAAACTGACATCAATCTGTGAAGGGCGACCAGACACGGGTATCGCTTTTATTTGGTGTCGGTTCCTTAATAAAAAATCGACGACTAAAATTAACCGCCAAATCCAAAATTTCCAGTGAAAAAAATTACCTCCAAAATTTAACATATGGCATTGGTCATTAACTAATAAACTGACGACTAAATGTTATTCGTGAAATAGAAATTAGGCACATTTTGATCGTCGGTTTTACAACAATGACCGACGCTTATGGGTTTTCCTGCGCTATTCGTGAGAAATTTTTCACACCCTTTGAGCGTCGAATTTGTAAAAAAACCGATGACTATGGTCATTAATCGAGAACAAATTTTTTAATCGGCATATGTAGATAGTCGTCGGTTTTTTGCTAGTTAAAATTGACGACTATCATTGAGAAAAGGTGTCGGTTTTTGTGTAGAACCGACACCTTTCGTTTTATGTGTCGGTTTTGTTTAATAACCGACACCGAATGTTAACTTAATAGAACGCGAGTGAGCCCGACTCTTCCCCTTTCTCTATTTCATTGCAATTGGCTTAGGGTCTGGCGATTTCGATGAGCAAGCAGACTTCCTCCGCGCCGCCGCCCACCACCGTCATTCTCCTTGCTCGCCGTCACCGCCACCATTCTCCTTGCTTGCCGTCGGCCACCTGCTGCTCACCGACCACCTAATCGACTGATCACCTGCTGTCGCCGGCCACCTGCTACTCGTCGGCCAACTGACTTCTCATTTGTGCCCTAGCTTCTCCCTCGTCCTTGCTCACTCGTCGGCCACATGATGCTCATCGGCTGCCCGCTCGACTGCCTATCGGCTCCCTACTCACCTGGCTGTCGACCACCGCCTGCCTACTCGCCCCCTGCCTGCTTGCCTGCCCTCCATCTCACCCTCTCTCCCTGCTTATGCCCGGCTGGGCTCAAACAGATGTAAACATCCCCCAAAAACCTTGTGTTATTACACTGTTTGATCTTAAATCACATAGAATTAATCAACATTGCTACTTGTATGATCTTAGTGATTAAAATCACTCTTTCCTGGTACCTCAGTAACTAATGTTCCCTTGAGATGACTGTTAATTGAGCTAGCTTGCTTACTTTCCTTGTAATGTATCTTCTATGTGCTATGACCCACTAGTCACCTTTAGAGTATTAAAATGATGCAACTTGTACACTTGTAAAGTTTGAATCTATTAATCCCATGAAATGATATCACCCCACAAAATCAGTAGTCATTATTATGTCTTGTATACTCTAGAATCAAGATCTAATACTTTTATGCTATTTTAACACCATGAGACCTTTTTTGCTCATTCTAGTGGATTATTATGACCTATGATGACCTATCATGAAACCATGCTCTTAATGATATGATTTTGTTGGCCTAGAAACCCGTCCAACATTTACTCATTAGGAGTAAATCTTGGATAGTCCCCGGTTTGGGACTGTTCTTGAATACCCAATCTCACTTAGGATGTAAGTGTATAATGTGTATTGGGTTTTCGAGAAAATTTTGGTAGCATTTCCTCATTTTTTCTCTAAGTACATATGTACTTGGAGAACAGCGGGGAAATGCTGCCGAAATTTTCTTGAAAACCCAATACGCATTATACACATACTAGTGAGATTAGGTGTTCAATAATGGGATAGGTGGTACACATTTATTATATATAAGAATGACATCACATGTATAAAACCCTAAAGTTTTAACCATAAACTCTAATCTGTTTACCCTAGACCCTAATCTTGTTGTAATATATACTTATTTTCTCTTTGATCATAGAATGGATAGATCATGGATGTCGATTCGCAATCGCTGCACCCCAGAGTTTATTTCTGGTCTTGATCATTTTATTAGATTTGCCAAGGAACATAGGAAACAACCTGGAGATAGGTTCTACTATCCATGTAGGCATTGCGATAACAACTTGAAAGTCAGTACTGGTGATGAAATTAGAAGTCATGTCATGTGCAACGGGATTTTACAAGGCTATACATAATGGCACTGGCATGGAGAGATTTCAAACCGAAAACCAGTGGATGTCGATAGCAGTGCTTGTGTGGAAGAAGAAACTGCCTTCGATGACGTAGATGTGAACGAATCAGTTCCAGTAAACATCGTTGATGCGATGCTGGATAGTTGTGGGGTAGAGCACACCAAAACTGATCCACATCCCATGTTTAGAAACATTGTGCATGATGTTGAGATACCGTTATACACGGGTTGTAAGTTTACGAAGCTTAGAGCTGTGTTGAGATTGTATAAACTGAAAGCTAACAATCAATGGAGCGACAAAAGCTTCACGTCATTGTTGTCTTTGTTGAAAGAAATTCTTCCTGAAGGAAATGAGTTGTCGATCACAACATACCAGTTAAAGAAATTGTTGTGCCCAATGGGAATGGAGGCCAAGAAGATACACGCATGCAAGAATGATTGTGTATTATTTCAAAAAGACTATGTGGATTTGAAAGATTGTCCGAAATGTGGTGCGTCAAGGTATAAATTGACGACTTCGGGGGAGTCCAAAACTGGTTCGCCCTCCAAGGTGATGTGGTATCTACCTATAATACCACAGTTTCAACACTTGTTTGCCAATCCTATAGATGTGAAGAATTTGAGGTGGCATGCAGATGTTAAGAAAAATAATGATGGGATCCTACGACATGCCTCTGATTCCCCACAGTGGAAGAAGATTGATTTATTATACCCTCAATTTGGTAAAGAGGATAGGAATCTAAGACTTGGGCTTTGTACAGATGGGATGAATCCGTAAGGGACATTGAGCAGCCAACATAGCACTTGGCCAGTTATGCTTGTTATATACAATCTTCCTTCCTAGTTGTGTATGAAAAATAAGTATATTATGTTGTTGTCTTTGATATCGGGCCCTAAACAACCTGGAAATGATATCGACGTTTATCTTGAACCTATGGTTGATGACTTGAAGAAGCTCTGGGGTGAAGGTGTGATGACCTATGATGCTTCACGAAGAGAGACATTTTGTTTGCACACTATGTTGTTTTGCATTGTGAATGACTTTCCAGCATATGGGAATTTGTCTGGATATAGTATCAAAGGATCTAAAGCGTGTCCTATATGTGAAGAGAACACCGATTCAATACAACTAAAACACGGCGGCAAGACTATATATCTTGCTCATCGAAGGTTTCTTCCAAAATTCCACCTGTATCGTAGGTTGCGCAAAGCATTCAATGGACGGAATGAGGAACGTAGTGCACCTAAACCTATATAAGGGAAGGATGTTTATGAAAGAGTGAAAGACATCACCAATGAATTTGGTAAGAGATCACAATGTACGATGGCCACAAGGAGTGACAAGTCTTTATTCAAGAAGAATTTGATATTTTGGGATCTTCCTTATTGGAGTTCTTTGACAGTAAGGCATTGTATCGATGTCATGCACGTTGAGAAAAATGTATGTGATAGTGTCATCGGTACTGTGTTGAATATACCAGGTAAGACTAAAGATGGGATAAAATTCAGAATGGACCTACGTGAAATGGGAATAAGGACAGAATTAGCAGAAATAGTTAGTAGCGATCGGAGAACATACTTACCTCCCGCTTGTTACACGTTGTCTAGAAAGGAGAAGAAAGCATTTTGTGAATGCTTGGTAAATGTTAAGGTGCCACAGGGTTACTCATCCAACATCTGTACATTGGTATCAATGAAATATTTGAAGTTGATAGGTCTTAAATCTCATGATTGTCACACTCTAATGCAACAAATATTGCCTATGGCAATTAGATCTATATTTCCAAAGCATGTAAGGTTTGCAATCACCAGAATTTGTTTCTTTTTAAACAGTCTGTGCAGCAAAGTTATTGACCATGATACTGTCGATAATTTGCAAAGAGAAGTGGTTGTTACCCTATGTCAGCTTGAGATGTATTTTCCTCCGTTGTTCTTTGATATCATGGTACATCTTGTTGTCCACTTGACTAGGGAAGTGAAAATGTTGGAACCCGTTTTGTGATGACCTGATTTTCAAGATTTCTAAAACCAATATAGTATTTAAGGTCCAAGGATATTCCTGGTTGGTTAACTCTAGGGCAGGGTGACTCTTATTCAAAAATGGTTTCGTTTGACCCACAAGTATGACCCAGATTCCATTAGAGGTTCAATAGTAGCTATCGAAGGCTTTTCATGTACACGAAGGTGATTAATACTAATTATTAGTCAATTTGAGGACATTTGGAGTTAAGTACCAAATTAAGCATACATGGATTCAAATGACTGAATAATGAATTTTGAGATGCATCATAGTCATACTAAGTGATTTGAACTTTAATTTTCGATATTAGAGGTAAATTGATTTAAAGTATAAGATCATTACATTTATATTTGTACCCCTTTGGAGTATGTTATTTGAAGGGTCAAATAATGGATCTTAGGTACCAAATTTATATGTAAGGTGAATTACACTATGAAGAATTTTGGCTCGAAATCTTAGGTTCAAAGTTGTTTCGTACATATTCTTTTGAGGTTTCAAATAAATAAGATAATAATATGTATGATGACTCTAAACCTAGGTTGCCATAATGTTTGATGTATGACGAGATATGGGTGACACAACCACTGTTTTTGTCTTACCACATGGTCGTTTTTGTCAAGGTAGACTTATTAATTCACATACGTGAAGCCTTAAGGCCTAGGATTGATCTAGCGATCAATTTGTTATCCCCTACCCCCGTTTCTCACGGAGATGGTAGTTCGCTTGAAGACCAAGTTCCCAGTTCCATGCCTTGAAATAAAGGGATTGTAACCAAGAACTACAGGTAGCCATCATCCATCCTCCAAGTTTGGATCTATCCAACAACTTCTAGCCTACTCGTTGCCCTTCAATACTCCAGATCGTATCCACCTAAACCTTCTCCATGGAGGCAATGAAGCAATGGCCTTCTTCTTCATCGGCCTTGCTGTAGGTGCAGATGAAGCTGGAGAGGATCTCAGTGCCTTTTTTGCTGGTAAGAGTGGTTCCAGCTTCTTGGAGACCTCACAGATCAGCGTGGAAGATGATGCTTGCAGACCGTGACTGTGAGGCACTTTCTGGCTGCCAACCACACACCAAAGAACACAGATGAGAGGCCTGAACGGCCAAAATCATTCACCAGATCTGGGCCAACCGGCGGCGTGCGAGCAGAAAGAATGCCAAAAAGGTGCCCGACTCATCGCCAGGCTAGGGCCTCACGGCGACGCCGCATCGGAGCAGGACAGGGGAGTCACAGACTCACCCTGGGATCTCGATCGCGCAAGGGAGGAGAGGAAATCGGGCGACAGTGGCGGTGGGTGCCGACTCGCGTCTGGTGTTGAGAAGCACACGTCACGACGTCAGACGAGAGGTCAAGGAGCACAGGGCTCCTTGTCGTCGGTCTAGCGTGCGACGACACTCACAGCCCAGCCAATGCTTCAGGCAGAGCTAGAGACCAACGACGGCGGGCTCTCTAAGATGAGGAGGAGGCTCGGAGTTGGATCTCGTTAGTAGATAACCAGTCGGGGTGGTGGTATGGGACAGAGATGCACAGAGGCATCACGTTGAGGAGTGACACACAGATGGATGTCGGGCGCCCT
The DNA here is from genome assembly GCA_963693085.1 of Alisma plantago-aquatica. Lineage (NCBI taxonomy): Eukaryota > Viridiplantae > Streptophyta > Magnoliopsida > Alismatales > Alismataceae > Alisma > Alisma plantago-aquatica. Next base: position 334,443,048 of record OY856411.1, on the reverse strand, counting down.
AGCGTTTCTCTTGTGAAGAAGACGACGGAAACTTGCCCAAGCCGAGCGGACGCGCGTGAGAAGGAAAGGAAGGAAACCGGCTCCAACCCCCTGAACCAACCCTGAACCGGCCCGCAGCCAGCGAAAGGGGCAACGCTAGCCTAGTGGACATGTGGTCGCCTTGGATTGGCTGTAATAAGGTAAATCTTCACAAAATCTCAGATCTTGTATAATGCATAGTAAATACATCCGAAGTCAGAAAAATACAAATAAAGTACCCAAATTCTCAGAAAAATATGTAGAATAATATGAAAGTGCAATATCAGGCTTTTGTAGAACTAATAATAGTGATATCATGTAAGGTTTGTAATGCTCGTTTCATAGATAATAAATATCAAATGATGATATAAAATTTTGAAAAAAATGTTAGTAAGTCTATGATCATGTTTATAATGCATATCATGTCAAATATGGTCATGTTGATGTAAAAAACCATATAATTTGATTAATATGGCTAATTAGGGCTAATAACCCTAATAAAATACAATAAATACATACATGCTCTATAAATGATGAAATTTATAGAGAAAGCTCATATCCGTATATTGAACCTCAGATTTAATTATGAGATCATCATGATGAAAAAAATCTATGTTATATGAAAATGAATCTTAATGCATGTTATAAAACCCTAATCTAGGTTAATGATGTAACCTAGGATTAATATGTGCACAAAAAGGATATAGAACGTAATATTCAGATAATAAATCATAATATGTAAAATTACATCTGTAAGATAAATATAAGGTAAGAATACAAATAATCATGAGAATAACATAATGATCTGAGCAAACCCTAAAATGAACACGACTAGGGTTAAGATGATCAGAATCTGATGCTAGTATATGATTTTGTTATTAATCAGGTGATGACCAGAGATGTAGATGATCCAGAATATAATTATGAATCTCTGAACTCAGGTACGTGGATATAATTATATGACTAGATTTGCTGGATGTTAAATATATGTACTTGCTTGCTTGTATTTGAATATCTTGTTGGATGTACATCTATATGTATTGTCATTTCCGCCTTAAACAAAAAGAACACTAAGGAAAGAAAATGGAATGTAGTTACTGATGGTTCATTAATCTCTCAATTAGAGAGGGAAAGAATTAATGTTGACTAGCACCTCCCTAATGGTACAAGGTACGCAGGGAGATCCCTAATGGTACTAGGTACGTAAGGATAGGGCCCAATATTTATGTTTGTGCTAAGTCCACCATAGTAATACATGTACATTGAAATATGGTTAATAACTTGGCATTACTTGATTTTCCGCCTTTAAATAATGTTTCCTTTCTCTTTCTTCAATTTTGAGTATTTTATATGCCAGCATAGTATAGCTCTTTAATTCCACGTACCAACTTTTGTTGATGTTTTTGTTTCTTGTATTTTCTAGGTCCCGAGCTGGAATGGGATAAAAGAATAGGATGTGAGCAAGTTGTATAGGTTGTACCTATTGTCTAAGATCCTAGATAGAATACATGTTCATAGATTGTAGAATTTTCATTCAATATGTAACTGTAAATCATTTGTAATAATTCATATTGTATAAATATACATGTTGAATGTTGAGTATGTTATGGTTGTATGTTCATGTATGCGCATTAGGCTTCCGCATCGCTTTCTGATATGATTGTTGATGTCTTCGCATTATGGGCTCTCATTCCCAATAGGGTTTGTAGAAGTCGAAATCCGGGGACGTCACAGTTGGTATCAGAGCATGAACAATAGCTACACCTAACAATTGCTCATCATGAAACATTAAACCTAAATCTCACCTTTCACCTTAAACCTTAGAAACTTAGTAAGTTGTTCTATAGGAATAAGGTTTGACCTAGCCTCTAGGTTAGAACCTAGATGTTTGAGAACTGGGTTTAGACAAGTGTCTGAAACCCTTTGCATATAGAGCTCATATGTATTGGGTAGCTACATTAGTCGACATCTCGTTCTCACCATTTCACTAGGTTACATGACACTAGACTATCTACTGTGTGTGGGACACTCGGTTTTGCTGATTTGGTTTTGTTTTCCAATCGGCTCAAGCCTCGAAATTTTTCTCTGACATCTTCTTTCTCGAAGAAAAATTATATAATATTTTATTAGATATATGTAAATATAAAAATGTGTCCCTCACACAGGAGAGTAGTGGGTGTTCATGCAACCTAAGTGAAAGGAAGTGACATCAGTCTAGAAGAGAGAGTAGTCTAGATTAGATGTCTAGAGCCTTATCAAGATATGTGATACATAGATTAGATGATAGAATGATAGTTGAAATAAGCATGTGAAATCTTATCTAAGTTTGATCTATGATGTTATAAGTTTCCTTATTAAGATTTGAGTTGTATATGAGCCGTGATGATGAAAGTACATTCCCTTTTCCTACTTAAGATAAGATAAGTTAAGATAGAGATGAGTATGCATGAGCCTCAAGCTCTTATACAAAGGGGATATCTAGTGGTAGGATGAGATAAGTGGTGAACTCTAGAGAGAGTAAGACCCACAGGGAGAAGGTCATAGGACCTAGCCTCCAATATATGAGATATGTGTTAAAAAAATCCTACACTAGATTACTCTCGAGTGTTGAGTTGAGTCCTTATGTATGATTCAAATCTATATGTGAGAATTGGGTAAAATAAAAGGATGGGTAGAAGACCCATATGATAAGTCAATCCTTTGACTGAGTTAGGTCCTAGCTAGAGTGACATATTTTTTGAATCTCATCATTAGTTGCAAGTGAGGTAATATATAAACTCTAGTTATGAGAGTATGATGCTTTGTGCAAAAGATACTCAAAATACATGTTCTCCCTTCTTCTTCTCTTTCTAAATATATGATGATAGAAACCTCACTTGAACTAAATAGATGATTTATATATGAGGAGTCACTCGTATAAGCTTGACCTATCATATATTTTTCCCCTATATCATACATGTAGCACCCAAGATTGAAATCATGATAAGTTTGACTTTAAAATATTTTCTTCCCCTTCATATGAAACATGAAAGATATGATGTTGAGACCATGGGAGAAACTTAGTATATTATATCTTTCCCTTCACATAATACATGCAAGACATAAAAAGTTGAACTCATGAACTTGATATAAAGATATTTTTGGATCATAGGGTATACGATCAGAAATATAGTTGTAACTTTGATCCTTCTCAATGTATGCTTCTAAGTTGAGTATGAATATACACCATAGGGTGAAACCCTAATGGTCAAGCATGTTACATAAGCCCTTCTTATGTAGAAAAATCCTAATATTAAGGATGAAGATAAATCTCGTCTAATTCTGAAATTATTGTAAGATGTTGATCATAAAACATATAAATGACGTTAGATTTGAACGATCTGAATATCATGGCCTATAAATGGATTCCTCCTAAACATTAAAAGAATGAACAAAACTCGTATCCTGAGGGGTGATGTAACCCTAAGATATCATAATGTCATGTTATGGCTAAGACATTAAATGATGCTTCCATATATATATGGTGGGGTGGACACACCCAAGAATCTCTAGACCCTAAGCTAACAACATAGAGTGCATGCAACTATGGTGGTCTTGGAATCTAAGCAATAATGATGTATATGAAGTTGAATTCTGAAGTAGCCTTTTAAGGATGAGATTAGTTGAATTTCGAGGACGAAATTCCAAATAAGGTGGGGTGAATGTGATGACCTGATTTTCAAGATTTCTAAAACCAATATAGTATTTAAGGTCCAAGGATATTCCTGGTTGGTTAACTCTAGGGCAGGGTGACTCTTATTCAAAAATGGTTTCGTTTGACCCACAAGTATGACCCAGATTCCATTAGAGGTTCAATAGTAGCTATCGAAGGCTTTTCATGTACACGGAGGTGATTAATACTAATTATTAGTCAATTTGAGGACATTTGGAGTTAAGTACCAAATTAAGCATACATGGATTCAAATGACTGAATAATGAATTTTGAGATGCATCATAGTCATACTAAGTGATTTGAACTTTAATTTTCGATATTAGAGGTAAATTGATTTAAAGTATAAGATCATTACATTTATATTTGTACCCCTTTGGAGTATGTTATTTGAAGGGTCAAATAATGGATCTTAGGTACCAAATTTATATGTAAGGTGAATTACACTATGAAGAATTTTGGCTCGAAATCTTAGGTTCAAAGTTGTTTCATACATATTCTTTTGAGGTTTCAAATAAATAAGATAATAATATGTATGATGACTCTAAACCTAGGTTGCCATAATGTTTGATGTATGACGAGATATGGGTGACACAACCACTGTTTTTGTCTTACCACATGGTCATTTTTGTCAAGGTAGACTTATTAATTCACATACATGAAGCCTTAAGGCCTAGGATTGATCTAGCGATCAATTTGTTATCCCCTACCCCCGTTTCTCACGGAGATGGTAGTTCGCTTGAAGACCAAGTTCCCAGTTCCATGCCTTGAAATAAAGGGATCGTAACCAAGAACTACAGGTAGCCATCATCCATCCTCCAAGTTCGGATCTATCCAACAACTTCTAGCCTACTCGTTGCCCTTCAATACTCCAGATCGTATCCACCTAAACCTTCTCCATGGAGGCAATGAAGCAATGGCCTTCGTCTTCATCGGCCTTGCTGTAGGTGCAGATGAAGCTGGAGAGGATCTCAGTGCCTTCTTTGCTGGTAAGAGTGGTTCCAGCTTCTTGGAGACCTCACAGATCAGCGTGGAAGATGATGCTTGCAGACCGTGACTGCGAGGCACTTTCTGGCTGCCAACCACACACTAAAGAACACATATGAGAGCTCTGAACGGCCAAAATCATTCACCGGATCTGGGCCAACTGGCGACGTGTGAGCAAGAAGAATGCCAAAAAGGTGCCCGACTCATCACCAGGCTAGGGCCTCACGGCGACGCCGCATCGCAGCAGGACAGGAGAGTCACAGACTCACCCTGGGATCTCGATCGCGCAAGGGAGGAGAGGAAATCGGGCGACAGTGGCAGTGGGTGCCAACTCGCATCTGGTGTTGAGAAGCACACGTCACGACGTCAGACAAGAGGTCAAGGAGCACAGGGCTCCTTGTCGTCGGTCTAGCGTGCGACGACACTCACAGCCCATCCAATGCTTCAGGCAGAGCTAGAGACCAACGACGGCGGGCTCTCTAAGATGAGGAGGAGGCTCGGAGTTGGATCTCATTAGTTGATAACCAGTCGGGGTGGTGGTATGGGACAGAGATGCACGGAGGAATCACGTTGAGGAACGACACACAGATGGATGTCGGGCGCCCTAGCGTTTCTCGTGCGAAGAAGACGACGGAAACTTGCCCAAGCCGAGCGGACGCGCGTGAGAAGGAAAGGAAGGAAACCGGCTCCAACCCCCTGAACCAACCCTGAACCGGCCCGCAGCCAGCGAAAGGGGCAACGCTAGCCTAGTGGACACGTGGTCTCCTTGGATTGGCTGTAATAAGGTAAATCTTCACAAAATCTCAGATCTTGTATAATGCATAGTAAATACATCCGAAGTCAGAAAAATACAAATAAAGTACCCAAATTCTTAGAAAAATATGTAGAATAATATGAAAGTGCAATATCAGGCTTTTGTAGAACTAATAATAGTGATATCATGTAAGGTTTGTAATGCTCGTTTCATAGATAATAAATATCAAATGATGATATAAAATTTTGAAAAAAATGTTAGTAAGTCTATGATCATGTTTATAATGCATATCATGTCAAATATGGTCATGTTGATGTACAAAACCATATAATTTGATTAATATGGCTAATTAGGTCTAATAACCCTAATAAAATACAATAAATACATACGTGCTCTATAAATGATGAAACTTACAGAGAAAGCTCATATCCATATATTGAACCTCAGATTTAATTATGAGATCATCATGATGAACAAAATCTATGTTATATGAAAATGAATCTTAATGCATGTTATAAAACCCTAATCTAGGTTAATGATGTAACCTAGGATTAATATGTGCACAAAAAGGATATAGAACCTAATATTCAGATAATAAATCATAATATGGAAAATTACATCTGTAAGATAAATATAAGGTAAGAATACAAATAATCATGAGAATAACATAATGATCTAAGCAAACCCTAAAATGAACACGACTAGGGTTAAGATGATCAGAATCTGATGCTAGTATATGATTTTGTTATTAATCAGGTGATGACCAGAGATGTAGATGATCCAGAATATAAGTATGAATCTTTGAACTCAGGTATGTGGATATAATTATATGACTAGATTTGCTGGATGTTAAATATATGTACTTGCTTGCTTGTATTTGAATATCTTGTTGGATGTACATCTATATGTATTGTCATTTCCGCCTTAAACAAAAAGAACACTAAGGAAAGAAAATGGAATGTAGTTACTGATGGTTCATTAATCTCCCAATTAGAGAGGGAAAGAATTAATGTTGACTAGCACCTCCCTAATGGTACAAGGTACGCAGGGAGATCCCTAATGGTACTAGGTACGCATGGATAGGGCCCAATATTTATGTTTGTGCTAAGTCCACCATAGTAATACATGTACATTGCAATATGGTTAATAACTTGGGATTACCTGATTTTCCGCCTTTAAATAATGTTTCCTTTCTCTTTCTTCAATTTTGAGTATTTTATATGCTAGCATAGTATAGCTCTTTAATTCCACATACCAACTTTTGTTGATGTTTTTGTTTCTCGTATTTTCTAGGTCCCGAGCTGGAATGGGATAAAAGAATAGGATGTGAGCAAGTTGTATAGGTTGTACCTATTGTCTAAGATCCTAGATAGCATACATGTTCATAGATTGTAGAATTTTCATTCAATATGTAACTGTAAATCATTTGTAATAATTCATATTGTATAAATATACATGTTGAATGTTGAGTATGTTATGGTTGTATGTTCATGTATGTGCATTAGGCTTCCGCATCGCTTTCTGATATGATTGTTGATGTCTTCGGATTATGGGCTCTCATTCCCAATAGGGTTTGTAGAAGTCGAAATCCGGGGACGTCACACGTTTTCTTGCATTGGATGTATCCCTTTGAATGATACATGAGCATTTTTAAAGGTGATGTTCGAAACCGTTATCGGCCTGAAGGGAGTATTATTGAGGGTTATGTGGCAAGAGAGGTTATGGATTTTTGCAATGACTTTCTAAGTGGTAATGACGGTCCCGTGAATGACAAGAATATTGAGGAGCATTTTGGCAATGGAGTTTTGGGATCATGGGTGAAAGTAATCAGCTGTGAGCAGTTTGAGCAAGGTCACTTGTATATTTTACACAACATGGACGAAGTGAGTGTTTATATCGAGGAATGTACCAATTTCATCAAGAGACAATATCCTCGAGCCAATACAATTAGGCTTGCTAGAGAGCATAACAAGACATTTATTAAGTGGTTTGAAGATAAATTCTTACATCAACTATCTCAAACACCAGATAATCTTACTGAAATCATCAAATGCCTTACCTTTAAACCAAAATTGAATGTTATGTCTTATGAAGGGTTTGACATAAATGGTTTCTCATATTACACAAAGCATCAAGATGATAAGAGTGTCGTCCAAAACAGTGGGGTCAACCTTCAAGCATCTTCATTGTTTTCTGCAAGTGCAAAGGATAAAAGTCCACGTGAAGATAAAATGTCATATTACAGTGTCATTGAAGACATATGGGAGTTTGACTATGTACATTTCAGAATTCTTCTCTTTAAATGTAATTGGGTTGACAACAACAAAGGAGTTATAGTGGATGAATTGGGTTTCACGTTAGTGAACTTTGAAAAGATTGGCAAGAAGGGTGAACCATTCATATTGACATCATAGGCGAAACAAGTATTTTATATCGATGATCCTGCAAATGATAAATGGTCAGTTGTTCTTTATGGTAAAAGACAGTTCATTGAAGATCCTATAGATGAAGAAGAGTACTATGATAAGTATGATGACTCCAGTCCATTCTCAGTTGGGTTGCCAACACCACCAAACATTGAAGCTGGGGATCACAATGACTTGTATGTTTGCGGCGATCATAATGAACGATTGTTAATTGATAAAAGATCACAATATTAGAGGCATGGATGTTTATATTTTTATTATGTTTTATTTTTCTGAATGTGAACTTTACAATGTGAATGTGGACTTTACAATGTGAATTACTTTACAATGTGAATGTGAACTTTACAATGTGAATTACTTTACAATGTGAATGTGTACTTTACAATTAGTGTTACTTTACAATGTGAAATTTATAATTTGATTGTGAACTTTCAGATGGCTGAGCATTCCCATGATGACCGTGTTGATGATCACCGTGAGGGTGAGGACGTACTTGCACCTCCTAACAATGTAAGTTTTAATTAAGAATATATCCCTGAGGTTTCTATCTATATGTTCATTTATAATTATATTATGTAAGTGTGTTTTTTTATCAAATTTTAGGTTGGTGATGTACCCCCTGAAGAAATTACAGCACTTGATGAGTAGCAAAAGAAAATTTAGAAAGTGAGGGGCATCACAATGATGAACAAGTTAATACTACAAAGGGGCAATGGACCCCAATTGGTTGTGGATTTCTATCAAGCAGGAAATCCACATGGAGTGAACCACAACTCATTTGTTTCATATCTTGGGGTTCTTACTCGCAGCCATTGCAATCCTATCCTAGAATCATGGCATAAAGTTCCTAAGGGGAAGAAAGACCACATATGGAAGGAACTATGCGTGAGTTATTATTATTTGTAATTCTATTTGTGTAGAATACTAATTTTTAGGATACTAGTTAATAGCAATTCTATTTAATTTGCAGAGCATATTTGATCTGGATGAAAAGCTGCAATGTAAATGTGTGATGCAACATTGTGGGAGGGTCCTAAGGAACTATAGAACCAATCTCACCCGAGATTACAAACGCGATGTTGAGAATAGGTTCTTGATTGATTCCAATTCTATACATTAATTAGTATTTCACTAACTCTACACTAATAATTTTTGTTTGTATTCTCTTTGAAAAATAAATATAGGAAGAAGGAAGCCACACAACAATGGAACTACTTGGACCCCAAAGAATGGGAGGAGTTTGTTACCCAAAGAAAAACATATGAATTCAAGGTATTAAGCGACACTCCTAATTTAATTAATATATGTTTTTCTGTATTCACCTATTCAAGATTAACCTTTAGTGTTACTAACCAAATCAATGTGCTAACTAACTAGGCTATCAGTGATGCTCAACGAGCAAGGTGTGCACTGAATGTGCACGAACACACAATGGGTCCAAGAGGATATGCAGGCGTTCGCCAAAGACTATAGGCTGAGTCTACTCAGCCTACTGCTACTCAGGAGACTGCAGAGTCCTCTACTACTGCTCCCGCACCTCTACCTCTTCATGTTGTTTGGATAGCTGGGAGGCAAAATAAGAAGGGAGAGATACCGAAGCCCGCAACCACTGAGGCTGCTGCAAAAATGGTAAAAATTAACTCTTAGAGCAATCTATTGATATTGATTATTGTTATATTTACTTACGAATTTTTGTTGATGGTGATTAGCGGGAGCTGCACGAGCAGAGGAAGGAAGGAAAGTTCATCCCTTAGGGCACAAGGGATGAACTGACAGTTGCTCTGGGTAACCCAGAGCATCCTGGACGTGTAAGGGGTGTAGGCGCTGGTGTGGGCATTAAAGTGTTCTTTAGGCCATCCCATCGCAAACCTGTCTCAAAAGTGGGACTTTCACAAACTGAGGTAACTTATTCTTATTTTAGAACGTTCTTGCAAAAGGGAATTCAATAATCAAAAACTAGAATTTCTTTTATCCATGTATAGGTAGATTCCTTGAGTGATAGGAGAGTCGAGGAAGTACTTGATAAAAGACTCCATGAAGCAATTAACAAGTGGCAGGCGTCTCAGACTACCACTCAGACAGTACCTGTGGTGAACATCTCTTCTCCTACTGCTCGTACTGTAGAGGTTGGGAGTAATCCTATAGACCCACAACCTAGCACGTCCTCTGTAAGTATTTTTATAGCACATAGAATAGCTAGTCTGTTCAAGATGATATGTTTGTGTATATATGCATATAACATTTTTTACGTAAATTTGTAGGGGTTGAAGCCATGCCGACTACAAAGTGAAGGATATATCGTTGCAGAGGCATCGACTTACCCACCGCTTAAAGGGTGCATGTTTCATGGGAGTCCAGTACCAGATGGCATGGTACATGTGAGCTCGATACATATACTCACTGGCTGGATGAATCTTGCATTGCCTCATGCACACCGAGATGCGGAAACACTTGGTGAGGCAGTAGGCGGAGTGATACAGTGACCCGAAGGGGATGTCCTCTATATTGATATTGTATGATAAATTTTCATTACTTTAATTTGTTAGTGTGTATATATATATGAGTCAATTGATATGAAATTATATATACATGTCAAAAAGACGAGACCCGCTACATCTCAGCCTCTACCTCCTCGACTACCAAGTTGGCTTCCTGGGGACCTACACGCCTCGATAGGTCCTAATTGTAGGAGTGTGGCAGTATGGATCGGCGAACATAATCCAAATTGCCCTATAAATGTTACTATTCCGGAGAATGCTGCAGGTAAATCATACAATAATAATCTATTGATACAAGTTTAACATACGTATTAATGCATACAGAATAGAAGTTCTGGATACGTATTAATGCAGGTCAAACATTCGGAAACAACATATTTATACAAGATATTTTGGAGTTATTTAGTTATGAATGGATGAACACATCTTTGATAGAGCTGTGGATATGGTGAGATTAATGCATACGGAAATCTAGTTTATACATCCATATACCTTGTTTTATATACGGAAATCTAGTTTCTTATATATTAATGCATACGTAATACATGTTTTGCAGCCACTTACACAAGACATGTACAAATTTTGGGTTTTCCCATGTGGGATTTTTGGTTTCATCTTTGATTAGTCTTGTAGATACAGACCCGTATTCAGTTACTTCATACTGCTGTGATGTTTTTGAATATTTTGGTAAAAATAATAAGACGGTGATAATAGCTCCATTCAATGTCGAGTAAGTTTACTTTGCTTGTAATTTAGACTTAAGCAAATTACATTTTTATTGCGGATATTGAGTTATTAATTTTCTACTTTCTTACCTATAGTGCTAAGCATTGAGAGTTATTAGTTATTGTCCCTAAGACATTCACCGTCTATTATCTAGATCCTACGGGGAGTGAGTTGGATGTATTATATGGACATGCAATTAAAAGGCCATTATTCTCGTGTGAAATATTTTATGTTTTTATTTCTGTTAACATCTGTTACTGCATTACTATTTAATTATACAATTTAATGTGTTACATTAACATATATAGGGCTTTACAAGAGTACAAAAAAGCTAGAGGAAAGGTCCCCAAGAAAAAAAATCTGACACTCATTTGGGAGAATGTGAAAGTAATTTCCTGACTCCAATGTATATATTATTTATGTGAACTGTGCTTATTTGTATTTTTGAATATTTTGTATATTTCGATTTATAGTATGCTACACAAGAAAATGGCTGGGCATGTGCCTACTATGTGATGTGATTTATGGACCTAATCATCAAACATGTCGTATTGGAAATCGATAACATACAACAGGTATTATACATAGTCTCGTTAGATAATATGAAATATATGAATCTTATTATATATTATTATAATTATGTATATATGTCATTCTCTTTGTAGGTCTTTAAAATTGAGGACTTCAACACAGGTGCAAAGCGTTTCGATGTACATGCTCCCTATACGAGAGATGAATTAGATGTTGTAAGAGAAGATTGGGCAAAAGCCCTGCAAAGAGTGGGAATTTTTCAATATGATTTTGCTGACAACGATGACAATGATGATGAATAAAGAATAACTTTGTTCTCATAATTAATTTTGTGTGAATGTGAATGAATTTTTATGAATTGTCATATGTGTGTGAAAATCATCAATACATGAATGTTTCTCCATGTGTCTGAATGTGAAAAGAGATGAAATAAATGGAACTGCAGGTTGCTACTGGTTTCTACATGCGTGTGATGAAAAATAATATGAATTAAATGTTCTTATACATGAGTGTGAATCACATATATATAATATTGTCCATCATGTTAATTTTGTAGGTTTGTGGCATGTTGTTGGCTGATATCAATGGATGTCGTAAAACATGCAGTTCATAACTGAACTGCATGTTTCTCATCCTGTGACCAGCTACAGTAGGTCTACAGACTGACAGAAAAAAATCAAAACATAGGCATCGGTTATTTGAACAAAACCGACACCTATTTTATACGACAACGGTTTTTCACCTAAAATCGATGTCTATGTGACCAGGTACCATGGCCGTGTTGGGAAGCACAGCCGTGGTGGCAGGCAGGGGATATGGCGTCAGTTATTATCACAAAACTGACGTCAGTTCAGATGATGTGGCGTCAGTTTCTTTTAGCAAACTGACGCCTATAATCCCTTTGCTGGCGTGTTTTTGGTGGCGGGAAGAGTTTTGGCGGCCGTTTTTTAGTAAACAACTGACGCCTATAGTCCCTTTACTGGCGCATTTTTGGTGGCGGGAAGAGTTTGGGTGTCGGTTTTTACTTAACAACCGACGCATATAGTCCCTTTGCTGGCGCATTTTCGGTGGCGAAAAATGTTTTGGCGTCGGTGGGGATCCGACGCCGAAGGTGTCCCCCTTTAGCGGTGCCCACTTGGGTGTCTCTTTGAAACTGACACTAAAGAGCTTAAATAACCGACGCTAAAAGGTTGTTATGTAGTAGTGCATGTTTTTAAACCTATTGATTCAATCCTTAAGTGAATCGTTGTTCATGTGCCAACATATATATATATATATATGAATCTTAGTTCATGGAGTATTTAATAACTAGTGTTTTCACCATTTTAATCTTGGTTCATCAACTACCTCAATCTTAGTGAATGAAGGGACACCTGGTAGGTGATTCACTCCTTACTTCATTGAATAAAAGGAACAATCTCAATGTTAAACTCAAACATAACCTTTTCTCATCGATATACACTCCAATGTACTCAACCAATATGCTCAAAAATTTAAAAGATTGCAAGGGAATAAAATATTTGTGACTATTACAATTTTGTAAGACTCAAGGTTGACACTCATATGGGTAAATATATAATGAAGATACAATAACACTAATCCTGAATGTAGAGGGTAACCTAACTAATTGAACTCTATCTCCTAAGGAACATCAGCTACATATGTGTAGATCCTCATCATCTTAGTCATCCTTATCCAGTCATCATCATCTAAGGGGTTGGAATCACACCTAGAAAAAGAAGAAAATGTGGAAATTTCTCAAAAATGTTGATATATGAATATAGAAGATAATTAGGTATTAATAATGAAAAAAAAAAAGATTATCAAGGGTCGCAACAAAAGTGATATATAAAATAATCAAAATGGATGTCAAAAGAAAATATAACAATAAAGGACTAATCAAAAGATGAGACATAATTACGATTTTATAATGACACATGCAAATTACTTATGTAACAAACATGAGCAAACAATACATGTGTTTTGCATATGAAAAATTGGAATAATTAAAACATGTTGGCAGGAAATGACATACTTACAATAAATATGGTGTGTGCTTGAATAGGTATACATTTTCTCTACAATATATTGTGAGTAGGACAAACATACATTTTCTCTATAATACGATGTGAGAAGGGAAAGATACAAATATAAGAAGGACATTGTACACATCTACTATTTTAAACTATTTTTTAGGAATTACCGCCCTTATATGACCAAAAGTGTGGGAATATATTGCGTCCACACAAAAGTTCATACTTTAAGCTTAGCTAGTATGTCATCACATGATGCAAAATAAAAGGACGAGATAGCTCAATCCAAATATGAGGAATGGAAATATCCATATCAGAACAAACTTTGGGTCAAAGGACCCACAATGCAATAATTCTACAATTTCAAGGATCAAGTTAAGGGAAACAATTCATAATGAAGGATCATTAAAAATGTTTCAACAAAGTAGAAAAAGAGAATTAATAGAAAAGATATAACAAATTTAAAATAAGGGTTATAGTCATGAATTTGACAAAACAAGAGGAAATAGGGTATTTCCTAATATAATTCAAGAGAAATAAACATACCCAATAATCAACCTTACAAATATTTATTTTGAAACCCTGGGTCAACATCGAGGTCTTAATTCACCATTTAAACATTAGTGTAAATTAACAATTAAATAGTAATTATACATATAACCCTAAAATCAACTTTTTCACTTAGCCAAATTAGGTTCAAAAATGTATACAAACATTTAGTCATATTTTCCTGATTTTGGATCAGATTTTATAATGATTTTTAGTACTAAAATAACTATTTGTAATGTTGTTTATATTAATGTATATATTGAATTTATGGAGAAAATTGCAAGATCCAATTATAAACCAAATCAATTGACCTTTAGAAATCCAAACCAAGTGATAGTTCCAATTTTTTAAATTCTAAGTTATATTGTTTATTAATTCTATGAGTTATATATAATTTGCATTTATCTCATGTTTTATAAATTAAAAACTAAAGCAAAGGGCTTATTTGCCCCACATCACTATCCTAAACCATGGAATGTGAGGTACTCATACTCATACTAGTCCATTAAATATAGCACAATGAGGAGAAGAATTAGGTGGAAAGTAACAAATAACCCTAGTTATAGGAAGCAACATAAACCATGAGTGGGAAGCTAGGGAATGATACTTGAAAGATTTCTCATTTAGTTTCACAACGAAATAGAAGAAATAGTTATCATGCATCAATATTTTTAATGGTGGTTAAAATCTAATAAAGCAGATGCAAATTCAAGTTCCTATGTCTTCCCAAACTCAAGGTGAAAGAATTCAATCTTCGAGGTGAATAGGAGAAGAAATCGGCCATTTTGTTGTTGTTAGCGATGCGATTCGATGCAGAAATCTAGAAGGAAAGGACAAAATATATAAATAAGAGCAAGGCAAGTTTGGGGATCTTCAAAGAAGGAATAAAAGAAGAAAAATGTGACAATAATGGTAGAAACCCTAATATTGCTCATCATCCTTAGATAAGGGATAAAAAGAGAAAAAAGGAGGCATTACCTCTTTTGGCATATTAAGGGTACACAAATCTTCATTAAAGATCTCAAAGAAGTTCTAGATAAGTTCTTTGAGGCGCCATGGCTGGAGACACTATGTAGGGATTTGGGTGGCTAGTAGGGGGATGTTGAGGTCAGAATTCTACACATGGACCATTTGAGGTGTTTATGTGTGCATAGTTGTGTTTTCAAGGTCTTAATGATCTATTCTAGAGTTTTTGGAGGATATTAGGTTGTCAAAGGTAGTAGTGGCATTGAGTAGAAGATGAAATAGAGGAGAGATGTTATAACCTCAATTTTTCTTACAATTATTTTATGAAAAGAGATTGGAAATTTGAGTGCTTTATTTAAAGAATGCATTTCCTTGCAAATTTTCCCTTGAATGATGAATTTTGTGATTTCTATTTTTTTATTAATCCAATGATGGATAAAAGGAAAAAGGATAATTTAAATCTGATAATAAGCAAAAATAAAAAGAATTAGATGATAATTATATGTGCTTGGGAGAATTGTGTCTCTTTCTATAGAAAGTTTCATGGATGGCCGCTATAATTAGTTTCATTTGCACATGGGTTCTAATATAAAGAATAGTAAAAAAAATTGAAAAGGAAGAAAGAGAAAAGAATTTAATATGGATGCCTTAATACCTAAAATAGAGGGAGACTTGCATATAAATAATAGTCCTTTTCCATTTCACATTTTAGTCCTAATCTTTGCAAACGAGTAGATAAAGTCATTATAGACTTCTTTTTAAAATTTGAGATCAAAAGGATATACGGAATGAGAGTTATGGATTTTCCTAAAATTGCTAAAGTGAAAGGATACTAACTCTTGGGCCCACTACCCTAGTCTTTAGTAGAGTTTCGGGAATGACGAATGGCCCCACAGACCACCACCTGCCTTAATTACATGGTTTGTCCTCACTCATCCGCAAGATGGGGTCAACTTCCTGACTGGTCACCCATCCTAGTACTACTCCAAGCTGAGCACGCTTAACTATGGAGTTCTTTAGTGATGGGCTCCCTAAAAAGGAGGTGCACCTTAGCAATATGGATAGTCTAGTCATATCTTTTATGATCATGTTATCCAAGGCCTCAAATCATGGGACGTTACAATCACCCCCACTTAGACTCTTGAGGTCCTCATCAAGGATTAAGTATATGGCCTCATAATATTTCCCCATTTCAGTGCAGACCTAGAATGGCCCATTGACACCCAGCTCCTGATAACATAATACCAGTGAAAGGGTGGCTACATCACCATGGATAACCCTTTCCAACATGCCTAGACTGCACGGTTCAAGACCAGTATGCCACATGCCCATGTGGGCCCCACCTACTGGAGGGGTTATGGATATGAGCACGCTTAACTATGGAGTTTTTTGGTTATTGGCTCCTATAAAAGGAGGTGCACCTTGGTGATATGGGTAGTCCAATCATTCCTTTTAAGATCATGTTATTGAATGCCTAAAATCCTAGGACATTACAGGATAATTGCCAATATTTATTAAATGTCACAAATTCAATTCATAGTGGGACTCTATCTGTGACGACCGTCTCGTGAAAATAAGATTAACTAATGTGGAAGCGTTCATCAAGCAGCGGATTAGCGAAAATCACTAAAAATTAAAACTTTTTGCAAAGAGATCCACACATAGGAAATCTTTTCCAACAAATGCCATTGTATATCATATACATTCTATTTCAAACTTGCATATCGTGTACCATCTTTTTCCAGAGACTACATCATCAGCTGCCTTATAAACATATATGCAGGCAGCATACAAATCTCGAGGCATCAAGCCAAAACCTCAGACTGATATATCAAAAACACTGTCTAAAAACTCGGAGGACCTGAGAGTACAGAGACGACACATAGGACTACTATCTATATGACTAGACAGACAATATCTCCACCTGAGATCTTATTGATGTCCCTACTATTGCTGTTGTTGCTGCTCTTTCCCTGTTCTAGGGTTTCTGCTCTGCCTTTCATGCATACCTAAAAATGTTTCCCACGGGGGTGAGACAATTGTAAATTGCCCCAGCGAGAGATATATATCTCCGCCAGAAACATTGTTATAGAAGATTATGAAATTACACTGAGCAGGGGTTACTTTTACATTTATAGGCAGAATTATTCTTCATAGAACATAATATGATAATCTCCATTTTCAATAAGAGCATTGCATCTACCCATGGTAGACTCATAGTTCATCCATCTACTTGTAATGAATACAACAGATATGAATAATCATCAATGAACTATAGATATATAACAAAAATGTAACATCAGCCAAGTTCTCTAGCATAACTTATTAACACAAATTCTACAAAGAAACATGATACTTGTTACCCAAGCATCACACATGGCTCACAAGGCCATTCATATCTTTTCACCTCTCACTAGGCAACAACTTATTCACATGGCTCACAAGGCCATTCACATCTTGTCACCTCTCACTAGGCAACAACTTATTCACATGGCTCACAAGGCCATTCACATCTTGTCACCTCTCACTAGGCAACAACTTATTCACATGGTTCATAAGGCCATTCACATCTTGTCACCTCTCACTAGGCAACAACTTATTCACATGGTTCATAAGGCCATTCACATCTTGTCACCTCTCACTAGGCAACAACTTATTCACATGGTTCATAAAATCCGTACACATTGTTACTTTTATTAAGCAACAACAACATCAATGCACAAAAAGCCAATCAACATTTATTATATAAATGTCACAGCCCAAACTTGGCTATATTCATCATCTCATCATACCTGCATGGTTATTAGGCATGATAACAGTCATACAAGATATTCCTCACATCATGTGATACAATAGTAACACCATCATTCCTTAACCAGGAATTAGGGTTCACTATCAAACATGGCTTATCATTCCCTTTTCCCCAAATTAGGGTTAGGGTTCCCCATTTCTCATTAATTCAGACCCTCTTGAGTTAACCAACTTTATCTTGTATTAAGGTATTTGCCCTCTTAATACATTCCATCACAGAATACTCACCCTTAGCATATAATGCATAGGCCACACATTAGAATTATCCAACTATCTCACATGATATGGACTTATCTTAGTTTAAGGCTTAACTTTATTATAAAGTTGCCTATAAACAATCGCAATGATACGCCCTCAACTAGGGTTTCACAAGGATACACCCTCAACCAGGGTTCACAATGGTACACCCTCCACTAGGGTTTCACAAGGTTACACCCTCAACCAGGGTTCACAATGATACACCCTCCACTAGGGTTTCACAAGGATACACCCTCAACCAGGGTTTATAAGGATACACCCTCAACTAGGGTTTCACAAGGATACACCCTCAACCAGGGTTCATAAGGATACACCCTCAACTAGGGTTTCACAAGGATACACCCTCAACCAGGGTTCATAAGGATACGCCCTCAACTAGGGTTTCACAAGGATACACCCTCAACCAGGGTTCATAAGGATACACCCTCAACTAGGGTTTCACAAGGATACACCCTCAACCAGGGTTCATAAGGATACACCCTCAACTAGGGTTTCACAAGGATACACCCTCAACCAGGGTTCATAAGGATACACCCTCAACTAGGATTTACTAATCATATATTGGATCCATGCATTTGTTATGCATTATTGATTAGTGCCATTAAGGGTAACTCTCACCTAATTATATTAGGTTTCCAAAAAGGTTTGATCAATTGGACCTTCAATGACATGAGGTATCCAATTGAATTGGGGTTTTCAATGTTGATTCCTTCAATCATTGAATTCATGGAACCAATCATCAATTGGACCTATACTCATACTTCAATTGAGTTTAATAGGTCAACCTTAAACTGATTTGACCCTCAATTGACCCTCAATTGATCATCAATTAGGGCTTGATTCAATTGAATTAGGGTTTGGAATCGAAGATCCAACAACACTCATCAATGCAAGATTGGTTACTTTGAAACTATTGAACCATTATCCAAATTGGGTATGACCTGACCCCAAACGGTCTTGAGGTCGTTTGGATGACCTCCAAATGGTCTTGAGACCGTTTTACCATCATATCACTCAAATCCAAGCCATCCAATTAAGGTTTGGATCATTGGACTGATCACCAAATCAGCATTGCATTGTATAACAGCTTGGTACCTTTAGACCTTCAAACACCTAACCATACTCAACCCTAGACCTCCAAACGGTCTTGGGTGACCACCAAACGGTCTTGAGACCGTTTGGATGAGCTTTAAACGGTCTTGAGACTGTTTGGCCCATCCAACCTTTGGATTCTAGTGAAAAATCATCATGGATTGGTCTATCGAGTTGATCAACAAATCAGCACTACATTGCAATATGATTAGTACCTTTGGACCTTCAATTGGTCAACTATACTTGACCCCAGACCTCCAAACGGTCTTGGGGTGATCCCCAAACGGTCTTGAGACCGTTTGGGTGATCCCCAAACGGTCTTGAAACCGTTTGGGCTAATCAACCCAAAATCTCAACTTAACTCATTGGAATTTCAGCACTGTTTTCAATTAGGGTTTGCCTAATTGAATAGCCTTCAACTCATGATTCCTTGGGAGTTAATCCCTAAATTTCGGTGAGTCATTATACCACATCATTAGGAACAGTAATCCATAACGGTCAACGCTTGGTCAACGCACTCAAACGATCTTGAGACCGTTTTCCCAAAAAGTTCAATTAAATCAGATTGAAAATCAGCACTTAATCCAATTAGGTTTCCCTAATTGATTAGGCTTCCACTCACGATTCCTTTGGAGTTAATCCCTCAAATTTGTAGGGTTATTAATAAACATAATTATGAACAGGAATCCCAAACGGTCAACGCTTGGTCAACCATCACAAATGGTCTTGAAACCGTTTTCTCAACCAGGTCAAGTTAATCAGGTTGAAAATCAGCACATAATTCAATTTTATTGCCTAATTGATTGGCCTTCAACTCTCGATTCCTTTGGATTTAATACCTCAAATTTGGAGGGTTATCATCCTACATAATTATGAACAAAATTCCCAAACGGTCAACGCTTGGTCAACCATCTCAAACGGTCTTGAAACCGTTTGCTCCCAAACGGTTTCAAACCGTTTGCCCTTAAACGGTTTGCTGAAACCGCATAGCCAATCAAATTAAAACGATTTGGTGTAGCTATCAAAACGGTTTTTCTTGGTAATTTTCTTTGGATAAGAATCTAGGATGATGTCATAATCTCCTTCCTTCGAACAACCAAGAACAGAAACCGTTCTTGATGGAAATTGCAGCAAAGAAACAAGAGTGTATCAAATTGAAGAAATCAATCAACAAAGCATAGAGAATTGATGCAATAGCAATGTTTAAGGGTTTGAGTTATAAAACCTGCCTCCAATTGAGCTCCAAAGCTCCAAGATCACGCCATTAATGGTGGATGAAGCTCTAGAAACTCCCCCTAGGCTCGTCCTCAAGCTTTTGATTGCAAAAGTTGGCTAGGGTTGAAGAGGAGATCGAAATAAGAAGGAATCCATAATTTATTTTCGATTTCCACCATGAAATCAAGGAGAACGAAGGTCAAGGGCTTACCCACAGGTTGGGGACGTGCTCCCTGCTCCTCCCTAGCTCCTTGGTCGGTTTTGCAAGCAAGGGGAAGAAGAAAATCCGAAAAAGGCCTTGGTTTGGACTTGGAAATGACACTTTTATAAAGAAATTGATGAGAGAGAATATGCCTTATAAAAATCCAATTAATCCAAAAATTATGGCCGCCTCTTCCCCCTCAACTCCATGGATACGAGGCATATCCCTTTGCCTTTAATTCTCCTTCATTATCCTCAATTTAAAGAAAAGAAAATTAAGCACCTTAATGCTTATTATATTAATATCCCATATGTGAGTGGAAATTACTTTTCTTTATAATAAGGTGAGTGGAATTTCACCTACTTAAGATATTTTCGTTCCTTATCTTAGGCAAAGGAACGTCCATCCTTATTCAAAATCAACCCAAAACATTTTGGTTGAAAGCCCTTCAATTATTTTTATTCATTTTTGCCCTAAATTGAATTAGGGTTTCAATTAGGATTAAATCTTGATTATTTTAATATCAAGATTCTCTCTCCTCCATCTTAATTCAAATGAGAAGTAACTCTCATTTTCTTTTCTCTACATGATGCCAAGAAACATTAGGGACTTTATTGAAGTGGTAATTTGCATATTGAACCCTAGATTTTGGGTAAATTGCACTTTTCACCAAAACTAGGTTTTAATGCACAACATTGCTTTACAAGCTTAATCTTGGTGCCCAAGCTTGTGGAAACCATAACACTACATCACATTCATTATTATGATGTCTTACCATCAGAGGAACATCTTATCATGCAACATTTGCAAGTTAACCCCTCGACTTGGGTAATTTGCGCTTTAGTCCAAAATAAGCAAACATTGCTTCAACATTGCTCAAATAGGACCAAAATTGAAATATAAGTTTCTTATGAGGCCTAATTACTTTTCCCAAGATAAGATTAAGAATCTACTCAACCTTATTAGACAAAACATCTAGGGTTAATTCATAACCCAGGTCAGGGATGTTACAAATTATAAACCCCTAACAAGGATTTCGTCCTCGAAATCCCAGGAAAAGGAGGAACAGATTGTTCATTAATCATGCCCTCAAGTCTCCACATATCATCTTAATATCCTGGAGATATTATGAACTCTATGATTCCACACAAAGCTCCTTTCATTAATTCCTCCATATCACTGTTTATGTTTATGCAAAGCATAAACCCCTAACATATGATGTCCATGTCATTGAAAGGAAGAAGCATAAAAGAACATACTTCAATAATCACTCAAGAATACTTATCAAATGGAAAAACATATATATCTAACATAGATAATTCATTTAGAAAACTCTATGTAATTGGGAATGTTCACATAGTTCTTCCTATTAGTTAGGAATGTCACATAGCTTTTCCCGTTTTGTTTAGGGTTGGAATTGCACAAAGCATCTTCCTTTATTGGAATTGCACAAAGCATCTTCCTTTATTGGAATTGCACAAAGCATCTTCCTTTATTTGAATTGCACAAAGCATCTTCCTTTATTGGAATTGCACAAAGCATCTTCCTTTATTGGAATTGCACACATCATCTTCCTTTATTGGAATTGCACAAAGCATCTTCCTTTATTGGAATTGCACAAAGCATCTTCCTTTATTGGAATTGCACAAAGCATCTTCCTTTATTGGAATTGCACAAAGCATCTTCCTTTATTGGAATTTCACACATCATCTTCCTTTATTGGAATTGCACAAAGCATCTTCCTTTATTGGAATTGCACAAAGCATCTTCCTTTATTGGAATTGCACAAAGCATCTTCCTTTATTGGAATTGCACAAAGCATCTTCCTTTATTGGAATTTCACAAAGCATCTTCCTTTATTGGAATTGGACAAAGCATCTTCTTTATTGGAATTGCACAAAGCATCTTCCTTTATTGGAATTGCACAAAGCATCTTCCTTTATTGAAATTGCACAAATCATCTTCCTTTATTGGAATTGCACAAAGCATCTTCCTTTATTGGAATTGCACAAAGCATCTTCCTTTATTGGAATTGCACAAAGCATCTTCCTTTATTGATTCCATATTTCTTATTTCATGATACTCATTAGATTGTCTCAGAATGACTACTTGATCAGAGCAATCAAAAAGACAACAATCTAAGAGTTTCCATACCCACTTTATCATCAATAGTTGTATACCTAGCTAGGGTTTACAAATACTGAGATCAAGTAGTATGCACTTACATGCTATCATATTCCTTGCTATTCATATCATTATACACACATGATTTTCCCTTGTTCCAACATGACTAAGTCATTTAAGAACTCTTTTAAAGCTCAAACTTTCTGTATTAAGGACTGCTAACCTAGATTGTAAAGCTAGTATCCAGTCCCCTATATGCATTATTGTTGCCCTAATCTTCCCAACAAGAGCATGATCATAGGATTCTCTATCCTAATCAGGTCTTAATGGGGATTCTCAGGCACTCATTCTATTCTTGCATGATCCTTGCACCACTTCTTGGTGCAACAACATTGCCCTAAGCAATGTGTTCCTTGTGCTCTCCAGTCATTTTAAAACTTTACCCTTTCTCTACACAAGCAGAAATCATTATAGGGTATATTGGAGGACACTAACACAGACTCGATACCTTAGTCCTATGTCTCTGTAGACTCAGCGAACCTAGAGCTCTGATACCACTAAATTGTGACGACCGTCTCGCGAAAATAAGATTAACTAATGTGGAAGCGTTCATCAAGCAGCGGATTAGCGAAAATCACTAAAAATTAAAACTTTTTGCAAAGAGATCCACACATAGGAAATCTTTTCCAACAAATGCCATTGTATATCATATACATTCTATTTCAAACTTGCATATCCTGTACCATCTTTTTCCAGAGACTACATCATCGGCTGCCTTATAAACATATATGCAGGCAGCATACAAATCTCGAGGCATCAAGCCAAAACCTCAGACTGATATATCAAAAACATTGTCTAAAAACTCTGAGGACCTGAGAGTACAGAGACGACACATAGGACTACTATCTATATGACTAGACAGACAATATCTCCACCTGAGATCTTATTGTTGTCCCTGTTGTTGCTGTTGTTACTGCTCTTTCCCTGTTCTAGGGTTTCTACTCTGCCTTTCATGCATACCTAAAAATGTTTCCCACGGGGGTGAGACAATTGTAAATTGCCCCAGCGAGAGATATAACTCTCCGCCAGAAACATTGTTATAGAAGATTATGAAATTACACTGAGCAGGGGTTACTTTTACATTTATAGGCAGAATTATTCTTCATAGAACATAATATGATAATCTCCATTTTCAATAAGAGCATTGCATCTACCCATGGTAGACTCATAGTTCATCCATCTACTTGTAATGAATACAACAGATATGAATAATCATCAATGAACTATAGATATATAACAGAAATGTAACATCAGCCAAGTTCTCTAGCATAACTTATTAACACAAATGCTACAAAGAAACATGATACTTGTTACCCAAGCATCACACATGGCTCACAAGGCCATTCATATCTTGTCACCTCTCACTAGGCAACAACTTATTCACATGGCTCACAAGGCCATTCATATCTTGTCACCTCTCACTAGGCAACAACTTATTCACATGGCTCACAAGGCCATTCACATCTTGTCACCTCTCACTAGGCAACAACTTATTCACATGGTTCATAAGGCCATTCACATCTTGTCACCTCTCACTAGGCAACAACTTATTCACATGGTTCATAAGGACATTCACATCTTGTCAGCTCTCACTAGGCAACAACTTATTCACATGGTTCATAAAATCCGTACACATTGTTACTTTTATTAAGCAACAACAACATCAACGCACAAAAAGCCAATCAACATTTATTATATAAATGTCACAACCCAAACTTGGCTATATTCATCATCTCATCATACCTGCATGGTTATTAGGCATGATAACAGTCATACAAGATATTCCTCACATCATGTGATACAATAGTAACACCATCATTCCTTAACCAGGAATTAGGGTTCACTATCAAACATGGATTATCATTCCCTTTTCCCCAAATTAGGGTTAGGGTTCCCCATTTCTCATTAATTCAGACCCTCTTGAGTTAACCAACTTTATCTTGTATTAAGGTATTTTCCCTCTTAATACATTCCATCACAGAATACTCACCCTTAGCATATAATGCATAGGCCACACATTAGAATTATCCAACTATCTCACATGATATTTAATTATCTTAGTTTAAGGCTTAACTTTATTATAAAGTTGCCTATAAACAATCGCAATGATACGCCCTCAACTAGGGTTTCACAAGGGTACACCCTCAACCAGGGTTCACAATGATACACCCTCCACTAGGGTTTCACAAGGTTACACCCTCAACCATGGTTCACAATGATACACCCTCCACTAGGGTTTCACAAGGATACACCCTCAACCAGGGTTTATAAGGATACACCCTCAACTAGGGTTTCACAAGGATACACCCTCAACCAGGGTTCATAAGGATACACCCTCAACTAGGGTTTCACAAGGATACACCCTCAACCAGGGTTCATAAGGATACGCCCTCAACTAGGGTTTCACAAGGATACACCCTCAACCAGGGTTCATAAGGATACACCCTCAACTAGGGTTTCACAAGGATACACCCTCAACCAGGGTTCATAAGGATACACCCTCAACTAGGGTTTTACAAGGATACACCCTCAACCAGGGTTCATAAGGATACACCCTCAACTAGGGTTTACTAATCATATATTGGATCCATGCATTTGTTATGCATTATTGATTAGTACCATTAAGGGTAACTCTCACCTAATTACATTAGGTTTCCAAAAAGGTTTGATCAATTGGACCTTCAATGACATGAGGTATCCAATTTAATTGGGGTTTTCAATGTTGATTCCTTCAATCATTGAATTCATGGAACCAATCATCAATTGGACCTATACTCATACTTCAATTGAGTTTAATAGGTCAACCTTAAACTGATTTGACCCTCAATTGACCCTCAATTGATCATCAATTAGGGTTTGATTCAATTGAATTAGGGTTTGGAATCGAAGATCCAACAACACTCATCAATGCAAGATTGGTTACTTTGAAACTATTGAACCATTATCCAAATTGGGTATGACCTGACCCCAAACGGTCTTGAGGTCGTTTAGATGACCTCCAAACGGTCTTGAGAACGTTTGCCCATCATATCACTCAAATCCAAGCCATCCAATTAAGGTTTGGATCATTGGACTGATCACCAAATCAGCATTGCATTGTATAACAGCTTGGTACCTTTAGACCTTCAAACACCTAACCATACTCAACCCTAGACCTCCAAACGGTCTTGGGTGACCACCAAACGGTCTTGAGACCGTTTGGATGAGCTCCAAATGGTCTTGAGACTGTTTGGCCCATCCAACCTTTGGATTCTAGTGAACAATCATCATGGATTGGTCTATCGAGTTGATCAACAAATCAGCACTACATTGCAATATGATTAGTACCTTTGGACCTTCAATTGGTCAACTATACTTGACCCCAGACCTCCAAAAGGTCTTGGGGTGATCCTCAAATGGTCTTGAGACCGTTTGGGTGATCCCCAAACGGTCTTGAAACCGTTTGGGCTAATCAACCCAAAATCTCAACTTAACTCATTGGAATTTCAGCACTGTTTTCAATTAGGGTTTGCCTAATTGAATAGCCTTCAACTCATGATTCCTTGGGAGTTAATCCCTCAAATTCGGTGAGTCATTAGAACACATCATTAGGAACAGTAATCCAAAAGGTTCAACGCTTGGTCAACGCACTCAAATGGTCTTGAGGCCGTTTGCCCAAAAAGTTCAATTAAATCAGATTGAAAATCAGCACTTAATCCAATTAGGTTTCCCTAATTGATTAGGCTTCAAATCACGATTCCTTTGGAGTTAATCCCTCAAATTTGGAGGGTTATTAATAAACATAATTAAGAACAGGAATCCCAAACGGTAAACTCTTGGTCAACCATCTCAAACGGTCTTGAAACCGTTTTCTCAACCAGGTCAAGTTAATCAGGTTGAAAATCAGCACATAATTCAATTCGATTGCCTAATTGATTGTCCTTCAACTCTCGATTCCGTTGGAGTTAATCCCTCAAATTTGGACGGTTATCAGCCTACATAATTAGGAACAAAATTCCCAAACGGTCAACGCTTGGTCAACCATCTCAAACGGCCTTGAAACCGTTTGCTCCCAAACGGTTTCAAACCGTTTGCCCTTAAACGGTTTGCTGAAACCGCATAGCCAATCAAATTAAAACGATTTGGAGTAGCTATCAAAACGTTTTTGCTTGGTAATTTTCTTTGGATAAGCATCTAGGATGATGTGATCATCCCCTTCCTTCGAACAACCAAGAACAGCAACCGTTCTTGATGGAAATTGCAGCAAAGAAACAAGAGTGTATCAAATTGAAGAAATCAATCAACAAAGCATAGAGAATTGATGCAATAGCAATGTTTAAGGGTTTGAGTTATAAAACCCGCCTCCAATTGAGCTCCAAAGCTCCAAGCTCACGCCATTAATGGTGGATGAATCTCTAGCAACTCCCCCTAGGCTCGTCCTCAAGCTTTTGATTGCAAAAGTTGGCTAGGGTTGAAGAGGAGATCGAAATAAGAAGGAATCCATAATTTATTTTCGATTTCCACCATGAAATCAAGGATAACGAAGGTCAAGGGCTTACCCACAGGTTGGGGACGTGCTCCCTGCTCCTCCCTAGCTCCTTGGTCGGTTTTACAAGCAAGGGGAAGAAGAAAATCTGAAAAAGGCCTTGGTTTGGGCTTGGAAATGACACTTTTATAAAGAAATTGATGAGAGAGAATATGCCTTATAAAAATCCAATTAATCCAAAACTTATGGCCGCCTATTCCCCCTCAACTCCATGGATACGAGGCATATCCCTTTTCCTTTAATTCTCCTTCATTATCCTCAATTTAAAGAAAAGCAAATTAAGCACCTTAATGCTTATTATATTAATATCCCATATGTGAGTGGAAATTACTTTTCTTTATAATAAGGTGAGTGGAACTTCACCTACTTAAGATATTTTCGTTCCTTAGGAAAAGGAACGTCCATCCTTATTAAAAATCAACCCAAAACATTTTGGTTGAAAGCTCTTCAATTATTTTTATTCATTTTTGCCCTAAATTGAATTAGGGTTTCAATTAGGATTAAATCTTGATTATTTTAATATCAAGATTCTCTCTCCTCCATCTTAATTCAAATGATAAGTAACTCTCATTTTCTTTGCTCTACATGATGCCAAGAAACATTAGGGACTTTATTGAAGTGGTAATTTGCATATTGAACCCTAGATTTTGGGTAAATTGCACTTTTCACCAAAACTAGGTTTTAATGCACAACATTGCTTTACAAGCTTAATCTTGGTGCCCAAGCTTGTGGAAACCATACCACTACATCACATTCATTATTATGATGTCTTAACATCAGAGGAGCATCTTATCATGCAACATTTGCAAGTTAACCCCTCGACTTGGGTAATTTGCACTTTAGTCCAAAATAAGCAAACATTGCTTCAATATTGCTCAAACAGGACCAAAATTGAAACATAAGTTTCTTATGAGGCCTAATTACTTTTCCCAAATTAAGATTAAGAATCTACTCAACCTTATTAGACAAAACATCTAGGGTTAATTCATAACCCAGGTCAGGGATGTTACACTATCTGGATCTTTTATCCTTATAACGCGCATTCTCAATTATTGGATCATAATCCAATGACGCTCACCCCGTCTTCTACCTTGCAATGGTTTCAAAAAGTGGGAACAAGAACTCGACCAGTTCTGCATTCTCTCCCTCTCTCACTAGTGATGAACAGATTGGGAAATCATCCCAATGAGTCTGTGCGATCATTGCGAACATGCCTACCCTAGTTTTCACCTAGGTTTGAGGCTTCTACAAGTTTTTCTCAATTTTCTCAAAGCCACATGCTTATCCCTCGACTCAAAATGTTAAGGTGGGCATCTAGTGCAAAGACACCATCGAATTTATGAGACTCTACAGAACCAATGACTCATTTCTACACCCTCAATCCTCTAGATAACCCCCCCCGTTCTCCTCTTCGATACCACTCTATATAGTCAGAGGGACGCCATTGTTGTTCTCCTCTCTTCAGTGACCTCTAGACCGATTGAGACCGTCCTTAGATCCGGTGAAGCCTAGTGAAGCTATTGGCACTCTTGCATGCCGCTCAGATGCCTCAAAGCCCTAAGTCAACGGTGAGGTTGACTCGCATTGTGCTACTGCTCACGAAACTAAGGAGGAAGACAACCTTGTGTGAAAGTTCTTCCTTGCCCGCGACTCCATTCTTTACAGGTTAGGGAATTTATGTCTTTTTCCCTCCTTTCACCCACATTAGTGGACTCTATCATGCACGAAAGAGAGTTGCAATGGCGTAGGCCCATTGGCTCAGCCTTGCTCTACTGGCACAGCTGAAAACTAAATTAATTACTTAGTTGGCAGACTCTCATTGGCCTAAAATGAAATATTTTTCAAAAATCCTATAATTAGTAGGATAATGGAATAAAGACAAATGATTTATGTATTTTTCTCAAAATAATTCATAGAATCCAATAAAAATATAATCAAGATCTGAATATGCTTTTAGTTCGAAAAGTGCCTAAAGTTAGCATCTTTAATGTTTTAAATTAACTAGAACCCTAATTTATAAGATTTGATGATTATAATATGTCCAATTGATATTGATGATAAAAGATTGATCTTTTATGAATAAAAAGGGCAACTTTAATGTTATATGACTTAGCAACCCATCTCTTGGATATTTAGGGTTTCCTTGAGATAAAAGGTGTAATTAATGATGGATTAGGGTTTGCAAACCCAATGGACATGAAAACTGGAAATTAGGGTTTGGAAAGCCAAAACCCTATTGTAACCCTAAAGTTGACCTAAAAAATCCTAACTTGAAACCCAAGTCAGTCTTAATGATGATTTAGATAAAATAATGATACATGGGTGTATTTCTGTAACTTTTAAAATAAATTTGTTTTGTTGTTTGTTTGAATGCTCTTACTTGGACATCAAGAACACCTGACCAAGGTATGTGGATATGCCTATGACTAGTCGCTTCAGTTTCCTGGAGTTTTTTGAGGTTTTACCAGATTGCTTGAAATTAAATGCTTGGATGACATTTATTTCATACAATCTATAAAGTCACTATGGCTATCACAATATTATGCTTATAACTTGCTTGAGCCCGCATATCAACTATGGAAATTGAGGATGGAAAAAATTTAAATTCATGGTGATGATTAGAGACCATACCCCAGATTAGGAAGGTCAAACCAGGTCCCTTATTGGGAAGGTTATAAGAGGTCATCATACAGATTGGGAAGACCTATATGGAACCTAGCTATAGATAGATAGGTGGCCAATAAGGTACCTAGCTCCAGATTGAGAGGTAGACTAAAGTTCGCTGCAGGGATAAACCCCTAAGAGAGAGTATACCAGAGGTTGAGTTAAAATGGTTGAGAAGTTATGAAGAAAATGATAAATTCTATTTTAATAACAATAATTGTTGTGGATATGTTGCTACAAGTATATGCAATCTTTTGTTTCCTCCACATACCTTTATAACTCATTATATTGATTGTGTTTTTGTTTCACACAGTTTTACGATAATCTGATGTTATTGCTACAAGTTTCTTGGAAAGCGGACATTCATGAAGCAGGAACCAAACAAATAAAGACTTAAGTATACTTTGGAGGATTTAGTTAGTTTTCTTTTATTGTTGATGGTTTAGAAAACATATTATGTGATTCCTTTGTGGAAAATCAATCTTGTATAAACTCATTCCTATATAGTGAAATTTATTAATTATTTTAGGTTATTTGCTAAACCTACGGTCCTATATGATTGATAATGTCCTTTGCTCTCTCATTCTTCCTAAATATGGGAGAATAGGGGGAGGGGGTCCTTAAATTTGGTATCAGAGCCGATATCAAAGCGGGTTTACCATTTATACTAGCTTGGTAGCTATTATTGTAAGAAAACTCAATTCAGGGAAGGTACTACTCCCACTATCCACCCCAATGAACTATGATACCAAATGTAATGACCCCCCTTCCCCTGTTATCCCTTATTCAGGTGGACTAAGAGGACAAGGGCCATTATCAATCATACAAGACCACATGTTTAGCAAGAACCCAAAAATAATTAATAGATTTCACTATATAGGAATGAGTTTATACAAGATTGAATTTCTACAAAGGAATTAAATAATATGTTTTCTAAACTGGAAATAAGAAAAGAAAACTAACTAACTCCTCTAAAGTTTACATTACTCTTTATTTTTGGTGCCTTCATCATGAATGTCCACTTTCCAATAAAATTGTACAATCAATAACAGATTATCCCAAAACCATGTGAAATAAAAACATGGTTAGTATAATGAGTTATGCTAGTATGTACGAGAAGTAAAAGTTTGCATATACTTATAACAACATATCCACAACAATTATTGTTACAGAAATAAAATTTATCGCTTTCTGCATAACTTCTTAACCATTTTTACTCAACCTCTAGTATACCCTCTCTTCAAGTTTTGTCCTTGTAGTGGACTTTAGGCTACCACTTAATCTAGAGCTAGTTACCTTATTGGAAACCTCTCAATCTGGAGTTAGGTTCCATGTAGGACATCCCAATATGGGGCATGACCTCTTATGACCTTCCCAATCTGTGTCCTAGTCTGACATTCCTAATCTGGGGTGTGGTCTCTATTCATCATCATGACTTTAAATTTCTTTCCATCCTCAATTTCTAGAGTTGGTATGTGGGTTTGAGCAAGTTAAAAGCATAATATTGTGATAGCTATAGTGACTTTATAGATTACAGGAAATAAATATCATCCAAGCATTTAATTTTAAGTGATCGGGTAAAACCTCAAAAAATGAAAAGAAACTAAAGCGATTAGTCATAGGTGTATTTGCATACCATGATTAGGTGTTCTGTGTCCAAGCAAGAGAAATAAAACAAGAAACTAAGCAAATTTATCCTAAAAGTTACAGCAATAAACTCATGTATCATTATTTTATCCCAATCATCATTAAGACTGAGTTGGGTCTCAGGATAGGGTTTTCTAGGTCAACATTAGGGTTTCAGTAGGATTTGTCTTTCCGAACCCTAATTGCCACTTTTCATGTCCATTGGGTTTACAGGCCCTAATCCATCATTAGTTACACCTTTTCTCTCAAGGAAACTGTAATTATCTAAGACATGGGTTGCTAAGTTCATATAGATTTCAAGTTGATATTTTTAGTCATAAAAGATCAGTCTTTTATCATCAATATCAATTCGACATATTAAAATCATCAAATCTTAGAAATTAGGGTTCTGGTTCATTTAACACATTAAAGACATTAACTTTAGGCACTTTTTGAACTAGAAGCATATTCAGAACCTGATTATATTTTTTTTGGATTGTCCATATTATTTTGAGATAAATACATATATTATTTGTCTTTATTGGATTATCCTACTAATTAATAGGTTTTTTGCAAAATATTTCATTTTAGGCCAATGAGAGTCTGTCAACTACATAATTAATTTAGTTTTTGGTTGTGCCAGTAGGGCCAGGTCAAGCCAATGGGCTTATGCCATGGAGGCCCTCTCCCCACGTGACAGAGTCCACTAACATGCGTGAAAGGAGAGAAAAAGACATAAATGACCTAACATGTAAAAAAGGGAGTCGGGGGCAAGGAAGACCTTTCACACAAGGTCATCTTCCTCCTTCGTCTCGCAAGTAGAAGAACATTGTGTGTCAACTTGAGAGGTTACTCTAGGCTTAAAGGCCTATAAGCAGTAGGTAAGAGGACCAACAGATTCACTTGGCCTCACTAGATTCAATGACGGTCCCAATTGGTCGAGAGGTCACCGGAGAGAGGGGAACAAAAAGGGAATCTATCCGACGGTACATGCTGGTATCGAAAAGGAGAATGGTAGGGTTATCTGGAGAATTGAGGGTGTAGAAATGAGTCGTTGGCTATCCAGAGTCTTGCAAACTCGATGGTGTCTTTGCATGGATGTCCACCCCATTTTATAGTCTCTAGAGTCAAGGGGTAAGCTTGTGGCTTTGAGAAAATTTGGCAAAACTCCTAGAAGCCTCAAACCTGGGTGAAAATTGGGGTAGGCATGTTCACAATGATCTCCCAGACTAAATGTGATGATTTTCCAATCTGTTCGTGCACTGGTGAGAGAGGGACAGAGTGTGGAAAAGGTCAGGTTCTTGTTCCCACTTTTTGAAACCTTTGTGAGGTAGAAGACAAGTCGGGCGTCGTTGGATTCTGATCCAACAATCGAGAATGCACGTGACAAGGATTAAAGATTCAGATATAATGCCAGTGTGAATCAAATTTGTGACATTTAATACATATTTGCAATTATCCCTTCACTTTAGCAATTTAAAAAAATCCATAAATCCATTTGATCTCAAATTTGAAATGGAAGTCTATAATGACTTTATCTACTCATGTGCAAAATATTGGTACTGAAATTCAAAAAGAAAAGGACTTTTCTTCATATGCAAGTTTCCCTCTATTTTATGTATTTAAGGCATCAAAATTAATGCTTTTCTCATTCTTCATTTTCTATTTGCTTTAATTTATTTTGAATATGGAACACATTTGTAAATGAAACTATTTATTAGTGGCCATCAATGCCCCTTACTTGAGAATTCTACACAATTCTCTCAAGCACATATAATTATCATCTTTTTTTTCTTATTATGGAATTTTATTTTAACCTATTTCCCTTTTATCCATCATTGAATTAATAAAATAGTATAGCTCACAAAATTCATCATTTAAAGGAAAATTTGCAAGGAAATCCATTCTTTAAAATAAAGAACCCAAATTTCCAAACAAGTCTCTTTTCATATAATATTACATTTCAATTATTTGAAATACAAGCAAAATTGATGTTATAACAAGAGAAAGGAACAATCGATTGTTAGCATTATATAAGACATAACATGTAGGGAATTTTGGATCAAATATATAGGAATCACCTTCTAAATATATTGGAGGAGGAATCAATAGATGAAGGTGAAGACATAGAGAGATAGGCCAAAAAGATCAATGATGTGTACTGACAAAAGGTTTCCTAAATTTCACCAAGGTAGAAGAGAGTCTTCGAGTCATATGCTTAAGAATCCATGGCTCACAATGGCTCGTAAAATGCAAAAGGGGTATGCAAAAAATTTAGTGTGACAATATCTAAAGAAATATGCATGTTATTAATTACATTTCAAATTTTATAAATTCAAGAAATGAAATGGAATACGGATTCATTTACAACATTTTTAGATTCTTTTGATTCCCATTTTATTTTTGAGAAACAGGCATAATACAAAAAAATGAAAAATTCCAATTAGACTATTTTGAGTATGTAATATCAACTTTTAGACTTATTTTGTATTTATGATATTATATATTAGATTATTATTATTTTAGAATTTATTTATATTATTTAGACAATTTCCATCCTACAAAATATATTTCTATTATTATTACAAAGTGTGATTGTTGCCATCATTGTCGTCTCATGAAACACTTCTCTTAATGTCTATGTAAACTATACTCTCTATGTAAACCATGTTCCCCCTTATCAGTCATTTAATATATTAAGTTTGATGATGTTTTATCGTATATCCTAATTAATTTCTACCATTGATACTAAAGGGTTAGGCTTGTTGTATAATAACCCTCTCACTATATATATTCTCCTGCACTCAGTTGTAACTATAATACCATGACCTTTATTGAAGTAATATGCCCCTCTTGGTTTGCCCCACTTTCGGAATGTACTTGACAATTAGAAGACAAATCGAAGAAGATAGACACATTGTCACCTAGCAAAGTCTTTTGCAATTTTTTACACAAATTTCCCATGAATTCATTTAGTGCTAAGGCCCAGTTTGGTTGGGTTGCGTTTGAACGAGTGCAGCTTCAATTCATCGTGAATTCTAATTCCTTTCGTTTGGTTTTAAGCAGTTGGAACACACAGTTAGAAAATCAACTGCACAAGAATGTGGATTCATACAGAGAAAGTTGGAAAATGTACTGCATCCATTTAGGGCGCGGTTTGTTTTCACAGTTGCTGCCGTCCTTTACTACTGTTGATGCGCAGGTGTGCTCATTGGGTCGTTTCTTTACCGGACATGCAGATCAACTGAAAATGTGATAATTCCGTAAACAGTGGTGAACATGTTTCTTAGGCGGTAAACTCACCAGTAGTGACCACATCCTTAAACCACTTTCAACCAAACGAAAACAATAGAAGAAATCGAGTTAAAGTTACATTCAACCAAACGATCGGCGCTCAGTTGCAAATCCTGTTTTACATTTCCTGTTTTGAAAATGACCAAGCGTGTTGCAAGTGCTTACAACCAGATGGGCCCTAATTAAATTTATTTAAGAACTATCTAGTTATATAGATAATCTCATTTATGTTTATATAGAAACACCCTGTCATTACTGTTGATTTATGTTTATACATGTGGTTACATTCAATATTAGAATCACTTCAGGAGTTAGTTGCATGAACTTGTATTTTTCACATATTAATCATGTACATGCAGTGGTCATGATTTTTATATATCATGTTGTTTATTAATATATAAGTTGCCAAAGAAATTATTTACTTTACCACTTCATTCTTCAACCTACCTACACTAGCTACATTGTAGTATTTGAGTAAGAGTTAACCACAAAAATGTCCTATTATATTTTAGCCATCAATATTACTCATCCAAGCACTACTCTTATTATCAGCCTATTACTTCTATATATTACAACTTACACCATGTTTGGGGTTTTTCTCCTCAACTATGTTCAAAGATATCCAATCCATGGAACTATATCTTTATGGGTTGTGAAGTCTGGTTTCAATCTATTACACTTTGCTTAGTCCCTATTTTACATTAGCTCATGCGATATCTTGATTTTTTTTCATACTTGTAGACGTCTAAACCTAAGATAAATGGATAATTATACCCCGAGGTTGAGCTATTATAGTAATTAAAAACCAAAATCATAGTGATCCTAGCAATTATCATCTATGTATCACACTCAAAATAGAAACACAAAAAATATAAACAAGAGAAAAATGGCAACATATTAAGGACCATCATGGCATTCATCACAAGGCAACTATATGTTTATTATCAACTGGTCCAAGACATAACCATAATCATACACAATGTACTCCTATTTGATACATAAAACATATAGATACATGTATAAATCAACATACTACAAAAGATGAGGCATGAATATGATTAATGCACCCTATTTGATACATAAAACATATAGATACATGTATAAATCAACATACTACAAAAGATGAGGCGTGAATATGATGAATGCATATTTATCAACTTTTCATTGCAATTTCTATATTAGTTTTTCTCATTTTTTATTGTCATTGGCATCATGTTATGATTAGTCTCAACATTTTTTTTATTGTATATTATTCTTTTGATTAGGTTTCTTTCTCTTATGTAGAAGAAAGAACACTTCAACTCAAGAGAAAGATGGGTTTCCTTCCCTAGAGTCATGTTCAACATTTAGGATAGATTCCAAAGCAAATTGGAGCTAGACATCACAATTTAGGCATGTTGATCGACCAGTGAAATCCTCTAATCAGTTGACCAACCTACCCATCCAAACCATATCCTAGACGAGCTCCAGATCGGGCATCATCAATCATGGCTAATTAGAAGGTCATTCTAAATTTCAGTAAACTTTGACTAATTTTTGACACACTTGATCGAACGATCCACTCCCTTGTATGGCTGATCCATCTATGTTGGTCCATTTCATTAATATAGCTGATTGTTGTTCTACCTTGCTGGTCAACTGAATAACAAAAATTGCTACAAAATCAGAAGCCACAATTACCTAATCACACGACCACCTGGACACCTGATCAACATTGCAGACAAAGCAAAAATTACACAGTCACTGATAGGAGGCTACTTTGTAACAAATACAAAGGCCCAACCTAATTATTATTCATTCAATCACTCAACATTCAAGAGAAGGGTCATGTAGCAATAGAGAAAAGAAGAAAGATGGGAAGAAGACCACCCTCCTAGAGATCATTGTATCAATTATTTTCATTGTGGATAGCAAAAGTCAAAGACCTATGGCTGCTTGTTCTCTCTCCATCAGTGGCATGCTTCCCACTATGTCTTATTGTATATGAGCTACTGCCAAGTCAATGAGCAAGTAGACCTTCTTACTGGGGCTTGGGGAGTAGCCCCATCTCCCGACTCTATCTTAGTTGTTATCAAATTCATTTTCTAAATATATCATATTGTTATTCATTTCATTTTGCTTGCTTATTGAATAGATCTCTCAATTAATGTGTTTCGTATAATCTTGAGTGTAGAGATCATAAAACTCAGGATTAGATCCTAAAATAGACACGTAGGATTCTGGATGCAATCATGAAAGGAATCATGCATGATGATTGGGTTGTGATATGTGGGCAATGAGACCTTCAACCCACGTGGAACATAATGCTTATTCTATAGACATTTACAAAGGAGGTGGATCCCTTGGTTGAAGTTTGATTGTTGAGTATTTGGTTTTGTAACGATTAGGATAGGTATGTAGGAGATGGTGGTAAACCCCAACATCTTAGTGTTCATCTAATTTCGATTTCAACCCCATTACAATTCATTTCTTGCATTGCAATCTCTTAATTCAATTAGTAGTCTACGATCATTCTCAAAAAATTAGTTCTGAATATTGTTCTTAAAGGTGTGTTTTGAGAGTTATTTCTTAAAAATGTTGTTTTTTATATTGGACCCTTTACAATACTTTAGTTGATCTATCCACATGATAAAGAGTTAGTTAAACTTGTTGAAAGGTTTAAAACCTAGGATTATCCTTCATAAGAAATTCATTTGTGTAATAAAATTCACATCGAAATATATTTATATGCAAACATCTTGACTATAGTTGAGCATAAATGGAAGAGTATAGTACAAAACAACCATGCAATATCCCCACTTCCAAGTATGGCTACATTGGGAAAGGAAACTCCTAAGAAACAAATCCTAATTAAATATATTTAAACTATAAAAAGGTGATAAAAAGAAGAGTTAAACCAATGTTCTGACATGAGGTAAAGTATTTATACATGAATCATAGTTGTAATAAGTAGTGCATACATTGAACTAGATATTTATATATATTAATGTAACATATGTAAGTCATTTTAGAGAAATTAAGATAGCATATAAATGAATTGCAAATTTAATCATCTAAATAAGAGAAATAACATAATTATGTATTTGATATTAACCTCTAGGTAATCTAGAATTTACCTTAAAATTCTATGTTCATATCTTACAAGGCCCTTAACACATCATAAAGGATATTAAAATCACCTAATATCCTAAGTTCGTGCAATGATGTAGTCGGTACAAGTAGAAAAAATAGGGGCCCATTCGCCTATCGCCTACATAAACATTACCATCATCTTGGGAATTTAGGAAACCTAAACTTCATTTATCACAGCTAACATATCACTATGATATTTGTATAGTTACATTGGAAGGATTTTTTATAGCAACAATAGATATGGCATTGACAACAACATATATAGTGGGTGGATTCTAGACACTGAAGGTTCCATACATCATATAGATTCTCTTTATCTGACATATATTAACTCTAAAGATACAAGCGTACATGTTTCCCTTACTAACCCTTCAACAGTAGGAGAGACAAAGGATTCACATGGAAACAAAATTTGGTTTTTAACTTTTTATTTACTTGTTTTTCAAAACGAAGGAAATATAAATTTCAAAATCTCCTACCATGACTTAGGAAACTAATAGAGAAAAAAACTTTAATTTTAATCAATAACTCACATTCATAGCTCAAAATATCATCTTTAGGCAATATATAGGACATATTATGTATTGGATTCAAAATCCACACAACCAGTCATTTATCATATATGACAAGAACAAACCTTTATGATGTTTTGTAAAAGATTTTGTCAAATAAGTTATATATGATAAAAATTGCAAGAAGTGACAAAACTAGAAATTAGGGGTAATGGAAAGGACATGACTTTCATTTACATATCGTTTGAAAGATATATAATTTATATAGAATAAACATGAAATTTTTAAGGCTCACTGATTTTACTCAAAACAATGCTTGAATCCCATATCCAGGTCATATATCAATGCAATTAGTGAAATTATGCCATTATCTATAAAATTAAATATAAAAAGGTGATTAGATAGAAGATAAATCAATCTCATTATGGTATACAAAAATCTAATAGGTGGAAGCTCGATCCATAACATGAATTTTCCACTAACCAAGCTCCATACGTCGAAGCTTGCATGCACCGCCAAAAACTAGGCCAACTAAGGAGAAAAGTGACTATTAAGTATGAATAACTACCATTCATCTTATTTTCTCAAAAAAACATATACTAA
This sequence comes from Alisma plantago-aquatica, assembly GCA_963693085.1. Classification (NCBI taxonomy): domain Eukaryota; kingdom Viridiplantae; phylum Streptophyta; class Magnoliopsida; order Alismatales; family Alismataceae; genus Alisma; species Alisma plantago-aquatica. Next base: position 334,403,733 of record OY856411.1, on the reverse strand, counting down.
TAGGGAAAATGTAAGAGATATTAAGTAAAAAGTTTGCGTAAAGAATGGTAACCATCGTTCAGTTATCTCTCCACAAATAATTGCTCCTTGAGTTCAAGATCGAATTATCATATGGTCTAAAGTTTCTATCAGTATATACATATAGTTGTTGGATTGAGTAAAATTTGCTATAAACATTTATTACAAATATCCAAGAATAACTAAGTAGTACTTCGACTTCCCACAAGTCAGTACAATTTATTTCATATTTCTACCTAAATTTAGGTACAAAACAAGATGGCATCACAACCCGACCTCAATGTGTTTGTCTAATTTGATATCTATTCAAGCGATTATCAGACCTACTGGTAGTAGGTTCATTAAGCCAATCAGCGATAGTGATAAAATGACAACAATCAAACTACAACGGTTAATCATCAACGACCCATCAATACTAGTGAAATGATAAAATTGATGAAATCAGAGCCCTCTAAGTGGCTAGTCAACCCAACTATCCAGTACGACTAGCCAAAGTAGTAGGTGTGAGTACATAATAGTCAACAACTAGGGTTATCCACCTAGTGCAACCAACCGAAGGTGATTTATTCACATTGCATCATTATAGAAAGCATGGATTCCCATTTAAACTCTTATACTATCTGAATATGGGTACCAATCAACCAAAAGAACAACTTATCGTATCTAAAGCATGTAAAATAGGTACATGAAGCATAATGATATTATTGTCAATTACACTTGATTGGTTTGAATCTTCTTTTGACTACAATAAAACACGATTTGGATTAACTAGGAACTGTGGACTCATAAGACTCTACTTATATTATGGTACATTTTCTAACCATATCCTGGTTCACCCTCTATGTGAATGTTGGTTCATTCATTACTACATTCTTACAGCACCCTCTATGTGAATCTTAGTTCATGTACTACACCAATCTTAGTGCTCTCTCTCTATGAATAATGATCATTTTCTAATGAAGCCTTGTTGCACATTTCTAGATGAAATATAGTTCATGCACCAACCCAAACATGGAACAACCTTTGTGTGAGTCCTAGATCATGTAGTACCCAATATTGGTGAACTCCCTACAAAAGTCATGGTTCAATCACTACATTATTCATATTGTGCCATATATACAAATAACGGCTCATGCACTATTCAAACCATGGTGTGGCTTCTTTTTAGGTCAAGTCATATTTGAATCATGTTTTATGTACTACCATCTATATAATTCTTGGTCCATGCAACATTTGAATCTGATTGCAGTTGCTATTTGAGTCTTGCTGCATACACTACCCCATCTGGTGTAGTCCCTACGACGAATCATGGGTTATGGTTTGCACTAACTATGGTGCACATTCCATATGAATCGTGGTACACTTGTAATTACATTCTTGCTACACCAATTATGTGAATATCACTGTATACATTAACTCGATACTAGATAACTCTCTAAAGAAATCCTAGTTCATGCACCCACCCGATCTTGGTGCAACCTATATACATAAGAAAACTTAACGTAACTTACATACAAATGCTGATTAATTGATGCATTAAGCAAATCATGGTGCATCTTATATATGAATCCCAGTTTATGCATCGTAACAATTCTGGTGCACTATTTATACCTTCTTAGTTTATTCATTATCCCAATCTTAGTGTTCCATATATACAGCTAGTGGTTAATTCACTAAATCAATTATGGCTCATGACTATTCGTATCATGGTGTAGTCCCTATTTGGATTCTCGTGCTCCGTCTCTCAAATCATTAAGCACACATTAGTCAAGTTTCCGCTACAACTGATCTACTATCTACTATTCTACTCTACTAAATATGAATACTCGTCTCCGTCCTCTATATTCCTTAAACTGACCGGACTCTCACATCTCCGTCCTTCATATTCCTTAAACTCGCTGAGACCTAAGAAACAAAAATCTGCACTTTCCAAAACTTCTTGGCCTCTCACAAATCACAATAGACAATGAATTATTGGACTCTTTGCAATTACGTTATCTCAATTCACATATAAATGTATCCTCTTCGGAATATGGTTGTTCGAATCGCAGAGTCAAATATATTTCGGGAACAAGATGCCGACGCCGCAATATCTGGCGACCATTTCCTGGACGAGTGCCCCTGAGCAGCATAAACTTGCAATGGAACAGCAACACCAATAGGTAAACAACGGCTTTCATTGTTCTGATCTAGTACCACTATGGCGACCAATACTGAAATCAAACAGCACACCGGAGGACCAATGACGGGATAAACCAGTGTATATAACAGGACCGACAGAAGGAGGACCTAGGTTTTTGTCCTCGTTGCGTCGGGAAAAGCTAGACAATAGACTTAGGCGTACGGGTTTTGGCTTTGAAAAAATTCTGGCAGCAGTCTGCAGGGAGGATAACTGTCGACTGATCGGAGGCAAAGGCAACATATTCAACACCATAATGCTGATTTAGATCAGAGAAGGGAAGGAGGGAGCCACTTTTAATCAACATGGTTCCTCGTATACGTGCTTGCTCACCAGCCTTCGTCCACTTGACCTCACATGAACTATGAACATCTTTCCCTTGGACCAAGTAAAAGTGCAAGCAGAACCTTTCCCACGAGATTCTGATCTTTATTAGATAAATTGGGCTCAGATTACCATAATGACGCAACGGTGAACAGGTCGATCTACAAAGCACTACAAAGATCATGGTCGCCGTGTATGGCTCTTCGTCTATCCCACATTCTCCACGGAACGTTTGGCTGGGGTACAGGTACGTACTGTGAATGTTCCCAGAGTAGAATCTGAGAAAGAAGGATGACATCTAAGAGAACGCGAAGCAATCAGCACATCAACCTTTTGTGCGACCGCATTCGTCCACCACATCCATAATTTCGTCAATGTGGCATTACTTATACTCACTGCCAATTTCCATCTATCTATTTCATTCATCTCTTTCATAACGATTCTTCTTCAATTCTAGAAAAAGATATAACATTTTGTCAATTATAATTGTGGTTGCTTTATTTTGAATCAGTAACTGTATTATCTGTGTCTGACTATTTTCTGTGGCATATTAACTGTCGTTTCTTAATTTCCAATCAATTTTTCAGGCATGAGTTGAGTGAACATGCATTGCCATATACTATTTGAGTTCTTCCACGTGCTTCCGATTGGGACCTCTATGTAGAACTGGTTGAACTCCAGAAAGATCTCAAGAAAAGGCAACATGTTATTTGTCAGCTTGTACGATGACTACAGTATAGGTAAAAATATATTACTCAATTTTGTTTCTTTTTTATGCTTTTATATGCCCCTTTATTTATAGGATGTGTTACATCTTCTCTATGTCATCACTATTTGGCAGAATAGGAGATGATGATTTATCTTACTCTTTGTCATATATCTATGTATATAGGACCAAAGGTTATTCTTGGCTCTAGAATTCCATACGTAATTACATGTTTTCTCGGATAGCACATTATCCTCAGTAGTAGTTACAACGTTAAATACATATGTTTTAATTTTTTTATTTGTATATCGTTCTATTTTGGTAATCAGATTAATTCTTTTTCCAGAATTTTTATGACATACGCATATATATATATATATATATATATATATATATATATATATATATATATATATATATATATATATATATACATGCACATTTTGTAGACAGAGTTTTTTAATGAGACCTCATTGTTACATTCAATATAACAAATTAAATGATCTTACTGCAACACATTTTCTATTACGCATAGCAGTAAAACTAGGTGTTTGTTTTTGGTGTAGGAACCACCTAAAATACTTGTAAAACAAGAATTTTTTATAGGGGACAACATACTAATCTTATATACATTTAAGGTATCATAATTTTAAAGAAAAAATACCACCAAGGGTAGCGTGCATGGCACTCTATCCAATATTGTTGTCAATCTTTTATCATGAAAAACTGAGGAGGACATCACCAATTGTTCCATTTCAATCAGTAGAACAATGCCACTTGTGAACAGTCATGTTATGAAGGGTGATTATCTTGAACATCATTATATGGATAAAAATTGGAAAATGGTATACATAAACCATCTGTGTACATACATTCATGTATTCAAATTTCGGAAATGAGCATGGTATGAGGATATTTTAAAAGAATTTTAATGACAATACTTCAGCACCATGCCTTTAAAAGGTTTTACTAACATTAAGCCCACATTATTTTTTATAAGCTCAGAAAAATATCAAACCCCTTCAACATCTTGCCAATGTGATCTTATTTAGGTGAAGAAGCCTTCTAGATATATTTCTGTGTACCATGACTCCCATCATATAGGATGCTTAGCCTAAACACTTCATAAAGAAGGTACTTTCCTTTCCAGCTTTTAGCATTTGTAGTATAAGGATTTTATTCCCCATCATTATGTGTAATATAGATGTGCTCCCACGAGATTCTTGTAATCACAAATTTCTTTTTCATTTCGGCTGAAGTCAAACTCTTTAATTCTCTTGTTAGACTGAAGAATCTAGCTCTGAGTTGCTTGCTTCAATGACATTGATTGACCTTTGTAGTTTATAAACTTTATTTGCAATAATTGGATTTACAAAAACCTTTAGGTTGTGTCATGTACACATTCTCTACTATATTAATGTTAAGGAATGCAGTTTTAACATCCATTTTTCTAAATACCATAGTCGTAATAAGCTACAATGGCAAGCATTATTTTATAGGAATTAACCATGGAAATTGGTGAAAATATTTTGTCATGTTCAACACCTTGAACACGTTTTAAATCCTTTTCAACCATGGAAATTGGTGAAAATATTTTGTCATGTTCAACACCTTGAACATGTTTTAAATCCTTTTCAACCAATATGCCCTCATATTTTTGTAAAGTACCATCCATGTCGGTCTTCTTCCTAAAAACCCAATTGTACCATATGGGTTTTATCCCTTCAGGTGGATCCATCATGGTCATATTGTTGGTAAGGTATGCCCATAGAGCCAATCATGTGATGATTGACATGGCATATACCTTAAAGGATTTGATTAATACTTATAAAGGCAAGCTTCCAATTCATTTGTTTCACTCTGTTATGAGAAAATGAGGAGACAGAGTGAATGTCTAGAGAATAATATTACTCAATGACATATGTCTTCAAGTATTATCCTTGTGGAAATGAGACCATAGAGATGTTAAGAGTACATATACATATTCTCATTTATGTACCTAGTCAGTTGTTACTGTGGAAGGTAGATGGATACCAGTAACACATAAAACTTATGTGGGAGTTGGTTGAGGAATGAGTCTCACTATGTCATAAAATGGCAATATCAAACCAACCACACACATGCATGTTACGGAATAGTGTATCGAACAAACCCACTTTCAGAGTGATACATGGTTGTGGTGGTCACAGTCATCTCTCATAGTGAAGGTGGTGATTGTGATTCTTAGTCTTAAAATCACTACACTCGTCACATGTCGTTGGGTCTTCTATGACATCGTCAATTGTAGTTCTAAAACATGGGTTGGTATAACGGTGATGATTGGATGACTTTGACACATGGGGATAGACTGTGAGTTATAGATATGGGATTTTACCCTCCTATTAGAGTATGATATCATGGACACTTAATAAGTGAGATTGAGAAATGCATGTGCATGCACATGTGAATTGATATATGATATTGAGTTCACATTATCTCAGACAGACTGATCTTAGTTCAAGGAACATGGATTGAATGTTGAGAGCATGACCCTCCATGCCTTGAGTTCATCCTGGATATCAATGACAAAGGATTTATACAATCATTGCAATACCTTACATGAATTGTAGGTTGAAGTTGTTCTCCAACTTTGCATCCACTTGGGTAGAATTGATATGTGACTAGGCACCACTCTCTTCTCGTGATGTCATAAGCCAGTTATGGACATTCACTGCCAATGTGACATAGGGCCTATAGGGTCACACACATAAGAACTCATCTAGAAGAGAAGTTTGATCTTAAATGAAAATTGGATTGATTACTAAAGTGTTTAGGTATTCAATTCATGAAACATATCGATGAATTGGATGACTAACTAACAAATAACCATCTCACTGGGTGTTTGGACTAGCTAAGTTCTCCCCTTGAACTGACTGATTCAATGTGATTGAACTGACCAGTTCCTCTCAAATCACCGGACGGGTGTATGGGTGAGCGAGACGGGCATCTCGCCTGGGTTAGATGGCTTAGTTGGGCCGAACAAATATTCAAGATGTTTCTTAATAGTTTCGATTGCACATACTTGGAGTGCAAGTAAATTAATATCTGATATTAATTGGAATCGAAATCGCTAAATTTTTATACGATTGGGAAACTGCCAAACAACCATTTCATAGTGTGAGACAACCGTCTCGCGTACCAACAATTGTTTGGGTGTGCCATATGACTGTTTGGCAACTCGCATGATGCATACATTCAACTTGTTCTAGTCCCTTCCACTCTTGCACAATCCCATACAGACTGGGAACCTTGACCCTATCCTCACCTATCAAAGGAGGGGTATTGGGGGATTCCCAAGACACAATAAAAACAACTAAGAATCAGTTCCTTTGATAAATATTGTCCTCTCTAGTTTTAGTAATCAAGAGAGCCCAGGCAAGTCTTATCCAAAAGGAGGGATAGACAACGGGAGAGAACAACTAAGAAGTTGTTGTTGTGGGAGAGTAGGCTGGTGACTAGTACACCAACGATAGGTATAACTCCTTCTTGTCCGTTCTTGGTGAACAACATGAGTTCTAGATGGTTCGTGTTGACTGCTCTTGTTGTCGGAGTCCTTTGTCTCTTGCTCGAAGAGAAAATTCAACCTAAAATCTGTGGTGAGACCACAAGAGTCGCTACAGAGGTTGAGTAGGCAACAATTTGTGGTGAAGATTAGGAGTTGCAAAGCCACCGTCCAAGAGAAACTAGATAACAAATGTATTGAAGGGAGTTTTTGTCACTGGACTTGGTCTAGGACCATGTATAACTCATTAAACCATCCTTCCTATTTCATAGTAGTTGATGTGATCTTGCTCTTATGGGAATATGGAAAAATAATTTTTTTGTTTCCACTTCTATACTTTGTGCCGTATTTTGCGATAGTGGTATCAGAGCCACATCAATTTACTATGTTTTAGGAAGATCGATATGATCAGATTTTTGGTTTTATCATTTATTTATTGCATACAATGTGATTATTTAAATTTCTCTCATATGTACATCTGATCAAAAACCACATAATCCCAAACTAATATATATGATATGATATACATGCAATTTACATGTGTTGTCCTAAAAGCAGTTTTGATGGTGAATGTGTAGCGTAGTTATGGACAATACCCAATACTTGTGTCTGGTTGGATGGTTTGGTTCTTTTTTATCTTTGTCTTCCCACCAAGACTCTACCTCCCTCTTCCCAATGTAAAGTTAATGCTTTCCTATCTTTTCTCCCCTCGAGTGTAACTGGAGGTTTCTGTTATTTAATGGAATAAAGTAGCAATAAGATAGTTTCTTTTCTTACAATGATTTTGAAGATGTTCATCTCTGGTTGAGATGACCAGTTCGTAAGATGATTTGACCTTCTGAGACGAGTAAGGAGGTCAGAGTGATGGAACTAGAGGATCGCCTAGTGGACCCAACTAACCATTTGGAAGGAGTCCAAACATCAGTTGGATAAGAGGCCAGACATCCATCCCAGAAAGTGTTGGTATGTATTCCCTGAGAGACAATCATGAGATGATTGGTGGGATACATTAAGATTGATTTGATAAAGATCAAAGGAAAGCTTCCAATTCTTTCTGGTTCAGTCATATGAGATAGTGATAGAACAGATTGAATGTCTAGAGAATGACAGTACTCAATGACGTATGCTTTCAGGTTAAGGACCTGAACGATGAGATCATACACATGCTAAGAGTTTGTACATTCTTGTTATGTCCCTAGTCAGATGTCATTGTGGAAGGTAGATAGACAACAATGACACACAAGACTAGATTGTGGTGTTAGTTGATGATAGAATCTCATTAGTCATGATATGGAGATATCAAACCAAACACATAGGTACTTGTTAGAGAACAAGTTTACCGGACAGACCCACTGTGAGTTTGACACATGGAACCATGACATGGTAGTCACAGTCAGTTCTCACAGTGATGGTGGTGAGTGTGATTCTTTGACCTAAAATCACTACACTCAACACATGTGATTGGGTACACTTTGACATCATCAAACGCAGTCCTGAAACATGGGTTGTTATAAAGGTGATGATTGGGTGGCTTTGACACATGGGGCTTTTGAGGGGTGAGTGATAGATATGGGATTTGTCCCTCCTGAAGGAGTTTGATATCCATGTCCACTTGATGAGTAGGATTGAGATAGGCATGTGCACACATGTGTGAATCAGTATATGATATTGATGTCATACATATATCCTCCAATCTACTCTAAGATCAAGAAAGTGAATGAGCGTTGAAAGGATGACTGTTCCATTCCTTGAGTTTGTTCGGGATATCAGTGACAAAGGAATTATACATTCGCTGTAACACCATTCATGAATTGTAGGATTGAAAGTTGTTCTTCAACTTTCTATTCCACTTGGGTAGCACTGATGTGCGACTAGGCACTGCTCTTTTCTTGTGAAGTCATAAGTGTTATGGACTTTCACTGGCAACGTGAAATGGACCTATAGGGTCACACACATAGGATTTAACCTGGAAGAGGAGTTTTTCCACAAATGATGTTTCGATTGATTACTAAAGGAGTTTAGTAGTTCATTTAAACACTCAATTAATTGATAGCTCAAAATCATAGTGTTCAAGGTGTTGGACCAATTGATTGGAGTATCAGATTTATTGAAACTGTGATTGACTGATTTGCACAAGTCTGCTGCTCCAACCGATCAGCGCATGAGATGAACCGATCGGCTCAGGTTGGTGAACCGATCGTCTCAACTGGTGAGATGATCGACTCATGTGCAATGAACCAATCGGTTCAAATGGTGAACTGGTTGGCTCATGTGACCAACAGAGATCGTTTCGAAAGTCGATTTTGCAAATACAATTTGTTTCACTTGTACAAATTTGATTTGGACAAGGATTAATATTTGATTAATCAGAGACAAATTTGAAAGTCAATTTGAGTTGGATCAGGACTACAAACTGATCGGCTCAGAAGTGAATCGATCATCTCAGGAGTCCCAACTGATCGGTTGAGGTTGAACCGATTGGCTCAACTCCCCAACCGACCGTTTCATGTATGAAACGATCGGTTCAGGTGGCGCAAGTTGCTTGTTTTGTGAAAAATCTCGAACCCTTCCACTCCTTCTTTAATCCCACATTGCTTGAGGCAGAGAACCCTGTCCCATGACCCTCCTATATATATAGGGGTAGTGGGGGCTTCTCAGAACAACTCAGTGCACCAGTTACTCTACAAAGTTGTCGTTCTCTCTGGTTTTGGTAACCGAGAGAGAGCCTGAGCAAGTGCTACCTGATAAGGGAGGCACATCAAGGGAAAGACAATTGCAGAAAGCGACTGGTGGTAGGAGAGTGTGTCGGTGACTAGTACGCTGACAGGAGGGTACAAATCCTTCATATTCCTTGTGGGACAAGGAGATTAGAGTTCCAGGTTGTCTGTGTGGACTACTACAGAGGCGGGAGACTTCTGCCGCTCGGAGGAAAGTTGTCAATCCCGACAGTTCTGGTGAGACCAGGAGATGCCAGTCCTGGTGCGACCAGGAGCTGCATAGACACCGTCCAAGACCGGAGGTGAAGACTACGCAAGCCGCGAGGTAGCATTGCCGAGCAAGCCTTCGGACAAGGTATGCCTCTACAAACCATCCTTCCTATTGTATAGACATTGACGCGTTTCCTTTGTTCTGGGTTTGGGAGGAGAAAAATTTTTTATTTTCGCTGCCTTCTCTACCTCCCCTAAAACCCAACAGTGTTATCAGAGCCACGTCCGCTGCTCTATGCTTTAGGATTATCGATGTGATCAATTTTGGTTTGTCGCCTTTATTTATTGCATACGATGCGAATAAAATTGGCTTTATGTATGTCCAATCCTAAATCCACAAATCCCAAATACATATATGATATGTAATATTAATGCACTTGATACACGTCACCCTTAAACGAGTTTTGTGGTGGATGTATAGCGTGGTTATGGCCAATAAACCTTATATGTGTGTGCTTAGTTGTATGTGGTTTCTTGCATCTAGGTCTGTGCACCGATTTCCTATCTCCTATTCCTGATGTAACTCCAAATAATTTGAGATTTCTTTCCTATCTTTGCTCCCTCTGAATGTAACTCGGGGTTTCCCTTTTTAAATGTAAAATAGGATAGATATTTTATTTCCTGCTATGTCAAAGAACGGAGGATATCTAACGACGAATGAGATGATCGATTCAAGGCGTGAACCGATCGGTTGGAAATCCAGATGACCGATTCGAGGAGTGAGATGATCGGGTGGCGTCCATGAGGAGATGCACGATGACCAAGCAAACCGATCGGTTGGAGGAGCCAATCGATCGGCTGGTGGAACCCAGACGACCGGCCAGGGCAAGCAGGTCATTCATGTGATGAGTTGATCTACTCAGATGGCTATAGCACTTCATCATGGATAGGTTGCATGTGATGTAGACCTAGATGACCGTGATTCCTATTGGCTCGAGGAATCACATTAGGATGGCCATGATCATCGCTTTTATCTTTTCGCATGTTTTCTATGGGATATAGCATGTATATGATACGTACTATATATTGTGGTGATTGGATATGTATGTGTACATATAAAACCAAATCCCTCATTAAATATTAAAGTTTTAGATGCCTTCTAAATGCGACACACATGAAAAGCTTGATCGGCCAAGTGTGGGCACCCCCTAGCATGGTGCACCGTCTATCTCGACGAAGTGTGAAGGATGAATATGTGGGTCTGCCCTAGCAGGGTGCATATTCGTCGTGTTGGCTTTGGGTTTGACTTAACAAGGTGACCTAGATAGGATCTAGCACCTTGAGGCATGGAGGTGTTCATGGGAGTTGCATATGACATCTTTCAAGAGTTGCATATGATGCAATTGGCAAAAGTTGCCTACCTGGAAGATCTAAGTTATGGGTGACAGCCCTAGCTGGTCCATGACTTAGAGGATTTCAGGATCTTGCCCACTAGAAGATTGTACACTGCAATATTACGAATTGATGGTGAGGGCTATCAATTTGAACAAAATAGTGGGAGCGATAATTAATTAAAGTCCTAATTATATCGTCAAACTTTTCAAATCAATCAAATAAGTCAAAATTGAGTTTTGGACTAAATTACATATATTTCCTTTTGTAGTTCAAATGACAACAAACAACAATCACTTTTCATTGTGATCGGTCCTTCAAAAGGACAAGCTAAATGGGACTAACTTCCACGACTGGTTTAGGACATCGAGAATTATTCTGACTTAAGAGAGAAAGCTTTATGTCCTGGATACTCCAGTTCCAAAGGAACCTACTCCTACCACACCAAAGGAAGAAAGGGATGCTTATAAGAAGCATTCTGATGATGCCATTGATGGAAAGTTCTTGATGTTGTGTTCCATGAACCACGAGTTACAGAGACAACATGAGAACATGGGTGTCATTGAGATGATTCATCATCTCAAGAACATGTATGAAGATCAAGCACAGTAAGAGAGATATGATGTCTCCAGGGCACTATTCAAGTGCGTCATGACAGAAGGAGATCCAGTTGGTCCTCACACACTCAAGATGATTGGGTATGTGGAGAACCTGATGAGACTGGGATTTCCCCTGAGCCAAGAGTTGGCTACTGACATGATACTACAATCGTTTCCAGAATCCTACAGTTAGTTTGTGATGAACTACAACATGAACAACTTTGACAAGTCGTTGGGCATGTTGAGGACAGCCAAGACACAGATGAAGAAGGACAAGCTTAACTCTTTGATGATGATCAACAGCAAGAAAGGAAAGTCCAAGCGTAAGGGCAAGGGCAAAGCTAAGAAGGGTTCTGATGCTAGCCAGGAGCCCAAGGCGTCTTCAGCTCTCAAGGACAAGGGAGGCGTGACCAAGAGAGGCAATTGCCATCATTGTCAAAAACCAGGACATTGTAAAAGGAATTGTCCACTCTATCTAGAAGAACTAAAAAAGGAGGTGACATATGTCTCCACCTTAAGGTGTCATGAAATAAACTTGTAACATTTTTTAGGTATATGATACCAAGATATAAAATGTAAAGCACTCAATAAATGGGGTAAGTGTTTTCACCATAGATAGGAGTACTTTAGTTTATTTTCAGCCTTAAAGGCATGTAATAGAGTTATGAACTGCTATTTCATATTTTCCAATAGATAGAAACACTTTATTTTTGCATATTGTATGACAATGATAGAAATTAATAAAGTTGATGTTTCAATCTCAAAAGATATGATCTTTATGGAAATGCCTTGTTTATCTTGTGGTACTTGGTATGCATAAGATAATATGATACCTAAAAGTTATTGACAACTCAAACAATCAAATTAACATTATCATGAGAAATTCATTTATAGTTTCCATATGATGGATAAGCTAGACTCTTTTTGTTAGAGAACCAGTAAGAGACATGCATCTCTTAGATGTGATTAATCAATCTTTACTAGTGGTAGTAGGAAAATGATTATCCTATTAGGTATAATACATGTGATGTATTTACATACCTATTGGAGTTAATGCTAATACTTCAAACGGTGTTTAGAGAAATACCAATATGAATATCTTGAAGTGTTCAAGAATATCATAGATGAAGTATGAATTTGGTAAAGTGTTAATTCTTGATGAGATCAATGAATGAAATACTTGGACCAAATGTTTGAGAACCTTATGAGTGATTATGATAGTGTATCATAGTGAACTCATGATTAAGGCATGGTGATGGATAAATCAAAAGGTGTCATACTCTAAGGAGTTAGAGGATGATTATCAAATAACTAAATTCTTCTTAAATAAAGAATACCCCACACTAATAAAGGACATTAAGAATCACAAAGAGTTGTGAGTTCTTATGTCCTTGATAGATACACCTCAATTATCTATTGTTGGCTAAATGGACATTTGTAGATCCCTTTGTTTTGATAATGACAAACATTTCATTCTTGTTAATCTAATGTGCTACTTGAGTGTTGCAGGAATAAGGTGGATGACAAAGCAATTAGGGAAATCCATATGCTTACATATTTATATTTTCATGAAATGTAATTGCTTTGTAAAAACTTGTACAAATATATAATGTACAAGTACTTAGATTTCATGTAAATCAAGCGTTAGATTCTCCCTAGCTAAACATCACATTTAGATAGGTCATCCCCTTCAAATAAGTGTCACATATGCACACTCATACACACACTTAGTGCTTTAATTGAAAAATTGAAACAGGGTCAATCTCGATCGACTAACTCCTCGACCGAGACACTTTCGGTCGACAATCTTCTCGACTGAGAAAGACCCAAGTAGCCGTTAGACACATCTGACAAGGTAGTTGGCAGTTGGAGATAAACGTTGCAAAACACTTGATTCAGAGAGCCTGTCGGTCGACAAAAGTTCGACCGCGTAGGTGTCTCGGTCGACCATTTCTCGACCGAGATGGACTCTGACAGCAACTGCAGAATTAATTAATTAGCCTTTGCTAAAGCAACAAACTTGTACCTAACGGCTAGTTAAGCACTTAGAAACCCCTAGAAGGTGTCTAGAATGTCCTTAAGCACTTGTAGGACATTCCTATAAATAGGACATGCCTTAGGACACCTAAACTCACTTGTTACACTTAAGAAATCTTTGAGCATACTTTGAGCAACCTGTTTGTGAGCAATTTGAGCATAGTGACAATTGGCTACTTCTTCTCTTAGCTCAAAATTCGTGTCCTATAGGCTAGCATCTCCTATCCACTGCAATTACATTTCCATACACTTTGGTTAGGAGATCTACACGCTTGATCTAGGCAAATCAAGCCTTGTGCTACAAAAGGATAAGTTGTAATTTCTATTTTCTTACTTGTTCTCTATTGTTGTTTGTACTCTCCTTGCTACTCCTAGGTTGGAGGCTGCGGATTGGAGAGGTTGAAGATCTTCTTGGTGAAGAAGGGGACCTTGAGCTACTTCAAGAAGGTTGGTGCAACGGGAGGTTACTTCTAGAGAGGAAGGCTACTTCAAGGGGGAGCTTGGAGTTACTTCAAGAAGGCTACCTCAAGTTGGTGCATCTACTTCAAGTGAAGGCTGTTCAAGGGGTGTAAAGAAAGTATTGTATTTTGTGTAAATCCTTGTGAAGGTAATAAAATTAATACTTTCAAAATCCCAGTTGGGTAAGCAACCGGGTAGTGGACTGACAACTTTAGTATTTGCTAAAGTTGGAACCACTCTAAACACCTGTCTCCTTCTTCCATTCTTCATTTGTGGTTGTTTGAGTTAAATAATTGCTAAAATATTTAAAAACTCTATTCACCCCCCCTCTAGTGTTTTTTCAATTGGTATCAGAGCAGGCTTCAAGGAACCTATACAAGGTCTTGAAGAATGGGTGACGGGGTTCTTAACAACCTTAACCTTGAAGGAATACTTGTTGCTAGACCTCCGGCATTTGATGGAACAAACTACACATATGGGAAGAGAAGGATGCAGTTCTACTTCCAAGGCATCAATTGGGACTTATGGAGGATGGTGTCAACCCCATACGAGCTTCCTCAAACACAATATGCAGAGTGGGATGCAAACACGGTAAAGTTGGCTCAAATGAATGCCAAAGCTGTAAGCATTTTATATTGTTCAATTTCTGTAGGAGAATTTAATAGGATATCAAACTGTGACACAGCCTATGACATCTGGCATAGACTGTCCATAACTTATGAAGGTACAGTTCAAGTCAAGAATTCTAAGATTAGCATGTTTAAACAAAAGTTTGAACACTTCCGTATGGATCCAAATGAATCTATTAGTGAAATGTTTGCAAAATTCTCTTCTATTGTTAATGTTTTAAATGCCCTATGAATAACTGTTCTTGAAGAAGATCAGGTATCAAAAATCCTTTGATCACTTCCTCCTAAATATAAGCCAAAGGTGACAGCCATTGAAGAAGCTAATGACCTCACTAGGCTGAAAATGGAGCAACTCATTGGCAATCTAGAAGCTCATGAAGCAACCCTAGAAGAGGAAGAAAGAAGAGAACGTGAACTTCAGCAAGGAAAGAAGAAGGATGTGGCTCTAAAAGCTTCAAAGATAATCACACCAGAAAGTGAGGAGTCAAGTGAAGAAGAAGGAGAAGAAGCATTGATTGTCAATGGTAAGAAATATAGAAGATTTAAATCTAACAAAATTTCTAGTTCTTCTTCTTCTCCTCCTAGGTGCTTTGAGTGTGGAAAGAAAGGACATTTCAAAAATGAATGTCCTAAAGCAAAGAAAGGAAAGAAAAGCTCACACAAGAAGAGAGGAGAAAAAGCCTATAAAGCTGCATGGGACGAGTCAAGTGAAAGTGAAAGCGGAGAAGAAAAGGTGGAATGTCTAATGGCAAGTGAAGATGATGAAGACTCTCAAGAGGTAAGCCTACTTGATCTTCCTAAAGAAGAGTTAATTACTAGTTTACGAGAAACTCGTGATAAATATGTTGATGTCAAGAAGAAACTAAAGAAGGTTATCAAAACAAATGATGAGCTATATGCTAAATTAAATGATCTCTCTTCTGAAAAGAACAACATTGATCTTGAAAATTTGTCTTTAAAAACATCTCTAAATGATTGCACTAACAAGCTACTCACTCTAGAAACAAATGTTGATCTTCTCTCTCAAGAAAAGACTGAATTGTTAGCTAAACTAAAAGATTTTCAGACTCAACCAATTTTGTGTAACCATCTAGACTATGACAATGTTGTAAAAGAAAGAGACTCCCTATTATTTGATTTAGATCAAGCTAGAAAAGATTTACACAAGAAGATGGATGATATTGCTAAGCTACAAAGAAACCTAGATGAGTTAAGAAGAAAAGATATCCTTGACAACATCCTAAAAGCCTCCTCTAGTTTCAATGGAAGAAAAGGTTTGGGATATGATCCAAAGAAAAATCAACCCAAAAGAACTCGGACTATGTTTGTACCTAAGAATACAATTCCTAGAAAGAGAAATGAAGTTGACTCTATTACTTGTCATTTTTGTCTTGGACATTATTCATTTTCATGCCCGTATAAGACCAAGGATTCCTACTTAGTTTGGGTCCCAAAATCCCAAGCTTAGTAGAGTAGCATGCAATTCGGTTGAGATATGATCAAATGCTTAATTTTGCAATTCATATTGTATTATCTCAACTTAATAAAAGGTTTTATGCATTGTAATAATTTTTTGAACTGCTGTACTGAAACAGAAACTTAGTCGGTCGAAGTATTGTCGACTGAAAATATAATCGGTCGAACTTTTGCCGACCGACCAGATGCCTGTGACAAATCAAAATCAAACAGCAACTATTTCGGTCGAAAATTAGTCGACCGAGAAAGATGTCGGTCGAACAATTGTCAACCGACTGAAGTTCTGAATCAGAATTTTTATACAGTCTCTACTTAAATGCTTCTAACCATATCGGACCATCACATGGGTACCAAAACCTACATTCTAATGCAGGATTGGGTGGTTGACAGTGGATGTTCCAAACACATGACCGGAAACACGGATGCATTTCAAACCTTTGAAGAAAAGAAGAGTGGAACAGTCACTTTTGGAGATAACGGTAAAGGTAAAATTGTTGGAATAGGTAACATTGGTACAAACCTCGAAATAAAGAATGTTCTACTTGTTGATGGTTTTCATCATAACTTAATAAGTGTGAGTCAATTATGTGATAGTGGTTATGATGTTTTATTTAACAAAACCTGCTGCAAATTATTAATAGAAAACACTACAAATGTTGTCTATGAAGGAAAAAGAGTTGGAAATCTTTATATCCTTAGACCTAACTCTATGAAATCTGTAGTAGGAAAATGCTTGCTTGCAAATGAAAATACTTTACAATTATGGCATAAAAAGCTAGGACATGCTAGTTCACATGTTATCAAAATGTTAGTGAAATATGATCTTGTTCGTGGTTTGCCTACTTTATCCTTTGATCAAGTTGAAAATTGTGAACCATGTACATTAGGAAAGCAAACAAAAACCCCTTTTAAACCAAAACATGAACTTAGTACCAGTAGATCTTTAGAATTAATTCACATGGATTTATTTGGACCTATGAGGACACAATCTATCGGTGGCAAAAGATATTATTTTGTTATTGTTGATGATTATAGTAGATATACATGGGTACATTTTATTGCAGCCAAAGATGATACTATTCATGCTTTTATAAAATTTTTCTCTATGATTGAAAATCTATTACAAAGCAAAATATGTACCATTAGAAGTGATCATCGTGGAGAATTTGAAAATCATGTATTTGAAGAATTTTGCACATCTCAAGGGTACACTCACAACTTTTCTGCTCCACGCACTCCACAACAAAATGGTATAGTTGAAAGGAAAAATCGATCACTACAAGAAATGGTTAGAACTATGATGCTCGAACATAACACACCCAAAAACTTTTGGGCTGAAGCTGTAAACACCGCATGCTATGTGTTAAATAGAGTAACCGTTCACTCTCATTTGAAGAAAACTCCGTATGAAATAATACATTCTAAGAAACCTAGAGTTGACTATTTTCATACCTTTAGATCTACATGTTATATCTTAAATACCAAAGATGATAGAGATAAGTTTGATTCTAAATCACACAAAGCATTCTTTTTGGGATAATCTACCTCTATCAAAGAATTTAGAGTCTATAACACTATCTCTAGAAAAGTTGAGGAATCTATTCATGTCTCTTTTCATGAAGAGTCAAAATCAGAAAATCTAGAAATAATTGATCTTACTAATCAATTCGAAAACCTAAACATACCAAATGATAGTGAGAAAGATACTACAAACAATAACCAAGCTGAAACACAACCTATACCTAGACGTATTAAGGATCATCCTCAAGAATTAATTATTGGAAATCCAAATGATAAAGTAAAAACTCGGTCTTCCTTTAAGGATGTTGCAAACATGGCCTTTGTTTCTATCATTGAACCTAAGAAGATATCTGAAGCTCTTAAAGATGATTATTGGATAATAGCAATGCAAGAAGAACTAAACCAATTCACTAAAAATGATGTATGGGATTTAGTTCCTAAACCACAAGATAAAACCATCATTGGAACTAAATGGGTTTTTAGGAATAAACTAAATGAGGCAGGAGAAGTAATAAGAAATAAAGCTCGGTTAGTAGCACAAGGATATAATCAACAAGAAGGAATAGATTTTGATGAAACGTATGCACCAGTAGCTAGACTTGAAGCTATAAGAATGTTACTAGCTATTGCTGCACATAAAAACATCAAACTCTACCAAATGGATGTAAAAAGTGCATTTCTAAACGGAATCATTCAAGAAGAAGTATATGTTGCCCAACCACCCGGTTTTGAAATACCGGAAAAAGGTGACTATGTTTATAAACTTAAGAAAGCACTTTATGGTTTAAAACAAGCACCTAGGAACTGGTATGAAAGGCTCAAGACATATCTTTTTGAAAATGGTTTTTCTATTGGAAATTCTGATTCTACTTTATTTTTCAAAACATATACATCTGATTTCCTAGTTGTGCAAATATATGTTGATGACATTATTTTTGGAGCTTCTAATGAATCGTTGTGCACACAATTCAGTGACATTATGCAAAAAGAATTTGAAATGAGCCTCATGGGTGAACTAACTTTCTTTCTTGGTTTCCAAATTAAACAAACGCCTGCTGGAATTTTTATAAGCCAAGAAAATTATACTAAAGAACTCTTAAAACGTTTTGGGATGGATCAGTGCAAACATGCTACTACTCCTATGGCCACCTCTATAAAAATTGATAAGGATGAAAATGGGGAACCAATTGATGATTCCTTATATAGAGCCATGATTGGTAGTTTGCTTTACTTAACTACTTCTCGACCGGACATCATGTTTTCTGTCGGTCTTTGTGCTCGATTTCAATCACAACCTATGTACTCTCATTTTCAAGCAGTTAAACGAATTCTTCGATACTTAGCCGATACTACATGTTTTGGTTTATGGTATCCAAAAGAACAATCCTTGGATTTTAAAGCTTATACTGATGCAGATTATGCTGGTTGTCGACTTGATCGCAAGAGCACTAGTGGTGTCTGTTTCCTTTTAGGGAGAGCTTTAGTATCTTGGTTTAGCAAGAAACAAAACACGGTTGCCCTCTCTACAACTAAAGCTGAATATATGGCAGCCGGATCTTGTTGTGCTCAAGTACTTTATATGCAACAAGTGTTAAATGATTATGGTTTTACTCTTTCATCTACGCCTATCTTTTGTGACAACACGAGCGCTATAAACTTAGCACATAATCCTATTTTACACAGCCGAGCTAAACATATTGAAATCCGTCATCACTTTTTAAGGGATCATATCTCCAAGAATCATGTTTCTCTTCATCATGTTGATACGGAAGATCAATTGGCTGATATTTTTACAAAACCGCTTCTACTAGACCAATTTAACAAAATTAGGAAGCAATTGCTTATCACTCCTTTGGAAGATGTTTTCTTTGATATTTGTGCTTCTTAAAAATAACTTTTACTTATATCATTTTGGCTTTTAATGGACATTTTTTTAAGGGGGAGTTTTTATTCTTAAACGGATATCTTTTTGAAATGACAAAGGGGGAGAAATAAATATAAAACTTAGTATTTGTGCAAAACTCAATCAATGAGTTTCATAAACTCTTGGCTTTACATTGAAAGTTGCTATATTCCCTAAAGGATTGGATTTCATGTTCCATAATTCATGGAGAATAATAAGCACACATTTTATAAACAAGAGAAGAAATTTACAAAGGTAATCTTCAGGTATGAAACTCACATGTTTTATACTTTCTTATTTTATATGTAGGAAATGTTTGTCATCTTCAAAAAGGGGGAGATTGTTGGCTAAATGGACATTTGTAGATCCCTTTGTTTTGATAATGAAAAACATTTCATTATTGTTAATCTAACATGCTACTTGAGTGTTGCAGGAATAAGGTGGATGACAAAGCAATTAGGGAAATCCATATGCTTACATATTTATATTTTCATGAAATGTAATCGCTTTGTAAAAACTTGTACAAATATATAATGTACAAGTACTTAGATTTCATGTAAATCAAGTGTTAGATTCTCCCTAGCTAAACATCACATTTAGATAGGTCATCCCCTTCAAATAAGTGTCACATATGCACACTCATACACACACTTAGTGCTTTAATTGAAAAATTGAAACAGGGTCAATCTCGGTCGACTAACTCCTCGACCGAGACACTTTCGGTCGACAATCTTCTCGACCGAGAAAGACCCAAGTAGCTGTTAGATACATCTGACAAGGTAGTTGGCAGTTGGAGATAAACGTTGCAAAACACTTGATTCAGAGAGCATGTCGGTCGACAAAAGTTCGACCGAGTAGGTGTCTCGGTCGACCATTTCTCGACCGAGATGGACTCTGACAGCAACTGCAGAATTAATTAATTAGCCGTTACTAAAGCAACAAACTTGTACCTAACAGCTAGTTAAGCACTTAGAAACCCCTAGAAGGTGTCTAGAACGTCCTTAAGCACTTGTAGGACATTCCTATAAATAGGACATGCCTTAGGACACCTAAACTCACTTGTTACACTTAAGAAATCTTTGAGCATACTTTGAGCAACCTGTTTGTGAGCAATTTGAGCATAGTGACAATTGGCTACTTCTTCTCTTAGCTCAAAATTCGTGTCCTATAGGCTAGCATCTCCTATCCACTGCAATTACATTTCCATACACTTTGGTTAGGAGATCTACACGCTTGATCTAGACAAATCAAGCCTTGTGCTACAAAAGGATAAGTTGTAATTTCATTTTCTTACTTGTTCTCTATTGTTGTTTGTACTCTCCTTGCTACTCCTAGGTTGGAGGTTGTGGATTGGAGAGGTTGAAGATCTTCTTGGTGAAGAAGGGGACCTTGAGCTACTTCAAGAAGGTTGGTGCAACGGGAGGTTACTTCTAGAGAGTAAGGCTACTTCAAGGGGGAGCTTGGAGTTACTTCAAGAAGGCTACCTCAAGTTGGTGCATCTACTTCAAGTGAAGGCTGTTCAAGGGGTGTAAAGAAAGTATTGTATTTTGTGTAAATCCTTGTGAAGGTAATAAAATTAATACTTTCAAAATCCCGGTTGGGTAAGCAACCGGGTAGTGGACTGACAACTTTAGTATTTGCTAAAGTTGGAACCACTCTAAACACCTGTCTCCTTCTTCCATTCTTCATTTGTGGTTGTTTGAGTTAAATAATTGCTAAAATATTTAAAAACTCTATTCACCCCCCTCTAGTGTTTTTTCATCTATGTGATGAGTTGGCCATGTGATGAGTCAACTGTCTAGATGAATATGAGGAACCGGATTTTGAGTTATGGTTTATGACCATTACATCCTAAATGACTTCCATGTAAACCATAAGGTATGACCTTGATGGTAGCACCCATTGGGATGAAATCCATAAGTGTGAATGAGTCTTAAGTGTTAAGACACATGGATAACATTTTGAAAAGGATGATGCTTGTTAATTGCAACTTAATGACTAAGAGATTTGGCATATGCATACTGAAACCACATTCCTATAACAAGGATGTGTACGTGACACAACCTATAAGATTTATGAATCTATTAATGCAAATGAAGTCTATAAGTTACAATGGACTAATCAATGTGATTGATTGAGTATAAGCAACTCAGAACTGTGATATTTACCTTGATGATATAGTCAAAGGGTTTGACTGATATGTCAAAGACAAAGAGAGATTTGTGATTTAGTGGGAGAGTGTTCACATTCCACATGTTGATGTGAAATAGAAATGTTCTAGAATGGAAATCCAAAGTGGAAATTATCTTTCAAGGAAGATAGAGATGTTTCCTATGTGATTGGAATAGAGATCTATAGAGATAGTTCTCAAAAACCTCTTGACCTGAAAAGAGAAAGCATACATTGGCAATCTATACTGAAGGGTTCAGTGTGCATAGATTAAGTGGGAGAAAACTTGTCCATGTTACATGGAGTTAGTATCCTAAGGCCAAGTGTCTGATTCTTATGAAGAATTGGAACACTAAGAATAGATATGGATCTATCATGTATGTAATCATCCCATTATCTTGCGTGTATGGACACAGCAAGAACAAAACACATTTATCATCTTGTATGTAGGACATGACAATATGATATGCTCATCCTGATAAATCGTATGTGGGACATGATGAGTGGATGTATGTCTAGTTCCAGTAAGGGTTACTGGAATACCATGAGAACCTGATAAGTACTTTAGAAGTACTAGTTCTATGGAAATAAGGAAGGGTTCATTGTAAAGAGTTACATTGATGCTAACTTCCGAAAAGGACACAAAATTAATCGCAATATATATATATGGGATACATATAAAAGTAAATGTTTGTTAATTGGAAATGTTCCAATAAAGATGTTTAAAAAGAAAAGCCGAGTGTCCGTGTGTTAGAGAACAACAGTGGCTACTATATGGATCTGGAAGTTCAGGACATGAGCTTATAGTTATTCCGATCTTTGATGATAAGTAAGGAGTACTTGGTCATGCAATGTGGCTAAAGGTTAGCAAATGAATACTAGATCACATATTACGGCAACTCCATCTCATACGTGTGATGTACAACGAAGAGATGAGAGACATGCAATAAATACCGACTTTGGCAAGGTGTTTCCATAACTCACTATGTTAGCATTAGAGCGCAGTAACATGTGGGACATGTTTGAAGATCACTATGAATACAATTCAAGGGTGATTGGCTCGCAGTGCAAGTGGGAGTCTATTGGTATGTATGCCCTGAGAGCCAATCATGAGATGATTGGCTGGATACATTAAGATTGATTTGATAAAGATCAAAGGCAAGCTTCCAATTCTTTCTGGTTCAGTCATATGAGATAGTGATAGAACAGATTGAATGTCTAGAGAATGACAGTACTCAATGACGTATGCTTTCAGGTCAAGGACCTGAACGATGAGATCATATGGATGCTAAGAGTTTGTACATTCTTGTTATGTCCCTAGTCAGATGTCATTGTGGAAGGTAGATAGACAAAAATGACACACAAGACTAGATTGTGGTGTTGGTTGATGATAGAATCTCATTATTCATGATATGGAGATATCAAACCAAACACATAGGTACTTGTTAGAGAACAAGTTTACCGGACAGACCCACCGTGAGTTTGACACATGGAACCATGACATGGTAGTCACAGTCAGTTCTCACAGTGATGGTGGTGAGTGTGATTCTTTGACCTGAAATCACTACACTCAACACATGTGATTGGGTACACTTTGACATCATCAAACACATTCCTGAAACATGGGTTGTTATAAAGGTGATGATTGGGTGGCTTTGACACATGGGGCTTTTGAGGGGTGAGTGATAGATATGGGATTTTTCCCTCCTGAGGGAGTTTGATATCCATGGCCACTTGATGAGTAGGATTGAGATAGGCATGTGCATGCATGTGTGAATTAGTATATGATATTGATGTCATACATATCTCCTCCAATCAACTCTGAGATCAAGAAAGTGAGTGAGCGTTGAAAGGATGATTGGTCCATGCCTTGAGTTCGTTCGGGATATTAGTGACAAAGGAATTATACATTCGTTGTAACACCATTCACAGATTGTAGGATTGAAAGTTGTTCTCCAACTTTCTATTTCACTTGGGTAGCACTGATGTGCGACTAGGCACCACTCTTTGCTTGTGAAGTCATAAGTGTTATGGACTTTCACTGCCAACGTGAAATGGACCTGCAGGGTCACACACATAGGATTTAACCTGGAAGAGGAGTTTTTCCACAAATGATGTTTAGATTGATTACTAAAGGAGTTTAGTAGTTCAATTAAACACTCAATTAATTGATAGCTCAAAATCATAGTGTTCAAGGTGTTAGACTGATTGATTGGAGTATCAGATTGATTGAAACTGTGATTGACTGATTTGCACAAGTCTGCTTCTCCAACCGATCGGCTCATGAGATGAACTGATCGGCTCAGGTTGGTGAACCGATTGGCTCAACTGGTGAGACGATCAGATCATGTGCAATGAACTGATCGGTTCCGGTCCACTCATGTGACCAACAGAGATTGTTTGGAAAGTCAATTTTGCAAATACAATTTGTTTCACTTGTACAAATTCAATTTGGACAAGGATTAATATTTGATTAATCAGAGACAAATTTGAAAGTCAATTTGAGTTGGATCAAGACCACGAACCGATCGGCTCAGAAGTGAACCGATCGGCTCAGGGGTCCCAACCAATCGGTTGAGGATGAACCGATCGGCTCAACTCCCCAACCGATCATTTCATGTATGAAATGATCGGTTCAGGTGGTGCAAGTTGCTTGTTTTGTGGAAAATCCCAAACCCTTCCACTCCTACATTAATCCCACATTGCCCGGCGTAGAGAACCATGTCCCATGACCCTCCTATATATATAGGGGTACTGGGGGCTTCTCAGAACAACTCAGTGCACCAGTTGCTCTACAAAGTTGTCGTTCTCTCTGGTTTTGGTAACCAAGAGAGAACTCGAGCAAGTGCTACCCAATAAGGGAGGCACAACAAGAAAAATACAACTGCAGAAAGCGACTGGTGGCAGGAGAGTGTGTCGGTGACTAGTACATCAACAGGAGGGTGCGACTCCTTCCGATTCCTTGTGGGACAGGGAGATCGGAGTTCCAGGTGGTCCGTGTGGACTACTACAGAGGCGAGAGACTTCTGCCGCTCAGAGGACAGTTGTCAATCCTGACAGTCCCAGTGAGACCAGGAGGTGCCAATCTCTATGAGACTAGGAGCTGCGCAGACACCATACAAGACCGGAGGTGAAGACCGTGCAAGCCGCGAGGTAATGTCGTCGAGCAAGCCTTGGGACAAGGTATGCCTCTACAAACCATCCTTCCTATTGTATAGACATTGACACGTTTCCATTGTTTTGGGTTTGGGAGGAGAAAATTTTTGTTTCTGCTGCCTTCTATGTCTCCCCTAAAACCCAACAGAAAGCCCATTCGATCATTTGGAAGGAGTCCAAACATCAGTTAGATAGTTTGGCTAACCAATCAGCTAATAGGCGAGACGACATGTTCAAGGGTTGAATAGATCTACCCAAATGGCAAGCACATGTCTACACCAATAACTTGTTCATACATGTGATGTGATGATTGACCTAGGTGGTAGTAATTCCTTGTGTCTCCAAGTAATTACAAGTATACATAGCCATAACTATTGCTTTTTGTTTATATTAAATATTTACATTGTGGGATATAGCATGTATATGATACTACTATATATGTGGTGATTGGATACAATATATGTATATATATGTATGATATATATAAAATCCTACAATCAAACATATTATATCTGAGATGCTTTATAATAGCAATGCACATGAAAAACATGTTCGTCTAAGTGTGGGTTACGCTAAATCATGGTGCACTGTTTGATAGTAATGTAGGTTCTACCATAGAGGGGTGCATTACTATCGTATTGGATATTGGGTCAAGCTTAACTGGTGACTTTCAGAGCGTCCAGGCCCAAAAGCATAAAGATGATTATGGAAAAGAGTTGTGCATATTGTCTATCAATAGTTGGATATGATGCAATTGGTCAAAGTTGCCTACCTTGATGATTGACTATGTATGTTGATGTTGGTTGGGTCATAGTTGAATTATCTTGGATCTTGTCTCATTAAAAAATGGTTTGTTGTAGTTTTCCATATTGATATTTTAGGGTTATCAATTTGAAATAAATAATGAGAATGATAATTAGTTAAAGACATAATTATTATCACCCATATTTTAATCAAATCAAATCAAATCAAATCAAAATGAGTTTTGACAAAATTGCAAATTCTTTTGTAGAATCAAATGGCAACGAACAACAATCACTTTTCTTTGTGATCGGTCCTTAAGAAGGACAAATTAACTACGAACAACTTCCACGGTTGGTTTAGGATGCTAAAAAATTTTCTCACACAGGAGTGCAAGCTCTATGTCCTGGAAATGGTAGAACCAAAGAACCAGCTCAAAATGATCCAAGTCCTGACGAGGATGCTCATAAAAAACATACTGAAGACATTGTGGATGTCAAGTGTCTGATGCTATACTCCATGAATTAGGAGTTGCAAAGGCAACATGAGAACATCGGGATAATTGAGATGGTCACACATTTCAAAAACATGTACCAATATTAGGAATGACATGAGAGATATGATGTCTCCAAGGTGTTGTTCAAGGGTTACATGATAAAAGGACATTCAGTATGTGTAGAACCAAGCTAGACTAGGATTCCCCTCAGGCCAAGAGTTGGCCATTGATGTGATTCTGTAGTCCCTGTCAGAGTCATATAGTCAGTTTGTCATGAACTACAACATGAATGACTTTGACAAGTCGTTGATAGAGTTTTTTGGGCATGCTGAGAACAACTAAGACACAAATTAAGAAAGGCAAGACCAAGTATGTGATGATGATCAACAAGACAAAGAGGAAGTCTAAAAGCAAAGGCAAAGCTAAGAAGAGTTCTAAATCTAGCCAGAAGCCCAAGTCTTTAGATCTCAAGGCAAAAGGTGGAGCAAGGAAAAGAGGTGATTGTCACCATTGTCTCCATCTTGGACATTGGAAGTGAAATTTCCAACTCTGGTCAGAGAAACTAAAGAAGATGAAGGATGGAACTGAGGCCTCCACTTTAGGTATAAACAATATAAGATAAATTTGATTACTTCTTCAATTTTAGTATATGATACCAGAAAAGAGATCTGACATACTAATGTGCATGATCTGATAAGAAAAAACTCCCTCATAGAAGGACAAAGATGGACAAGGTGGATAAAGTGTTGCGGAAGGCATAGACTACATTTAAATTCATCATATCCCAATGGGCATGTAATAGAGTTACAAAAACATCTATTTCATTATGCCATTATAATAGGAACATTTCCTTTATGCATCTTGTTTGGACATGGATGACCATCAATAAAGATTTGATAGTGCTTCTATTTCAAAATATATGATCTTATTTGGCATTGGCCCAAAAACATCTTGTGATATTTATGTGAAATGATCCAAAGATGAATGTTTATAATTTTTATACTAAAGGATTATAATTATAACTAAATACTATCATTAGCATTATTCATATTGTGTGAATATGAGAATTGCATGCCTAGAATACATATTGATGTTGATCTAGATTCCCTTGGTTATTGAACCTAAGGAAACATGAAAGTCTTATTAACGCACAATATGACATGAGTTCGTTCACGAAACATAGTGGGAGGATGAAGCTTTCATTAGACCTCATGCATGTGATGCATAAAGATCTTATAAAAGAATGATATAGATACTTCATTTCTATTACTAGTAATATGATGATATGTACTTAGTAAAATGCAAAACAAATCTCTTGAAGTATTCAAGGAGATTATAAATGAAGTATGACTTTAATGAAAGCATTAAGGAACTTTGATGAGATCAAATGTTGAAAATACTTTAGATCAATACCTTGAATACCTTCAATGAAAGAACTATGATAATGTATAACAAATCAGATCATCCTAAACATAATGATGTGTCATGATGAAGGAAGTATAACATGATGAGTTATGATATGATTATCAATTAATCTAATCTTCTTGTCCTCATAAATATAAAGATATCACTAAATGATGTACCATCTAAATGGTTTATAAGGCATCATATACGATATGATTTGGGAATTTCCCAACATGTTTAGAGGATTAAAACCTACATTGAGAAAGTAGTTTATTGAAAAGTTTTATCCACAAACCATAATTATTAAATAACACTATTAATCTCAATCCAATAAGAAAAGTGTTTTCTTATAAGGATAGTTGAGTTCCTAAAGAATCAGCGGGAGTTAAAAGTATAAATGGAAATGTTTGAGATCAACAAAGAGGTACGTTGAGAACTAAGAGAGTTACAAGATGTTGTGGAATCTCAAGTTCATAATGTAACACAAATTAAAATAGTTCTAGTAGAACACATTTGAGATTGGATGATTGTGAATCCAATGATTCAGATAGGTTGGATGAGCCAACTATAATCTATTTCTAAGTAATATGGGATCCATGTAAGCTAAAAAGGTAGGACCTTGATAGCAGCACCTAAAGGGGTAATACCTTAAAGGTGCAATAGAGTCTTTCGGAAAAGACATACATGGATGACATAAAAGGACAAATTCGTTGAAAAGATTTTACAAATCAGTTTAAGTTGTTGAACATTATAGAAATTCATATGCCAACTGTCATGCTTGTTATTATAGTTAGAATAGACTGTCAGATTTGGCATATGAAGATGGAAATCGGATACCTTAAAGGAATACATCATAGGATGTGCACGTGATACAACCTAAAAGGTTTCATAACTTCAAGGAATGCAAATAAAGTCTATAAACTACAAAGGATCAATATGGGATTGAAACAAGCATCTCAAAGATGGGATCTTTTGACTTGACAAGATAGTCAAAAGGGTTTCACTTGAATCAAGATAAAAGATGAAATTTGTGTTTATAAAAGATTTAGTGGGAGAATATATGAATATTCCACATATGATGAGGAATACCATCCCAATATTGTGTATATTGAGAACTGGCATGGAAAACCCCTTCAGCAATGAAGTATAAGATGAAACATCTTATGAGATAAAGATTAAGAACTATGAGATTGTTCTTAAATGTTTCACAATGGAAGTTTAAACACATACAATAGCAATGTGTTGAAAGAGTTCAACATGGAAAGGATTCAATGAGGGAGAATCCATATTTGTCTCTCATAAACCATATGTTCCAATTCTTGTGAAAGATGGAAATGACGATTGAGATACCAAAGGCTGGAGCAATGGAACTATCATGAATGGTATTATCCCATATAGTGTTGTATGCATTGGACATGACAAGATGATGGTAACTTCCAATAAGGGTTATTAAAATGTCATTAAATATATCCATTAGTAATTGAGAAGTACTTAAGGATAGATTGCTAGTCTATAATGATAACAACAAAAGGAAGAGTTGGATGTAAAGGGTTACATCGATGTAATCTTCCATAATGACAAAAGTGATTGCAAATTAAAATATGTTTGATTTAAAGAGAAAGTTTGTTAGTTAGAAGGGTTCTAAACTAATAGCCATTAATTCTATTCTATAATAAGCTGAGTATACTTGTGTTGAGAGGATAAAGTGATACCGCATGGATCTAAAGGTTCATATATGTTCCAACCATTGATAATGTGATAATAATAGAGTTAATTGTTAGGAAAGGAATATCAGATACCCTATTACGTCAATTCCATCTCATACAAGAAATCATACAACAAAAAGAGAAGGAAACATGCAATATAACGACTAATAGCAAAATGTTTCTAACCCGCTGAGATCAACACTAGCACAGTAGAAGCATGTTGGACATGCTTAGGTCACTAAAGATGAGATTTTTTGGTAATTGGCTCTAAGTGCAAGTGGTAGTCTATTGGTAAGGTAATCCCATAGAGATAATCATGTGATGACTGACATAGAATATACCTTAATTGATTTGATTAATACTTATAAAGGCAAGCTTCCAATTCTTCTATTTCACTCAAATATAAGATGATGAGGAGACATGGTGAATGTCTACAGAATAATATTACTCGATGACGCATGTCTTCAAGTATTAGCCTTGTGAAAATGAGACCATACGCATGTTAAGAGTACATATACATATTCTCATTTATGTCCCTATACGGTTGTTACTATGGAAGGTAGATAGACACCAATTACGCATAAAACTATAGTGTGAGTTGGTTGATGATTGAGTCTCACTATGTTGTGATATGGCAATATCAAACCAAGCACACGAATGCATGTTAAGGAACAGTGTATCAGACATCCCCACCATGAGAGTGACACATGGTTTTGGTGGCCACAGTCATCTCTCATAGTGAAGGTGGTGATTGTGATTCTTACACCTGAAATCACTGCACTCGTCACATGTTGTGGGTTACGCTTTGACATCATCAAATGCATTTCTAAAACATGGGTTGTTATAACGGTGATGATTGGGTGACTTTGACACATGGGGACAGACTATGAATGATAGATATAGGATCCGCCCCTCCTATTGGAGTATGATATCATGGCCACTTGATAAGAGAGACTAAGAAATGCATGCACATGCATATGTGAATCAATATGATATTGAGGTCACATTATCACAAATAATATATTCTTGGTTATAGGAACATGGATTGAATGTTGAGAGGATGACCTTCCATGCCTTGAATTCATCTTGGATATCAATGAAAAAGGAATTATACAATCACTGCAACAACACCTTACACAAATTGTAGGTTGAAGTTGTTCTCCAACTTTCCATTCACTTAGGTAGCATTGATGTGCAACTAGGCACCACTCTCTGCTTGTGATGTCATAAGCCTATTATGGACATTCACTGCCAATGCGACATGAGATATATAGGGTCACACACATAGGAACTCATCTAGAAGAGGAATTTGATCTTGAACATCAATTGGATTGATTACTAGAGTGTTTAGGTATTCAATTCATGCAACAGATCGATGTATTGGCTCACTAAACTACCAAACGACCATCTCACTGGGTGAGACGGTTGTTTTGACATGCCTGATGGGCATCTCAAATGTTGAGATGGCAATTTGGTTTTTCAAGTTAATTAGAATTCAAAATTGGCTAAGTTCTGCCCTTGAACCAATAGTTCAATGTGACTGAACTGACTGACTCACCTCATGGGTGAGATGACTCGGTTGGGCCGAAATAATATTTTTTATGTTTCCTGAATAGTTTCAATGGCACATACTTGGAGTGCAAGTAAATTTATATGTGATATTAATTGGAACTGAAATCACCAAATTCATATATAATTGAGAAACTACCGTTAGTGTAAGTAAATTAATATGTGATATTAAATTGAACTGAAATCACCAAATTCATGTATAATTGAGAAACTGCCAAATGACAGTTTGGCAGTGCAAGACAAACGTCTCACACACCATATGACCACCTAGGTGTTCCAGATGAACATTTGGCATCTCGTTACTTGCAAAAGTTCAAGTTCTTCTGGTCCCTTCCATTTCTGCACAATCCCGTTCAGACTGGAAACCTTGACCCTGACATCACCTATAATAGGAGGGGTATTAGGGGCTTCCCAAGACACAATACAGATAATTGAGAATAAGTTCCTCTAAAAATTGTTGTCATCTCTGGTTGTGGTAACCAAGTGAAGCCAGGCAAGTCCTACCTGACAGTGAGGGATAGCCACCATGAGAGAATAACTGAGAAGTTGTTGTTGTGGGAGAACAAGTTGGTGACTAGTACATTAATGGGAGGGACAACTCCTTTCTATCCATTCTTGGTGAACGACATGAGTTCTAGTTGATATGTGTGGATTACTTTAGAGAAAACCCAACCTACAGTCTGTGATGAGACCACCAGAGTCGTTGTAGAGTTTAAGTTGATAGTTGTTCGTGGTGAAGACCTGGAGCTACACAGCCACCATCCAGGATCAACTAGATAACAATTGCATTGAAGGGAGTTGCTCTTGCTAGACTTGCTCCAGGACTAGGTATAACTCGTTAAACCATCCTTCCTATTTCATAGTAGTTGACGCGGTCTTGCTGTTATAGGAATACTTATAGATTTTTTTAATTTCTGCTGCTATACTTTGTGCCCATATTTCCCAACACATACCTTGTTGGCATAAATGCACTTCATCTTGGATCTTATGGCCTCAAGTCATTCCTCAGACTCTGGTCGCTCAATGATTTCTACTAAAGATTTTGGCTCATCATCTATGACCAACTCACCACCATTTTGGGTTATTGTATATCACAATCTTTCAAGCTCAAGATGTGTTCTAATAGATCTATGAGGTTTTGTGTTACATAAGGAACTTGAGATTTTACAATAATTTTTTATTTTCCTTGTTCCTACTATACCTTTGAGGTTCAATGTTTTTTTTGGGTCTCGCTTTTTGAGTTCTACTTTACTCCCACTGATTCCTTGAGAATTAATTCCATTTAAGGAATTCAGCCATACTGGAAACAAGCACTTTTGTTGTTTGATTGGAATATACAAGTAATATTCAACAAAATAACATTTATGTGATTTGTGGACAAATATTTTCAAGAAATTATTTTCTTGCAAAAACATTCAATCCTAGACTTTACAAAAGACATATTGGGACACTTCCCATGCCATATCTTATATGATGTCTTTTGAACCATTTTAGAGAGTACTTTGTTTTAGTGTATAGCATGTGCCAAAAGGAAATTGGAAGATCAGCTAGAGTTATTGATGATCGCACCATGAGTAATAGGGTGTGATACCTTCTCTTAGATACATCATTATCTTTCAGGAGGAATTCATTGTGATACACTATCACAGTCTCCCATAAGGTCCTCAAATCTTAGTTTAAAATTTGTCAACATTGATTATATTAAAGTGTCTTAATACTTTACCAAGCTAGTTACATACTTCATTCATGATCTGCTTGAATACTTTAAGATATTTAGACTTGTATTTCATTAAATACAATCTACTCTATCTACTAAGATCATCAAAAAATATAATGAGGTATTTTGTAACTACCTATAGCATGTATTCTAAAAGGCATTACATCAGTATGTATGAGCCCTAATAGAATACTCCCTCTCCCACTACATCTATTGAAAGGTGTTTTTGTCATATTTCTCAATGAATAAGACTTAGATGTCTCTATTGGTTCATTAACCAAAAAAGTCTAGACAACCATCATTATGGATTCTAGAAATGTATTTCTTACTTATATGCTCTAAATGACAATGTTATAGGCATTGGTTGTCTGAGTCATCGAGTCATTCAGTATATATGATACACATAATTGTCTTTAGAGCTATCAAGTATAGGCTATGAGACATAGGTCATTGTCATACAAGATCTCATCTTTTGAAATTAAACATCAATTTATTCATAATATTCTTGACCATAAAAGATACATGATGTTTTCATCAATGGTAGGTACATAATAGCAATTCATGAATTCTATTACATGCCCATCAGGCTAAATGATAGATTTGTACTATAGTGGAAACAACTATTTCTCTGTCCTAGCTTACTTCTTCTCAGGTCCTGAAGTGGAGATCTCTATCTCCTTATTCTTCTTGAGATCCTCTATATAAAAAGGACAGTTCATTTCCTAGTGTCAAAGCTGGTCACAATGATGGAACATTCCTTCCTTATTCGATCCACCCTTATATTTAAGTAAAAAAGACTTTTGTTTCTATCTAGCTTTAGGACTCTTCTTATCTATGACTTTTTCCTTGGACTTCTCTATTGAACATCATCACAAAGTGTCCTTTTTCATCTGCACTTCAGATCTCCTCAACATGCCAAGTAATTCTGCCAACAATTTGTCAAAATCATTCTTGTTGTAGTTCATGACAACTAGCTATACCATTCTGAAAGTAACTATAGAATCACATTTGTGGTCAACTCTTGACCCAAGGGAAATCCTAGTTTATAAATGTTCTCCACATACCCAATCAACTTGAGTGTATGGGGACCTACTCGATCTCCTTCAACCATATTTCACTTGAACAATGCCTTAGAGACATCATATCTCTCTTGTCTTCCCTGATCTTGGTACATGTTCTTAAGATGCATAACCAACCAAATAACTTCTATGTTCTCTTATTGTCTCTACAACTCATAGTTCATTGAGCATAAGAGTAGGCACTTGACATGGACATAGATCTTGGTACATGTTCTTCAGACTACTTCTAGTAAGCATCATTGGCACTTCAAATCTTGGTACATGTTCTCCAGACTACTTCTAGTAAGCATCATTGTCAGCCTTAGGTGTGTTGGGAGTGGGTTCATATGGCTCTAGTGTTTGCAGGACATAGAGCTTGCACTCTTGGGTGTGAATAATTCTCAACATCAGGTACCAGTCATGGAAGTTGTTCCCATTCAACTTTTCCTTCTCAAGGACCAATCTCAAAGAAAATGTGTTTTTTTCATTTAGATTCTACAAAGGAAAATTTGTAATTTTTTTAAAACACTTTTGATTTGATAAATTGAGGATATTAATAAGACTTATAATTAATTATCTATCCCACTATATATTTGTTGAAATTGATAACCCTGACATATCCATTTGGAAGATTGCAGCGTATAACCATCTAGTGAGCTAAGACCCAAAATAATTGAGTTATTATCCAGCCAACACCAACTTCTATAATCAATTTTTAAGGTAGGTAACTTTTTCCAATTGCATATCATGAAATTCTTGGATATATGATATGCACAACTCTTTGCCGTAGTCATATGGTTGCTTCTAGACACTTAATCTCATTAATATCACCGAGTTAAGTATGACCGAAAAGGCAACACAATAGTAATGAACCTTACTAGGTGGACCCACATGACTACCATCACACTTCCACGAGATGGACATCGAACCATGCTTGGCGTGCCCACACATAGCCGTTCAAGATTTTGTGTATGCTTCTTAAGGAAAGAATCTAAGACTTAATATTTGACTAAGGAATTTTATATTTATGTAAATACATATACATATCCAATCACCACATACTAACATATATCATATACATTCAATATCTACACGCAAAAACATGCAATTATAAAACACAAGAGATGGCTATGGCCATACTATTGTAATTCCTTGAGCTATAAGGAATTACAGCCACCTAAGGTGCACATCCAATGTAGAAACCTGATGTTGCTTAAGACATGTGCTAGAACCAGTCCAAATCGATCAATTCAACTCTTGAACCGATCAGTTGGCCTTGTGGTTGGTCAATTGGTCTCTCAAATCAATCGTCTGGGCTCTGGTCCAAGTAACATATGGACTCCTCCAATCCATCGGTTGGGCCACCAGCCAACCGATCGGCTCCTCCTATTGTCTAGCCTCCTTGGTCCTCCATCTGATCGGTTCGTCTCCTGAAATGGATGGTACGTCTGGAGCAGAACGTCTTTTTTTCCATAACAGAAAAGAAATTATCCTAATCTTGTTTAACATATTCGATGGCAATAGGAAAACCTCATATTATATTTGAGGGGAGCAGAGGAAAGAAAAAATTAATACTTTTACATATGAGAAAGGAGAGAGAGGTTCAGTATGCAAATTGGTATATAAAATTTGAATAACAACCATCCAACCAAGCATAAAGATCTAGGGTTTTTGGAACCATGCAAACATTCACCATAAAAACAAACTTTTAGGGTGACGTGTATTCATTGCATATACATCATATATATGTATATATGTATATATATGTGTGTGTGTGTGTGTATATAAATATATATATTTCTTTTGTTTGACTCAACTCATATCTCTTCTCTAAGAAGGATCGTGTGACCAAGGATTGATGGAAGCTCATGTTGGTATGTATGCCCTGAGAGCCAATCATGGGATGATTGGTGGGATACATTAAGATTGATTTGATAAACATCAAAGGCAAGCTTCCAATTCTGTCTGGTTCAGTCATATGAGATAGTGATAGAACAGATTGAATGTCTAGAGAATGACAGTACTCAATGACGTATTCTTTCAGGTTGAGGACCTGAACGATGAGATCATACGGATGATAAGAGTTTGTACATTCTTGTTATGTCCCTAGTCGGATGTCATTGTGGAAGGTAGATAGACAGCAATGACACATAATACTAGATTGTGGTGTTGGTTGATGACAGAATCTCATTAGTCATGATATAGAGATATCAAACCAAACACATAGGTACTTGTTAGAGAACAAGGTACCGGACAGACCCACCGTGAGTTTGACACATGGAACCATGACATGGTAGTCACAGTCAGTACTCACAGTGATGGTGGTGAGTGTGATTCTTAGACCTGAAATCACTACACTCAACACATGTCGTTGGGCACACTTTGACATCATCAAACGCAGTCCTGAAACATGGGTTGTTATAAAGGTTATGATTGGGTGGCTTTGACACATGGGGCTTTTGAGGGGTGAGTGATAGATATGGGATTTGTCCCTCCTGAGGGAGTTTGATATCCAAGGCCACTTGATGAGTAGGATTGAGATAGGTGTGCGCACGCATGTGTGAATCAGTATGTGATATTGATGTCATACATATCTCATTCAATCTACTCTGAGATCAAGAAAGTGAATGAACGTTAACAGGATGACTGTTCCATGCCTCGAGTTTATTTGGGATATCAGTGACAAAGGAATTATACATTCACTATAACACCATTCACGGATTGTAGGATTGAAAGTTGTTCTCCAACTTTCTACTTTCACTTGGGTAGCACTGATGTGTGACTAGGCACCGCTCTTTGCTTGTGAAGTCATAAGTGTTATGAACTTTCACTGCCAACGTGAAATGGACCTGCAGGGTAACACACATAGGATTTGACCTGGAAAAGGAGTTTTGTCCACAAGCAATGTTTAGATTGATTACTAAAGGAGTTTAGTAGTTCAATTAAACACTCAATTAATCGATAGCTCAATATCATATTGTTCAAGGTGTTGGACGCATTGATTGGAGTATCGGATTGATTGAAATCGCAATTGACTGATTCTGCAAAACCTGCACTCGCAACCGATCGGTTCAAGTGTTGAACCGGTTGGCTAAGGTTGCTGAATCGGTCGGCTCAAGTGTTGAGTCGATCGGCTCATGGTCAGAGTGAAATGAGCGGTTCAAGTGTTGAACCGATCGGTTCAACTGGTGCAACCGAGCAAGTTGGGAAAGTCAGGTCGGTGAGAATTTTCCTTGCGTTTCACTTGCCCAATTTGATTGGAACAAGGATTGGTATTTGATACCAATTAGAAACAAAAGAAGGAAATTCAATCGGAAACTGATCAGGACCAAGAACCGACCGGTTCAGAAGTGAACCGATCGGCTCATGGGTCCCAACCGATCGGTTGGTGTTCCAACCGACCGGTTCAGGTCCCCAAACGACCGGTTCAGGTTCCGAGTTGGTTGTTTTGTGGAAAATCTTGAACCCTTCTACTCCTGCTTTTAGTCCCGCATTGCCCGGGATAGAGAACCTTGTCCCATGACCCTCCTATATATAGGGGTATTGGGGGCTTCTCAAAGAACAACTCAGTGCAACCAGTTGCTCTGCAAAGTTGTTGTTCTCTCTGGTTTTGGTAACCGAGAGAGAGCCCGAGCAAGTGCTTCCCGCAAAGGGAGGTGCAGTAAGGGAAGGACAACTACAGTTGCAACTGGAGGCAGGAGAGTGTGTTGGCGACTAGTACGTCAACAGGAGGGTGTGACTCATTCCACTTCCTTGTGGGACAAGGAGTGTGGAGTTCCAGGTGGTCCGTGTGGACTACTTTAGAGGCGGGAGGTTTCTGCCTCTCAGGAGGACAACTATCATTCGACAGTCTGGTAGGAGGAGGAGTCGTTAGTCCCAGTGCGACCAGGAGCTGCACAGACACCGTCCAAGACTGGAGGTGAAGACCGCGCAAGCCGCGAGGTATTGTCTCCGAGCAAGCCTCGGGACAAGGTATGATTCCACAAACCATCCCTTTCCTATTATATAGACGTTGACGTGTTTCCTTGTTCCGGGTTCGGGGGAGGAAAAATTTTTGTTTCTGCTGCCTTCTCTGCCTCCCCTAAAACCTAACAGTGGTATCAGAGCCACATCAAGTGTTCTATATTTTAGGAATATCGATATGATCGATTTTTCTTCGTTGCCTTTATTTATTGCATGCGATGCGAATAATATTGGCTTTATGCATGTCCAATCCTAAATCCACAAATCCCAAATTACATATATGATATGTATTATTAATGCACTCGATACGCGTCGCCCTTAAATGAGTTTTGTGGTCGATGTGTGTAGCATGATTATGGCATATAAACCCCTATCTGTGTGTGGTTGTTTGTGGTTGCTTGCATCTCGGTCTGCACACCGATCTTCCCTCTTTTATTCCTGATGTAACTCGAAATAATTCGAGATTCTTTCCTACCTTTGCTCCCCCTGAATGTAACTCGAGGTTTCCCTTTTAAAGCAATGTAATCATTAGGATAGATTTTATTTCCTGTTATGTCGAAGACCGGCGGACATCTGACGACAGATGAACCGATCGGTTGACGTTCCAGATGGTCGGTTCAAGGAGTGAACCGATCGGTTGATGACCGGTTCGAGGAGTGAGATGAGCGGGTGGCAGACATGACGAGATGCACGACGTCCAGATGAACCGATCAGTTGGAGGAGCCAATCGATCGGCTGGTGGCACCCAGACGACCGGCTGGAGAGTACAGATCATTCATGTGATGAGTTGATCAACTCAGATGGCAAGGCACAGATGTTCATCTTATACAGGTTGCATGTGATGTTGACCTAGATGACCGTGATTCCTCTTGGCTCAAGGAATCACATTAGGATGGCCATAATCATCGCTTTTTATCATTTGTGCATGTTTTCTGTGGATATAACATGTATATGATACGTACTATGTATTGTGATGATTGGATATGTATATGTATATAAAAACCAAATCCCTCATTAAATATTAAGTTTTAGAAGCCTTTCAAATGCGACACACGTGAAAAGCTTGATCGACCAAGTGTGGGCACGCCCTAGCGTGGTGCACCGTCTATCTCGTGGAAGCGTGAAGGATGAATGTGTGGGTCTACCCTAGCAGGGTGCATGTTCAATGTGTTTGCTTTGGGTCGGACTTAACAAGGTGACCTAGATAGGATCTAGCACCTTGAGGCATGGAGATGTTCATGGCAAGGAGTTGCATATGACATCTTATCAAGAGTTGCATATGATGCAATTGGCAAGAGTTGCCTACCTGAGAGATCTAAGTTGTGGGCGATCAGCCCTAGCTGACTCATGACTTAGAGGATTTCAGGATCTTGCCCACTAGAAGGTTGTACGCTGCAATCTTCCGAATTGATAGTGAGGGCTATCAATTTGAAGTAAAATAGTGGGAGCGATAATTAATTAAAGGCCTAATTTTATCGTCAACTTTTCAAATCAATCAAACAAGTCAAAAAAAAGAGTTTTGGACTAAAATTGCATATATTTCCTTTTGTTAAAATAAATGGTTAATCAACAAATCACTTTATTTGCGATCAGTCTTTGAGCCCTACAAATTAAATGGGAATAATTCCACGATTGGTTAGGATAATGAGAAGTGTTCTCAATCAAAGAGCGAAAGCTCTAAGTCCTAGTTATACCAAGACCAGATGAACTCTATCCCACCACATCAATGACTGAAAGTATGCTTATGGAAGCATACCGAGGAAGACATTGATGAGGAGTGCTTGATGTTTTGTTCTATGAACTATGAGTTGCAGAGACAACATGAGACATATGATGTCTCCAAGGCACTGTCCTAGTATGTCATGACAGAAGGAGATCCAGTAAGGTATTCACACACTCAATGTGATTGGGTATGTGGAAAACCTGACTAAGAAGGATTCCCTCTGAGCTAAGGGTTGCCTATTGGTATGATACTGCAAATGTTGCGAGAATCATACAATTCATGATAAACTATAACATGAACAACTTTGACAAGCGGTGACAGAGTTGTTGGACGTTGAGGATAGTAGAGGCAAAGATGAAGAAAGACAATTCATAATCTTTGATGTGATCAAAGAGAAAGGTAATTCTTAAGGGCAAGGATAAGGGCAAAGAAAAGAAGTGTTCTAATGCTAGCCAGCAATCCAAGCCGTCTTCAGCTTCAAGGCACATGGGGAAAGGGTGTATGAGGGAATTTCCCTCTATATCTGGAAGAACAAAACAAGATGAAGGAGGGGATGGAGATCTCCACCTATGGTATCATGAAATGAACTGCTTCTTTATCTGAGGTATATGATACCAAGATATGGATATATCATATATGATATGCAATATCCACAAAGAAGTGATGGCTTTTATGAAAGGACCAAGAAAGGAGTACCCATCATTGGAGCAAGTGTTGCTGCCATAGATAGGAGTACCTTTCAGTTTAATTCAGCCTAAAGGGCATGAAATAGAGTT
The DNA here is from genome assembly GCA_963693085.1 of Alisma plantago-aquatica. NCBI lineage: Eukaryota > Viridiplantae > Streptophyta > Magnoliopsida > Alismatales > Alismataceae > Alisma > Alisma plantago-aquatica. The sequence goes on along the minus strand of OY856411.1, from coordinate 334,363,544 downwards.
GAGAACTGCTATTTCATATATTTCCAATAGATAGAAACACTTTGTTTTTGCATATTGTATGACAATGATGGCAATTAATAAAGTTGATGTTTCAATCTTAAAGATATGATCTTTGTGGCAATGACTTGTTTATCTTGTGATACATGGTATGCATAAGATAAAATGATACCTAAAGTTATTGATAACTCAAACAATCAAATTATCATCAATCATGAGAAATTCATTTCTAGTTTCCATGTGATGGATAAATCTAGACTCTTTTGGTTAGAGAACCAGTAAGAGACATGAATATCTTGGACATGATTAATCAATCTTCACTAATGGTAGTGGGAGAATGATTATCCAATAAGGTATAATACATGTGATGTATTTACATACCTATTGGAGTAAATGCTAATACTTCAAAAGGTTTTAAGAGAAATACCAATATGAATATCTTGAAGTGTTCAAGATTATCATAGATGAAGTACGAATTTAATAAAGTGTTAATTCTTGATGAGATCAATGAATGAAATACTTAGACCAAATGTTTGAGAACCTTATGAGTGATTATGATAGTGTATCATAGTGAGCTCGTGATTAAGGCATGGTGATGTCTAAATCAAGAAGGAGTCATACTCTAAGGAGTTAGAGAATGATTATCAAATAACTAAATTCTTCTTAATAAAAGAATACCCCACACTAATAAAGGACATTGAGAATCACAAGGAGTTGTGAGTTCTTATATCCTTGACAGATACACCTCAATTATCTATGTGATGAGTTGTTCATGTGATGAGTCAACTATCCAGATGAATATGAGGAACCGGATTTTGAGTTATGGTTTATGACCATTACATCCTAAATGATATCCATGTAAACCATAAGGTATGACCTTGATGGTAGCACCCATTGGATGTAAATCCATGAGTGCAAATAAGTCTTAAGTGTTAAGACACATGGATAACATTTTGAGAAGGATGATGCTTGTTGATTGCAACTTAATGACTAAGACAATTGGCATATGGATACTAAAACTGCATTCCTATGAGGAATAAAACAAGGATGTGTACGTGACACAACCTATAAGGTTTATGAATCCAGTAATGCAAATGAAGTCTATAAGTTACAATGGACTAATCAATGTGATTGATTGAGTACAAGCAACTCAGAATTAGATCTTTACTTTGATGATATAGTCAAAGGATTTGATTGATATGTCAAAGATAAAGAAGGGATCTGTGATTTAGTGGGAGCGTGTTCACATTTCACATATTGATGTGAAATGGAATTGTTCTAGAATGGAAATCCAAAAGTGAAAATTATCTTTAGGGAAGATAGAGATGTTTCCTATGTGATAGGAATACAGATCTATAGAGATAGTTCTAAAAAAAAACCTCTTGACCTAAAAAGAGAAAGCATACATTGGCAATCTGTACTGAAGAGTTCAGTATGCACAGATTCAGTGGAAGAAAACTTGTCCATGTTACATGGAGTTAGTATCCCAAGGTCAAGTGTCCAATTCTTATGAAGAATGGGAACACTAAGAATAGATATGGATCTATCATGTATGCAATCATCCCATTATCTTGCATGTATGGACATGGCAAGAATAAAATTCATTCATCATCTTGTATGTATGACATGGCAATATGATGTGCTCATCCTAAAAACTTGTATGTGTGACATGACGAGTGGATGTCTGTCTACTTCCAGTAGGGGTTATTGGAAACCATAAGAACTTGATAAGTACTTGAGAAGTATTGGTTCTATGGAGATAACGAAGAGTTCAATGTAAAGAGTTACATTGATGCGAACTTCCAAAAGGACAGAAAATTAATCGCAAAATATATATATGATATATAAAACTGAAAGTTTGTTGATAATTGGAAGTGTTCCAATAAAACTATTTAAAAGGAAATGCCGAGTATCTATGTGTTAGAGAACAACATTGGATACTATATGGATCTGGAAGTTCATGAGATGAACTTATAGATATTTCATTCATTGATGACAAGTCTGGAATCCTTGATCATGCAATGTGGCTAAAGGTTAGCTGAGGAATACTAGATCGCATATTATGGCACCTCCATCTCATACGTGTGACGTACAGCGAAGAGAGGAGAGACATGCAATTTATACTGACTTTGGCAAGGTGTTGCCATTACTTACTATGTTCGCACTAGAGCACAGTAACATGTGGGACATGTTTGAAGATCACTATGAATATGATTCATGGGTGATTGGCTCGCAGTGCAAGTGGGAGTCTGTTGGTATGTATGCCCTGAGAGCCAATCATGGGATGATTGGTGGGATATATTAAGATTGATTTGATAAACATCAAAGGCAAGCTTCCAATTCTATCTGGTTCAGTCATATGAGATAGTGATAGAACAGATTGAATGTCTAGAGAATGATAGTACTCAATGACGTATGCTTTCAGTTTGAGGACCTGAACGATGAGATCATACGGATGCTAAGAGTTTGTACATTATTGTTATGTCCCTAGTCAGATGTCATTGTAGAAGGTAGATAGACATCAATGACACGTAAGACTAGATTGTGGTGTTGGTTGATGACATAATCTCATTAGTCATGATATAGAGATATCAAACCAAACACATAGGTACTTGTTAGAGAACAAGGTACCAGACAGACCCACCGTGAGTTTGACACATGGAACCATGACATGGTAGTCACAGTCAGTACTCACAGTGATAGTGGTGAGTGTGATTCTTAGACCTGAAATCACCACACTCAACACATGTCGTTGGGCACACTTTGACATCATCAAACGCAGTCCTGAAACATGGGTTGTTATAAAGGTGATGATTGGGTGGCTTTGACACATGGGGCTTTTGAGGGGTGAGTGATAGATATGGGATTTGTCCCTCCTGAGGGATTTTGATATCTAAGGCCACTTGATGAGTAGGATTGAGATAGGCGTGCGCATGCATGTGTGAATCAGTATGTGATATTGATGTCATACATATCTCGTTCAATCTACTCTGAGATCAAGAAAGTGAATGAACGTTGACAGGATGACTGTTCCATGCCTCGAGTTCATTCGGGATATCAGTGACAAAGGAATTATGCATTCATTGTAACACCATTCACGGATTGTAGGATAGAAAGTTGTTCTCCAACTTTCTACTTTCACTTGGGTAGCACTGATGTGTGACTAGGCACCGCTCTTTTCTTGTGAAGTCATAAGTGTTATGAACTTTCACTACCAACGTGAAATGGACCTGCAGGGTCACACACATAGGATTTAACCTGGAAGAGGAGTTTTGTCCACAAGTAATGTTTAGATTGATTACTAAAGGAGTTTAGTAGTTCAATTAAACACTCAATTAATTGATAGCATAATATCATATTATTCAAGGTGTTGGATGCATTGATTGGAGTATCAGATTGATTGAAATCACAATTGAATGATTCTGCACAACCTGCACTCCCAACTGATCGGTTCAAGTGTTGAACCGGCCGACTGAGGTTGCTGAACCGGTCGGCTCAAGTGTTGAGTCGATCGGCTCATGGTCAGAGTGAAATGAGCGGTTCAAGTGTTGAACCGATCGGTTCAACTGGTGCAACAGAGCAAGTTGGGAAAGTCAGGTCGGTGAGAATTTTCCTTGCATTTCACTGGCCCAATTTGATTGGAACAAAGATTGGTATTCGATACCAATTAGAAACAAAAGAAGGAAAGTCAATCGGGAACTGATCAGGACCACGAACCGACCGGTTTAGAAGTGAACCGATCGGCTCATGGGTCCCAACCGATCGGTTGGTGTTCCAACCGACCGGTTCAGGTCCCCAACCGACCGGTTCACTTGTGAACCGATCGGTTCAGGTTGTGAGTTGGTTGTTTTGTGGAAAATCTCGAACCCTTCTACTCCTGCTTTTAGTTCCGCATTGCCCGGGATAGAGAACCTTGTCCCATGACCCTCCTATATATATAGGGGTATTGGGGGCTTCTCAAAGAACAACTCAGTGCAACCAGTTGCTCTGCAAAGTTGTCATTCTCTCTGGTTTTGGTAACCGAGAGAGAGCCCGAGCAAGTGCTTCCCGCAAAGGGAGGTGCAGCAAGGGAAGGACAACTGCAGTTGCAACTGGAGGTAGGAGAGTGTGTTGGTGACTAGTACGTCAATAGGAGGGTGCGACTCCTTCCACTTCCTTGTGGGACAAGGAGTGTGGAGTTCCAGGTGGTCCATGTGGACTACTTTAGAGGTGGGAGGTTTCTTCCGCTCAGGAGGACAACTGTCATTCGACAGTCCGGTAGGAGGAGGAGTCGTCAGTCCCGGTGCGACTAGGAGCTGCACAGATACCGTCCAAGACCGGAGGTGAAGACCACGCAAGCCGCGAGGTATTGTTGTCGAGCAAGCCTCGGGACAAGGTATGATTCCACAAACCATCCCTTTCCTATTATATAGACGTTGACATGTTTCCTTGTTCCGGGTTTGGGGGAGGAGAAATTTTTGTTTCCGCTGCCTTCTCTGCCTCCCCTAAAACCCAACAGCTCGTCCCTATACCTATTATACTAGGGCGGGAAAGAAGATAAATAGAAAGAAAAGAAGTCGTGGTAGATCGAAAGAGTAGATTATGGGGTTGGAGTTCCAAGAGGAAACACTAGGAGAGTTGTGAGGGTTGGAATTGAAGTACTGACCATGGCTCACACCTTGATTCCATCCATGATAGCCTCCCCTACCTCAGTTAGGACTGTGACCATGCCCACACTAGCCGATTTGACTTGACTAGATGCACCCCATGAGGTCAGAACACACATGATGGGTTTTTGCTTTCGAAATTTATAAGACCTAAACTAACACACCTACGTCTACTAAAACAACTACACCCACAAGCGCACGGGGTCGTGTCGTAGTATAGGAAGGTGGCAAGTATACGGTCGATCCACATGGAAAAGAGGGGGCACTAGATCTAGGTTAGTTTTGTTGGGTTCCTAGCGCGGAGACTAGGATTAAGGGTTTAAAGGTTGTTTTGATTGTTAAACTATTATGAACGAGCAAGCAATTAAAGGCGAGAATGAAATCTAAGTTAACCCTAGGTTAGATTAAGACTAAGCAAGAAAGGAAGGATTCAACTAGGTATGAAAAGGCAAATTACACTAAGGCAAGCAAGAGAGAAGAAAAAGAGCAATTAAAGAGCTAAACTAACATGAACAAGACAAGAGCAGGGAAAGAAGCTAACTAAGCAAGAAAAGAACTAATTAAGCTAAGCAAGCACAAAACTAGGGTTTTAAGCAGTAAAGAGATGTGTGGGCTGTTTAGGGGTATGAACTTATCACTTAAGTTGGGGGGTGACATATGAGCATTATGATTCCATTTATATTATCCAAACCAAACAACAAGTTAGAGTCTATGAAATTAACCTAAGCTACTAATTGGCCATGGATATGCTAGGTTGTGCATAAGGGAACTAGTCCCTAACACCCCCTACTACCCTTACAAGGCTCAATTGGGTTAGGGATTAGGTACAATTCAATTATAGTCTAATCAAGTCTAGGTTTCTAGATTAGGAATTCCTAGGGAAATTAGGGCCGAGGGTAGTAATGGGGAGATGAGATTGGGGTTTGGACCCCAATTCCCCCACATTCTATCCTTAGAAGGCTCCATGCTAATTGTACTAGAATTACTTAATCTAGCTACTTAGATCTCTCACTTAGGTTTAGGGAGATTGATTAGGATGTAGGCAGATGGGAGGCAACCTAGGGATCCAATAATTGGACCTAGGGACAAATCCCAAAATTCACACATATACGCAATTTGCCGAAATTCCTAGGTGATTCCACACACAAACCAACAAGCAATCCATTGAGAATGAGATATAAATAGAATATAATCATTAACAAATGGAATTAGAATGTTTACATGTCATTTTCCCCCAACATGGTATCAAAGTAACATAATTTCCCCCAAACAGCCCACCCACAGGGGCCTAGCTACTCATAGAAATGGAAAATATAAAAAGAGAGAAGAAAGCGGTAGAAGAAGCCATGGAGCTCGGTGTAGATGAAGAAATCCTTCTCTCCAGCAACTGCAGGTCATCCTCCTCCCTCCTCCAAGGTGCAAGGGTGAAGAATGAAGGGGATTATGGGTAGGAACTAGTCTAAACTAGTGATTTGGTGGTGGAAATGGTGAAATGGAGTGGATTTGAGGTGGATATGGAGTGAAATGTAGTGGATGGCGATTTGGGGAGCTAGGAGGTGGTGGAAGGTATCTAGCCTTGTGCCCCAGATGCCATCTAGGTATATATAGGTGTGGGGAGGAAGCACTAGGTCAAGTAGGGGCAAAACGGGTAAAGCAGTGAAAACTAGGTGGGTTTTGTGAGTAGCACGGCCGTGGTGGGTCACCACGGACATGGAGGGTAGGGTAGACCACGACCGTGGTGGATGGGAACGGTCGTGGGTTTATTCCATCAAAGTTAATAGGGTTTTGGTCGATTTTGGGATGAAATGGCCACGGTCGTGGTGGTCACCACGACCGTGGTGGGTTGAGGGTAGCACGTCCGTGCTGAGTAGCACGGTCGTGGTGGGATCTGGTAGCACGGTCGTGCTGCATGGAAGGGCCGTGGTGGGAGATGGTAGCATGGCCATGTTGCATGGCACGACCGTGGTGGGTGGTCGCAGCACGACCGTGTTCCATGGCACGGCCGTGGTAGAGTATGCTCTACAGCTGCTTCAAAATTGAGAATTTTCTTGTGATTTCTTCATTTGCAGCACGACCGTTCTGTGTTACAACGGCCGTGCTGGGGGCTTTTCTTGCACTTTGAGCTTCAACCTTCATTATCCATGGACTTCTTTGCTTAAGCTTGACTCTTGGCCACTAGGGGTAGGTTGGGGGAACTCTGGGGCCTTCTTTGGACCCCTCCATCTCTCTCATCCATCCAAGTGTGATCTAAGTACCTTAAAAACATGCAAATAATGTCTATAAGTGCATTTTATACAAATATGCATATTAAGGGAAATAACATGTAATATAATAGGTATAGATGTGATTGAAATGTAAAATGCCACAAGATGAAGCCCTAAATTAGGGCTGAATCATGACCCTATAGGTCCCAAATTACATTGGTAGCGAATGTCCATAGCCATCTTATGACATCACAAATAATGAGAGCTATCTAGAACCACATCAATCTTACCCAGGTAATGGGAAAATTGGAGAACAATTTCAAACTACAATCTATGATCAATGCTATAGTGATTGTATAGTTCCTTTATCTCTAATATCTGGATTAAACTCATGGCATGAAATCATCATCCTCTTCAATGTTTAATCCATGTTCCTTGAACTAGACCAGACTGTATGAGATGCATGTGAGCTCATATATCATATATTCATTCACATGAGTATGGCCATACATTTCTTAGTTTCACTTATCATGTGGCTTGGATATAAATCTCCAGTAGGAGGGACATATCCCATTTACATCACTCACACTCGATCCCCATGTGTCATAGTGTACCTGAGCATCAGATTTTTGGAAAACCCTTATTCAAGGTCATGTTGAATGATGTAAAAATACATTAAATGACATGTGATGAGTGTAGTGACTTTAGGTCTATGAGCCACAATCACCACCATCACTATGAGATTCTGATTACCATTCTATGGTATCCTTGTATAATTCCCAAGGTGGGTCTGTCTGATACACTATTCTCTAACATGTATCTATGTGTTTGGTTTGATATCACATATCATGACTGATGAGATTCTGTCATCAACCAACACACACTCTAGTCTTATGTATCACTATTGTCTATTTTACTTCCACATTAATATCTGACTAAGGACATGAAAAGAATGTATGTACTCTTATCATACATATGATACCATTTTTTAGGTCCTCAACCTAAAAAATATGTCATTGAGCGACATAATTTTTAGACATCTCTGTGTTTGTGTAATCACCTCATGATTGAGACAAACATAATAGATAATATGTGAAAGACTGGTTTTTAACTTAATTTCGAGGACGAAATTTCTCTTAAGGAGTGTAGGATGTGATGGAGTGGACTTTTGGAATCTCTTAACATCTAGTAAGACAAGCGAATCTTGTGAGTTTGACTTACTTTGAGGTTTCTAAGTGTTTTGTGAAGTTTGAGTGTTGACTGACGTTGACATAATTATTAAGATCCATAAGTCTATGCTTATTTGAGAAACTTAATTGATTGATCAAATAATGATATTTTGAGACCAATATTTGATGGGATATATCTAGGATAATAATAAAGCTTTGTTCAAACTTTAATAATTCTTTTAGATGTTCCATATGGAGTTATTTAGGTATGATCACAATGAAATAATGTGCTTGTGGTGCATGATGTAACAAGGATAATATCTTTTTGGCAAACTTCTAATGAAGATGGTGTCACACATCCCTTTTTATCGAGTGCTTGTGTAAAATGGAAAGGAGGCGAGCTTCTTAAAGTCCATGGGTCAAATATCAAATCGGTGTGGGGCTTTTGATGGCCCTCGGACCTGTTGATCATACATCATCAAGACCTTCATGTCTTTTGCGGTTATAGCCGATCCTCCATAAACCACCCTTCCCACGATGTGTGATGCTCAGACAATGCGGAAATGAGGGGTTCTTAACCACAGCAACTCGAGGCCTATTGAGTACTCTCCACCAACCCTTTATAGAAGCCAGTTAGTCTAGAGAACAAGGAAAAGAACCTGTAACTCAGACTCTCTCTCTCTCCATCACCAGCTACCGGTCCTCGCCAGAGATAGACTGCACCACGTTGTCCAGAAGCGAGGAGGAGGCAGTGCGATTTGGCCAAAACTAGCTTGACTCATCGCTGACGGTGGCACACCTTCAACCAAGCAGAAGGCTTCTTCCCCACCAACACGGTGTCAAACATCGATGGCCACTGTTGGACGAAGAATGAAGCATACCGGAGATGGATTCAGGAAGAAAGGAGCCAAGCACGGCGGCGCCCACACTCAGGCAGGAGCCCAGCTACGATCTCCCAAGGATAGATCGTGAGAAGAGTCTGTAAGAGGGAGAAAATGAGAGCAGAGAGGTGTCGATATCTCACCAAGCCGGCGCACGATGCCAACCGAAGACCCAAGGGCAGCAGCACCACCTGTAGGAACAGACCAGGAGGCGAGGAGGAAGACCTGGGTTGTCGAGGTGGACGCACGGCTTGTTTTATGCTCTGAAGATTGTTGAAGGTGAGGAGAAGGATAGACGAACATGTGATCGCTCGTCGGAGTCCCCCCTGCGGCGGCGGCCTGTGCAAGGGGGAGAGACGATGAGCGCCTTGGCCTTGAGCCCAGGAGCTAGCTTGAGAGGAGGGTCGGCGGTGCAGATGATGCCTGGTGGAGCTGTGAATATCTAAGGAGTAGAAGAGGTTGTCGTTGTGGCTCTAGTCGAGCGTTCGATCACCGGCAAGACATGCCTCGGTGCCTCCGCAAGCAGAGACCCAGGCGGGCTTGTCTGCATGAGAGTGGAGAGACATCGCACTGATCACAAGGAAGAAAGGGACGAGTAGGGTGAGCCCTGAACCAGCCGAATCACACTTGAACCGGGTTCAAGCGCTGAGAACCAGTCGGCTCAACCAAAGTGAAGAACGCCCCTTAGTGGCCATGTGGCCGCCTTGGATTGGCCAATTAAGGTATTTCCTTCAGAAATTATCAGATCTTGCAAAATTCCTAGTAATTAGCATGCTTATCAGAAAATTATAAGTAAGGTACCAAAATTCTCAGAAAATAATATGAAACCATCATATTATCCTTTTTATGCTTAAATCACAGTGATATCATGTAAGATATGTAATATTAGTTTAATGGATAATAATTATCAAACGTTGTCCTAAATCATACATGTAGCTTATAATCCTTTGTATATCAGTAATTGTGATGTTGATACACAAAATTATGTAATTTACCTAGTATCACTAATTAGGGTTGATAACCCTAAGTTAAATGTAATAAATGCATACATGCCCAGTAAATGATGAAATTTACATAATAAGTTCATATCAGTAACTGGAAGATAATATGTAAATCTGAGATTAGTTTTGTACACGAAATTCATGTTATATGAGATTGACCTTAATACATGGTATGAAACCCTGATTAGGTTAATGCATGTAACCTAAGGCTAATAGGTTCACATAATGATGGAAAATGTGATTATCAGTTAATGAGTAAATAATCTGGAAAATGACATCAGTATGATAATACTAAGACAAGTATGCAAGTATGATCCACATATCTCAATGAACTAAGTGAAACCCTAAAATGGATTAATTAGGGTTAAGATGAGATGTAAGATGATGTGAACCTCATGATAGTATATGATCTTGTCTTGATCAGGTTTAACAAAGATATAGTTGACATCAGGAATATGTGATTAGGTTTGTCTTGATCAAGGTACACCATTACCTCTTACTTGGCTTATTATACAATATGCTTGTGTTATATGAGTAGTAAAATACTTGGCATATGGTATTGGATGAAATGATTGTTCTTGTATGATATGTTGCCTGATTTTCTGTACTTATGGCTATGAACACATCAAACATAATATATCTGTTCCATTATATGAAAGCACTAATTCTCTTTGGTAACATAGTGCTGGAAAGTGATCATTCTCTTTGGTAGCAGATCACATTGTATAATGATCTAACTCTTTGGTAGTAGATCATAAGGCCTTACATCTCATTCTCGTTGGTAGCAGAGATGATGCATTATTCCCTCAGGTGGCAAATGCATGGATATATAATGGAAAATGATCTTAAAATATGTGTTCTCTTTTGTTAATGAATATCTTTGTGCAAGTATAAGCTTTTCTTATATTCTTCTGTTACTGCCAAGTATTAGTTTTATTTTATTGCCAATATATGATGAGAGGTAAATAAAAGACACGTAGGCGTACTCAGTACAATATTCTTGAATATTGTGCTGACGTGTACCGCATGTAATCTTTTGTTTTAGGTTGTGGTTATGTTCTTGAAGATCCAGGATAATTGGGAGTTGTGTAGCGAGCTGATGTACAGGTGGACCTGTTGTCTTAAGATCCTGTAGTTTAGTGGTAGTACATGTATATGTATAGTTGTTGTTCAATATGTAATATCAAATGTTGTAATAATTCATGTTGTAATTATATGTTGAATGGTGAACATGTGTATATGGTTTTATTATTGTTCATGTGCATGTGCTACTGATGTGTTTCCTTCTGACTCCCTTGATTTTCTTCTTCTTAGCCTTATGTGGGATGTTTAAATTGAGATTCTCGCTGAGGTGAGGGTTTCAATTTGGATGTCTCACATCAGATTAAGTTTTAGAAAATTCGGGGACGTCACATAAAATTACCTTTATCATTATCAAATTAGGTATGTAATGTATCATTGCAATCATTGTATGATTGGATCTCTGGGCATACATACCAACACTCTAGGGAAAGGAAAGGGTACAACACCGCATTAATAGAGTCGGTGAGCCACTTCATAGTGGAACATTATGCAATAATGCCTAAACCTAGTCTGCGGGATGCAAGTGATGTTGTGTATCCATCTATGTAAGATCATCATTCTTACATGATAGACCAACAAACTAAGCTTGTTTCCTAGAGAATGTTCCAATGAGAACTAAAACCACCGTCAAATTTGTTCCTTCATCTCGAACCCTTCTTATTCCTTGAATAGTGTATCAACAATATTTTACATAAGATGCTCCCAGTAGGTTCTCCATCACGTTAATAACATTATCTATGATGAATCCATCCTATTTATTGAAATGCTAGAGTCTTTGTCCAATCGTGAATACATGATGTAAGAGAATATATGCAATTTTGAATTTTTTATCTGGTAAGTAATATGCTCGTATGAGTTTTGTTGGATTAGATGTAAGAGTATTTATTTATTATTTGTAATATTTTGACTAGGTAATGGATTAGTTGACCAATAGGAAAGCACTCAAAGATCTCAAATAAGTCAGTGATGAATCCTTCTTAGTTTTCACCTCATTGGAGATGGCAACAATATCCTAAGACAATGACTCCATGTGTTAATATAAATTTCTAATGAAATGATGCTCATTGTTACATGTAAATTGATGGTTGTAAATGATTGTACCCCATTAGAAAGTAACTATCTACATATATTTTAACTATTGTTTACCAAAATTAATGATTAAAGTGCAAAACTTTATAAGACAAATACATACAAACTAGTAAAGAAAAGGTAAAAGAATGTATAAAAAGAAAACGAATACAACTATAAAGATGAACATTATTTTTTTAGAAAGTAACTATGACATATAAAAAGTAACTATTTGATTCAAAAAGTACTTATTTGATATGAAAAGTAACTATGTGGCATATATAATAACTATGTGGTACCAAAAAGTAACTATTTTGAGTGAGTGAGTAGCTCCCCTCACGAGTCCCACTCCTTACACATGTGATGTTGCTTTCTTTTATGTTCCAATTGAAACACATCTAAAAATCCATATTATGTTGTTCCCACCATCACTTTCACTATACAAGACAATGCATTAATCACAAACTAAAGTGTTTGTCTCAATATCTCTCCCGTCTCCTATATGCTATGAACTTTCTTGCTAGCACCACATGGTTCAATGTGAACCTTTCTACTAACATTGATTCTTTGACAACTAGGCGGCTATTTTGGTGGAAATACAACTAAGCAGTCAAAAAGTTAAAATATATGAAACCAAAAGGAATATCATTTGAAAATTCTAAATAGAAAAAGTTCACTCAAAGGTAACTATATGGTGTACAGAGTAACTATTTCTTACATAGTGTACTTATATGGTATAAAAAGTAACTATCTGACATAAATAATAACATTACATACCTCTATTTAAATAAAATAAATACAATTATAAAAGGAACTACACCATTTACTAAAAAGTATCAATATGGGATGAAAATTAATTATTTTCTATAGAACATAAGTATTGGTCACAAATGATAACTATTTGGCATGTACTATAACAATTTAGTAAAAAGTAATTGTTTCAACACTAATTGTAAATTATAGGCTAAATGTCTATTAAAAGTTCTAATTTTATAGAGATAGAACGTAATTTTGGGTGACATGGTTATAAACAGACAAACAAGTACGTATCCAAGAAATGATATTCCGTCATATATAATATGTAACATGTCGTCAAGGGTGGGCCATGTTGTGGAGCCATTCAAAGCATGATAGCATGTAATCGGAGAATAAGGGGAATTCTAACACTCACTCATAGATATGGAATAAAAAAGTGTTTGCCCATCTTGATCAGCCAAACGAAACGAGTTCCAAACAATAAACCTAACATAATGTGCATAATTGAAATGATAGCGGTTTAAAAATAAACACCATATTTTCATTAGAAAGTAACTGTGTAGTATATAAAGTAACTATACGGTATGAAAAATAAGTATTTGACACAAAGTGCAACATCGGGTCATAAAATATAACATATGAATTACTTAAAATAATAAAAAATAAAGGTGTATAGGAAAAGTATACACATGATTAAATAGAATGTTACATGCAAGGACTGTAATTTTAGTATATGCTCTTTGAATTTTTCTCACTTCTTGTCACAGCACACCAAACAAACAAATAACAATAAGAAAAAAATAATTAAAAAACTACTCATGGGTAAGTAATACACATGAAGAACGACATAAAAGCTTTGCTTAGCTTTCATAGATAGCATCGTACACGACCGTCATGATGAACCGACTTCAATACTTACTACGATTCAAACATACAGGCACAAGATCATATTTTTATAATAAGGACGTAGACATGAGTAATAAATCATAATTTAACACTAACTATGATTCAAGCACAAAGACCTCATTCTCATTCACACGCTGCAACTTCAGCTACAATTTCAACACCTGGCTCTCCAAGAATAAACATGATTCTTTCCCTGATGCGTACGAAGCAGGACTGAATTTCGATTACAAGAATCTCATCTTATTCAACCCAGAACAACCTGACGTCACTTACCATGCAACCTACACACCTCCTCTACCAGATCAGGGCCGTGTTCAACGACACTACTGTTCAAACTCCGCTCGCGCATTGGCCTCCAACACGCTCTGGCTCCTCGTGATCAGTACTATCAGCTTCCAAACGATAAAGACAACATAGTCTACATGAATCTGAGAATAAGTAAATGATCTGTGAATTAGTTAAGGATCCACGAATTGTTACAGTAGGGTAGCTTAACACGGTTATTAAAAACAATCTCTCTCTCTCTCTCTCTCTCTCTCTCTCTCTCTCTCTCTCTCTATATATATATATATATATATATATATATATATATATATATATATATATATATATATATATTGATCGCCTTAAATCATATATCTAAAAAGGAGTGCATCTAGAGTAATCAAAATTTATATTTGTAACCCAATACTTAGGCACCGACATCGATAATAATGGGTCCTTGTATATTCTATGGGGTCGATCTCAGGTAAAAGGGTGATAGGTGAGAAGAATCCTAAGCCTTAGCCTAGTTTAACTTAACCAATGGAAAGATAAATGTCACTCACTGAACGAGGGTATACAAATGACAATGAAATAAACAAAAATAAGTAAAACTAACTAAACAAGACAAAAGTGGAACACAAATCTTCGAAAGTGTTTTTAATATATGGATAGAAATTTAGATTGGGTTTCACGACTAAGATCATTCACCAACACGTAATACTGACATCCATTATATACCCTTAGCATATCTTACAATCAATCATCATAAATGTTTGTTCCCTCCTCTCATAATATTAGGATAAATCAAGGTCATAATAGTATCCCCCTCTTGAGATGACAAACAAACAATCAACATAAAATCTTACGATCATTACTTTTAGCATTCCAACATTCTCATCATAAATGTCTATTCCCTCCTCTCATAATCTTAGGATAAATCTAGGTCATAATATTATCCCCCTCTTGAGATGACAAACAAACAATCAACATTAAATGTTACGATCATTACATTTAGCATTCCAACATTCTCATGGCTTCATACTACTCTATAAGTCTCAAATTTAGGCTAATACAACTCTCTCAAGGTACTATAAATAATAGACCATAAGATGGTAGCTAATCATGTAAGTTAAGCATTAAGAACTAGAGTATGGAATTTAACATTGCCAAGAATATATATACATATGTGGATATAAATATTTACATGTTGGGAAAGCCATAGTGGCCACTCCCTACAAAAGAAAATGAATAAGCTACTCATGGTTGTGAGTGACATAGTGATTTACAAGTCTACTATGACATTATGAAGGATAGATGAAGGGAGATGAGTGGATCAGGGAATAAGGAGAAAGATACAACAAATAGGGATCGTAATGGAATTGCAAGTTGGCGAAGACCTCCTTCTTCACTAAATCACATGATGGGGTGGTAGTGACAACGTTCTGAGGTACTCCTTCTCTTAAAAGAGGTTCTTAAAAACATTGGGAAGGTGTAGGAGACAAATAGAGCCTTCAATGTCGTCCTTGGGATTGTTAGTGAATGATTTTGGAGCAAAAAGGACAACACTTCATGGTGGAAGACAAAGGTCCCCATAACTGAGCTTTTTGTTATATCCTCAAATTTGGTGATTTTGAAATATATATATATATATATATATATATATATATATATATATATATATATATATATATAAGGCTTGAATTGATAAATAAATTCCTCATTTTCATTATTAGAAGAATAATAGAGTTATCTTTGTGGCATGGATTCAACCCATGGTCCAAGTAAAGTCCATTAGACTATTTGCTCTGCATATAAGTCCTAGTGACACAAGTTTGAGAAATAAAAGGAATTCGTGCAATAATAAAGGGTAATTGCTTTATGAGTTACTAGGTAATTTAAATATGTAATAATAAGCAAGTTTTAAAAAGATTCTAATATAATTAGTAATTTAGATAATTAATCGAGTAATTGTCTAACCATGAATGGCAACACATGTTTTGAGGCATCAAACAAGAATATCTTGGCCTAAATTTTGTATACTTGGATATAATAACAAAGTTAAGAGAATTCTAGAATTTGTGAGAAAAGTGGCTTTCCATTTGATGGGTGTAATTGTTTCAAGGATAAACTTGAAAGGAAAGTTTCAGCTATTATAGTTAATCCAATAAATCTCAAAAATTAGATTTAGGTTGGGAAAGGCATTAATGACTTACCATACAAATTTTATAGAAAAAGGATACTCCTAGGATCCAAAAAAATTTGGGAAGAGAGAGGGACCTACATGTAATTATAATATGTGTTTCTTGTTTTGTAACCTTTAAAATGCTATAAACTTAGGCACACATGTTAAAGATAGGATTTTTCTGTTGACCCTTGGATGGCCATCAAACCATATATCCTTGATCTTCAACATCTATCTATACAAGGAAATAGGAGGGGAAACTAATCAAGATTTTCCTTTCTGGATTGCCTTATCTATCACAATTAACACTTAACAAAAACCAAAGTGTTGGATCTGTGACCCTCTCTTCTACCCCTCGACCCCTCTCATAGGATAAATAGGTCATGGATGAGGGAATTCTCCTTCACTCTCATTTTAGTCATCTCCATGGCTCCCCATAGGCGGTTGTTCAATTAGAGATGCATAAGGAAAATACATGTATATATTGTGTGGAGAGAGAGAGTTGATAAGTAAAGGAAAATAGCCCTTTAGACCCTACGACAAAGAGGGAGGAAGGTATTTTGTATGCCATGATTGAACATTGTTGTAGATTTCTAGTTTGTTAGAGGTGAGAACTAGGTTGGGGGACTTGTCCACTCACGACTTCTTTGCCTTTTGGGGACACAATCAAATTCAAATTTTCTTCCTGAATCTTCTCAGCACCCTAGGAGTGTGGTTCAAGCATCAGGTTGAAAATCCCAAGTTTCGATCACCTTGCCAGCCGCTCCTCATGGACCCTTTTTGGTTTTGACCCATGGTGGCTCCACTAAGATTGTGAGGGATGAGTGATCATGGAGAGCCATGGGGATGGTGAGAGGCACCTTCCTTTCCTAAGAGCACTAGTGCCCAACAATTCTTCCCTTGTTGGCCATAATGGACACGGTGACACTGTGGGATGGAGAAGACAGTTGCAAAGCTTCCCTCTTCTTCTTACGAGTGGGTGACTAACGTTCTCAGTCAGACTAGTTCTAAGTAGGGATTGAACCAGACAATATCGCTAGATCAAGAGAAAAAACCCATCGGTAATAGACACTCAGTATGGGTGGCTCGTGGAGGCAGGGGACCAATTAAGAGATGCCAAATCACCCATAGAGAAGGTAATTGCCTTTCATTAAGTATATCTTCCTAAAATTATAGTAAATGTTGTGATATTTTAAATATTACAAATATATTATATATACATATTATATATATATATAATATCAAATTGATATGGAGAATGAGTATCATCCAAATAAATTGTTTTCATGTCCTGAATTCGATCCTAATTCCAAAAGTGTAGACAACACATGAATATGAAATAAATAATGTAAGGGAACCCTAAATCAGAGTATTAAGGTGTTGGATACATTTAATAATCCTAGTTAATATTATAATTTGATATTATTTAATATAATGCTAATACGGGATGACCATATTCATAATTATTAATAATTAGGATTTCTAGACCAATAATTATCAACATGTGTAATTAGGATTTTGAACATCAATATGTAACTTTCTATGATCTTAATTCTCATAATCTGATATAAAAATTCATAATAGTCCAATGTGGTTAATTTGATGATAATCTAAGTCTTGTAGCAATTTGGATAATAATGACCATGATTAAAGGTTTCAAGTCATAAAGATGATACTTAGGGTTTCATAATCTAATATAATTGCTTAAAATGGTCTAAAAGGCTTAACTTGATAATTAAGGTCATCTAATGCCTTGTATGGGTTTATAACTCTAAATATAGTGGTGTGTTGGAATTAGGGTTTGACACCCTTGTGTTACTTATCCACAACCCAAGACTACCCTAAACTATAGATTAGGACCTGATAGGATTTAATCTGAATAATATTTTGGTGACACCTTAGGATTTAGATACATGCAGATTTAATGTTGAATTGGTTGGGTTCCTTGTTGCTTTCTTGATTGGATGATATACTTAAAGTATGGCTGCATGATATCTACATGGTTCTATAAGAGCTACGTGGTTATGCCTAAGACTACTCACCTTAAATGACTTTTGTGGTTTTCTAAGGTTTCCCAAATGGACTGCAATTAATTGCTTACTTTTTTATTTATTTCATGTAATCTACAAGGCCCCTATGGGTACCACCTTATAAAAATATAACTTACTTGAACCCTAAATAAGATATCTCTGGTGATTTCAAGAGCATGGGGTGAAAGAAGTCATTATGGGAATGACTGGTGATCAAGCCTGGAAAGGAAGATCACCACAGACAATTGTTGTAAGGAAGGTCTATGAATAAAGCCAAGCCCAAGTGAGGGAAGGTTATGAATATCCACTACAATGACCAATACCCTAAAAAGAGGGTTTCCCATAGAGAGGCTCCCCGAAAGAGAGGGCAAACCATGAGAAAAATGGAGAAGGGACGAGAAGTTAGAAAAGAAAATGCATGTTTGATTATGAAATCATAATTGCTACTATGTATGATTATATTGTTACACTTACATGCACATATTTTGTTTGCACTCCATGTACATAGTATAGAAATATACCGATTTGTATTTGTTTCACACCATTTTAGATGAAAGCTAAATACAAAAATGTAATAAATGGTGAACCAAATGAAATCACCTACAGATATTAAAGCTAAGTAAGGGAGGATTAGTCAGATACATTCTTCTCATATGTACATTTTTTATGATAGAAATTTATATAATTCCTTAGTGGAGCATATTTTAAATGATATTTGAATTTATGGAAATTATTTGTTAAATTTAGATCCTTGGAAATTTTAGGTAATGGATCTGAACCTTAGGGTCCTACTTTATTGGGGGATGCTAAAAGATGAGGTCATTATATTTGGTATCAGATCCCTAGATGTTTCAAATAATATTTAATAGTTAATAATTTCAAGTAATCCATAGAAATAGAAGAAAACTTATTAAGGCATTGCTTGATGGTAACAGTGTCTAGAATGGATCGTGGTTTTGGGGACTTGCAATATTTACCTCTACACCATTAAATTGGTATATGAGGACTCCCTTATCTATAGTGATACTGGCCTAGACAGAACCTAGGGTTTTCTTAACGTAATGTTTCCTCTAAGTCTTCTCATCTCTAACTTCATCCACTTTTCGTCCTCTTGATTAATAAGCCCTAAAAGATACTCCCTCCTCATCTTAAGGTTAGGTTTTTATACAAGAAGTACAATTAAGGCATCCTCTACCAATTAATGTGGAAATAATGATAAAGTAAAGAAAAATGGTTTCATGGGTTTCACCTTACAAGGTAAACCTTAGATAGAGAAAGGGTTGGTTTATAAAAAACCCTAAGTGGGTCAATGGACATTGAAAACTCTAAGGTTCTATGATATGGTTCCCAACCGTAAGCTTAAATCCTAATTCTTAGTAGTGGGAGTAGTGTGGGTAAATAATAACCCTACCCATATAAACCCTAAGCAATGGAAAGAGGAAAGAGAAACAACAATGAGTTCATCCATGCATGCCAGAACATGGAGTAAGGAATGCATGATATATGTGAAACATAGGCAATCAATGATTACATAATAAGGAATATATGAAAACCCCATAATGCAACTTTTAGGGTTGGTGTTCCGACCTGAGGGTGAGTCAACCCAAGTGTGGGGAAGATCTGTGAGGGAAATAATACCCTAACCTGAGAGATCTGGTTGAGACTAGAAAATGTAAACTCCATCTGGTAGGCACCCTAACAGGAACTGTGTCAATAGACATGAATAAATAGAAGGTAGCCATGGACCTAAATGGAAGTCAATAACATTAGGCTTGAAGAGGAATTCATTTTATATCAGGTGCCTAAAGTCTTGTTAGCATACACAATATAAGTTCAAAAGATACGATGTAAGTCTTACATGAAGAGATATATGGGTTATAATAATCCAAGACATATTTGAGAATTTGACTTTCGTTTTGGGGTTTTGACATAATATTTGATTTCACTAATTCTTCTCTAAGATAAGGTAAGATAAGATAAGATGTGAATATTTAAGAGGCTGAATATCTTCTACAGGGAGGGGGCTCTAGTGTGAGTACTAGATATAGGGTTAACTCCAGATATAGTGGGACCTAGAGGGACAATCACAAAAATGTAAACTCCAATATATGATAAATTATGCAAATATTGGTTGTGATATACACTAAACTAGACTACCACTAAGTCAATGAATTGAGTTGCTTCATGCATGATTTACAGAGGCTTATTGTATCCTATATGTCCTTGGGAAGAGCAAGCCCTAGAGACAAAAAAGAGGCTTCTTACCTTTATGTGTATACGATGTGAGTACCTACCATCTCGGCGAGGAAAAGAGAGTCCCAAGATCCTGAAGAGGTAAGGGAAGATAGCAAGTTGTGAAGCCTCAAGCTCAGGTTGGGGGTTCATTGTGTAAAAATCTAAGGGTTGTTTATGAGAAAGAAAGAGTTGGGGAAGAATATCTCATGAGTAGAAATATAAGAAGAGAATGCCATATCATGTGTTGTTCTGGCATGTGCTTGAGTGGCTAGATCTATAGAGTTATGGTCAATACTAAGGAGGTAGACCTAAAAACCCTAGACCTAAAAAAATATTAGTGCATATAATGCTCCAAGAGTTGAGTGAGCTCATAGAGACTGAGCATGAAACCTCCCTCTGGGAATGGGTTAGTGAAACCCCACTTGGGCCTGATATATGTTTGATGAGTCACACATAGAAGTTGTTTTAGTACCACAATAATATATATACATATGAAACCGATCTAACCTAGAGAAATGAAGTATGGGTAAGACA
Organism: Alisma plantago-aquatica; assembly: GCA_963693085.1. NCBI lineage: Eukaryota > Viridiplantae > Streptophyta > Magnoliopsida > Alismatales > Alismataceae > Alisma > Alisma plantago-aquatica. The sequence continues at coordinate 334,342,588 of OY856411.1, read as the reverse complement.
TAATGGAAGATTTATAATTGTATAATAAGTTCTCTACCTAAAATTGGTCAGCCATATTCATGAATATGATAATGTGAAATAACTAGTTAACCTCATGATGAACCTTTTATAAAGATTGCAACCTAATATGAGAAAGTGAAATGAGATAATGCTTTTGATAAATATTGAATGTGGCTATAACTGGCATGAGAGACGCGCGGCAATTAAATTTGTCTTCTTCAAATACCTCTTACTGGTCTAGTATATTGTATGGATTGTTTTTTGAGGGTACAAATTACTTGGCAAAGGGAATTGAGTGAAATGATTGTCCCTATAGTCCTGAACAGAGGAAACATAATATATTGCTTCCATTATACCTAAAAACTTCAACTCTTGGTAGTAAAGTACTTGGTAGTGATCCAACTTTTGGGTGGTAGACTACATGGTATAATCATATAACTCTCAGGTTGAATATACATCGATGATATAATGGAAAATATTCCTAAGGGACATGCCCATTTGCGGTAATATAAATCTTCGTTCAATCTTGTTTTTGTTGGTTTCTATCAAATATTCATGTTTTCTTGTCTTGGGATAGGATCTACCCTAGAAGGGTGAATTAACAAATTAGTTTAAGATTGTAACCCTAAATGTCACTTAAAGCTTAATAGATTATGTAAATGAAGCATGAAATCACATATATCGAGTATAATTCTTTGGACCCAAGTATGTCATCTTTAAGGGACATGAGGAAAAGTCACTATGGGAGTGACTGACAATATGGGATCAAGCTCAGACAAGAAGGTCTCTATGATACCAATGAAGGGACATAAAGTAAACTATGTGTGCCCTAAGAGATGAAGGGAAGTTGGGTGAAAAAAAATTAAAGGATATGATGTGCATGAATATTGTTAGAGAAACCTCATGTAAAATGTGTAATGAAATTGAATGAAGTTATGACATATCAACGAAACCCTTGGAAAGGTTAGGGCCCTAATTCAACCCTAAGATTAAGTAGGATGATTAAAGGTACATATGACATATGAGGTTTGGGGGATGATCAGATAATAAGTGCATAAGTCCCTTGGCGGTCAAGAAGAGATCATTCTAAACATACCTATACCCCAAGAGATCTTAGGGAATGACTGAGGCTAATGATACATGAGATGTATATGAAAAGAATACATGTGATGATGTCAGAATAAGAATCTTAAAAGGAGTTTGGCATATACTCAGAAATTATGAGAAAAACTTTTCCCATATGAATGCATGGGATTAAGAAAATTGTGGAATTCATGGTTTGGAGTCATGTAGAGAATGATTCAAGCTAAGTTTAAAATTAAAATGTAATGTGTGAAAGAATAGTCTCTACTATTGGAATGGGATGAGAATTGTATTTAGGTTGCAGACAAATGCTTATTTCATCTTTTTATGAGTGTGAGAGATTGGACAGACACGTACTATGCCTAAAACGTTTATATGGGAAAATGAATACCTAAGTCAAAATCTAAATGGCATAATATAGGGTTTGAGGTGTTACCTCACCCTAATGAGAGAATAATTAATAAATTGTTTGGAATCCTAGGTGAAAAAGGTAGTCACCAAGTGAAATTGAAACCACAAATGAAAATGTAACTATCAAGTGGAATTGGAATCATAATGTTATCAATGAGTGATAAAATCTAGTTTATCATAGCTGAGAACTGGGTTGGGGAACTTATCTCGTCACAACCTATCTATCTTTTAAGGATATGATCAGATTCTATTTTTCTTCATGAATCTTTTTGGCACCCTAGGAGTTTGGTATAAGCATCAGGGTTGAAAACCCTAAGTTCCAATCACCTCATCGACCACTCCTTAGGGACCCTAGTCAGTTCTAACTCATGGAGACTTCACTAAGGTTGTGAGGGACGAGGGAATATGGGAGAGCCCTCGAGATGGTGAGAGGCACCTTCATTTCCCAAGAGAACCAGAGACCAACAATTCTTCCCTCCCTGGCCATACAGAACATGAAGGTATTATGTGATGGGAAAGACAGACGCACAATGTCCCTATTCTTCTGATGAGAAGGTGACTATCTTTCCCAGTCAGATCAATTTGGATCAGGAGTTGAACCAGCCAATATCACTAGTTCAACAGGGAAAATCTGTTGTTGATAGACACTCAATATCAATTAGGCACATAGGCAGGAACCAATCAAGATGGACCACATCACCCATAGAGAAAGTAATTGCCATTCATAAAGTATATCTTCCAAAAATTGTAGTAAATGCTAGGATAGTCCAAATATAATAAATAAATAAATATATATATATATATATATATATATATTAGTTACCCATATATATTAGTTACCCACATATATGTGTCATCCCATTACAAAATTGATGCACGGGTAGAGAATCTTAGTTACCCACACGGGTAGCGAAGATATACCCATATATATATATATATATATATATATATATATATATATATATATATAGAGAGAGAGAGAGAGAGAGAGAGAGAGTCAGGCTAGAATACACTCGAGTGTATTCGGAGTGTAATACACTCAAGTAGTTTTTGATGATGCAATATTTTTTTTGAAAATATAATCCGTTGATCTTCTTAAACATCTCGTGAACAACTCATACACAAAATTTGAGCACATTTGGATATGTATAGCTCATGTTATGAAGACCACAAAAATTATGCATTTCAAATTAGTTTCACACGTCGATTTTGTTGCCCTTGGATGAGTGACTTACACTCATCCAAATGGGCTCAAAATTTGTATGTAGCCTAGTTATAGTATGACTATAAAGATCAATGGTTTACATTTTGTAAAAAATAGTCTTGATATGCAAACACACTTGAGTGTATTCGTGTGATCCGTACACTTGAGTGTATTCTAGCCTGACTCTATATATATATATATATATACATATATATACATATATATATATATATATATATATATATCAAATTCATCAGTAGAATGAGTAGAATACAAATAAAGTGGTTTCATATCCTAAATCTGGTTCAAATTCCAAAGGGTATAGCCAACACATGAATATGAATTAATTAATATAAGGAAATCCTAAATTAGAGTATTAAGGTGTTGGATACATTAAATGCTCTTAATTGATATTATAACTTGGTATTATTGAATATAATGATAAATCAAGATGACCATGATCTAATATGAATAGTTAGGGTTTCTTGACAAGTAATCATCAACATTTGTAATTAGTATTTTGAACATCAATGATGTAACTTGATATGATCTTATTGCTCCTATTCTGATCTAAAAATTCATAATAGCCAAATGTAGTTAATTTGATGATATATAAGTCTTTCATGCAATTTTGATAACGATGACCATGCTTAAAGGTTTTGAGTCATAAAAACAATGCTTAGTGCTTATAAACTAAGCTACTCTATCATTATGGTATTAGGTTGCATAATCTAACATAATTTCTTAACAAGGTCTAAAAGGCCTTGAATGGGTTTAGAACACTTAATATAGTGATGTGTTGGAATTAGGGTTTGACCTCCTTGTTCATTATCTAAAACCCAAGACCATCACAAACTCTAGATTAGGATTTGAGTAGGGTTTAATTTGAATAATGTGACAGTGACACCTTAGGATTTGCATACATGTAGATTTAATGTTGAATTGCTTGGATTCCTCATAGCTTGCTTGATTGGATGATATGCTTAAAGTATGATTGCATGATATATGCATGGTTCTACAAGAGGTACACAATTACACCTATGACTACTCTCCTTAAATGGTTTCCATGGTTTTCAATGTTTCCCAAATGGATTGGAATTAAAATGCTTGCTTGTTTATTGATTTCCGGCAATCTACAAGGCTCCTAAGAATATCACCTTATATAAATGTAACTTGCTAGAACACTAAATAAAATATCTTTTATGAGTTAAAGAGAATTTGGTGAAAGGAGTCACTATGGGAATGATTGGTTACCATGCTCATAAAGGAAGATTACCACATGACAAGCCCAAAAATAAAGGCCGAGGTATAAAACCAAGCTCTGGTGGGGGAAGGTTATAAATGTCCACTATAGGGACTAGAACTTGAAAGAGAGGGTTCCCCATAAAGAGGCTCCCCTAAAGAGAGGGAACATCATGAAATAAAAGGATAAGAGTTGAGAAGTCAGAAAAGAAATTGCATGTTCAATTATGGAATTTTAATTACAGCTATGGATGATTATATTGTTACACCTACATGCAAATATTATGTTTGCACTCCACATACACAGTATATTAATATACCGATATGTGCTTTGTTTCATGCCATTTTAGGTAACAACTAAATATGATGAATCAAGATATGATGAACCAGATCAAATCAACTGAAGACATTAAATCTAAGTAAAGGAGGATTAGTTAGGTATATTCTTCTCATATGTGTAATTTTTATGACAGAAATTCTTGTAATTCCTTAGAGGAGCATCTTGTAAATGATATTTGAATTAATGGAAATTATTTTATATTTTTTTATTTGTTAATATTTGGATCCTTGGGAATTTTAGGTAATGGCTCTCAACCTTAGGGTTCTTCCTTTATTGGGGGATGATGAAATGTGACATCGTTAAACTTTTGGTCTTCTATTTTATCGGCATTTTGCCCTTACTGGAGGAACCTGAGTGTAGTGTACTTACTTACCTTGTTGACATTGAAACACATGCTTTGGGGCACACACTTTAACCAACTATGCAGTGGTGGCATCCTTTTTATAGGGCTTCTATCGGTACACATTTTATTATTCATGTCAATTTGAGGGTCATCAGTTGGAGATAGATGACTTGAACCTCCGTCAGTCAATGGCCTCAATATGGGTAGTCAAAAAACTACTATATCATCGACTACATGTCCTTGGAGTTGTTGGTCTATGGAGTCATCAAGCTAGAATTCCATTGAGTTGGAATCTCATTGGTGAGTGGTCGATGCTCAGACTGAACCTTGAGTGTTGGTTACCATTGAGGTAGCGGGTAGCATTGTCATTGATCAGGGAACAACAACTCTCCTACAGTTTCCATCAGTCTATCTTCTTATCATTTGAAAATTCATCAGGCTGTGCCCAAATACAGGTACTAGCACAAGTCTTCTTCCTACAAAAAGATATATATTATAAGTAGAGAGATGATTATTCATGAAGTGATAGAACAAAGGAGGAATTATAAAGATAAATCTCAAAAAAATAAGGGAAACGAGGGTAAAATAGGTATGCAACATACAAAAAAATTGGATGTTATCAACTATGCCAAACATCAAGTCTAGCTTGTCCTCAAGGTAATAACTACAATCAAAGCATCAACTGATTTCAAAGGGGTATATTAATTTAGTGTTTTCAACATCGATCATATATGTATGCCATTTTTAGGTCTAGATATTCATGTGACTGCTTGATTTGCATACCTTGTTCCCTGATTTCATGCTCATGGATCCATAGTTGTATGACCTTTTATCTATTACAACCTTATTTAAGGATGGGTTTATCCTTCATCATCCACTCCAAGCCTTGTTTAGTATCCATAATCATGCGTGGTTCTCGCTAGTATTAACTCTCACACACAACTTTTTTTGGATAGCCTTGCTAGATATGTTGGGGTGGGCTAAGTCCATAATGTGTCTTGTCTTTCTTAGGGTCACTTAACCATTAGTACTATCATAATAACAATGTTATGCAAGTAACAGTCTTGATGTAGTTTCAAATAGTTTTCTAAGATTGCCCTTGAAAGATAGGTGGGTTATACTTTTGGCTTTGAAGTTCTTCTATCGGGTGTAGTCATACACTGAGTGGGTAGAACCCTTTAGCATCTTAGTAGGAACAACTCACATTCTTTTATTCAGGCTCATATTTTATTCTGGCTCACAAGGCTTATAGAGATGGTATTTTTAGGTTGTGTGAGCCACTAAGCCTATTTTTATCCCTGGAGGAGGATTACACACTATAAGGGATAGTTGTTTCTCCTTTTGTGAGATTCTTACACTTTCCAACCTGTACTTTGGGGCTAGGTGATCGATCATAAGTATACCAGTTCATTTCCTCCTTATTTTAGAAGTTACCCTAGGGATAGTAGCAATTCTTTTACTTCCTGTAGTGTCTTGAGATGAAAATGACATAAAGACATAGTTACATGTGATTTTTTTAATCAATTTAAAGCCCAAATATGTCACTCTTGAGATGATTATGCTAAGAAGCATCTTGAAGACATAATGGTATAAAAATGAGAGCGAGGACAACATATAGTAAATTTGGATTCAAAATTTGCATATATACAAATTTTTCCTTCATTTCAGCAAACAATCTTGACTATTGTTCAAAATTTGCAAAATTTTAGCGAGAAACAAGTATATGCGCTATTGTGATGTTACTTTGAAACTAATAAGATAGATATGTGAATGATGGAATTACAAAACAAATATAAGGTAGAGGGAAAAGTGTAATATCTCTATTGCCTGTTTACACACCCAGACTTATCAACCATTACATCCCAAAATGTCAAAGATTGACATTGGATGTAAATGGGGGAGGTTTATTTGTGTTCTTATCATCGTTCATTTTGTCAAGGAGAGTACAACATCATAGCAGTGTATAGTCGACAATAAGGAAAGTATCTTTTATGCCATGAACTTCTAACCATAACCTCCTCAAGGATAAGGCTTGAATCCATCTCAGGAAGAAGAAGCCACAGTGGTCTGGTTGATGTATTTGCATAGGGATTTAGTGGTAGAACTATGGCTTCTTGAAGTATTTTCCTAGGACAAATTGATATCCCTTTTCATGATCCTAAATCATCTTCATGATTTCTTATGCACAAGTTTTTTATTTCTCCTCAATGACTCTATGTGGTTTTGTCATGTTGTAAATATTTGTTTGGTACATAAGCGTGTCGGAGCTGTTATATAGAAGCAATGTCATTGTCTTGATATTGACTGCCAAGATTGTCTAGTGATTTCCATGAAAGAGTGGTAGAATGATGAAGTCTGGGTGGATGTTTTATAGGTGTTGTATCAATCTCTCATTCTCTCCACTAATCTTGTTGATGAGAATGTCCACCCGTAGTTGATGAGAAATCCATTTGAGTGTTCTGCATACTACACATGTAAGTCCCCTTCCCCTTTCTTATCATATAAATATAATTGTTTGGATAAATCAAATGTTATCCTTGAATTCAAATCAGTCCATGTTTGGTCTAGATATACAATTTTTGAAATATGTGGACCATTATGTAGCTACCCTATAATAGGGAGTGTAAACATAATTTTAACATGTTCTAAAGTTGCTTCATAATGTCCTTGAGAATCTTACCAATTTACTTCTCCTTTAAATTCTTATGAACTTTTCTTTCATGGCATATGTATATAATCATTGTGAGGAGGTAGTGTCATGTGTTCATCGATTGAAGATTCTTAGTGACCGCTTGTTTCCCGGTGGATGATAAGTCTTTGGTGTCTGATGGAATCGCTACTAGCTAACCACAGTGTTTTGTGGTTGATGACCTGATGAGGTTTCTAAGTCAATGGAGCTTTATGCATTTGAATGAGGAAGCTTTTTGTGTGAGTGTCTGTCTCATCAAACAATGATTGATGGGATTTCAATGAGTGGACCAATGAGTTATTTGTGTTCCAACCTGATGTGTTTTTTGAGCTTTGATCGAAGGACATAATGACTAACAATATACCAGTCTATAACACCTATAAATACCCCTTCATGTTCTCCTCTCAATTTTCAATTGGCAGAGCTTCAATAGTAATCAGAGGAGACCGATAAGACTTTGGGAGATCGACAAAGGTCTAGTGGGGCTCATTGAGGTGTTGTTCCTTGATGCATGTGCTAGTTTGAGTTTCTAATGGACGATTTGAAGGCTTTTAACTATGAATCTTGCTTCCTTCATGTAAGATTCTTGCTTTTCAACACATTTTTCTTGTTGTTCTTCACCCTCTTTCCTCCTGTAGGAGGGTTTCTTAGTGTCTCTTAGTGTTTTCTTGCTGGAACCCTACAGTTATGGGTTGAGAACTCTCTTTTATTCTTTCCTTGCTCTAGAAAGACCTTGTTAATGGATATAGGAGGCATTCTTGGAGCTTGGGTGGGATGAGCTTAACGTTTGTTCTCTAATTTCAAATCTTTCTCCTTTTTAGACTTCAGTCTTCTTCTTTAACAGGCAAGTGATATATCTTTAAAGGCATTTCTTGCCTACTAACCACATGCATATTGTTAATCTTTCTTTATAAACTCCTAGAATGCCAAAAGTCGGACTACTTAAGTACTATATTGGTCTAAGAAATATGGTAATACTAGTTCCTAAGTTGTACTTAGACTTTTGAGATGCTTCCCTATTGTATAGTGAACTGTTCTTTGAATATGTAAAGTCTGGAAATTGTGATACATGTGTAACAATTACAAACTGTTAATATATGCATAATATTTTAATCTGTAATGAGAAAAAAATCCGACCTAGGTGTTATAACTATCATATGGTGGGTATAACAAGGCATTTACAATGTTCCAAATTACTATTATACACCCATGATGATGGTTGGACACCTATGTGTTGTTGGAGTACTATGAAACTGATTTCTACATTTTGTCTTATGAGGTTGTAAAACCCAAATTATTTTGTACAATATATAGGGAGTTTTGATTGTAACTTGATTGATGCAGTCAAAATGTTTAATTGGCTTAAGTAATCAAGTGTAACCTAATCTATTAGTGCCATGTGACCTTATAGTTATTCTAATGTCAGAACTTGATAGATAGTGAAATTTGTAATCTGAACAGAGCTCAGAGTCATATACTATTGAGTATATGTGGGTGTGGGGAGGATGTATCCTTGTCATGCTAATTCCAAGATTTAAAGAACAGTTGAGGCCGTGTCATGCTATTTCCAAGATTTGGAGAACAGTTGAGTCAATATACTTGATATACTATTGTGACTTTAGACATGACTCAAAGTTGAGGGTTTATACCATGGTTTTTGGTGTCGTGACCTATGTACCCAGGATGGACTAGGATTTTTGGTATCTGGGTTGATATGTGACTATTTATGTTTCTCATATTGACCGAGTGAGATATTTTGAATGCTAGTCATCCTAGATCTTATAAGGGGATTATTCCAACTTCATAGTGGTTGGCTAGTAGTTTAGTGCTACATCTCAAACTACCCAGGATATAAAAAAATATGTGATCTGGTCATGTAGGATAATTGTTAGAGTTAATTGAAAAATCACATTGGATGATAATACTTGCTTTGTTTCTATTAAATTATGGGTGATTTATAATGTAGTAAGAGAAATCAATTTCACTTACAATTCAAGATATACCTAACATATTGTATAAATCACATAGTCTTTTAACTTTGCATTGCTATTTACTTTTACTGCATAAAGTATTTAGTGCTCCTATAAGCCATAAATATTACTGGGACATGGGCCTCACTTCGTGGGTTTCCAAACTCTTTTTAGGTAATTAGTAGCATTTTCAAAAGTAGAGTGGAGAGGAGGCACTTTGAAGATTTGTACAATAGGGAGGTTGGTTGGGTGTTGTAGAGTCCTAGACTTGTACCTAAACTCCCATGTTCGGGCACGGGGATTTGTATATCACATATATTGACTCGAGTTTTTCGCTATAAGCCTTGGTTCCTGTATAATGTAAATGTTGCAGTTATGTAGACAACATCCTTTGTAAACAAGTTATGACTGAGTCCATGGAACTCATGTATAGGTACCTACTATGAACATATGTGATGTGGGAGATTTGTGTAAATGTTTTCTTTAAAAATATTTAAAATTCAATTTGGTTTTAATCATATACCTTTTTGGTAATGTGCTTAATTAGTCTTTTATCGCCATCTTGGTTTTGATTAATCTCGTTTAGAGTGACAAATTGCCACATTTAGTGGTATCAGAGGCTTATGTTCACTGAGTCTATAGGGACATTGGAACTTTGTTGTTGTGTTTATTTTTATGTATCCAACATATCTAACCATGGGTTATGGTTGTGTAGATATTTTTGGAGAATGTGAAGAATATGTTGAGAGTAGCTTATTGTCTCTAGGAGGTGGAGGTAGGAGATCAGCACATGATGGAAGAATACTTTTTTTGGTGCCAAAACAACCCATCTCGCCTTCATTTGACCATTCAACCACAGTTGATCCAATCTTTCAATCTATTTTTAAATAGATAATGGCGACTATTACGCACTCGGTGCCTAAAGTTCCTACACCTCAACTCAGGGAACCTAGATGTTAAACCTCAAGGTCTAGGGAAAACCTTCAAGAGGTTGAAATGTGTGTGAGCTAAGGAGTGTGTGGGTACATACAACCTAATAGACAGAGATATATGGTTGATGGATCTAGATAAGGCATTCAGGAAACTAAATATATCTAAGAAGGACAACATGAAGTATGCGATATATCTTCTACAAGTTAGTACTGGCCATTGATCAGCCATTGAAGAGGAGAAGATACCAGGTTAGGTGGTGACTGGGAGGCGTTCTGACTAGAGTTTGTGAGTTGTTACTTCTTGGAGACGAATATGGAGGAGAAGATAGCTTAGTTTTGAACGGTTGCACCACAAATCGTGGTCAATCAATGACTATGAGGTGATGTTAGTGGAGTTGTTGAGATTATGTCCTTTGATGACATCAATGGAAAAAGATAGGATTAGAATGTTTAAGAAAGGTTTTAATACTGAGTTGGTACAAACGATGCCAACTCTGAAGTCCCATGAGAAGTTTTCCACATTGGTGGAGTGTGTGAGAAGGATAGAAATGATGGTATTAGAATAGAGATAGGATAGTTTAGAGTGTGTGAGAAGGATAGAGAGTATATTTGTGGAATAGAGATAGGATAGTTCCACGAAGATGTCTGCTCAGTTCTAGGGATCTCCATTAGGTAATTTCAAGAAGACAAGGTTTTCTTTATAGTGGTACCATTAGTCTCAGCAAAGGTGGATGTTTTTTGAGACAAGGACACGTGAAATTATAGTGGTCTCCTAGAAAAGGGAGAGGTTATAGTTTTCCACCAGCTGAGGTGAATAGTTTAGGTTGAGTTCTATGACATGGCCGACTAGGAAACAACTGATGGAAAATCGTGGTGATAGTTAAGGAAGCATAAACAAAAAACTTAATGCCTGATTCCCTAATCAACAAGATCTCATCTACAAAAATGTATCTAGGAAGGGAGGTAACAAGAGTTATACCTGGTCTTGGAGCAAGTCCAATGACAACTCTTACTACAAAATGCTTCTTCTCCAAGCAACACTCAATCAATCGTCAATAACGGCCACCTGGTCTAGTACCACAAACGGTGGCTGACGAAGTCCTCCTAGCAGCAAGAAACAACCTCCCACCTCTAGATTAGTCCATGTTGACTATCGGGAACTCCATGTTGTGCTACTAGAGCCAACCAGAAGGAGTTGTCCCTCCAAATGTCAATCTTCTAGGTTTGATTCGTTCTCCCACAATTGTTTCTCCCTTGCTATCCCTCCCTTTTATAGGTAGGAACTCCTCGGGATCTCTATCGGTTACCACAACCATAAAGAACTCCAATTGTTAGAACTTATTGCCATTTTTGGGAATCCCCCATTACCCCTATATTTATAGGGCAGAGAGGGTCAGGGTTTCTAGTTAGTGTGGCAGTCAAAGAGACAAAATTCATAAATTTTCTAGAAACTACAAATGGTGAACTGATTGGTTCATTTTCCAACCAGTCAGTTGGCAGGGTGAACCAGTCAGTTCATCCATTAAACTGGTTGGTTAAGTAGTTTTCCTATTTCGAATCACATTGGTATTCAATGCACGAGTAATGCAAAACATGACATTAACATCAATCATTGATCCAATTGAATTGATCATTGAACCAAGTGGTTCTCACATGAACCATTCATTTGGGACCATGAATCGATCAGTTCACTTAGTGAACAGGTCGGTTCATGCTCTGGTTCAGACATTGTTAAACCAATGTTGTTTCTAATTGACCTGACACTCCAACTGGTCGATTCAACTCTTAAAATGATCGGTTCAAAGTCCAGTTAGTCAATTTCAACTAGTGTTGTTTACATTGAATACCTAACCACATCTTGTAATCAATTTAATCATCATTCATGAATAAACTTTTATTCACAATGTATATTATGTGTGTGACCCTATAGGTCCCAAATTATGTTGGCAGTGAATGTCCATAAGCAACTTATGACATCACAAGAAATGAGTGGTATCTAGCAACACATCATTGCTACCCAAGTAATTTGGAAAGTTGGAGAACAAATTCAACCTAAAATTTGTGATCAGGGTTACTGTGATTATATAGTTCATTTGTCTCTGATATCCAAATTGAGCTTGAGGCATGGAATCGTCATTCTCTCAACATTCAATCCATGTTCCTTGAACTGGAGCAGAATGTCTAAGATGCATGTGAGTTCACATATCATATATTGAATCGCATGAGTATAGACATTCATTTCTCAATCTCGCTTATCAAGTGGTAGGGATATCAAACTCCTATTGGAGGGACAAATCACATCTACATGACTTACATTCAATCCCCATGTGTCACAGAGTACCCAAGAATCTCCTTTATGGCAACCCTTATTCAAGATCACGTTGGATGACATCAAAGTACAACAAATGATATGTGAAGAGTGTAATGACTTCAGTTCTAAGAACTACAATCGCCATTGTCACTATGAGAATTGATTTTGACTACCATCCAATGGTATCCATGTTTCATTCCCAATGTGGGTCTATCTGATACAATGTTCTCTAACAAGTACCTACGTGTTTGACTTGATATTAAATATCATGACTAATGAGACTCTGTCATCAATCAACACACACAATAGTATTATGTATTATTATTGTCTATTTTAATTCCACAGTAGTATCTGACTAGGGACATAACAAGAATGTATGTACTCTTATCCTACATATGATATCATTTTTCATGTCCTCAACTTGAAGACATATGTTATCAAGTAACATCATTCTTTAGACATCTACTATGTTTGTGTCATCATATCATGGTTGAGAAGACACTAGACAGAATTATCTTTTATCATTATCAAGTCATGGATCTAATGCCTCATTGCATTCATCGTATGTTGGATCTCTAGGCATACATACCAAAAGACTCTCACTTGCACTTAGAGCCAATCACCCATGAATCTTATTCTAAGTGATATTAACATGTCCCTCATGTTTCTGTTGTGCAAGAGTTTTTATAGTGGGTTAGCAACATTTCCTTCTAGTCAGTATTTTACACCTCAACGTACAACTTTGCATATAAGATGGAAGTCTCAATGTATGATAACTGAGATTTTGTTTCCTAACTAGTAGGTCAATTGTTGTCACTATATTTCTATTGTGCCATCAATTGTTGGAACCTCTAAGAAGTTCATATCTATGAACTTCTTGATCCATACAATATCTTCTTTTGTTCATATAACACGAAGATACTCGGCTTCTGTTGTAGAATTAGCAATTGTCTCTAACTCAGAACTGTTCCAGCTTGCATTTCTATTTTAAGGTCAAACACAAGTTTAGATTGTGATCATTAATTTTATTTATCATTTTAGATGCTTACCTCGGTGTAACTCTTTACACCCAACTCTTCCTTATACCATAACCAAGGAACATATCGTTTTAGTGATTCCCAAGAACTTAAGGATGTTCTTTATGGAAGTCCAGTGACATTCAGTGGGATCTAACATATATCCACTCGTCATGTCCAATGCATATGAGACAATAGGATGAGTACATAACATTACAAATGCAATTATGCTTTTTACTCATGTATTCATGTTCTTCACAAGAATTTGGATACTAGGACTACATAGACAAATTGTGTCTCAGCTAGTCTTGTATGTTGAACTCTTTCAGCAGTTTTCCAATGTATGTGCTCTTTCTTAGGTCAAAAAGCTATCTAGATCTATCTCTATAGATCTTGATTCCTACCACATAGTATGCTTCACCTAAACCATTCATAGATAAGTACTTCCTAGCCAGGTTTTCACATTTTTAGTATAAGGATGTTATTCCCCATCGTTATGTGGAATATAAATATGCTCCCACTAAATTCTTGTAATCACATATTCCATTTTCATTTTAACTCAAGTCAAGCTCATTGAATTTCATGTCAAATAGAAGATTCCAGCTCTGAGATGCTTGCTTCAATCCACAGATTGACCTTTGTAGCTTAAAGAATTTATTTCTAATATTTTGATTCATAAAACCTTCAAGTTGTGTCACGTACACATCCTCGTGATTATTCCTATTAAGGAATGTGGTTTTAACATCCATTCTGCTAAATCTCATAGTCATACTAAGCTGCAATGGCAAGCATGATCCTGATAGATTCAACCATGGCAACTGGTGAAAGGATTTCATCATGTTCAACAATTTGAACTAGTTTTAAATCTATGCAAAAAATTGACCCTTACATGTTGGACATCTTCCTCAACACCCAATTGCACCCTAGGGGTTTTACCCCTTCAGGTTGATCCACCAAAGACATACCTCATTGAGTTACATGGACTGTATCTTGGATCTCATGGTCTCAAACTATTTCGTAGACTTTGGTCCCTCAATAGCTTATTGATAGGTACTTGACTCATCATATATGACCAACCCACCTCCTTTTTTAACCTTCAGATGTCATAATCTTTCAAGCTCAAGGCTTGTACTACTAGGTCTATGAGGTATTGTGTTACATGAAAATTTGAGATTCCACAACAACGTGTGATTCTCCATGTTCCTATTATACCTATTTAGGTTCAATGTTTTCTTATTTGTCCCAAACTTTTAAATTTCTACTTTTCTCCCATTGATTCCTTTGGAACTAAGTTCCCTTTAGGAATATAGCCATCCTAGCAAAAAACACTTTTGTTGTCAGATTTTAATGTAAACTAGTCTTTAACAAAATAATATTTATGTGATTTGTGGACAAAGCTTTTCACAAAACTATTTTCTTACAAAATATTTCACCCCTAATCCTTATAAAATACATACTGAGACGCCTCCCATGGCATATCTCATATGGAGTCTTTTGAACAAATTTAAGATGGTACATTGTTTTAGTGTAAAGCATGTACCCAAAAGGAAATTGGAAGATTATCTAGATTTATTGATAATCACACCATGACTAACAGGGTGTGACACCTTCTTTTTGATAAACTATCATTGTGTGTCAGGTGGAGTTCAGAATGATGCACTATCATGATCTCCTAGAAGATCCTCAAACCCTTGGTTAAAATATTTCCATTTTGATGATATCGAAGTGTTTAATATTTATACCAAGCTAGTTATGTACTTCAAACATTATCTCCTTGAACACCAAGTGATTTAGACTTGGATTTCTTTATATAAAATATACCACATGTGTTGATATCATCAACAAATACAATGACGTACTTTCAACTACCTCTAGCATTTATTCTAAAAGATCTATATACATCAGTATGTATGAGACCTAATAGAATAGTCGCTCTCCCACTACATCTAGTGAAAATGCTTTTATCATATTGTCCAATAAATAAGACTTGCATATCTTTATTGATTTAATAACCAAAAGAGATTAGATAACCATCATATGTATTCTAGAAATACATTTCTCATTTATGTGCTCTAGATAACAATCCTATAGGTATTCATTGTTTGAGTCATCTAGTCATTCATTACCATTGTCTTCTAAACTATCAAGTATAGACTATAAGACATAAGGCATTGACATACAAGAGCTTATCTTTTAAAATGAAACATCAACTATTCATAGTATTATTGTCATACAAGATATATGATATTTTCAATATATGGCAGCTACATAATAACAATTGACTAATTCTATTATAAGCCCATGAATGACAACTTCCAACTGTAGTTGTAACATCCCCGGATTTTCACCTTCTCAAAACCCCATGGAGATGAGAAGACAAAATCTGAAAATGTTAAGCTATTGTATCAGAGTGTGTTGTGGAAGCAATTTGGGCATACATGAACAAATAACCATAACATACACCATGACATTCTCAACATTTAACATGTATATTATTACAACATGATTTATAATTGTATGCTGAAAGAGAATTTTTATACAAGTCTAAACATGTATGCTAACTAGGATCTACACAAAAGGTACAACCTGTACAACTTGCTCACATCTTGTTCTTTTATCCCATGCTAGCTCTGAACCTAAAACATATGTGAAACAGAGAATCAACATAAAGTTGGTACGTGGGTTTTATTAAGTATAAGACTATTTTTCAGATTTGGTTTTGTTTTCCAATCAGCTCGAGTCTCAACAGCTTGCTCTGACGACTTCTTTCTCAGAGAAAACTATATAATGTTTTATTATATATATGTAAATATAAAAATGTGTCCCTCACACTGAAGAGTAGTTAGTGTTCGTGCGACCTAAGTGAAAGGGGGTGACATCAGTCTATAAGAGAGAGTATATGTAGAATAGATGTCTAGAGCCTTATAAGGATATGTAATAAATAGATAGACAATAGAATGATAGATTTTGTAAGAAAGGATGATCTAATATAAATTCGATCTCTAAGGTATATGTTTTTTTATAAAGATCTAAGTTGTAAATGAGGTCTGAATCCAATTTTGGATAATCTAAGCTAAGTCTTGATGATAAAAGTACATACTCTTTCTTACTTAAGATGAGCTAAGTTAAGATAATGTTGAATACGCATGAGCCTCAAGCTCTTTTACAAAGGAGGACCTCTAGTTTTAGGACAAGATATGTGGTGAACTCCAGAGAGAGTGAGACCCACAAGGAGAGGGTCATAGGACCTACCCTACCATATATGAAAAATATGAGATAAAATTAAATTGTGTGTCCTAAGATGAGTTACTCCTAAGTAGATGAGTTCAGTCCTTTTGCATGATTCAATCCTATATGTGAGAGTTGGGTTATAAAAAAATGATGGGTAGGCGACTCATAATGAGAAAGTCAATCCTTTTGATTGAATGAGGTCTTAGATAGAGTGACATATGTTTATGAATCTCATCATTAGCTACAAGTGAGGTGATATATATGAACTCTGGTTCTAAGAGTAAAATGCTTCGTGCATACGATACTCATAAATGTTGTTCCTTTCACTTCTCTTTCTTAACATATGATACTAGAAACCTCACTTGAGCTATATAGATGAATTATATCTGAGAAGTCACTCATAGAAGCTTGACCTATTCTACATTACCTTCCTATATCAAACATGTAATATCTATGTTTGAATCATGATATACTTGGTTGAGTATATTATCTTTCCCTCTATACCATACATGAAATATATAAATTTTAAAGCATGTATTGTTGACTGAATATATTCTCTTTCCCTTCATGTCATACATGAAAGATCTAAGTTTGAAATCATGATAATCTTGATTTAGTATGTTCTCTTTCTCTCTATATCGTACATGAAGGGTGTCAGTTTGAAATAATGGGCTTTAAATAAAGATATCTTTGAACCAGAGAGTACCTAATCTCAAAATATAGTTCTTAACCTAAAATATTCCAACTCTAAGCTTCTAGGTTGATGACAACTATCACAAGATAGGGTGAAACCCTAACATACAAAGATGAATATTTGTTCCATCTAATAATCCAATCATAGGGTGTGTTGATCATAAAAATAGACTAATGATGTTAGTGATAATTCCAATCATTAATGACTTGAAATCATGATATCATGTATGGTAGATGAAAATCTTCATTAATACCTTCACAACTTCCTATGTATGAACAACACCCTAATTCCTAAGGGTAATAAGGATAGAAATATCCTAATATTAAAGAACGTCACGGGATGACAAAAACTTTTGATGATGCTTCAACCTTTATAAGGTGGGGTGGGAACACCCAAGAATCTCTAAATTCTAAAATGACAACTTAGGGTATATCCAAAATGATGATGAGAACTTTGGAAGCTAGAAATAATGATCTAATGAAGTTGAACCCAGCTATATCACCTTAAATATGAAATCGGTCAAATTTCGAGGACGAGATTCCATATAAGGTGGGGTGAATGTGATGACCTTGATTTTTTTAGAGTTTTCACAGACAATATCATAATTGAGGTTCACATATATTCTTGGTTGGTAAATCCCAAGTTAGTGTGACTTTTTTTTCTTTCAATAGTGAATTCTTCACAATTAGATGTTTACTTAAAGATACAGTTGATGATTATGACTATCGAATGAGATCAATCATAACATGTACTTTTGTTTTCATTAGTTTGGGTATCTGTGTGAACAAATGATCACATTTGAGGTTCTATATTTGATGTTTAGACTTATATTGGTTTCAAAAAACCTTGTGCCAACACTAATGATGAATCACATGAGGAATGTCGATATTTGAGGTTGATTAGTAGTCGCGTACGTTGTTCATATTGATAAACCCTTGTAAAAGAGCATAGTTAGAGTAATGAATTAATCAAAAAGAGTGAGTGACATTTTGGTCACTTTGAATTGGTGATTTTCAAGTTATGGAAATTACATTGGCTTTAATACCCGTATAAATTAAGTTTTTGGAGGGAATTAGTTGACATGATAAACAATGGAGCTTGAACGTCAAACTTGGAGGACAACTCATTAGGGCACGATCAATGCAGTTGAATTGCAAATAAGTACATATTAAAGTCTTTATATCTTTGGTTGATTTGACTTATTGAGGTTACCTATACTAGGATATATTAACTTCATTTCACTAGAGAATAGCGGTACATATCTGATAATCTCCTAGATCCGAAAACTAAGGAGCAGGTGGCCAAGAAGGTTGCTACAATCTGGCCTCGTGAGGAACTAGTCAGCGTGAGGTTCCTGCATATTCAACGGAGTTTGTTGTGTTTTATATTGATCAGTATACACCTGACGACTCCATTTCCCCCCTCTCACTGGCATGTCTTCATTCTTATCACTTATGATATGAGAGAGGAGTAGCAGGACTTAGACCGGCCAGAGACACCAACCTTAGGGATCGACTACTACCCGTCACCATCCATCTCAGGTGTAGCACAAACCCAATCACGACATCAAGAGTAGAGGAAGACATCCTCTGCTCCACTGATATCGGGTCAGATCTAGGCTTCGTCGACGATTGTGCACGGAGGCGTCAAATCTGAACGCTGGCTCCAACAACTAGATGAATTGCCGATCTCGGTGGTGACCAAAGGGACAAGGAATAAGCTTTGGAGCTCACCATATGTCCACCTTATAGAGGCGTTCTGTCCTACGGAATGAAGCACAGAGATCTGAAGGTTGGCGATCAAGCTCCAGCACTAGAGAGCTTTAATCCATGACCAAGAGAAGAAAATCACGGGGACACAGAATCGGGCGTCGTGGCGCAAGGAAGACTCCTCCGTCAGGTTTCTGGAAGAAAGGCGACCATCTTTGTGTCGTCTCTGGGATGAAGGGATGCAGGAGGAGTAAAAAGTGACATCGAAGTTCTGCTCCATCACACTTGCGGGCAAGCCCTGACCGCTGATGTGAGACAACCCATTGCCCACGAACTTGCCACCCTCAGCACTGAAGGCCCCTATGAGGGTGACGATGATGATACTCTTGGTTGGAAAGCCCTCTAATCAAAGAAAGGTCTCGCCATTCCTTTTTCTTGTGGCGTCAGTCGGAACCTGGTCCAACAGAAGAACACACTGTGCAGAACGTGAAGAATGAGAGAGAAGGGAAGCAGATGGGTCCAAAGGCCGAGACTTAAAACCACATATTTTCACCTTTCACTTAAAACCCTAGAAACTTAGTAAGTTGTTCTATAGGAATAAGGTTTGACCTAGCCTCTAGGTTAGAACCTAGATGTTCGAGAACTAGGTTTAGACAAGTGTCTGAAACCCTTTCCATATAGATCGCATATGTATTGCGTAGCTACACTAGTCTACACCTTGTTCTCACCATTTCACTGGGTGACATGGCACTAGACTATCTACTGTGTGTGGGACACTCGTTTTGCTGATTTGGTTTTGTTTTCCAATCGGCTCGAGTCTCGACAGTTTGCTCTGACGACTTCTTTCTCGGAGAAAAACTATATAATATTTTATTATATATATGCAAATATAAAAATGTGTCCCTCACACTAGAGAGTAGTTAGTGTTCGTGTGACCTAAGTGAAAGGGGGTGACATCAGTCTAGAAGAGAGAGTATATGTAGAATAGATGTCTAGAGCCTTATAAGGATATGTAATAAAAAGATAGACAATAGAATGATAGATTTTGTAAGCAAGGATGATCTAATATAAATTCGATCTCTAAGGTATATGTTGTTTATAAAGATCTAAGTTGTAAATGAGGTCTGAATCCAATTTTGGATAATCTAAGCTAAGTCTTGATGATAAAAGTACATACTCTTTCTTACTTAAGATGAGCTAAGTTAAGATAATGTTGAATACGCATGAGACTCAAGCTCTTTTACAAAGGAGGACCTCTAGTTTTAGGACAAGATATGTGGTGAACTCCAGAGAGAGTGAGACCCACAAGGAGAGGGTCATAGGACCTACCCTACCATATATGAAAAATATGAGATAATATGAAATTGTGTGTCCGAATCTGAGTTACTCCTAAGTAGATGAGTTGAGTCCTTTTGCATGATTCAATCCTATATGTGAGAGTTGGGTTATAAAAAAATGATGGGTAGGCGACTCATAATGAGAAAGTCAATCCTTTTGATTGAATGAGGTCTTAGATAGAGTGACATATGTTTGTGAATCTCATCATTAGCTACAAGTGAGGTGATATATATGAACTCTGGTTCTAAGAGTAAAATGCTTCGCACACAAGATACTCATAAATGTTGTTCCTTCCACTTCTCTTTCTTAACATATGATACTAGAAACCTCACTTGAGCTATATAGATGAATTATATCTGAGAAGTCACTCATAGAAGCTTGACCTATTCTATATTTCCTTCTTATATCAAACATGTAATATCTATGTTTGAATCATGATATACTTGGCTTAGTATATTATCCTTCCCTCTATACCATACATGAAATATATACATTTTTAAGCATGTAATGTTGACTAAATATATTATCTTTCCCTTCATATCATACATGAAAGATCTAAGTTTGAAATCATGATAATCTTGATTTAGTATGTTCTATTTCCCTCTATATCGTACATGAAGGGTGTCAGTTTGAAATAAAGATGTCTTTGAACCAGAGAGTACCTGATCACAAAATATAGTTCTTAATCTAAAATATTCCAACTCTAAGCTTCTAGGTTGATGAAAACTCTCACAAGATAGGGTGAAACCCTAACATACAAAGATGAATATTTGTTCCCTCTAATAATCCAATCATAGGGTGTGTTGATCATAAAAATAGACTAATGATGTTAGTGATAATTCCAATAATTAATGACCTGAAATCATGATATCATATGGTAGATGAAAATCTTGATTAATACCTTCACAACTTCCTATGTATGAACAACACCCTAATTCCTAAGGGTAATAAGGATAGACATATCCTAATATTAAAGAACGTCACGGGATGACCAAAACTTTTGATGATGCTTCAACCTTTATAAGGTGGGGTGGGAACACCCAAGAATCTCTAAATTCTAAAATGACAACTTAGGGTATATCCAGAATGATGATGAGAACTTTGGAAGCTAGAAATGATGACCTATATGAAGTTGAACCTAGCTATATCACCTTAAATATGAAATCGGTCAAATTTTGAGGACGAAATTCCATATAAGGTGGGGTGAATGTGATGACCTTGACTTTTTTTAGAGTTTTCACAGACAATATCATATTTGAGGTTCATATATATTCTTGGTTGGTAAATCCCAAGTTAGTGTGACTTTTTTTTCTTTCAATAGTGGATTCTTCACAATTAGATGTTTACTTAAAGATACAGTTGATGATTATGACTATCAAATGAGTTCAATCATAACATGTACTTTTGTTTTCATCAGTTTGGGTATCTGTGTGAACAAATGATCACATTTGAGGTTCTATATTTGATGTTTAGAATTATATTGGTGTCAACAAACCTTGTGCCAAGACTAATGATGAATCACATGAGGAATGTAGATATTTGAGGTTGATTAGTAGTCGGGTACGTTGTTCATATTGATAAACCCTTGTAAAAGAGCATAGTTAGAGTAATCAATTAATCAAAAAGAGTGAGTGACCTTTCGGTCACTTTGAATTGGTGATTTTCAAGTTATGGAAATTACATTGACCTTAATACCTATATAAATTAAGTTTTTGGAGGGAATTAGTTGACATGATAAACAATGGAGCTTGAACGTCAAACTTGGAGGACAACTCATTAGGTCACGATCAATGTAGTTGAATTGCAAATAAGTACATATTCAAGTCTTTATATCTTTGGTTGATTTTACTTATTGAGGTTACCTATACTAGGATATATTAACTTCATTTCACAATAGCATAGGGTAGATATCTGATAATCTCCTAGATCCGAAAACTAAGGAGCAGGTGCCCAAGAAGGTTGCTATGATCTGGACTCATGAGGAACTAGTCATCGCGAGGTTCCTGCATATTCAATGAGGTTTGTTGTGTTTTGTGTTCATCAGTATACACCTGACAACTCCATTTTCCCCCTCTCGCTGGCATGTCTTCATTCTTCTCACTTCTGATACGAGAGAGGAGTAGCAGGAATTAGACCAGCCAGAGACATCGACCTTAGGGATCGACTACTGCTCATCACCATGCATCTCAGGTGTAGCGCAAACCCAATCACGACATCAAGAGTAGAGGAAGACATCCTCTACTCCACTGATATCTGGTCAGATCTAGGCTTCGTCGACGATTGTGCACGGAGGCGTCAAATCCGAACGCCGGCTCCAACAACCAGCTGAACCGCCGATCACGGTGGAGACCAAAGGGATAAGGAATCAGCTTTGGAGCTCACCATATGTCCACCTTATAGAGGCATTCTGTCCTGCGGAATGAAGCAGAGAGATCTGAAGGTTGTCGATCAAGCTCCAGCACTAGAGAGCTTGAATCCATGACCAAGAGAAGCAAATCACTGGGATACAGAATCGGGCATCGTGGCACAAAGCAGACTCCTCTGTCAGGTTTCTGGAAGAAAGGCGACCATCTTTGTGTCGTCTCTGGGATGAAGGGATGCAGGAGGAGTGAAAACTGACATCGAAGTTCTACTCCATCACACCTGTGGGCAAGCCCTAACCGCTAATGTTTGACAACCCTTTGCCCGTGAACTTGCCACCCTCGGCGCTGAAGGCCCCCATGAGGGCGTCGATGATGATACCCTTGGTTGGAAAACCCTTTAATTGAAGAAAGGTCTCGCCATTCCTTTTTCTTGTGGCTTCAGTCAGAACCTGGTCCGACAGAAGAACGCATTGCGCAGAACGCAAAGAATGAGAGAGAAGGGAAGCGGACGGGTCTAAAGGCGATGAACAGTCCGGCCATCAGACTAAACCAAGCGGTCTAATCACCACCAGACCAACCCGCGGTGTGACTAAGGAGGTGGGCCAGGCAGATTGGGCCAACCAATGACTGCCACCTCAGGCAGTGGGACCCGCTCACAAAGGTAAATACATATATATTTCTAGTAAATAGATTTGATCTTTGAAAATTCACTATAAATAGGTACCTCAACTAATAAATTCCATAAAAATACTCCCAAACTCAGAAAAATATCCTCTACACTACTAGACTCTTAGATCAGTCTTTTGAAGAACAAATAATGATGGGTTATAATGTAGATGATTTAGAGTTCATTAAATTAAATAAATAGTATGCAATTGATATTAATTCTCAAAAAATTGTCCTAGAACCTTAATGATGATATGCATCCATATTTAGACTCTGATCTGAGTAATATATCTAAATAATAGGTCATTTTCTATTAATGACTATTTAAATGCTTTTAATCCCATTTTAATTCTACGAAATGGACTAAGCATCAGAAATTTATGAAAATTGAACCAGACCTAAATAATGACCTCTAGATCATTATAAAAAAATACTAGAAACATAGTTTAGATTAGTAACACCTAGATTTGACCTAAACCCTAAATTGAACCTAAATACCATTAATAATGATGAACCTTGTATTAATGATGCTCAATTATATTTAATCAGGTCATGGACAAAGTTCTAGATGATCCAAGATGATTAGAATTCTCTGAACTCAGGTATGTGGATATAATTATATGACTAGATTTGCTGGATGTTAAATATATGTACTTCCTTGCTTGTATTTGAAATACATTGTTGGATGTAGATCTATATGTATTGTCATTTCTGCCTTGAACAATAAGAACACTAAAGAAAGAAAATGGAATGTAGTTACTGATGGTTTATTAATCTCCCTATAAGAGAGGGAAAGTATTAATATTGACTAGCACCTCCCTAATGGTACAAGGTATGCAGGGAGATCCCTAATGGTACAAGGTACGCGGGGATAGGGCCCAATAATATATGTTTGTGCTAAGTCCACCATAGTAATACATGTCCATTGAAATATGGTTAATAACTTGGGTTTACCTGATTCTCTGCCTTAAATAATTTTTTCATTTTCTTTTCTTCTTTCTTCAAGTATTTTAAATATGCCAGCATAGTATAGTATCTTTAAACCATGTACCAAATTTATGTTGATTCACTATTTCACGTATGTTTTAGGTTCAGAGCTAGCATGGGATAAAAGAACAAGATGTGAGCAAGTTGTACATGTTGTACCTTTTGTGTAGATCCTAGTTAGCATACATGTTTATACTTATATAAAAATTCTCTTTCAACATACAATCATAAATCATGTTGTAATAATATACATGTTAAATGTTGAGAATGTCATGGGGTATGTTATGGTTATTTGTTCATGTATGCGCAAATTGCTTCCGCAATGCACTCTGATACAATTGCTTAACATTTTTGGTTTTGTATTCTCATCTCTGTGGGGTTTTGAGAAGGTGAAAATCCGGTGACATTACAGTTGGTATCAGAGCATGAACAATAGCTACACCTGATAATTGCTCACCACGAAACATAAAACTTAAGTTCACCTTTCACTTAAAACCCTAGAAACTTAGTAAGTTGTTCTATAGGAATAATGTTTGACCTAGCCTCTACGTTAGAACCTAGATGTTCAAGAACTAGGTTTAGACAAGTTTCTGAAACCCTTTCCATATAGAGCTCATATGTATTAGGTAGTTACACTAGTCTACACCTTGTTCTCACCATTTCACTAGGTGACATGGCACTAGACTATCTACTGTGTGTGGGACACTCATTTTGCTGATTTGGTTTTGTTTTCCAATCGGCTCGAGTCTCGACAGTTTGCTCTGACGACTTCTTTCTCGGCGAAAAACTATATAATGTTTTATTATATATCTGTAAATATAAAAATGTGTCCCTCACACTGGAGAGTAGTTAGTGTTCATGCGACCTAAGTGAAAGGGGGTGACATCAGTCTAGAAGAGAGAGTATATGTAGAATAGATGTCTAGAGCCTTATAAGGATATGTAATAAATAGATAGACAATAGAATGATAGATTTTGTAAGCAAGGATGATCTAATATAAATTTGATCTCTAAGTTATATGTTGTTTATAAAGATCTAAGTTGTAAATGAGTTTTGAATACAATTTTGGATAATCTAAGCTAAGTCTTGATGATAAAAGTACATCCTCTTTCTTACTTAAGATGAGCTAAGTTCTGATAACGTTGAATACGCATGAGCCTCAAGCTCTTTTACAAAGGAGGACCTCTAGTTTTAGGACAAGATATGTGGTGAACTCCAGAGAGAGTGAGACCCACAAGGAGAGTGTCATACGACCTACCCTACCATATATGAAAAATATGAGATAATGTGAAATTGTGTGTCCTAAGTTGAGTTACTCCTAAGTAGATGAGTTGAGTCCTTTTGCATGATTCAATCCTATATGTGAGAGTTGGGTTATAAAAAAATGATGGGCAGGTAACTCATAATGAGAAAGTCAATCCTTTTGATTGAATGAGGTCTTAGATAGAGTGACATATGTTTATGAATCTCATCATTAGCTACAAGTGAGGTGATATATGAACTCTGGTTCTAAGAGTAAAATGCTTCGTGCACAAGATACTCATAAATGTTGTTCCTTCCACTTCTCTTTCTTAACATATGATACTAGAAACCTCACTTGAGCTATATAGATGAATTATATATGAGAAGTCACTCATAGAAGCTTTACCTATTCTACATTTCCTTCCTATATCAAACATGTAATATATATATTTGAATCATGATATACTTGGCTTAGTATATTATTTTCCCTATATACCATACATGAAATATATAAATTTTAAAGCATGTAATGTTGACTGAATATATTATCTTTCCCTTCATATCTTACATGAAAGATCTAAGTTTGAAAGTATGATAATCTTGATTTCGTATGTTCTCTTTCCCTCTATATCGTATATGAAGGGTGTCAGTTTGAAATAATGGGCTTGAAATAAAGATATCATTGAACCAGAGAGTACCTGATCACAAAATATAGTTCTTAACCTAAAATATTCCAACTCTAAGCTTCTAGGTTGGTGACAACTCTCACAAGATAGGGTGAAACCCTAACATACATAGATGAATATTTGTTCCCTCTAATAATCCAATCATAGGGTGTGTTGATCATAAAAATAGACTAATGATGTTATTGATAATTCCTATAATTAATGACTTGAAATCATGATATCATGTATGGTAGATGAAAATCTTGATTAATACCTTCACAACTTCCTATGTATGAACAACACCCTAATTCCTAAGGGTAATAAGGATAGACATATCCTAATATTAAAGAACGTCACGGGATACCCAAAACTTTTGATGACGCTTCAACCTTTATAAGGTGGGGTGGGAACACCCAAGAATCTCTAAATTCTAAAATGACAACTTAGGGTATATCCAGAATGATGATGAGAACTTTGGAAGCTAGAAATGATGACCTATATGAAGTTCAACCTAGGTATATCACCTTAAATATGAAATCGGTCAAATTTCGAGGACGAAATTCCATATAAGGTGGGGTGAATGTGACGACCTTGACTTTTTTTAGAGTTTTCACAGACAATATCATATTTGAGGTTCACATATATTCTTGGTTGGTAAATCCCAAGTTAGTGTGACTTTTTTTTTCTTTCAATAGTGGATTCTTCACAATTAGATGTTTACGTAAAGATACAGTTGATGATTATGACTATCGAATGAGTTCAATCATAACATGTACTTTTGTTTTCATCAGTTTGGGTATCTATGTGAACAAATGATGACATTTGAGGTTATATATTTGATGTTTAGACTTATATTGGTGTCAACAAACCTTGTGCCAATATTAATGATGAATCACATGAGGAATGTAGATATTTAAGGTTGATTAGTAGTCGGGTACGTTGTTCATATTGATAAACCCTTATAAAAGAGCACAGTTAGAGTAATCAATTAATCAAAAAGAGTGAGTGACATTTTGGTTACTTTGAATTGGTGATTTTTGAAGTTATGGAAATTACATTGACCTTAATACCCGTATAAATTAAGTTTTTGGAGGGAATTAGTTGACATGATAAACAATGGAGCTTGAACGTCCAACTTGGAGGACAACTCATTAGGTCACGATCAATGTAGTTGAATTGCAAATAAGTACATATTCAAGTCTTTATATCTTTGGTTGATTTGACTTATTGAGTTTACCTATACTAGGATATATTAACTTCATTTCGCTAGAGCATAGCGGTACATATCTGATAATCTCTTAGATCCGAAAATTAAGGACCAGGTGGCCAAGAAGGTTGCTACGATATGGACTCATGAGGAACTAGTCATCGCGAGGTTCCTGCATATTCAACAGAGTTTGTTGTGTTTTGTGTTGATCAGTATACACCTGATGACTCCATTTTCCCCCTCTCACTGGCATGTCTTCATTCTTCTCACTTCTGATACGAGAGAGGAGTAGCAGGACTTAGACCGGCCAGAGACACCAACCTTAGGGATCGACTATTGCCCATCACCATCCATCTCAGGTGTAGCGCAAACCCAATCATGACATCAAGAGTAGAGGAAGACATCCTCTGCTCCACTGATATATGGTCAGATCTAGGCTTCATCAACGATTGTGCACGGAGGCATCAAATCTGAACGCCGACTCCAACAACCAGCTGAACCACCGATCTTGGTGGTGACCAAAGGGACAAGGAATCAGCTTTGGAGCTCACCATATGTCCACCTTATAGAGGCATTTTATTCTGCGGAATGAAGCAGAGAGATCTGAAGGTTGTCGATCAAGCTCCAGCACTAGAGAGCTTGAATCCATGACCAAGAGAAGCAAATCACAGGGAACATAATCAGGCGTCGGGGCGCAAAGAAGAGTCCTTCGTCGGGTTTCTGGAAGAAAGGCGACCATCTTTGTGTCGTCTCTGGGATGAAGGGATGCAGGAGGAGTGAAAACTGACATCGAAGTTCTGCTCCACCGCACCTGTGGGCAAGCCCTTACCGCTGATGTGAGACAACCCTTTGCTCACGAACTTGCCACCCTCGGCGCTGAAGGCCCCCATGAGGGCGTCGATGATGATACCCTTTGTTGGAAATACCTCTAATCAAAGAAAGGTCTCGCCATTCCTTTTTCTTGTGGCGTCAGTCAGAACCTGGTCTGACAGAAGAACACACTACGCAGAACGCAAAGAATGAGAGAGAAGGGAAGCGAACGGGTCCAAAGGAGATGAACCGTCTAGCCATCAGACTAAACCAAGCAGTCTAATCACCACTAGACCAACCCAGGGTGTGACTAAGGAGGTGGACCGGGAAGATTGCGCCAACTAATGACTGCCACCTCAGGCAGTGGGACCCCCTCAGAAAGGTAAATACATATATATTTCGAGTAAATAGATTTGATCTTTGAAAATTCACTATAAATAGGTACCTCAACCAAAAAATTCCCCAAAAATATTCCTAGACTCAGAAAAATATCCTCTACACTACTAGACTCTTAGATAAGTCTTTTGAAGAACAAATAATGATGGGTTATAATGTAGATCATTCTGAGTTTATTAAATTAAATAAATAGTATGCAGTTGATATTAATTCTTAGAAAATTGTCCTAGAACCTTAATGATTATATACATCCATATTTAGACTCTGATCTGAGTAATATATCTAAATAATAGGTCATTCTCTATTAATGACTATTTAAATGCTTTTAATCCCATTTTAATTCTAGGAAATGGACTAAGCATCAGAAATTTATAAAAACTGAACCAGACCTAAATAATGACCTCTAGATCATTATAAAAAAATACTAGAGACATAGTTTAGATTAGTAACACCTAGATTTGACCTAAACCCTAAATTGGACCTAAATACCATTAATAATGATGAACCTTGTCTTAATGATGCTCAATTATATTTAATCAGGTCATGGACAAAGTTCTAGATGATCCAAGATGATTAGAATTCTCTGAACTCAGGTATGTGGATATAATTATATGACTAGATTAGTTGGATGTTAAATATATGTTCTTTCTTGCTTGTATTTGAAATACATTGTTGGATGTAGATCTATATGTATTGTCATTTCCGCCTTGAACAATAAGAACACTAAAGAAAGAAAATGGAATGTAGTTACTGATGGTTCATTAATCTCCCTATTAGAGAGGGAAAGTATTAATGTTGACTAGCACCTCCCTAATGGTACAAGGTATGCAGGGAGATCCCTAATGGTACAAGGTATGCGGGGATAGGGCCCAATAATATATGTTTGTGCTAAGTCCACCATAGTAATACATGTCCATTGAAATATGGTTAATAACTTGGGTTTACCTGATTCTCTACCTTAAATAATGTTTTCATTTTCTTTTCTTCTTTCTTCAAGTATTTTAAATATGTCAGCATAGTATAGTATCTTTAAACCATGTACCAACTTTATGTTGATTTGTTGTTTCACGTATGTTTTAGGTTCAGAGCCAGCATGGGATAAAAGAACAAGATGTGAGCAAGTTGTATAGGTTGTACCTTTTGTGTAGATCCTAGTTAGCATACATGTTTATACTTGTATAAAAATTCTCTTTCAACATACAATTATAAATCATGTTGTAATAATATACATGTTAAATGTTGAGAATGTCATGGGGTATGTTATGGTTATTTGTTCATGTATGCGCAAATTGCTTCCGCAACGCACTCTGATACAATTGCTTAACATTTTCAGATTTTGTCTTCTCATCTCCATGGGGTTTTGAGAAGGTGAAAATCTGGGGACGTTACAGTAGTAGTAGCAAATTTTTCTCCACACAGTTCTAGATTACTTCTTCTCGAGTCCTAAAGTGGAAATCTCTATCTCTTTCTTCTTCCTAAGTTCCTCTATATAAGAGGGCAGTTCTTTTATCAATGTCCAATTGTTGACCGTTGTGGCACTTCCCTTAATTATTTAAGTAAAAACAAAAAAAATCCTTCTGCACATGCCCTTCTCAATATCTTGAGTGAAGAAGACTTGGATTTTAGCTTAGTCTTAAAACTCTTCTTGGCCTTGCCTTTGCCCTTGGACTCACACCCACTTATCACAATCATGGGTTTGTCCTTCTTCTTTTGTTCTTCAACCATAATCGACATGCCAAACAATTCAGACAACGATTTGGCCAAATTACTCAAGTGATAACACTCAGTAAACTGGCTATATGATTCAGAGAAAGATTGTAGAATCATATCCATAGCCAAGTCTTAATCTATAGGAAGTCTCGGCCTTTCTAGATGTTCCACATTCCCAATCACATTTAGCACATGGGACTTTACTGGGTCTCCCTCTATCAGCTTGCACTCAAACTATGCTTTAGAAACATTATACCTTAATTGCTTTACATGATTCTTAAGTTGTGTTACCATCTTGACAATGTATGTAGTTTTATGCTGCCTATGCAACTCATAGTTTTTTAAAAATATCATAAGGTGCTTAATGTCTAAGGCATCATTGACATGCTTCCAATAAGCATCAATTTCATCTTTAGGCGCATTTGGAGCAGGTTCCCCTAGCACTAGTCTTTCAAGGACATAGAGCTTTCAGTCGTGATTGAAAATGTTTCTCAAAGTCCTTAACCCATTGTGGAAATTAATTCGGTTTAGTTTATCCTTCGTAAGGACTAATCATTGTGTGTTTGTGTTTGTCGTTGGATTCTACAAAAGAAATATTACAACTTTGTCAAAAAAATTGATTTGATTTGATAATCATGTCGACATTGATTAGGCTTTTAATTAATTATCGCTCCCACTATTTTGTTAAAATTGATAGTCCTCACTACCAATTCAGAAGATTGCATCATACAACCTTCTAGAGACGCAAGATCCAAAATAATTAAGTTAATACCCAACCAACGTGGGAGCTCATAATTTGCTAATTGCATTTCATGCAATTATTTGATAGATGGTACGCACAACTCCTTGCCATCATCCATATGTAAGCTTCTAGGCACTTAATCCTATTAAGGCCACTCGGTTAAGCCTGACCCATAAGCCAACATGATACAATATGCACCCTGCTAGGGTAGACCCACATGTATACCATCACACTTCCACTAGAGAGTTGACACACCACGCTAAGTCGTGCCTGCAATTGATTGATCAAGCTTTCCATGTGTATTTTAGACTTAATATTTTTTTGAGGGATTTTATATAAGAATACATATACATATCCAATCACCACATACTTATATTACATATCATATACATGCTATAACCATAACAAAAACATGCAACTAGAAAATATAAGAAGGATGGTTGTGGTCATACAATTGTAATTCCTTAGGGCCATAAGGAATTACTACCACCTAAGGTCTACATCACATACAACAACATATTGTTGATGAAGATCTGTGCTCCAACCAATCTCGGTTTATCGGTGCAACACTTGAACCGATCATCTCACTGCCTAGTCAGTTGGTTGGTCTCATAAATGGTGGTCGAGTTCTTTAGTTCATGCAACGTCTGAACTTCTCCTTCCAATCGGTTGGACCAATAGTCGATCAGTTTGTCTCCTCCTATCGCCTAGCCTCCTCAATCATCTAGTTGATCAGTTTGCCACATGAGTCGGTTGGCTCATCAGGTGCAGCATGTCATCTCATGATGAAAAATAATTTAAAACTATCATATTTCTTATTACACTATAAAATGGAAAACCTTGATTTATATTTGTGAGGAATTAAGAAGAAGATTATGAATTTACATTTGGAAAGGAGGGGAGAGGCTCGGTATGCAAAATGAGAAGAAATATGAGATAAACCAAACAACCAAGCACACAATCCATATGAATTTTGGCCACAAACATATTCATATCCACCATTCAAACACTTTTAGGGTAAGATGTATTGATTGCATATATATATATATATATATATATATATATATATATATATATATATATATATATATATATTTGTGGAATCACATGTATTATTAATTAGATATGCACATTAATCAGTTTAATATGCTAACTGGTTGAAATAAATATAAATTTGATCACATCTATTTAAATCTATGATATACCTAAATTGACGTGGCTCTGATACCACTGTTGGGAAATCAAAAAATAAGTCAATACAAACAAAAAAATTAATGTTTGATTATCTAATCAACAAGATCTTGTAAAAAATGTTGTATCTAGAAAGGAAGATAACAAGAATTATACCTGATCCTGGAGCAAGTCTAGTGTAAACTCTTGCTGCAATGTACTTCTTATACAAGCAAAACTCGATCAGTCGTCAATAACTACCTCCTGGTCTGGAACCATAGATGGATGTTGACGACATCCTCCTAGAGGCAGGAAACAACTTCCCACCTCTAGAGTTGTCCACGCAGACCACCAGGAACTCCATGATGCGCTAACAGAGACAACATGAAGGAGTTGTCCCTTCAAACGTCAATCTGCTAGCATGGATTCACTCTTCCACAAATATCTCTCCCGTACTATCCCTCCCTTTTATGGGTAAGACTTGCTCAGGTTCACTATTGGTTACCAAAACTAGAGATGACAACAATTGTTAGAGTTTATTGCTATTTCTGGGAAGCCCCCAATACCCCTCTATTTATAGGATGTTTCGGGTCAGGGTTTCTAGTTGGTCCGGGAGTCGAAGGATGGAATTCACAATTTTTTTGGAAACTATGAATGGTGAACCGTTCAATTCACTGTTCAACTAGTCAGTTGGTAGGGTGAACCTATCACTTCATCCATTGAACCGGTCATTCAGTAGATTTCCTATTTGAAATCACAGTGGTATTCAATGCACGATTAATGCAAAACATTACATCGTGATCAATCCTTGATCTAATTAAATCGACCATTAAATTGGATGGTTCATCACATGAACTATTCATTTGGGACCATGAACCAATCGGTTCACTTAGTGAACCTCTTGGTACATGCCCTAGTTCACGCATTGATCAAACCAATGTTGTTTTCAATTGACCTGACACTCCAACCGAATAGTTCGACACTTGAAACGGTCGTTCCAAGTCTAGTCTGTCAATTTTCAACCAGTGTTGTTTACATTGAATACTTGAACACTTTTAATAACAATTTAAACATCATTCATTAATAAACACCTATTCCAAGTGTATCCTATGTGTATGACCCTATATGTCCCAAATCACATTAGCAGTGAATGTCCATAACGAACATATGACATCACAAGCAATGAATGGTATCTAGAAACACATTATTGCTACCCAAGTAATTTGGAAAATTGGAGAACAACTTCAACCTATAATGTGTGATTAGTGTTACCATGATTGTATAGTTTCTTTATCCATGATATCTAGATTGAACTCAAGGCATGGAATCATCATCCTCTCAACATTCAATTCATGTTCCGTGAACTAGAGCAGACTACCTGACATGCATGTGAGTTCACATATTGTATATTGAATCACATGAGTATGTCCATACATTTCTCAGTCTCTCTTATCAAGTGGCCTGGATATCAAACTCATGTAGGAGGGACAAATCTCATCTACATCACTAACATTCAATCCCCATGTGTCACAAAGTACCTGAGCATCACCATTATGGAAACCCTTATTCAAGGTCACATTGAATGACGTCGAAGTACAGTGAATGACATGTGATGAGTGTAGTGACTTTATGTCAAAGAACCAAAATCACCACTCTCACTATGAGAAATGATTCTGACTACCATTTTGTGGTATGCATGTATTACTCTCAAGGTGGGTTTGTCTGATGCACTATTCTATAACATGTACCTGTGTGCTTGGCTTGATATCACATATCATGACTAATGAGACTCTGTCATCAGTCAACACACACTCTAGTCTTATGTATTACTATTTTCTATTATTCTTCCATAATAATATCTGACTAGGGACATAACAAAAATTTATGCACTCTTATCATACATATGATCTCATTATTCAGGTCCTCAACCTGAAGACATATATCATCGAGTAACATCATTCTTTAGACATCTACTATGTTTGTGTCATCATCTAATGATTGAGACAAACATAATAGACATAATTACCTTTTATCATTATCAAGTCGGGCATCTAATGCCTCATTGCAATCATCATATGATTAGTTATGGGCATACATACCAACAACAATATGATACAAGGACCGATTTCAAGTGTGGACAAGTTGTGCATGTGAGATTGTCTTGCCCTATGACGAATTTGGAGGTTACATAGTAGATGAGGAAGATCTAGTAGGGTTCACAGAAACAACAATTTAGTATTGATGGTGATAGGGGT
Organism: Alisma plantago-aquatica; assembly: GCA_963693085.1. Taxonomy (NCBI): domain Eukaryota; kingdom Viridiplantae; phylum Streptophyta; class Magnoliopsida; order Alismatales; family Alismataceae; genus Alisma; species Alisma plantago-aquatica. The sequence goes on along the minus strand of OY856411.1, from coordinate 334,307,862 downwards.
TTTGGATAGTCATCACAGACAGGGTTTTCAGGACTAGCAAGCACATGTTAAAGGAGACATCAAGCAACCACTAGATTCTACACCATGAGTCAGCTGGAAGGTGTGGTCAACCCGCGGGTCATGATAGGTCAGATGAAAACTTTTCATACTGACTTATCTGCATCTACATGTCTATCTATTTTAATTGACTTGAGTGTGAAAACCCATTTATAACTTGAGAGGTGACAAATAGTTGTAATTTTCCTATTTGTAGTAGAACTAATAATCTTTTGTTAAAAACGTCTTTGGTTGGCTCCACTATGTTGCGAGAAGTGTGTCCATCTTGTTCTCTTTCCTTCTTGAGATGAATCATTAAAGTGGATCTTACACCACATGATATGCATGCATTCAATGAGATCCTTGGGATGGATATCATGGAGTGGCACAAGGTAGTTTTGGACTGTGGTTCCAAAGTGGTGACATTTTCTGAGGGAGGTACCTCTTGGGTTTTATCGGGAGAGAGGATGATTCATCCTACTTGTCTCATGTCAGTAGTGAAAATAAAGAAGTTGATGAGGCAAGGGTGTGAATCTTTCTAGGAGCATGTGGTGGATACCAAAGTGAGGAGTCCTTGTATGTAGGACGTACCAGTAGTAAGGGAGTTTGAGGATGTTTTTCATGATGAATTTTCCAGGTGTTTCACCCTCTAGAGAGATTGATTTTGAAATAAATCTAGTTCTTGGTACACAACCCATATCTCAAACACCTTTTAGGATGGCTACAATTGAGATGAAAGAGTTGAAGAAGAAGTTGCAAGCGTTGTTGGGCAAAGGCTTCATATGGCCAAACAATTCCCCATGGGGCGATCTAGTGTTGTTCATGGAGAAGAAGGATGGTTCTATGAGGCTTTGCATCAATTACAGTGAAGAACAAGTATATGATGATGAGGATAGATGATACATTTGATCAGTTTAATGGTCTTGTAGTGTTTTCGAATACAGATATAAGGTTAAGATATCAACATGTGAGGATCAAGGTAGTTCGCATGCCTAAGACTACTTTTAGAACTAGGTATTGTCAGTATGAGTTTATGGTTGTGTCATTTGGTCTAACCAATGCACCAAAAACAATCATTGACATGATAAGTAGAGAGTTTAGATTGTATTTTGATCAGTTTGTGGTGGTGTTCTTAGATGATATCTTGATTACTATAGAGACAAGAAATAACATGAACAAAATCTCTATCAAGCTTTGGAGTTGTTGAGGCAACATAGGTTGTATGAAAAGTTTAGTAAGTGTATGTTTTGGTGGATTGGGGTGTCTTTTCTTGGTCATGTCATCTTTGCAAAAGTTTTTTGTATGGATCCTAATAAGGTGGATTCAATATTGCAGTAGGAGTAGCCCAAGACACCAATTGAGGTTTGAAGCTTCCTAGGTTTTTCTACTTACTACAGGTGGTTCATCAAGAACTTCAATGCAATAGATTTACCTTTGACCAAGATAACTAGGAAAGGTGTTCCATTTATTTGGGATGACAAGTGTCAACACTCTTTCTAACTGTTGAAAGAGAAGTTGACAAGTGCTACAGTCCTAGTGTTGCCAGAACCTGGCAAGGGGTACATTGTTTTCTAATGGTGCCTCAAAGAATGGCCTGGGAAGTATGCTAATGCAAGACAAGAACATGATCCATTTTCCTTCTCAACAGCTTAAGATATACAAGGAGAACTATCCAACTCATGTGGATTTAGCAGTTGTGGTTCTTGCCTTGAAGATTTAGTGACGCAATTTGAATGGGGAGAAGTGTCAAGTCTTCACATATTATAAGACTATACAATACATCTTCTTAATGTAGGATATGAACATGAGGTAAAGGATATGGATGGAGTTAATCAAGGATTATGACTGTATGATAAATTACCATCCTAGAAAGGCAAACTTGGCATGGTTGAGTTCATTTCCATGTGTCTAGTTTGTTAGAAGGTCAAAGAAGAACATTAGAAGCATGCAAGGATGTTGAATTCCTTGCCAATTCTTGAGTGGAAATGGGATCATATAAACATGGACTTTATTTTTTATTTATCTACAACATCCAAAGTTCCTGATTCCATTTGGGTGATTGTGGATTGGTTAATAAATTTAGCTCACTTTCTACTAGTCAAGAGCGTCTACACAGTAGAGAAAAGGGAACAAATCTACACTGATGAGATAGTACAACTACATGGGATACATGTAATAGAGTGAGATTTTACTTATGTTTTCTCTCTTTTGTAATTTTATTATTTCCATCAATACCTTCAACATTTTTCCTTGCTTAATTGATTAAAAGTGATTATCAATTTCATATAAATCCAAACCCTCATTTCATAGTAGATGAGATCCATGTATTAGGCTATGTAGTCAATTTTTAAAACAAACATACGAGTTTGACTCTCAGTTCTCTACCATGGCTAGATAAAATCATCATTAAGTTTGGTTTAAAATTTCATCCTAATAGGATAAGCCAATTAGGAGTTATGAGCTTTAGAAAGTATGCACATTATTGCATTTATTTCATACCTAAGATCTAAGTTGTTGATCAAATGCATGATATTGATATGTCATGCAGCTGCTTTATCTAACCCACCTACTTGTCCCCTTTCTCAGCCGTTGGATAAGGCAATGTGTGGATCAAGTGAAGATCTGACATTGCAGACCTCGTCCCTAACCTCTTGCCCATCCCAGTCTCTCTCTCAACAACCTGAGATTCTAATCATGACTCCCCGGGCTTTATCCTCTCACTCACTCATGATTCTGTTAGAGAAAATATCCTCCCCTATCTGAGATGAACTCAACAAACCAAATCCCAAACCCCCTCACCCTCAGACCAGGGAGAACAAACTCCCTCTTTTCCACACCTCTCACTGGAGATGGCGATGAGTTTAGGGCTTCCTTTCCCTTACTCCCAAACACATATATAAGACCACCTCTAGCTCCGCCATCCCGCCTTTCCTCATTCTCCACCATCAATTGTGAGGAAGCTAACTTGAACACCCCTCCCCTATTTCATTGTCATCAACTTCCAGACCCAGCACAACCTCACAACCACAACCCTGCCTGAACCAATTCCACCGCTCCATCACTTCCACCGATCTACCGCGAGCACCCACGAATACTCGTACCTAACCAAGATCGCACTCCACCTCTGACCCTTCTTACACTGATGACCTGCTCCACCCTCCACGGTAGTGCACCAAACCAAAGGGAGCCATAGCATGCGGTCGTGTTGTCCAGCTTTGGGATGAGCCCACAAAGGTGCTTGTATCCTCATCAATACGCCAACACCACCCAGGAGCAAGTAGAGCCCCGTTGGAGATCTACCTCACTACTCGAGCAAGCAGTAGAAAAGGAAGAGGAGGGGAAGGTGTGGAGCTGACCAGGACCAATGTGGGCCAACCAAAAAATGCCACATAAGGCTGACTCAGTTGAGCCACACTCATCCCTTGCAAGACTCAATCAATCATGGTCGTTGATCCAGTCAGATCTGACCGTTGATCAAGGTAAAAAAAATCTCAATCTATTTTTATTTAATCCATATAAAACATATAATTTAGAAAAATCATACAATATAGTAGGATGATCAGATGGTAATAAAATTATATACCATTTTCATCAGAAAAATACAAGATTTGCAAATAAAATACCTCTGGGACCTAGATATAACTTATTTTCCAAAAGTACTAGCTTAGAGCCTAATGACTTTACTTATGTGAATTAATTATGTAATTATTGTTGTTAAGTAATATAACCTGATTATTTGTGCAACCTAACCCTAGTAGAGCCCTAAATGTCACATAGATCAAAACTTGAGAAAAATAGGGATAATGACTCAATAATAATGGAAAACTTTAAATTCTAATTTATCTCTCTATATATGTATACTTCATGTATTAAATGCAAACCCTAATTTCTTTTATGACCCCACTATGATCAAGACCGACCCTTAAACCCTAGATTCAACCCTATCCTATCTAATTTATGGAAATCCTAAAAGAAATCTTAATGATCTAACCCTTAGTAGAAACCCTAATGTTGGATGTTTCTTTTCTTGAACATAAATTGGTATCATTAAATAATGGAAACTCTAATATAAAGATCTAATCATGGGACTACAAATTAAGATAAAAGGTTGGATAATCCCTGATCTAACCATAAGAAGATGAAAGTAATCATAATTCAACAACAAATCTTAGTCATGGGTCATATGGACCATTAGTAACAATATACCCTTGATTTCCTTTCATGGTGATCTTTTTACTATCCTTTTAGACTCTTGGAATTCATATCTGAGATTCAAGGTATGTGGATATAAGTATAAGACTAGTTTTTGCTAGATGATAATTATGAGTAATTGCTTGTATGTATTTGAATATCTTGTTGGATGTAAATCTATATGTATTGTTTCTACATTGAACATTAAGAACACTAAGGAAAGAAAATGGAATGTAGTTACTGATGGCTCATTAATCTCCATATTAGAAAGTAGAAGTATTAATGTTGACTAGCACCTCCCTAATGATACAAGGTATGTGGAGAGATCCCTAATGGTACAAAGTATGCGAGGATAGGGCTCAATAATATATGTTTGTGCTAAGTCCACCATAGTAATACATGTCCATTGTCATATGATTAATAAATTGGGTTTACTTGATTTTTTGCCTTAATAGTGCTTTCTTTTCTTCTTCTCTTTTCAACTATTTTTAATATACCAACATAGTATAGTATTTTTGCAACCACGTACCAATTGTATATTGATGAGTTTTTTCTCATATTTTCTAGGTACAAGGAACACGTAATGCATCTCAAAGTACCTGAAACTACCAAATAATTGGGCATGGAGGATATCTAGCTAGATTTCTATTTCTTATCTCTTTTTTAGTTAGATATTTATTCATTCTTCTTGATGATGTATATGATGTTATAAATCCTATGCACTCCCATTTCATAGAACTATTCTCTAGTTCTTTCCTGAATTATATGTGTATGACTTTATTCTCAAGAATGTTGTTTGTGTGGCTAATCAATGATGTTTGTGAACACGATCTAGCTCATTTTTATTATATAGTTGACAATCACAATCCCTTGCTTTTTCCTTCTTGACATCTATTAGATATGAGTGCACACATATGTAGGGATTGTCAACTTGGAAAGTTTATAGGAATTGGGGTCGTCAAAATACCCTTACCATAGTGTTAGACAGAGTCCTCAACTTGCGAGTGGGTTTTGGGAACGTCTAGACACCACATATGGGACATAGTTGAAATTCATTGCATGCTTTCACCCACATAAAAATGGACAGTCTAAAAGGACAATACAAACGTTTGTGGATATATTGAGAGCATGAGTGCTTCAATTTCTTGGAAGTTTGTATACTCACCTGATTCTGATTGAGTTTGCCTACACCAGTAGTTACCGAAGGAGCATAAACATGAAACCCTATGAGGGTTTGTACGATAGGCATTGTAGGTGATGTCTTTTTTGGTATGAAGCAAGCGAATATCAGTTTCTGGGTCAGGAACTTATTCAACAGACTATAGAAAATACCATGGTGATTAAAAAATAGTTGAAGGAAGGACATGATAGGAAAAGGTTTTATGTAGATAATCATCATAGACCACTGGAGTTCCAAGTTGGAGACTATGTGTACATTAAGGTTTCCCCGTAGAAGGTCATTTTTGAGGTTTGGAAAGAAGGGTAAGTTGGTTGCTAGGTATATGGGACCTTACCCTATTATATCTCAAAGTGGGAAGGTGTTTTAGAAGTTGGGAGTTACGACAAAGGTTTCATTGGTGTTTTATGTTTCAATGATGAGGATGTACCATCTTGGTATGGAGAAGATGTGTAGTCTGTAGAGGTAGAGTTGAAGGAGGATGTGACCTACATTGAAGGTCCAATTTTGATCGTAGATATGCAGTTGTAGAACCTTAGGAAGAAGGACATGGCTTTATGAAGGTGTTATAGCATCATCGTGGTGTAGAGGAAGCCATGTGGGAGCTAGAAGATGATATGCATAGGAGATACCCTTCTTAGTTTGCATAGGATTGTGGGGACAAAATCCTTGTTAGGGGTTTACACTTTTTGTCCTCATAACCTTGCTTATCTTATAAATATAATTTTTTGACTAAATTGAATGTTAGTCTCCAAATCATATCAAACCCCATTTGGTCTAGATATACAATCTTTGAAATATGTGTACCTTTATGCAATTACCCTTTTATTGGGAGTGTAAACATAATATTAAAACTTGTTAGAGTTTCTTCATAATGTCCTTGAGTGTCTTACAATTTTACTTCTACTTTGGACGCACTTGAACTTTTATTTCATGGAGTTTATATATAAGCATTGTGAGGAGGTACTATAGTTTATTCATTTGTTGATGATTTCATGGTGACTGCTTATTTCTCAGTGGTGGATGAGTCTTCGATACCTGATGGAATCACTATTAGCTAACCCAAGTTGTTCAATGGTCAATGAGTTTTTGGTTCCTAATGAGGTTTTAGAATCAACCAGCCTTCATGTGTTTGTCTGATGAAGCTTTCTGTGTGAGATTGTGCCTCTTCAAGGAACGATTGACCAGATTTCAATGAGTCAGTTGATGAGTTTTTTTGGGTTTCAACCAAATAGGCTTTTGATCTTTGATCGAATGACACATGATCGATAAGAGACTAGTCCCTAGAACCTATAAATACCCCCTTCCTCCTCTCCACTCATTTTCATTGGGTGGATCTTTAGTATCAACTAGAGGAGCCCTATGAGAATCTGAGAAACTGACGAAGGTCTGGTGGGGCTCGTCAAGCTACTATTTATGGATGTATGTACTAGTTTGAGCTACTCATGAACAATTTAAAGGATTTCGACCGTGAATGTTGCTTCTTTCATGTAATATTCTTGCTTTTCAACTCATTTTCATTATTGATCTTCACCCTCTTTCCTCTTATAGCTGAGTTCCTTGGTGTCTCCTAGTGTTCTCTTGTTGGAACCCTACACTTATGGTTTAAAAACTCTCTTTTCTTCCTTATTTTCTTCAGAAAGACCTTATTTATGGAGCTTGGTTGGGCTAAGCTCAACATTTGTTTACTGATTTCAAAGCTTTCCCCTTCTTAGGCTTCAATTTTCTTCTCTAATAGGAAAGTGATGAAACTTTAAATGCATTTCATGCCTACTAACCACATGCATGTCGTTATCTTGCTTTTGAAACTCCTAGAATGCTAAAAGTTGGACTTCTTAAGTGTTATTTTTGTTTAAGAAAGATGGTAGTACTAGTTCTTATATTATAGTTAGACTTTTAGATGCTTCCCTGCTGTATAATGAACTATTCTTTGAATATGTAATGTTTGAAATTCGTGATATAGGTTCAACAACAACAAAATGTTATTACATATGTTATATTAGTACCTGCATGTACTTTGCACGTGACCCCTATGTATACTAATTGGACAAATTGTTCAAATTTATGATTGAAAGTCACAACAATGATGATAATCTGGGTACCAAAAATATTGGTCAATATCACATTTTATCTTTATTGTTTCCTACTTTAATAAGTCTTATATAATTATCCCCAACATTAATTGGTCAGTTGAGTTGGTACTTTTGTTATTTTTCTCAAGCACTTTTATTTCTTAGTTTTTAGCATCATGTTTATTTATTTATATCATACTAATACTCCAGTATGAATGTATGATTTTGGATCATATATGTTCTTGTTTTTGTTTAGTATATATAATTTTTTTATGTCCCAGGAGTATGTTTAAAGTATGTTTGGAATAGTTTAAGGGATTCATAATGTGTTACCATGTATTCATGATTTTTATGACCACAATACCATTGATTTCATCATTTTTAGCTGCATTATTCCACGATCAAGATTTTTTATATATGTAGTTCCAAGTATAGAAATGACCACAACACATCACACGATTAACTTATAACAGTTGCAAATTAATTAAGAAATAGCTCATAAAAATGAAAATCAAATTAGCCATTCTATGTTTAAGTAAAATGTATTAAATATAATATATTTACGTAAGAAATGTTAATCTTATTTCTACTTGAATAAGGGAATATTTTCTTATTGTTCTAGGAACTAAAAAATACTTTACTTTTATAGACAACATATCCTTACAATATTTGTCATCTATGTCATAGCTTGGTTATCAGATGTTGTTCCTGGGAGATGGCCCTATAGGTAGCTTTGTGTTATCTCTTTCTATCTTCAATTCTGTACAACCTGGATGTCATCAACAACCCTAGTGTTCCTAGTAGAGGGATTCCATCCAATAGTGTCCATTACGTTGTTGGTGGAATCATGAGATCATTGGACCTTCTTCTATTTAGGGTTTTGGTCCCAGTTGACAACTTCTTTTGTCTTTGTCGGCCTCTGTGCAAGCTTTTTGTGTGTATATTCATAGAGTGAGTTACCAATAGGCATCTATAAAGTGGTTGAGAGGAATAAACTTCAACCAAAATGCTAGAGAACTTTCGTCGATGTCTCATTATGTTAGTTTCATAAATTTAATGGTTTTCATGATGGCATTGCTAATGTCTTTAATGAGACTTGTCTGGAAGAGATGCATTGGAATGTCTTGAACTCTTACCTAGACAACAAGTTAATTATATATATTCTTCATTATCTTGAAGCATTGGTCCCAGGATTGAACATACATGTAATTTCCAAAGACTACCCAGGGACCATTTTTAATACTCGAACATTATATTCTTGTCTTGAGAATTGGATGACATTGAGCCATAAGTCCAAGTCGACAATTTTATATTGGTCCTCTTCTACCATAACACCTAGATGTGATTACTAGGGCTTGAAACCTAGTGTCTTGTCGATATACTTGATGATTACGACATATTTCCATGGACTTATCATGGGTTGTAGGCCTCTGTATTGACTGTGATGATTGGGATATCATGACTAAGAACTATAGTGATGTCTTTGGGAGTTTGAGTTTCAAAGTGTGTGTCATAGGGGCATGCTTGTTTGTATAATTTCATGGCGGGATGTATATAGTTGAAATTCTTTTTTGATGGGTGTATGTTTCTAATTTTATTGTTGGTTCATCTTTGCATTTCTATGGATACTTGATGGCATAGCCTGGTAATAATTGCTACCAATATGAGATGAAGAATTTTGATTTTTATAATCTTGTGGGTGAGGTGGAGGATCGTTGTTGAAGGAGCTTTGGCCTCTAGTTTTTGTCCCCTCTCCAAGTTACCTCTCTTGAACCATAACACCATTGGCAACCTCTAACTAACAATATTCTGAGGTTTAGTATGATGTATTCTTAAACTTGTTATATATTCTAATTTATATTTTTTTTCTTATCCATGTAAATTTCTCATAGTATAATTAGTTGAATATTTATTTCAATGACATTGTTGTCTTCAATATGTATCCCAAGTACTACGAATGCTAATTCAAGGGTTTGTTATACTTGTACAATAGTGAGTTTGAGACAACATCTACTACCCTATAGAAGAAACTGACTTGAATTCATTTTATAACAAATGAATATCGAAATGCAAATTCTAGAAGAATAAGTAGTGTCTCCTTGAAAGATGATAGTATAGACACCAACTTCATGTTTTTTTTTAAATAGCTCAATATCATTAAAAGTAAGCCATACGACATCTACAAGATAGACATCTCAGAACAAATAACCAAGCAACAACTCCTATTGCAGAAAGACATAGCACAAGGCTCAGATTGGGATGTGAAAGGTACACTTCTGCTCCATCCACCTCTTGTAGTGGCTGTCTCAAACAGCTATCTGGGATGGAATTCGTCAATCTACAAGAGCCTATGAGTACATCGGGATAGGAGTTTGCATAGCCATTGGAAGATATCACCATCATGAAGACAACGAATGGTCACCTGAAAAAAAGCTTGACTACAAACTGGACAAGAGACACAACGACCGACTAAAAAAACAAAAGGAAAAACAAGCACATGACAAACGTCGAGCACTAGGAGTGCACCAACTAGGAGACCCGAGAAGGAGGTCAAACCCCAACTGTGCATATACAAAGGAAGGATGGTTCATGTGGGTACAATGATGGGGGTAGAGGGTGCTGGGAACCCCACCACCACTCCCGACCACCACTACGAGCAGGGACTGGAAGACCCGCACGAAGCACAAAACCCAGCTTCCTCCTCCTCTGCCTAAAGCACTAAGGGGCTCCCGCTCCCCGTCCACCACGAAGGAACCCGAGGCACGTCAACATAGGACACCAACAACCTAGACAGGTGAAAACTGAAAGAAAAGCAACACAAAAGCAAACGCAAAGATCAACCCCCCAAACCTACGACTACAACCAAGCCGAACAGACCCACCCAATTCACGGTGACTAAATAATAGAAGCTGCACAAAACACCCATAAAGGATGACAACCTACGAGATCTCAAAATAGGAAAGCAAGAAAACGGAAAGGGGGGGAGACATAGGGGCCCAAAGTCGAGGTAGAAGGTAGGAAAAGGGGCGAAGCAGATCCAAGACAGCTTCACAGCTGCTCAGAGTAGACAAATGCCAGATCCGTCTCCCAAGTCGTGCCACTGAGATCACCACTAGGGGAGAAACGCGAGGCCCTCCGACCAGAAGCTACGCCGACAAACGAAAGCTGCCGGGATCCAAAACCCTGAACCAACCCACCAACCACCTGAACACTACGCGGGCCAAGAAAAGCCCAGGGGGAGCGGCCAGGCGCACGTCGGCGGCTGAAACGTCTCCCCCGAGCTGCCGCAGTCATTGGAGCCCTAGTCTCCTCCGCTGTCTCCAGAACCCTAGTCGCCTCCGCAAACAGTCTAACACACCAACTTCACATTTTGAAATAACCCTAATCATAACACAATATTTTCATAAGACAAGAAATACCTAGGATCGTGTGTTATGAAATAACCCTAATCATAACACAAGATCTGAGGTATTTCTTGTCTTATGAAAATATTATCTTAGGAATTATTCCAATTGTATGTATTACTTGACCCTTATTTGAGGGAACTTGTGGATGACACATTTCATTGTAAGGTTTTTCATACAGTGGGAACAATTTTGTTGAATTTTTCTTTAAAATATTCACATTTCTTTCAATTCTCAAAAATGTTAGTTATGGTGTCCATGAACTGACCATGGTGTCAAGAAATTGACTTCATACACTTTGTTTAAAATAGGAAAGTTAAGTATCACATGAGACTTTAAGGAAATAATTTCATTTTGGACCGTTGTTTTAAATTACCAAACAAACAAGGTTTGGAGGACATAAAGCTAGTTCATGGTCTATTGTGAAAACTGAAAAGTAGATAGGAAGAGATAGAAAGGTGCTTCTAGAGTGTTGATTGGACAAACGTGAACCTCCAACTTTTACAAAAAAAATCTTTTGTTACCATTATCTGATTGAGGCCATATTTGGTTTCTTTTGAAATGGAATTTACAATTATAATTTGTTTTTCACAAGTTCTAATATTATTTTTGAAGAAACTCTATAATACATAATGATTTTTATAGATTTTGAATATTATAAGAGTAACATATGGTTCTTATGAATAATGATGTGTGTTACAATTTAATATCATTAGATATACTTATATCATATTGAGTTTTATGTACCTATAATTATGTGGTTGATGTTTGAGAAATTTATAGATATGTTGATGTCACCAAGTTGTATGTTTGCATCCTGTCAGAAGATAATGAAATATGATAGTTAATGAGTGTGAATGCAATAGTTTGTTATTAGTTGAGTATTAATATATGCATATACTTTTATATGTCTATGTTTACACATAAAAATGTGCACATATGTAATAAACATATGTTTGTATTTTTTTACGATATAAAAAAACTAAAAAGCCATACACACCACCATATTTTTTGTATCCTCAATGTCAATGTACTATACACTATTTCTTAAATGTTGCTTACAAGTCTTATTCAAGGGAAATGAGAGAAATAGAAATAGGGAGGAAATCTAAGTAAAAAAAGAAATCAAAGAGGAAGATCATTGTACACTTTCCTTACAATAAATGACTCTAATTTGTTAGTGCTTGCATCCTCACACAACTTTGACGGGCGTGTTGTGGATATTGATGGACATTGACAACTGTAATGATATTGATGCATCAAGAGGTGTTTCTATACTAATGGAAACATAGAAGATTAGAAAATTAAATGTAGCTTGTTTAGACGTTCCTACAAAAAAGTGGAATAAAGAGTGTTTGTGAATCCAAAAGGTGTGTCTATCCTTATGGTTCATATATGTCCATTGTAAGTAGATGGTTAATAATTTTGAATAGCTTCAAAACATATAAATATGCATCACTTATTGATAATAATTTAAAAATAATTGCATAAATATTCTAATTTCTAAATGCAAAGTGAAGAGGAAGTACAAGGAACCCTACTCATTGAAGTTACAATCAAATGCCATTGTTATATAGTATACAAATTTGCTAGAAGAAAATGATGAAACCTCAAAAAGATGTAGCCTTATGGACAACCCACCATAATCTTGAATAAGAAAACTTTGAGGAGCATCGCACGTTATGAGGCACCGTTCCCCATTCACATATAAAGTTTCCTATCCTTGTATAAGTATGAAATAGATTATTTTTCATAAGCAATTTAAAAACATGGTTTTGAGCATAGAACTAAGAATGTATTAATGAATAGAACATGTAACTTTAATTTTTGTTTTATAAACTATATACCAATATTTAGCATCTATTTATGGAAATACAAGTGATTATAAGCTTCCAATAAATATGAAAGGATGTCTACTATTTATATATATAATTTGTTTATTAAAATAAGATCCAAATTGTGACGTCCCAGAATTTTCTAAATCTTAATCTGATATGTGACGTCTAAATAGGAAGAAGAAAATCAGAGCAAGCCAACACAAATAGTTTTGACATGTATTAAAAAATAGTATTTTATTTAGAATATATGCAACAAATCATGTATATAATATGTCATTGATCTATTGTAAAGATACATAGTACAAACATGTTATAATAAAATAAACTTTATATTTATAACCAATCTCCATGAAGCATGATGTGTTCGAGTCATCAAAGAAGTAATATGTGAAGCCATGAAATGTCCTTTTTTAGAGTTAGAAAATCAAATCACACTCATCATAAATAATCAAAATATTTTAAAAAAGTAGACATAAAAATATGAGTTGTTTAAATATGCTTTAAATTTCTTTCAATTAATTTAATGAAATTAACCAAGAAATATTATACATGACATATTATTAAACGAACAGTGGTAATCAGGCCTCAAACCATAATGTGAACAGGGAAAATGATCTTAAAAAAAATTAGATACATAACAAAAAATTTTGAACAAAGGATGAACAACATGGCAATCAGAACTCATCTCTTAGAAGTACAATTGTTATGAAACACAAAAAAAGCTTGTGTTTACTTTACTAAAAGTAGATTGTTCATTATTCCAAGAGGAATTGAACTATCAGGAGAGTGATGCCATGATGATTATGTGTGAGTAATGGTTATGAATTTATGAGTATATGAATGGAAGTGTAATGCGTGAATGGAAAAAACATATACATACATTTACATTTAGCATATATTTTATTTTTCTTATTATCCAATCAAATGTTGTTAGTTGCATACACCAGCACAAGTGACAAACTTTAACCATTAAACATGAATGACTTCTTCATGTATTGCAAACCCTTGAACAATAATTTTAATGAGTGAATGATATATGACCCTTGTAGATAATAAAAAAATTGAGCAATTCAAAAACTACCTAAAATAATGGATTTTTCTCTCCAGATATCTCTCTCACGACAATGGCCATGATCATTTCATACGTGAGATAAAAATATTTACTTCTCTATAGTATGTATCCCCTCTTTGTTCCTCAAGCTAAAATTCTCAACTACCTTATCATATCTTTCTTCTTCTTCCATTTCACATTGAATGAATAGATATGAATGAAAGAGGGAGTTTAAGTTTCCATCCAAAAGTTAAGAAGAAATGCTATAAAGTGATGTTTATAAAAACTATCAAATCATCATACCACTTGACTGAGGAACTACTTTCTTATACCAAATATATTCTCTTTTTTACAACTGCATTTCATATGATATGATATATATATATATATATATATATATATATATATATATATATATATATATATATATATATATATATATATATAATCTATGTATATATATATACAAGGAAGTCATCAAAAATGTCCACACTAATATTATTTGTCAAACAAGGAAATCCACTCATTCAAGTTAAATCAAAATGAAAAAAGATAGTGTAAGGGTTTGGTGTAAGAGTGTGATGGTACCTATAATAAATCATTCTTATTGACCCAACTGATAATATTTGATAAGAACTCTTTGGATCACCCCACCATACAAGATATTGTTTCCCACTCTCAAATGTTGTTTTGTATCCTTCCATTGGTATGAACAAAATAAAGATAAATAAGCAAGTAAAAGATTACATTTTGAGTTTCGTCTAATAATATGACAAAAAACACAACATGCAATTTTAGTGTGTATAATTGTGAAATTTTAAGGGAATCTTTTGCATATATTCATAACCATACAACGCCATTTAGAATTTTCCCATAAAGATGAAGGGATACATAAGTATTCATACATATAATTTGATTTAATAAACTAAGATTCAAATAATGTTAAATATATCAAATTTCAAAATATATGTGCATTTACATATAGTGCATTTACCAATATAAGGTAGCTTGTTTAGACGTTCCTACAAAAAAGTGGATCAAAGAGTGGTCATGAATCCAAAAGGTGTGTCTAGTCTAATGGTTCACATGTGTCCATAAGAAGTAGATGGCTAATAATTTTTAATATCTTCAAAACATATAAATATGTATTCACTTATTGACAATAATTTAAATATAATAATTTTTACATGTAGTGAGAACATATATTTATATCTATATGATATTATCATGCATATCATAAATATACACTGAACTAACATGTCATCGTAAAATAGACTACTATATATTCATATCTGATCTATTTGTTTGGGTCATTAAATGATTAACCCACAAAGCCACAACATGGTCAATGTTTGAAATTTAGAAAATCATATCACACCCAAGATAATAAAAACACAAAACATATAAAAAAGGATAAATATTATTTGTATAAAAATATTTTGAATTTATTTGAAGACAATTAATGCACAAAAACCAACCTAGAAATATTACACATTACATCAGATTAAATGCATGACAAGCTTCATCTTGAAACAACAATAAGATATGCAAAAATTATTGATTATGAGAGAATGAATGACATGTAATTTGGAAATCTTTAGATTTCTTTGAACATAGTATGTTCTCTAATGTTTCTAAATTCAATTATCATAAAAGACACTAAATCTTGCTTAGGCTAGGCTATGAATATTAGAGTACCCTCATGAAATGGGAATACATAAAGGGAGAAAACATAGAGATACATTTAATTGTCACAAATTTTAACATTTTCTTCTTATCAAATGTTGTTAGTTAAATACATTAGAATAAGTGGCAAACTTCACTCGTTGCACATGAATGGATGCTCCATTTCTTGCAAGCCCTTAACCAATTACGTTAATGCTTGAATGACATATGACTCTTACAAATAGAAATGTATTAGAACAACTAAAAACTCTCCAAAATAGTAATTTTTACCATATGTCGATCTCATGATAGCAGTCGTGATTGATGCATCTTTGATATGACAATGTTTAACTTCTCTGTATGAAATATTTCTTCTTTATTCCTCGAGCTAAATTTCTCAACTGCCTTTGTAATCATTTTGTCCCTATCTTTCCTCTTTGTCATTTTCATAGTAATATAATAATCAAAATATAAGATTGGAGTTCTCAATTAAAATATTAAATGGAAATACAATTAAATTAAGTAAGATTTACACAACTACCAAATCAGATTAGCACTTGAATAGAGAAATATTTCTAAGTTACTGAATATATTTTCTTTTACAATTGTGAGATATATGATTTTATTGAGAAGTGACCGATGACATATGTACTAACATTATTTTTCAAGTAAATCATTCAATTAAAAATGAGTTGTAATAAAGTTTTGAGGCCAATGATGATGTCTTTCTGGTTGCAAGATGTATTATGTCAGATAAAAGGCCTACCTAACATGCTATAATTATGACTGAAGGCACCATAATTAACCTAGAAATAATTGGATAGATGAAGCGATCTCAAAATTTTAATGCAATCTAATATATTTAAGATGAAATCAAGAATGAGAAGCATGACGATGTAAACAAATGGACAATTATTTTTAGGTGAGCAATGTCAAGAGTACGTGTATGCATTTTATTTGACGATGTCTAACAAATAAACAAGATCAATCTACTTTGAAATTCTCATGACCCTGTAATACCTGATATTTCTTCTTAGTTGGTTTTACAGTGAATTAATATATAAAAATAAAATAGGGAGTTTTGAGTTCTCCTTCAATACATTAAGGAGACATGTAATTGAATACAGTTTACATAAATACCAAATTAGATCAGTACTTGGCTGAAGAAGTAGTTCTTACCAAATGTATTTTCTTTTAGAGCTGCATTTCTTATGATATATATTTTTATTGACAAGCTACTAGTAATTTCGAGTAAATCATTTAGTTGAAAATAGTTGTATTAAATTTTTGAGGTTGTAAACTATCTACGATCAGATGGAATTGGAGTCTTATCTAACATGTTACAAAATAATTATAATCGGGGACAACATAATCAATCTGTAAATGACTAGATACATGGGTCGATCTTTTGATTGTTAAAAATTTTTAGCCACTTTCTAATATAGTAAATAATTTTTAGACGAGCGGCGACCCCCATACATATACATTTTTATTATCAAAGAGTCTAATTAACAAACAAAAAAATAGATGGTGTAATCTTAGTTCAAATGTAAGTAGTGTGGAACTAATGTTAGTCCTAAATTTTTAAAATACCTAAAAGCAAAGACATGAGTATAATCCAAAATATGGACTCAAATTTGTTGTTTCAATTTCACTATTTAAGTTATGTTCCAATCAAACTGATTAATATATCTATTCAAAAACCCACCGCTAAAAATTTAATGAAAGGTGTTTACAACTAACACGTCTGGAATAGGAAATTAAAAATAGAAATTTGAACTCTTAAAATGTAATCTTACAAGAATGACACGCCGAAGAAAAGTGACAGGATGACTTACAATTACAAATGGAGCATCAAGAGAGAAGGAAATCCACATAGACAATGCAAGACTTAGAATTCCATAACACTCTTTGAAGAGGCCTTGGTACATTGACGATACTAATGATCACAGATCTATGCAAAATTCAGAAGAACACGAGAAGCAAACCTGCAAGACCTCGTAATGATTTCCATGTAAGAATTTATCAATCCATGGTATACTTAGAAGCAACATTGCCATGAGGGCCAACAAAGGTATGATCTTTATGTAAACAACAACTAATTACCATCAACATCTAAGGTAACAATTATGAACATGCAGAGGAGTACATGTAAAGGAGGGTAAGTGTGGTTGTTCTTTAAGTAATTGGTGTAGACCAAGGGTGTGGTCAAATAATAATTGATACATCCATGTTGAAAGGATTCATATAAGAGGTCGAAATCATGGATGATGAATGTCATACGAATCGATATGGTCGCACTTCTGGAAGACTTCATTAATTGCCTATCAAGTGTGTGCACTATGCATCGTGGCATCATAATCCTAAACCATTGCCAGTGATGTTTTTGCAATAGAGATTGTTGTAATACTTGTCAGTGATTGCATTCTGAGATTGCTACAATTGATTTCCTGCCACGATATGCCATCCCATGACACATGTAGTTGTTGGTGCAATCGACATCTTCCAGCACAAAGACAATAATATGATTGGAGTGGTTAACCAACATTATAGATCGACGAATAGGCAATTGTTACGGAAGTGCAGACCTGAATATCGAGCACCGTTAGTAGTAATATGGAAGAAACGTGCTTCCCCTCTATTGGTTGAGTGAATGTGATCCTCTTGCAATTAGATCTCAGTACAATGGATATTTAGTCCGTAGCGGAAAGGAAAGCAATCTTGTATATACATGTACGTCGCCGCTATGAACTCGTTCATAGGGTTCTACAGGTGCCACCAAAACCTCTCCAAAATGTCGAAGATCGTCAAGGGTTGCACCTAGGATATTGAAATCATGAAACAGCAAGTGGCTGAAGTTGCAGTCCTTGTGATTGTTGACCCCTTCGCCACACTGTGACAGATCTCCAAATGGTACGTAAGTACCTTTCTGGATGTGTCGAAATCTCTAGATGAGACCAAGAAAATCGCAACAAGCGAGGAGGAGGGGGAGCAAGAGACACGAGTGCAACGAACATGGGTTGCAGGCCGCTAAATAGGAAGGTTGCTGAATATATCACCAAAGTTAAGAATCTAGATTTTATAGGGAACCGGGGGACAGAAATGAGTAGTCGTGTTTAGTATGATAGAATAGTAGATTATGACGTGTAACGAGCAAAAATCAAACCCTTGTTTTATTGTTGTCATATGGTGGTTATTATAAGGCATTTGTAGTGTTCCGAATTACTGTTATGGTTCCATGATGATGGTTGGACAAAACTCTAGTTTGTGACTTGATTATCATCACGACTAAGGTTGGATATGTATGTGTTGTTGTAGTAGCATGAAACTATTTTCTAAGTTTTATATCTTCTGAGGTAGTAAAACCCAAAATAATCTGTACAATACATAGGGTTTTCAATGTAACTTGATTGATGTAGTCAAAATGTTTAATTAGATTAATTAATCAAGTGTAACCTAACCTAGTAGTGCCATGTGACCATAGATCTATTGTAGTGTCAGAACTTACTGGATAGTGAAATTAATATTCTCAAAAGGGCTCAGAGTCATATATTATTGAGTATATGCATGTAAGGAGAGGATATATCCTTGTTATCCTTATTATAAGGTTTGGGGAGAGGTTGTTGTTGTGTCTCGTATATGGATGTGATTAAGAGAAAATGTTGTCGTGACTCATATTTGAAGTTTTATACCCAGGTTTTGGTGTTGTAACCTATGTAACTAGGACAGACTAGGCTCTTTAGTAGTTGGCATGATATGCCACTATAGATGATATTGGTACTGATCAAGGGGGAGAGATCATTATGGTTTTCATCATCCTAGATCATGTATAAGTTTGATTCTAACTTCACAGTGGTCAACTAGTAGCTTGAGTGGTACACCTCAAACTACCCAGGGCTTAGTAAGATATGTAATGCAACCGTGTAACATAATTGTTAGAGTTATTTGGTTAATCATATCATATTATAATACTTACTTTCTTCTTTTAAATTATGGGTGATTTATAATGTGATAAGAGAAATTAATTCTACTTATGATTTAAGCTATACCTAATCTATTGTATAAATCACATGGTCATTCAACTCTGTAATACTATTTGCCTTTACAACTTAGAGTATTCAATCTTCCAATAAGAAATAAATGTTAATAAAGGTTTATCTTATCATTGGGACATGGGTCTCACCTCGTGGGTTTCCAAAGCCCCTTTTTAATTGATCAAAAGCATTGTCAGACGCAAAGTGGTGAGGATGCACAATTTGAAGATTTTTAGAACAGAGATGTTGGTTAAATGAGGTAGAGTCCTAGAGTCATCCCTATACTCTTGAGTTCAGGTAGGAGGATTTGTACATCACATATATCAACTTGAGTTTTTTGTTGTAAGCGGTGATTCTTGTGTAATGTAAATGTAGTAATTATGTAGACAATATCTTTTGTAAATAAGTTATGGCTGAGGCCATGGAACTCATGTGTAGGTACATGCAATGAATACATGTGACATTGGCTATTTGTATTAGTATTTTCTTTAGAAGTGTTTATAATTTTAAGTTGGTTTTAATTCTACATCATTTTGGTAATATGCTTAATTAGTGTTTAATCGTTGTCTTGGTTTTAATTAATCTCATTTAGCATGACACACTGTCATAATCCATGGGAAGGGATTGGTAAGATGCCATTACTCTTACCAACATGTAGCATTTTACCTTTAGTGTATCTAGGAGGTCGTCCTTTAAGACGCATATGTCGTCTCTCCTAAAGATAACGTACCGTAAGTTATCATCCTCCTTGACTTTGTCAATGAGCATGTATAAGTCTTCTTGTTAAAGACTTTCACCTACCCACAAGTTGAATTTTGAGAAGGTTGCTATGATAATCCCTATAGGTCCCTCTGGCCTTTCTTCTATAAAATTTTTGTCTTCGAGATGGTCTAGGACTTCATCATCTATTTAGCACTTCTCTAGCTGGTCTGCCACAGTAGGCTAGTATGTCTCTGTGGGCATGACAACTGGTATTTCAAAGGGAATTGTTGGAAGTGTTTTTTTTGTAACCTCCTTTAACTATTGCACTACTTCTTGATGCTCTATTGTTCCATCCTCGGGTTGCCAATCATGATATTATTGTGTATATATGGATTTTGATCTCTTCTTCCACTCTAATACCCTTTTTTCATTTTTTATAGCTACATTTCTTTCCTTATCTCTCTCTATGGTTTCTTGGTAGGGAGGGGTACGCCCATATAAAGTCTATGTGGTATTGCATCAGGAGATAATGTCAGATCGCTGAAAAAATGTTAGTCGTAGATCACCTCCATTGTGTATATGCCACACAGACCATGTAAATATTCCATAACCATATTTTTAATGGGATTCCCTTTATTTGCAGCCTCCATCAACCTCATCATGATAAAAGCACAGTCCCCATAATCAGGCTATTCTTGACGAACATTTGTGGTTCTCACAAAATGTTTCCAATTGTTGTAGTACTTGTAACCTACCATCTGTATGGCATGTCGGAGTCTATCAGAATCTATTGGAAATTATGTGTCTCTATGTCATAGAAGACCATTGCATTACATTTCAGCTCCAAAGCATAAAAATTGTAAACAACCATGTGGTTTTTATATAAATATACCACTTTCAGCACCCAATGAATTATTGTTCCATACGACAAAGTAATAAACCTTGTTTCTTTTCTATTTACTATTGCTTAATGTTCTTTTATGGGTTAATGATCATATTTCTTTTAAAAATCTATTTTGACGAGATTGGAGTGTTGTTGAAGACCAGATGGATCTTCTCGGGGTCCATAAATTCTTCAGGTACAGTCGTGCACAACACCTACAATAGGCTCATGTGTACCTTGGCCTACCTCCCTAAGATTCCCCTAAAATGGTCTCACGTCTAGGTCCTTCCTTTGTGATATATAAGATGTTTGCCCTGAGAAGATTTTCATCTAGGATATTTGCAAAGACATGGACATCCCAGTACGAAATCTTTGATATGGTCGTTATATCCTTTCCTTCTATTTTCCAAGGGAGATGTGGAGACATGGGAATATGTGGCTCAATTATCCGGGTAAAGAGGTGGGGATCTTTGTCTGATGAACCTTTGTACAAAGAGATTAGCCCATTCTCATATTCATCAATGGTCCTCTATCCTAGTGTTGTTCCTAAGAGTGTGTTGTAAGATTTGGTGGTTCAAGTCCTACTACTTTAACTGTTGGGGCCTCTTTTGTATTGGGTACAATAATTTTGGCTCGCATTTTGGTCACTTTGTCAACAATTTTCTCATTGAGTATTGTAGTGTCAATTGGAGTGTTATCACAGAGTTCTTTGAATTGTAGATATATATCACAAATATCAACATCTAGGCTCATCAACCTTGTTGCTCCAATGAGTATCAACCCAATAGCTAAATTTTTGTCACCTTCTTCCATATCTTTGACAACATGCATGTCGGCCTTGACATTGACAATTAGATGTTTACGTATGGCTTCATTAGCTCCTACTTTGTCATAAGCGGCCTCCTCAGATTGTGGTTTCTCATTTCTTAGCTGAGGACATTCCTCCCACATTTGTTGAGCTAGGTCATCCTCTTTCTGTTGCACTTCTTTTGTAGGCTCTTCACCCACTGGCTAGTGGTTCATATCTATACAGTGTCTGGACTGTTGTGTTTGCTCAGTGAGGCCTCTACCTTGCTTGGGGTAGCTTGAAGGTTGTGAGTTTCTTTTGGGTTTGATGTTTCTTGCTCTACTTCTCCCAGAGATGGTAGGTTTGACAGGCTCAATGATGTTGATGACTCAGATGGATTTATTTTGTGCTTCAACCTATTTCTTATGAGTTCCTCGCCATATTATTGTCACTCATATTCCAATTCTTTCATGAACTCATCTCATTCCCTCCACACACCGCAACCATGTTCTCTCTAAAGCCATGGAGGTTATGTTCTGCATCATTTGGTATTCATGGGCCACCATGTCCTTCCTGAGTTGTGGAAGGGGTGCAGTTATTTCTTATAATAGTACTGCATGCAGTGTTAGTGTCTACAGGCTAGTCGCTAGATATGTGGAATTGGAAAAGAACTTAAGGATTGTCTAACATATGATGTCAAAATGACATCATAGCTTCTCCCCAAGACTTGGTAGATGATTTTGCTTATGCACCAATGTATAATTTGTTGTCATTGCATCTAAACTTTTTATTGTGTGGTTTCAGGTTCAACCTAAGGTGAGTGTGAGGCTGCTAGTTCGGTTTCCCCTATTGGAATAGCTCTTGCGCCACTCGGCTCAATTGTGTCTAGTTGGTTTGGAATTGCTGGTTTGTCATGTTCAATTCTTACGGTCTCCTCTTCCTTTCCCACAAGGTTAGGTGCCTTGATCTTCATCCAAGTTTGAAGTAGGTTCAACATCTATGTCCTAGAATCATTCCTCTTCGTCATGGTCATTGTTTGCAGTTGTGAATTGCACCTTGTTGGTGTTGGAGTCTCTCTCTTGGATTTCCTCTTATACTCTACTTTCCTCAACTTGTCGTTGTTTCCTTTCCATGTCTGATGATGTTGCATCTCTATTTTGATTTGCAAAAACTATCTTTGCAACCTTATGCCTTTCTATACAACCATCCAAACTGTATACGTTAATCTCTTTGTAGCATTTGGCTATGCAACTTTTTCTTCCTCAAGAACCTCCTATCACCTAGATGTTGTACTTGTATCATATGGCCACATATCAACACTGGATTTGATTTTTAAGATATCTTATAGAAAGAAGGTAAACTTATTATCAATGTCATAGTTTCTCATCTTTGGAAGAGGTAGTAAATCATTCGTTTTGGAAAATTTGTAGAAGTAGGTATTTCCCTACATTGCCATCATGACTGTATCAAGCAGATATTTTAAGTTGAGATATCTACTTATGGTTCTCTCCTTGAATTTTTTCAAGAGATTGGGATACTTAAGGTGAAAAATATTACTTTAATTTGGTCTCCCATACAAAATTACTTTGTACCATGTAGGGCACTAGGTGCAGATATATTTTCAATCAAGAGACGCCCAATGTTCATGGGTATCAATTTCAATATGCTCCAAATGACAAACAAATCCCCTATTCTCATATTACTTGTGTTAGATCTGGCGAAGATAGTGTAGACAACTATATTCTGGATGACCTATAAAATACCAGAATGTATTAGAGAAGCTTTTGAAGACCTCAGTTTATGCTTGGAAAAACCTTTCAACCTCTCTCACATCATATTGTTATTGAATTTTCTCACCTCCTTATCATATTCTGCCTTATTACATGTGGTTGTTTTTTGGTTTGTCTTATAAAAAATCTTGTTCAATATATGATCAAATAGAACAACTTATGTACCAAACATACAAATGGAAAATTTGTATGCTACTCCTACATATTTCTTTTCATTTTCCTCCATTGGTAGCTTTTTCAACAAACTTACAAATGGTGTTATGAGATTTGTATAAGACCGTTGGTGCTAGATGTAGGGTAAAAAGAGGTGGACTCCTCTTAGAATATTCTTTACCCTATTAATTATCCCTAATGTCTCCATATTTTTAATGTAGGCGTATTGGAATGCCCAACAAGTCTTCCTCTTCATGAACTAGTCATATTTATCTTGATGTTCTTTGTCTTTGGGCTTGAATTTATCCTATGGTTTTTTGGTGGTATAGTGGAGTTCGTTCACTTGTTGGTGTAGGAATTGTAACTAGAGTCTTCACATGGTCGATAGGGGTAGTTAAGTCTCAATTGGAGCTGGCATTTCTGCTTATTTAGCCTTTGGCTCTGATTCATCCTTCTTCCCTACCCTTGTCTTCTTTTTCATTGGGCTTGTAGAGGCTGCTCCATTTTGTTTCATCTTCTTCTTTTGGTGGTCCTCTTATTCTGAAGGCATTTACTTTGAGGAAATAGGAGTTGATTCCTACTTTTTTTTAATCGACGGGTAGAGTTATGAGGTTCTCTCTCCCCAACTATATCTATATATATTTAGTTGGGGTCATTCCTTCGTTTGAGTTAAGGTATTTGTCAATTTTGAGCGGTAGCTACTCATTTTATGTCTTTGATATGACTATCAACTCCACAGAGTCAGATGTTGACTCAGACATCCTATTTACTATTTCAATCGATAGAAACGTTAGTAGTAAAGGATTGGTAGTACACAACCGATTTGGTATTGGCATTGGTTTCTAACTTAGTGTAGAGATTGAAGGCGGCTAGAGGTCTGATTGGTCAAAGTCCAATGTGTTTTGAAAAATGGGTCGATGAGATTTACGTTAGGATTCGGTTGATGGTATTATTGTCAATCTGACAAGAAGAAGAACTGATATCATTGATACACTAATGAGATCGAAGAGGATCAGAAGGAAGAGACTGTCTTAGGGACCATGGATCGCGAACAAAATCAAGGTTTTAAAAATAGCGATCGAAACTTCATTAATGTACAAAGTTGGACCTCATAGGAGATCCACTCTTCACTAAATAAAGAAATAAAACAATTCTATTCCAAAAATGGAGTAATGAAGGAAACTCGTTATTTCTCAAATGGTACATATAAATTTCATCACATAAAAATTATTAGTAGTAGAAATAAAGTTGTTACAAAGTTACATCTTATGTACAATTGTTCCTCACCATAAAAGTTGATACTACAAACAAAATAGGTACAACTACTAGTACACAAGCCATGTAGAAGAGGGAAAACTAGCCATCACAAGAAATCCTCATATTGACATCCTAAAGGTGATCTTCTTGAGTCATTGTCATCTAGAATTCCTACACTGTTATGGGAGTGACACCCAATAAATAAAACAAAAGGTATGTGTTAGAACACTTCTGAGTATGTGAACAATAGATATGTTTACAATTTTAGACTAGATATGTGTGAAAGTGGGGTTTCCCATTCTAGAGGCAGATATTAACAACTACATAAGTTCAAGAAAGGATACACACAAGAATATGGCATATAAAGAGTAAAATAACATCACAAAGTGTCTGTCATAATAATCTCATAATATCACAAATAATAATAGTTGTATGCAAATATGATGTAAATGATAAGGATCTAAACTAGGACCAAGAAACCACTACTCATCCAGGGAGGAACATCTACCCTAACCAGTAAATGGGTGAAACAACACAAATTGGGTGAAACAACACGACATAATAAGTACATGAATGGAAAAGCAAACCCTTGGTGGAATAGCACGCCCAAAAAAGTAAATTGGTAGAACAACACACCTTTGGTGGACCATTTAGCCCTAATATATAAATCATGGGGAAACATCACATCTGCAGTGGAACAATATGCCTTAATGGTTATCACTACATCAGACAAACAGTCCATATACATGCATGCATAATAATTAATGCCAATAAAAATAGTACAATCATAAAATATTCAATGGCACATAGCAAGGCAGGTGGGATCATAGACCCAATGTACAAGCATGATCAACAAGTTGAACAAGATCAGGAAATTACATTTTAGGAATCACGGAAGTTTCAATTGAAAAAAAAGATGAACCAAATGAAAGGATAGTTTCCTTATCATGGGTAATTGGTGTAATAGTCATTTATCATGCCCAACTAAATAAATAAAGAAAAAGTATCGTGTCTTCACAACTAATGATTAGATTAACAAATATACTTGGTCCCAGAGTCAAGTATATATCCTAGGAACACATTATGTGTGCTAGTCAAAGCCAAATGAACATGTGTATAAATTCTTATTGAAGATTTTCATATTGTTCTTATCCATACTTGATTACTTATTGAAATTTTAAGATTTATGCTTCTCTATAGTTAAGGACACAATAGGAATCATGATTATTGGTATTAAAATCACATGGCTTCAACGTATCACCTAGGTTGGTAATAAGAATTGAGGTTTTTTATTCATAACAAGAATATGATTTCTAAACACCATTTTATTACTAATAGCTTTGGACTTTACTAACTACTACATACTTAATTATTAATTCATATACCAATTAGTATTGGTATGGCCTATATTTAGATAATAGAGCAACAAAGCTATGTTATCGTCATGACCACAATTATATATATAACATATCTTACTCACTAGTGAACTATCTAATACGTATGCACTAACTGCCTTCTAGAGATTAGAAAAGTTACATAAATTATATACATTTAGTGATATATATTAATGTGATGACATAATGTGAAAATGACCAAATTGTTCAGGCACTAACTCATTATCCTAAGTATTATTTACTTTACTATGTTTAAGTAATTAATAACTACTATGATTGTATATGTATAAATGATTTCTTCTATCTTAATTATTCTCTAAATCAATATTAGTATAACTTATAATCACTAATATAGTTATGTTAAGAGATAACATGTAAAGTTTCCCTACATATTGATGCACTTGAAATGGTATTAGATGACTAGTCTCATATAATCAAAGTCATGTGGGAGAGCTTGTTCCATACTTCCTCTGTAGACTCCCTTCAACATGACTGGAGGAGCGGAGGAAGTTGCAATTCTATGTGTCCTGCCATGGAGTTTGATTGGTGGAGATGTGTGGACCTAGTAGAACATAAATGCATGGTGTCAAGGAAGGATTGTCGTGGAGTCAAGAAGTGAGATTGAGGCAAAGGTGAGGTACGCGTAAAGTTAGAAAAACTTGGAAACTTTTTTCATCCATGACTACCTAGTGATGGCTGATCTTCATCATCAGGGCAAGAAGGTGCAGGACTAGAGGAAGAGGGGGGAGAAGAACATAAGAGGAGGGCACTCAATTGGGTAGAATATCCAAAACCAGGTCAGTTTCAAGGTTAGCATTTGTCGTGGATAATGTTCTTGAGTTGTAGGTTGGATTTGCCATGGGTTGAGGCTGATGATGGTGGAGCATCCTAAAAAATCTACATGTCACCATGATGAATTGTGGCTACATGTAGGGGGAAGGGGGTTTGGATCAGGTATATGGTGGTCTTTGGGTTGTATCGGGTGATATTGGTTGACACCTTCTTGAAGAACTCCTCATGCCAGGTTGAGACGAGGAAGATGGGAGGATGGATGAATGAGAAAAGAACCCAAGGTTGTGGGATGAAGATATCCAAGGAATTAAATTTAGTTGACATATGGAAACCATAGGAAATGAACATGATGGCGGTGGTTGTGGTTGTAGGGACAAGAGGGAGTGTCATCATTCAGTTCTCCAGGTCCTTAACTATTCATCAAGTGGTGGTTGTCTTATTGATGCTATGGCCTCTATGTGGAAGTATAGGGGATGGTCGACACTATGATTTCAATTTTTCATGGAAGGGAGAGGAAGGTCACATGTAGATATAGGGGAGAGGAGGGGAAGAGTGGATAGCTTGATGAAGAGAAGTGGAAAAGGTCGGCTGCCGATTACGAGTTGAACATGAATTTCATCACAACAGAAATGAAGTGTAACATGAAGAAGATAAATATTAATGGGGACCCACTATTTTACATGTACAAAATATAGCAGAACCATAGAGGAAATAATATTGTTAATTAATTTCATCGTTACACCTATGTTTGACTGTATACATCTTTCCCAATTTGAATTGAGGAAGAATTTAACATTAGATTGAATTGAAAATCGCTGGGTATCTTAATCAAGATACAAGGAACATAAATATAACATTCACTTTGCATTTGGAAAATGTTTGATGTTATTTCCTTAAGTACTCACATAGTTGTTACTGCGTCGAGGTGCACTACAATCACTAAGATAATTATCCTAGAGTTTAATCCTTTTTTACTTCCCAATTAAGGTTAATATAGAAAGGGTTGATCCCAAAGGACAATGTTTTTAAGGTTGCTAACTCTAATCTTAATTTATTTTGAAGAACTTTTTTATTTATTTTTGGTGTTTTTGTTTTTAGAACAGAAGGTAAAGATCGGGTTTCAGGTCAGGTGATTATCAATAAAGCTAAAGGGAAATAAAAGAACAAGATTGCACTTAATAAGAAATAAATTTTCCCTGCCACAAGGAAAATTGAGATGATTTTCAGCACAAATAACTATTATGAATGAAAGGGCTAGAATGTAAAGAGAGCAGATCAAACACAAGAATAAATCAATAGATACAAAATCGAGGCTTTTAGGGTTTTTCACCATATTAGCCTAGGCGAGAATAAACTAAATCCTTTAAAATGAAGGATATGATGAAGGTATGCAAATTAATCAAAACCCATAAAAGATGGACTTCACATGAGCCCATTGGTCCTGGTGCTCATGTTTCTTAGTTCATCATCCAAAAAAAGGTAGATCCACAGTCGTTTCAAAACCCCAATGTAATTGGTTTTATTGTTCTAAATCTGGATTTCCATGGTCATTTCCATCCAGATTAACCTATGATCAAACCAATTAATTACTTTGATAGATCAACAGTTATCAAAACCAAAAGCCATCTAAAAGTCATTCTAAAGGATTAGTCAATTTAAGCCATCGCTAAGGGGCTATTCCCCTTGCCTCAATAGAGAACTACTCGCTCATGCTTGTGGAGAAAAAGGAGACGGAGGAAAGAAGTGTTCTACCCATAGTCTAGACTTATTAAAGGATAGTTCCTTAGGTTAGAGACAATGAAATGGTTGACGCTTAATTCCTTGCTCCGGTCCACAGAAGAAGAAGAAGGAGAATAAAACTAGATCTCAATCAGCAAGGTAAATGAGCAATAATTGAAGGAAACACTTAGCTTGCAAAAACCAATCTATATTGATGAATAGAACACAATAACATAAGAACACAAGAATGATTGCTCAGAAATCCCCGTACAAAGATGATATAAAAAATGATATCAAAGATGATTTTGTGAGGAGGAAGTGCCCCTCCTTTTATAGGAGAAGTAGGAGGCTTTTACAACTAGGGTTGTGGATAAATGGGGCTGGTGGTTGCAAATTTGAACTAGCCGCGCACTACCAACCGATCCGTTGGGTGGCGAGTCGGTCAGTTGGATGTCTGGTAAGGGTGGGATTCGGGGCATAAGTTAGCAACCCTAAGTCCTATGTTGTTGTTCTCTTTGACCCGCTCGGTTTGGGAGGGAAACCTCCTACTTTGACGACTGAAACGGTCATTTGATATTGAAACGGCGTGCCATCTAGATTGAACATTTGGACAAGGCTCGGCGGTTGAGGGATGGCGTCAATCAATCGATCAGAACAGGTGATCCGAGCATCTGGAATAGGTGAGATGATGGGCTGGAACAAGTGATTCGATCGTCTAGAATAGATGAGCTGCTCATCTAGTGTTTTGAGTCTGCAAGAATTTCACAAATTTGGATGAGATTCAAGTTCAATTGTGATAAAATGAAGCAAATATCAATTTGTTTCTTTTTAGTGGATAAAGATAAGAATTTCCATGTGACATGACTTAAAAGGCTATGAAAAGAGGTGCCAAATCAGCACGCATCACAATACTGCAGACTTAAACCTTTACTTGTCCTCAAGCAATTAAAATATCAAAATAATTCAAAAAAAAATTGAAATAGCATCTTCATCCTCCCTTAATAAGTAGTATCTTCTATCCTTTTCATGGCCAAACAACCCATCTCCTAGAACCACAAAATACAAGTTCTATATTTCTTACAACAACATTTTTCATAACTTTTTCTTTCAAATTTATACTTTGCAAAAATAGTCTTAATCCTACTTGCACTTCAACACTCGAATTTTCCTTTTTTTTTGCACAAGAATGAGAAAAGGTGGTGTGTAGAAAAAGGATCCCTCCTCTATTCGACTCGGGATTTTAATTTCATAGATTTGTGCTCCTATTAAATTTATGAGGGGTGTGGATGAATAACCCCTCCTCTATTCGACTCGGGATATTGACCACAATTTTTTTGTGTGCTCTTTTTGGCAGTACGCCTCTATTAGATTTATGAGGGAAGAGGGGAGAGAGGAGGAGCACGCCACATCAGACTTAGGGTTTGGTGTGCAGATTATTTTCCCGTGCAAAAATATTTTTTTTCAAGTGTTGTTGCATCAGTAAGAGAAATCATGTAAATACATCATATGAGAAAGATTGCTAAGTTAATCTAATGATAAAGATAAGAAAGTTTGCATTTGATTCTATTTGATACTCTAAGGCTTGCCATATTTCCTGAGAATATTGGTAATTTAGGTAAGGAGATTTTGGTATTTTCAAAAAAAATTGAAAATTTTGAGCAATTGTGTGAAATAAAGATTTATATAATTTTTGAAAATGAAGATACATCAATTGGCCGTCTAGGTAAAGGCCAAAGTTTTGAAAAGGGCAAATGCACTAAATTTCAATATACAAAAGTAAAATGCTAAAAGGGAAGGTAAGGGGTGGAACACGTACCACCCACCCCCACCCCAGACTTAGAGTTTTGCTTGTCCCAAGCAAACCCTTAGAACAAGATGGAGGGAAGAGAATCATTGCGGTGGTGGATGTTGCTGGTGGGAGGAGTAGTAGTTTCCCCAGTAAGGGGAGTGGGGATCTGGGTAGGCTTGTTGGGCTACATACTCCTCGTAGAATGGGCAACTAGGGGCATAGTGGTCGCAGTCTACATGCCAAGACTCCTATGAATGTTGCATGTGATACATATGGTTGATCTAGTGGCCCTGGCACTGTTGCTCGCACTAAATCTCATCCAGCTACTAATGGACCTCGTAGAACCCGTAGGCATCTGCATCGTCATCTGGTCACTGCCTAGTGTGAAGACGGGGTGGTGGTGGACTAGAGGCATCACTGTGAGCCTCCAAAGAAATGCTCCTCCTGTGGGCCTGTGGCTCAGGGACGTTGTCTGGGTTAGGGTGCTGCAGACTGTACCTCCAGATGTGCCCTAGTAGATCGAAGAGCTCATAAATAAGGTTTGCAGCAGCAAACCTTGCTTGTAGAGGAATCTGTAGAACCTCCTGTGAATCCATAAAAAGAATGTAGTATCCACTATTGGCACCCAAGCATATGAACTTGTTGGTTTTCAGGTAGTAGATGTCAATTAGGTGGTTTTTGAGCGGGAGTGGTGTGAAAGGAATATGGGTGTAGCCAAGGAAGATGGTGAGTTGGGTGATAAAATGGTCGGTGAGAAAGGATGAGAGGTGGTACGGTTGGCCTGGGTGTTGAAGTGTTCCAGGACTGCATTCCCCCAGTTGAAGGGTTCTTCATTTAAAAGGAACCAGAGGGCGTAGAGCTCAACATAGGTAATGGCTCCATGGGTACCTTCTCTACTGAAAATGGTGCAAGCAAGGATGCGATGGAGGTAGTGGATCACTGTGTTGTGAATGTTGGAGGCCTTGGGCCCACTAGGAAGGTGGGGCATGAGGCCGGTGATCTCAGCCCAGAACTTGTCTCTATCATACCGGTCGGGGTAGGAATCATGGGGTCGTTGCATACATCGATCTAACCAGTAGTCGTCGCTGTCGTCGATGATGAAAGAAGTGAACTCGCGGGTGGAGATCTCCAGATTTTCCCCAAAAATCAGGATCTTACAACTAGAGTTGCATTGGGAACAGTTTTTGTGGTTTGAAGGTAGACAAGAACTCAAGAGTGCGATCGCTATAAACTGAGGTAACATGGTAAGGGAAGAGGATAATGTGGTTTTTGTGGATAATGTTTTCGGTAGCTTCATGGATTCTGAGGGACTCAAGGGTAGTGCCACATGCCCAACGGGGGAGGGAAACACCGATAGAAAACAAGTTTTTATAATGTTGGAGGTGGTCGGTGTTGGTGAACTGGACATAGCTACCAGGAATGGGGGCTATGCGGAGTGAACAGGGGGGTAGTGGAGTCAGGGTCATTGCTCGCCTTTTGCTTTCTCTCCATCTCACAGAGAAGAGCCTCCGCCTCATTGATGTCATTGAGAACTTCTTCATTTAGCTCAGGGGAGGACTCACCGGTGGGGGAGGGTTGTAGAATTGGATCCCAGTGTGAGATCTAGACCGGCAAGGTGGGTCCTGAGAGGAATAGCATGTGGACTTCCCCTTGTTCTTGTGAAATCTACTGAACATGGTTGTTGTGGGAGGGGTGACCGATCGGCTGGAGCACTCAGTCGAGTGTTTGGATTGCTCATACGGGCGGCTCAAGTGAGGGATGGGTGTTTTGTGGGCTGAAGGAGGAGAATTGGGGCTTGTTGTCATGGATCAGGGGTGGAGGCAAGCCGAGCGGGTCAAAACCCATGCGCTTGGCTGGCGAGGGCACGAGGCGAACGGTGGGTGTGCGACATGGGCGGCTCGCGGAACAGGTCAGAGAGAAGTCGAGGTAGAGGCAGGCTGTTGAGAAGCCGATCGCTCGGCTAGCGCAGGAGCGAGACGGTCGGCTTAGAGTCGGGTGAGGCAATGGCTTGAGACGAGCGATTAGGGTGTGAGATAAATGGTCTGGGCACAAGTTGGGCAGCTTGCTAGGCCACTGGTTGTCCGCGGAAGTGGAGCTCAAGTGGTGAGATGAGTGATCAGGGCATGAGGCGGGTGGCTTGCGGTGCATGTGTGATTGGGCAGTGTGTCATAGAATAGGACGGTTAGAAGTGGGGAACCCTCATATGGGGGAGGATCTCAAGCAGGTGAGGTGGGCGGCTCACAATACAGGTGTGATTGGGTGGTGTGGCAGAGAATAGGATGGTTAGTAGCAGGGAACCGTCACATGGGGGAGGAGCTTGAGCAGGTGAGGCGGCGGCTCGCTTTGACTTTGGTCGGCTAAGAAGGTAGAGCGGGTGGCTTGCTTGACCACCGGTCAGCTGGGGCGAAGCTTGGGTGCACGAGAGCTTAGGTGGTGAGAGGGGTGGCTAGGTTTAGAGAAGAATGAGGATGAAGCTTGCGCTCGGGGGAGGTTATATAGCCAAGCAAGGGTGTCAAACTGACCGAATGGTGATTGAGTCAATCGATTCAAGGTGTTGATCGATGCAAGCGTAGGGCGGAATCTGAGGTGTCAGGGCACCTCGCATTTGACCAACGGTTGGCTCGAGGGATGCTTGATTTCATTGAGACGATCGGTTGAGACGCCAACCGATCATTTGGGCTGCAGAAAGATGCGTTATTCTGGAATCTCGAACCCATCGTTTGGCTAATTGAGCTGATTGGTTGGTTTGTTAGAAAGAAGAAAACATAACAAGATGAGATAACAAAGTAAAGAAAATTCAATAAAAGGAAGATAGGGTCGGGTTGCCTCCCAACAAGTGCCTTGTTTAACGTCGGAGGCTCGACAGATGAGAGACTAGTTTATTGTGACTCTGTGGGAGGTTGAGGGTCGGTCAAGTTGAGATCTTTCAAGTATGAGAGTTTGTTGGTATCTAAAGTGGCAAGGTCTTCATTGGTGATGTACCTTTTAAGTCGATGCCCATTAACCTTGAATTCACCTAAAATTGTATCCCAAAGAAGAAAAGTACCATGTGGATAGGCACACTTGATGAGGTAGGGACCATACCATTTGGATTTAAGCTTTCCAGGAAAAAATCTTAGTCTAGAATTAAACACTAGAACCTGGTCACCTTCTCTAATGTCCTTGCACTTGATGTGACCATCATGCCATAGTTTAGTTTGGTCCTTGTAGATTCTCACATTTTCATAAGTGCTCATTCTAAGTTCGTCCAGTTCATTCATTTGGAGAAGACGTTTTTCTCCTGTAACAGAAAGGTCAAAATTTAGGCTTTTGATGGCCCAGTTGGCCTTGTGTTCAAACTCTATCGGGAGATGGCATGATTTTCCATAAATCAGCCTGAAATGGGTGGTGCCTATGGGTGTCTTGTAGGCAATACGGTATGCCCATAACGCGTCATTGATTTTCAACCCTCAATGTTTTCTAGTGCATCCAATAGTTTTCTCTAGAATGGATTTGATCTTCCTATTGGATACTTCAACCTGTCCACTAGTCTGAGGATTGTAAGGAGTGGCGACTTTGTGGTAAACCCCATATCTCTTCAATAAAGCCTCAAAACTTTTCTCTAAAAAATGGGATCCCCCATTAGAAATGACGGTGTGAGGGACTCCAAATCTAGGGAAAATAATGTGATTAAAGAGTTTCTTAGAATTTTTGGAGTCACAAGTTTTTGCGGGTATAGCTTCAACCCACTTTGACACGTAATTGACTACAACTAAAATGTAAGCAAACCCATAAGAAGAAGGAAATGAGCCTATGTAGTCGATCCCCCAGACGTCAAAAATCTCTAATTCCTGCCAAGAAGTTAGGGGCATTTGGTCACACTTGGAAATGTTACACGTCCTTTGACATTGGTCACATGAGAGCACATAATCATATGAGTCTTTGAAGATGGTGAGCCAATAGAAACCACATTCTAGGACTTTCCTGGTTGTTTTCTGGGAACTCATGTGTCCACCATAGGGGCCAAAATGACATTGTTCCAAGATGTTAGTGCTTTCTTCTTGAGAGACACGGCGATGATATAGACCATCGGCACAAAGTCTATACAGATAAGGTTCATCCCAATAATAGTTTTTGACATCATGTAAAAAATAGCTTTAGAATGTCCCTTGTACTCAGGGTGCAATACACCAGCAGCTAAATAATTTATGAAATCGACAAACCAAGGGAATTAGGAGTCCACTTTAAGCAATTGGTCATCATGCAAAGATTCATTGATGGTGGTTTCATCGATTGGGCTATAGCTAAGTCAACTTAGGTGATCAGCGACAATGTTTTCAGAACCCTTTTTGTCTAGGATTTCTAGATCAAACTCCTGCAATAACAAAATCCGTCTTATTAGTCTGGGTTTGGCATCATTATTCGTCATTAGGTAGTGAATGGACGCATGGTCAGTGTAAACAATAACTTTAGAGCCAACTAGGTATGAGCATAATTTATCAAATGCATAGACAATGACTAGCATTTCCTTTTCAATTACCATGTAATTTGTCTGAGCTTCATCTAGGGTTTCGAATGCATAGTATATGACATGATGTTTCTTATCAATTTGTTGTCCTAGGATGGAACCTATAGCATAATCACTAGAATCACACATGATTTCAAAGGGTAAGGCCCAGTCTGGTGCACGAATGATTGGAGTGGTTGTAAGAGCATTTTTCAAACATAGAAAGCTATCCATGCATGTCTTATCAAAATGGAAAGGCACCTCTTTTTGAAGAAGATTGGTGAGAGGTTTTATGATTTTGGAAAAGTCACGGATGAATCGCCGATAGAAACCGACATGTCCTAAGAAGGCTTGGATGTCTTTGATTGAGGTTGGGGGTGGAAGCTTGGTGATAACTTCAATTTTTGCTTTTTCGACTTCTATGCCTTGGTTGCTAACCTTGTGGCCAAGAACAATGCCCTCCTTAACCATGAAGTGACACTTTTCCCAATTAAGGACTAAGTGTGACTCAATACATCTATCAAGAACAAGGGCGAGTTTCCTAAGACATGAGTCAAAACTATCTCCATAGAGGGAGAAGTCATCCATGAACACTTCCATGATGGTTTTGGTCAATCGTGCAAAGATGGCTGACATACATCGTTGGAAGGTGGCTAGTGCTTTGCACAAGCCAAAGGGCAATTGTCTAAAAGCATAGGTACCAAAGGGACATATGAAGATGGTTTTCTCTTGATCTTCAAGATGGATAGGAGTCAGATAAAATCATGAGTAGCCATCTAGATAACTGAAGTATTGTTGATGGGCTAAGCGTTTAAGAACTTGGTCTAGGATGGGAAGTGGGAAGTGGTCTTTCCTAGTTGCTCTGTTGAGCTTCCTGTAGTCAATGCACATTCTCCATGATGTGACAGTGCGAGTGGGAATGAGCTCATTCTTCTCATTGTGAATGACAGTGGTCCCTCCCTTTTTGGGAACAACTTGAACTGGGTTGGCCCATGGGGAGTCAGAGATGGGATAGATGATTCCTGTAGTCAAAAGTTTAATCACCTCTAGAAGAACAACTTCCTTCATGTTTGGGTTGAGTTTTCATTGTGGGTCTCATGAAGATTTGTTGTCTTCTATCATTGAGATTTTTTTGATGCAGATGGATTGATCTATTCCAAGTAAATCTGTCATTTTTTACCCCAAGGTTGCTACTCTTTTCCTAAGTTCACCCATAAGTTTGTTTTCTTGTTCAAGGGTAAGGTTAGAATTTATTATGATAGGGCATAATTCTTGTTCATCAAGAAAGACATATTTCAAAACTATGGGAAGAGTCTTCATTTTTGGGGCCCTTGGTGGTTTAGGCTTCTCTTCTACGATGGAGATTGTCTTAATGTCCTCAATTTCAACATTAGGGATCTCCTTAAAGTTATCTAAATGAGCCTTACATTGATCTAATTGTTCATTGTCAAAATCGCATTTAGAGGGGGTAGTGAGGGATTTGTGTAGGGGGTCATCCACTAACTCCCATTCCTGCCTCAGTTGGGATAATTTATCAATGCAATCAAGGAGGCAAACCTCTTCCTGGAAACTAGGCCCCTTCATACTTTCAAACACCCTAAACTCTAGGGTTTGCTTCCCTAATCTTAACAGAATGGTACCAGCCTCAACGTCAATCAAGGCTTGGGTTGTGGCTAGGAAGGGACGTCCAAAAATGAGGGGGTAGCGTAAATCTTCTTTTATGTCCATGATCACAAAGTCACAGGGACATAGGCATCATTCCCAACCTTAACTGGAATGTCTTGTATAATTCCCATGGGTTTGGTCATGGATGCGTCTGCCAGTTGGATGGTCATGGTTGTGGGTAACATGTCATTGAATCCTAGTCTTTTGCAAAGGATGTAAGACATGATGGATATAGTAGCTGCTAAATCAGGTAAGCCCTTTCTACAGGCATTGTCACTTAAGTAGTATCATATTCCAAAAGAATCAGGGTCCTTCTATTTTTTAGGCATTTTACTTTGGCTTATGTCTGAAGTGGTCCTAGCAAGTTTAATAGTCTCGTATTCTTCATTAGCATACTTCCTAGTTAAAAGGGATTTCATGTATTCAGAATAGGCAGGCATGTCTGCCAAAGCATCGAGGAAGGGAATGTCGACATGTTATTTTTTCATAGCATCCCTAAATTTCATGAAGCAGGCATCAAGCCTTGTTTATTTGGGGCGGGCTTGGTAGGGATGTCGTGTCTTGTAGATTGGTTCTTTAGCTTCTACCTGAGGGGGTTCAGGGGTGGTTGGTTTAGGTGTAGCTTCAGGTTCAACAACTACCATGTCCTCATCCTCGAATTCTAGAGGTGGGGCTGAGGGTTTTCCTGGAGGGGGAGGGGAGTGCACCTTTCCCGAATGAGTGGAGAAAACCTTGAGTTGTTCGGGATGTTTGGGGTTGTTTTTAGGCTCCCCAGCAAAAGTTTCGGCAGGGGGTTTTTGTTGGGCAAACAAGTGATCTAGTTGGGCGTCAGTAGCCTTTTGATGAGCTTGTTGGGAAATGATGATTTGTTCCATGGCAGCTATTCTTTCATCAGTTGAGGGAGTGGGAGTAAGAATACTTGGTGGTGGTTGAGGAGGTTGTTGATTGAGATTTTGAGGGGGAAGGTTTAAGTTTTGGAATTGTTGTCCTTGATATGGTGGTCGGTTTGGGTGATTTCCTCAGTAGTTTCCTTGGTTTCCAAAGTTCATTTGGTTGTTGTAAGGGAATCTAGGTAGTGGTCTATTGTTGCCTTAAGGGTAGGGAGGTTTTTATTTAGATTGGATTTGGCTAGAGTTTCCAACACCTGCAAGGTTCCCATATTGGAAGCCAGCATGGTTTCAAGTCTGGTTGGTGTTGTAGTAACCTTGGCCTGGTATGGTATGGATTGAGTTGAGGTCTTCTAGTTGCTATCCCATTTCTAGTTGCATGGGGGTATTGTAAAGGTATTGACAGTGTAGGGTGGTGTGATCATATCCTTGAAAGATGCCAAAAAGAGTATCTACAACTTTTAATTGTTGAGGTAACTCTCTAAGGGTGCCTAGAGATGACTCTAACTGATCTTGGTTTAGAGAAATTAGTTTAAGACTTTCTGCTATGCTTTGGATGCCAAGATTACCAATTCCCCTTCTAACCCTTTTTTAGAAGCACGTTTGATCACCTCCCATGCATTGGTCAGACTTTATCGCATGAAATTTCCTCTAGATGAGGAATCAAGAAAGAATTTGGTATCATCATCAACACCACGATAAAAGATTTCTATGAGTTGGCCTTGAGAGATGTCATGATGAGGGCACTTCCGAAGTAAGCCTTTGAACCTTTTCTAAGATTCTCCTAGGGATTCTCCTGGGGATATAGAAAAGTGAGTGATTTGTCCCATGAGTTCATAGGTGAGAGAAGGAGAGTAAAATTTCTCAAGAAACTTATTTTGTAGAACTTCCCAAGTTGTGACATGTTCTTCACTCTCTATGGTATTATACCATCTACTAGCTTGGTCGGAGAGAGAGTACTTGAACAATCTAAGGCAGATGGCATCTTCAGAGATAGTTGGGAGTATGTTCAAAGAGAAAAGGTCAATGAACCTTTGAAGATGATCTTGATAACTTTCCCCATTGTTGCCAGAGAATGGGATTGCTTGGATCATGGTGATCCATTGAGTTTGGATCTCAAATTGGGGGGAAATAATGTCAGGAGACACGACCGGGTGTTGGGTATAGGAAAATTTGGGAATAGAAAAATATTTCAATTGTTTCTGCATTTCGGCTTCCCTCCTATTGGCATCTAGAGTTTCTTGTTCATCCATGTAGGTTTCTTGCAAAGCGGCTTCTCTAGATGCTTCGTTGGCTAAGATGTGCTCTCTTTGATGCACTAGATCCTGGTTGATCCTACGAGCAACTTCTTCCTCGTCCATCCTAATTTTATTTTGACGGTTAAGATGGTGAAAAGGTCTATCTATCTCATGATGAAATGATTGAAAATCAGCGTTCGAGTGTTGCATTCACAAAATAAGCAGTTAATCATGTGCAGAAAAAATGGACTGTCGGAATGGAAACTCGGCAGAAGGAGGAGTGGTACTTTCAGAATGTTACTCGGAAGGCATAAAAAATTAAAATAAAAAGTTTTCAAAAGTTTTTGGGGGTTCGAGAAAACAATCTGTTGTCCCCGGCAATGGTGCTAAATTGATATTGCGTCGAGGTGCACTATAATCACTAAGATTTATCCTGGAGTTTAATCCTTTTTTATTTCACAATTAAGGTTAGTATAGAAAGGGTCGATCCCAAAGGACAACATTTTTAAGGTTGTTAACTCTAATCCCAATTTGTTTTGAAGAACTTTTTTATTTATTTTTTGTGTTTTTGGTTTTAGAATAGAAGGTAAAGATCGGGTTTGAGGTCAGGTGATTATCACTAAAGCAAAAGGGAAATAAAAGAACAAGATTGCACCTAACAAGAAATAAATTTACCCTGCCATAAGGAAAATTGAGATGATTGTTAACACAAATAACTATTATGAATGAAAGGGCTATAAAGTAAAGAGAGTGGATCAAATACAAGAATAAATCAAGAGATGGAGAATCGAGGATTTTAGGGGTTTTCACCACCTTAGCCCAGGCGAGAATAAACTAAATCCTTTAAAATGACAGATATGATGAAGGCATGTGAATTAATTAAAACCCACAAACGATGGACCCCACATGAGCCCATTGGTCCTTGTGCTCATGTTTCTTAGTTCATCATCCAAAAAGAGGAAGATCCACGGTTGTTTCAAAACCCCTATAAGATTGGTTTTATTGTTCTAAATCCGGATTTCCAAGGTCATTTCTATCTGGATTAACATGTGATGAAACCAATTAATTACTTTGATAGATCAATAGTTATCAAAACCAAAAGCCATCTAAAAGTCATTCTATAGGATTAGTCAATTTAAGCCATAGCTAAGGGGCTATCCCCCTTGCCTCGAAATGGAACTAGTCGCTCATGCTTGTAGAGAAAAGGGAGACAGAGGAAAGAAGTGTTCTAGCCATAGCCTAGACTTATTAAAGGATAGTTCCTTAGGCTAGAGAAAATGAAATGGCCGATTCTTAATTCCTTGATCTAGTCCACAGAAGAAGAAAAAGGAGAAGAAAATCAGATCTAAATGAGCAAGCTAAAAAAACAATAATTGAAGGGAACACTTAGCTTGCAAAAAACAATCTTTATTGATGAATAGAACACAGTAACATAAGAACACAAGAATGATTGCTCAGAAATCCCCATACAAAGATGATTCAAAAAATGATACCAAAGATGATTTTTTGAGGAGGAAGTATCCCTCCGTTTAAAGGATAAGGAGGAGGCTTTTGCAACTAGGGATGTGGACAAATGGGGTTGGTGGCTACAAATTTGAACTGGTCACGCACTGCCAACTGATCGGTTGGGTGGCGAGTTGGTTAGTTGGATGTCTAGTAAGGGCGGGAGTCGGGGAAGCAGTTAGCAACCCTAAGTCCTAGGTGGCAGCACTCTTTGACCCACTTAGTTTGGGAGGGAAAACTCCCACATTGAGGACTGAAATGGTCGTTTGATATTCAAATGGCGCGCCATCTAGATTGAACGTTTGGACAAGGCTCGGTGGCTGAGGGATGGCATCAACCGATCAACCTGAACAGGTGATCTGAGCATTTGGAATAGGTGAGACGATCAGTTGGAACAAGTTGGTTGAGAGTTTGGAATAGGTGAGGCAATCAGTTGGAATAGGTGAGCCACTCATTTAGTGTTCTGAGTCTGCAAGAATTTCACAAATTTGGGTGAGATTCAAGTTCTATTGTGATAAAATGAAGAAAATAGAAATTTGCTTCTTTTCAGGGGATAAAGATAATAATTTCCATGTGACATGACTTAAAAGGATATGAAAAGAGGTGCTAAATCATCACATATCAATAGTGTATGAACTACTCTCTCATATTCATTTTTGGTATTTATTTTCATATTAATTTGTTTGCTCTATCTTGTACCCCTAGTAGATTTTATACAGTCAAACCTATTATTTGGAATGTTAGTACATCATGTCCTACTATTTATCTTTATAATGAATATTTTCAATTCAAACCTCATTTAGAGTATATTGGAGTAACATGTTAGAACTAAACACCAACTCATATTAATATTACAGTATTAAAATTTTATTAATTAAGGGAAATACTATTATTTCTTTGATGAAAGCTTTTTTAGAAAAGAGGAGGGATGAGTAAGGTACCCAAAGTCAGGTATGTTATGATAAAACACCCCTTATAAGGGATTGCATCTCCTAAATCCACCCATGCGACCCCTAATCCAGATTTATGCTTTACATAATTCAAGCTACAAATCTTTTATCTACTTTGATTAAGAGGATAGTTATATTTATGTGGTATAAATATGGAAACTTTCTGGATTGTTTCCTAATGTGCTCATTATTAAGTTTAGACCCTTTTGAAGTTGAATTACACTCCTAAGATACTTTGGTAGAAAAGTACACCCCTTAAAAGGAATTATATATTACTCAACTTAACCATCTAAAAGGGTAACAGGGTTAAGTCTAGTAAGGCATATGTATAACTTCTTTCTCATTACTTCACTCTTAGGTCTAGGGTTACAAGGTTGGCTGAACTAGATAAGGGTGTCTTACTGAGGCATTCCTTACTAGTTCAACTTCATGTAGTCATGACTTGGTTCATAAAATCAGTGATAAACCATGAAAAAGTATTCCATATATATATATATATATATATATATATATAGTATAATCATGAAAATATTTTTGTAGATGAAAACTCATGTGTGTAGAACTGAGCAAATTGGTGTCAAATCCAATGCAATAACCAAGTCAATCATTTTTCACCATAGCTTATTCTACCAAGGGAGTATAAACCTCCAAGGGTCTATAATGGTGTACCCAAAAAATCTCTAACTCAAACTATAGGTGATGGGGATACAAATTATATGAACAGGAGGTCATTTTCTACTAGACACGTAATGGTTATTTCACATGTTGTTTACCAGTTCACCTTAAATATACTTGACATGTCTCTTAATATATAACCTCAATATAGAACATCCTTAGATCACCCAACGATCCAAATAAGAGATTACAATTCTCCAGACCAATGGAACTAAATGAACATTCAACACTTGGTCCCATCTTGTATTTATGTATCCATATACTCTATGGAAAATATGTAGGTCACCGGTCAGCATTGTGAAGTTAAAATAGATACCACTCCAAGGGTTCTCTTTTAAATCTTAAAACTTTCCCAAACTAACCATAGGCTATGGAAGAATCGAGATACAGATGAAAAAATATCTGACCTCCTAGGATAAAGAGTTTTAGGTAAAACCATACTGAAGGAACTTCATCTTGAGGGAATGACCTTCCTAACTATAATGGAGATACATAATAATGCAAAAACTTATGTCCAGGTTGAACGTGTGTCTTCCATCAAAGAAAAATCCTCAAGGTAGATGTAGATGGCGTACACATCAAAGTCAACAAGGAAAAGGGTTTAAGGTGGGAACTAGTGTGAATCATAAGTATGATTGTTTAAGTAAACCTACTATTAGTAGTGCTCAGGATAACTTCCCACATCACAAGAGATAGTAATCAAATGTTGTAAGAGTCAACTCCACATGGTGACATATCCATTTCCCTAAAGAGCGTAGGGTGATTAGTGCATAGTAATTTTAGTCAGTGGAAATGGCCAATTTAATTAGGAATTGAAATCTTAGTTGGCATTCCATGATTCAAAGATAGGCATATCCATAACTTATAAAAGGTTACTTAACTACCTAATTAAGAAACTAAATGGGATAACTTAAAATTTTAAAGTCACCGACTACTCAGGCTTTTATAACATATTGTAAAGAGTTGGACTCGATAGGGGATTCAGTCATTACTAAATAGAGATTTAAAACCATCATATTCCAAAAATGGAGGAAAGGAGTTTTCTCATTATTTCTCAAATGGCATATATGAATTTGAGAGAAAAAAAGCTTATTAGCAGCTAAAACAAAACTATTTCAAAGATAAATCTTTTGTACAATTGTTCTTCACCATAAAAGGTAATACTACATACAACACTAGTACCATACTAGCACACAAGCCTAGAAGAAGAGAGAAACCTAGCCATTCCAAGCTATCCTCATGTTGACATCTTGAAGGTCATCTTCCTAACTCATTGTCATCTAGAAGTCCTACACTTGGGTAGTTTTGGGAACAACACCTAGTAAAAAAATAAAAGGTATGCGTTAAAAAACTTCTGAGTATGTGCACAATAAATATATCTAGACATTTTTACATTAGATAGGTATGTAAGTGGGAGCTCCCATTTAAGAGGGGGACATTAACAATTAGGTAAGTTCAAAAAAGGATAAATAAAAGAATGAGACATATAAATAATACAAGAACATCACAATTTGTGTTTCCATAATCATTTCATAATGTCATAAATGACAATAGTTGCATGCATATGTGATACACACTATAAGTATCTAAAGTAGTGCCAAGACACCACTAGTTTTTGGCCAAATATGGGTGGAGAAAGTACATCTGGGGTGGAACAACACACCTAAATAATTACATAGGTGGAACAACACACCCTGGGTTGAACAACACACCCTAATAAGTACATGGGTAGAACAACACATCATGGGAGGAACATCTAGCCCTAAAAAATAAATGGGTGGAACAACACACATTAGGAGGAACAACATGCACAAATATATAAAACTAGTGGAAATAGCACTTGCACTGTAGAACAACACACCCTAATGGTTACAAATCATGCATATGGCATGCACACATAATAGAAAATGACAAGATAAAATAATCCAATCGTAAATTATTGAATGGTACATAGAAAGGTAGGTGGGATCATAGACCCAATGTAGCATGATCAAAAAGTAGAACCAAACCAGGAAACTACATTTTAGGAATCATGTAAGGTTCGATGGAATAATATGATGAACCAATGAAAGGATAGTGGCCTTATCATGTGGATTGGTGTAATAGTCATTTATAATACACAGTTAACTAATTAAGGAACAAATACCTTGTATTCACAATTAATGGTTATCTTAACAACTATACTTGGTCCCCAGAGTGTAGTATTTATCCTAGAAACACATTACGTGTGTTAGTCAAACCAAAACTAACATGTGTATACATTCTTATTATAGATGTTCATATTGTTCATGTCCTACTCTTGAATAATTAATCACATTTTAGGATATATGCATCTGGATACTTAAGGACACTATAAGAACGGTAATTATTATTATTAAAATGACATGGGTTCAACGTATCACTTAGGATGGTAATAAGAATATAGGGTTTTTATTCATAACAGGAATAAGATTTATATACACCATTTTATTGCTAATAACTATAGAT
This sequence comes from Alisma plantago-aquatica, assembly GCA_963693085.1. Lineage (NCBI taxonomy): Eukaryota > Viridiplantae > Streptophyta > Magnoliopsida > Alismatales > Alismataceae > Alisma > Alisma plantago-aquatica. Next base: position 334,263,237 of record OY856411.1, on the reverse strand, counting down.
TTTACTAGATATTACTTACTTATGAAATATATGCCAATTAATAATAGTATGTCCTATATTCAGATAATATAACAACAAAGCTAATTTATCACCATGAACACATTTATATATAACATGTTTGATTTAACAGTTAATTATCTAATACATATGCACTAACTGACTTCTAGTGATTAGAAAACATACAAAAATGATAGACTTTTAGGAATATATATTTATGTGATGACATATTATGAAAATGACCAATTTTTTCATGTACTAACTCATTATCCTATGTATTATACTATGTTTAAGTAACTGAAAACTACAATGACTATATATATGTAAATGATTTATACTGTCTTAATGATTGTCTAAATCAATATTAGTATTACTTGTAATCATGCATAGAATTGTATTAAGAGATTGCATGGAAAGTCTACCTACATAATTATCCACTTGAAATGATATTAGATGACTAGTCTCTAGTAATCAAAGTCAGGTGGGTGATCTTGTTCCATACTTCCTCTATTTACTCCCTTTAACATGGATGGAGGAGAGCAGGAAGTTGCAAGTCTATGTGTCTTCCATGTTGTCGGGTTGGTGGCAATGCAAAGACCTGGTGGTGCATGTAGTCATGATGTCAAGGCAAGATTATAGTGGAGTAAAGAAGTGAGGTTGAGGTGGAGGTGAGTTAGGTGTCATGTTTGATAGCCTCGGTAGATTTTGTCATCCATGACTTCCTGGCAACAGTAGATATTCACCACCAGGGCAGGGGTGCCCAAGAATAAACAAAGAGGGAGAGAAGAATAAAAGATGAGGGAAGTCCATTTTGAGCAAGATCCAGAAGAATGAGGGTGTCTAAGTTAGCATTCATCGGGGATAATGTTCTGGAGTAGCATGTTGGCTTGCCATGGTTGAGGTTGATGATGGTGAAGCATTATAGTAAACGATAGGTTCATATGATAAATTATGATTGCATATAAGGAATGAGGAGGTTGGGACCATGGTGGATGGTGTCCTTTAGGTAATATCTGGCCACAGTGGCTAAAACCTTGTTGAAGAACTCCTCGTGCCAAGTTGAGGCAAGGAAGAATAAATGAAAGATGGTGTAGGAAGAAACTCAGGGATATGGGATGAAGAGATCTAGAGAACAATACCTTAGTTGTCATATGGAAACCAAAGGAGAATATCATGGTGTAGTGGTTGTGGGTGTGAGCACAAAAGAAGTGTCATCATTCTGTGCTCCAGATCCTCTACCATTTAGCAAGTCATGGTTGTCTTCTTGATGCCACAACCTCTTTGTGCAAGCAAAGGGGATGGTCAACGCTAGGGTTTTAATGATCGTGGAAGTGTGAGGAAGGCCAGAGGAAGAAATAGGGGATACGATGGGAAGAGAGGACAACTAGACAAAGAGAAGAGGAAAAGATCGACAGTCAGTTACGAGTTCAACGACTTTCATCCTAAGAGAAATGAAGTATAACGTGGAGAAGATAATTAGTAATGCACACATGTTGTGTTACATTGACTAAATAAAGTGGTTCCATAAAGGAGATAACTCAGTTAATTGATTTCACCACTATACCTCTGTTTGACTATATACTTCTTTCCTAATTGGATTTGGGAAGAAAATAACATTAGATTGACTTGAAAATTTCTAGGTATCCCTATTAAGATACAAGGAATTTAAATATAACATTACTTTGTATTTTGAAAATATTTGATGTTATTTTCTTAGGTACTCACCTAGTGTATCAATTACTCTCTCATAGTCATTTATGGTATTTATTTTCATATTAATTTATTTTCCTTCACCTCAAATTCCTAGAAGATTTTAGAAAGTTGAACCTATTATTTGGGATACTAGTACATCAATTATTGCAATTTATTTTTATTATGAATATTTTACTTTTAAACCCTTTCATTGGATATATTTGAGTAACATGTGAAAGTTGAACATCAAATTATATAAATATTATATTATTAAAGATTTATTAGTTGAGGGAATATTATGTATTGTTTTGATGAAAAAAATTCAAGGAAGGGGAGGGATGTGTAATGTAACCAAATTTGAGTATCTTAAAATTGGCTTCATTCATCTGTCAAGAAAACAACACAAAAACTGTAGAGGTCGTGAGATTCCCCTTGCTTCAATGGGTGGTCAAAGATAGAGATAATGGAAAGGGTAAATCAAGGATCTTTGATAGAAGAAAAAGAACTGATGAATGACTTGATCGGTAGGGAATGTTCAGTAAGGGGTTCATGGGTCAGTAAAGAGGGTCAATGAATACTAACTTTTGATGCAAATGGATTAGAGGAAACGATAGTGAGAATTTGTTGACAACATAAGATTGAGGGTCGGGAACATATGCTTGAGGCCTTGGACCAGCGAGCCAGTCTTGGTTGGGGTGCTTGTCTTGGTTGACGTTGGGTCATTTGTGGTCTTAGATTTCAACCACATGGCTCTCCACACACCATTGGTTTGTTGGTAGCTTGGAAAGAATCTCGTTGTCCTCACTTGTCTTCTATAGGTGTTGTGGTTTGTAGGCGATGATGACATGAAATTGGAAGTGTTGGAAATAGAGTGAAGGTGGTGATAAGTGCCAATAATGATGATGGCCAAAAGAGATGGGTGAGGATCAAAAAGAATCTAATACACTCCAGTATGGAAGATGTAGCTTGAGCATCTTGGTGTATAGGGTTTAGTCCATTGGTGTGATTTCTAGAGTAGGGTAGAGATTTTATCAGTCCCAATGGAGTTGGTATATATACCCCTGATGCTCAATAGCATTTGGGTCTGAATTACCATTGGTCAGCATTGGATGGGATTTCAGTGTTCAGCTCACCCGACAGGTCTACTGATTTTCATTGGGCCAATGGTTGTTTGGATTAGTTGTGCAATGAAGTTTTTTCTCTTTAGGGTCCAACAAGATATGATTCTGGTCGGTCTATGAGTTGGGAATAAACCCCCAAAGACCGGTCAGATCTTAGCCCCATAAGTACCCATACGGGTAATGAGTCCACTGATGGTACATATAACTTGTAGACCAACGGGGCATTAATAGTGTGCCCGATGAGGCTTCTAGGTACCATTGGCCTGACGGGTTCCCTGACTATCTCTTCAGGTACCAATCCTTCATGAATATGAGAAGTTCCATGACAACTTTTGACAAATGACAAGTCTAGATTTGATTGGTTAACAAATATTGACTTATAGCTAATAGTTGTAGTTCTTTGATGTTTACCTCATCTGCAATTTTTTTGTCATTTCATTAAAGCGTGACAATATTGGCAAGTACTTTTATTCTATGTATACTAAAAATTACCAAAATAAAAATTGCTTCAAGAAAATGAGAAGAGGACAAAAAGGAAAATAGAAAACTAAAACATTACTAGATTAGAAATAAAGGAGAAGTTATCAAGACTAAAAATTCAAATTATAGCACAAAGTTTAGAAAGACTTAGGTTGTCTCTCAAGAAGCTCTAATTTAATGTATTTAGACTGATTTTCTTCATTATATTCTCTAGCCTTGTTTTGGTAGTGTTGGAAGCAGTTCTTCTAGTTGAATCGTAGCTCTCCTTGTAAATGCATCATCCTCGTAATATCTTTTCACCATGAGTACATTCATAGGAAAATTACCCAGATTCTTGATATATAGCTCCATAATGCTTTAGGGGTAGATTTGGGTTGTTGTGATGGGGCTAGGCCACCTTGATTGAAGCTTTCTAGGAAATAACCATATAGTTGAGTTGAACAATACAAGTTTGTCCCACACACTTACATCTTTCCCTTTTAGGTGGGAAAAATTTTGCACCTTTGTCATCATTATTGTACAACCATGGAGCCTCATTTCTTTGACCATGGAGCCTCATTTCTTTGATGTCCTATAATTGCACAAATCTTTTCTTTCTCGCTAGCTCAGGATGATATGTTTAGAAATTTAATGGCCAAGAAAGCCTTGTGGTTGAGCTCCACTGGAAGGTGGCACACTTTTCCAAAAATTAGTCTATAGGGTGTGGTCCACATAGGATTCTTATAGGTAATTTGGTAATGCCCAAAGGGCATCATCCAATTTCATGGATATGTCTTTCCTATTCCTTCAAATAGTCCTTTCCAAGATTTGATTAATTTGTCTATTATATATTTATACTTCACCAGACGTCTAGGGGTAATATGGAATAGCCACTTTGTACTTCACCCCATATTTCTTCAAGAGGGCCTCAAGCTACCTCTCCCCAAAAAGGGATCCCCAATCAGTGATGATGGTGTGTGGCACCCGATATATGGGAAATATAATTTCTCAAACATCCTCATCATGACTTTTTTTGTGATCCCAACTCATCTATTGGTTTTTTTGAATTTTTTTATGGATGTAAAAGTAAAAGTGTACCATCTTTGGGAACAAACTCCACTAAGAGTACTAATAAAGAAGAGAAAAAGGAGAAGAAAATTGTACAATTTTTACAAAAAAATCAGATAATTTTCTCATAAAAAGGTCAAAATCGTTAAGGATGAGTTTCCAAAGTTGGAAGCATCCTTTGAAACTACCCTATGAACTCGATCATTCCTCTCCTTCAAAGTCTAATAGACAACGCAAAGGTAGATCAACGAAAACTTTCTTCCACTTAATCTGCAAACATCCTCTATAGATTTTGGCTTCTGAAAACTATAATGCTCACAGACCAATCTGCAAATGTCCTCGGTATAAACACATTTAAATAAAATATGAGCCATCTCTTCTTCATCTCTCTTATAGAGAAAGCACACAGATGCCATACTGATGCCAAGATGCTTGATGTAATAGGAAGTAAGGAGTCTATGGTGACCCATTTTCCAGCCCAAAATCTTAAAGCTTCAAGGACTAGTATGACTCCAAATCCAATGAATGAAAGGAATTGGCTCAGACTTTGGTCTAAGACACTCATAAATAATCCTAAAATCCACTTCTGATCTTCCATCAAACAAAATATCATCACTACTGTTCTTAGGAGCAGGAAGGGACTGGAGAAGATCAAATAATCCTTTATGAAGTTTCTAGTTCTCAAAAGACCAGTTGCCATTTCTAATAAGACAACTTACTTTATCATCACTTGGAAATCCTAGATGAATAACACTATGTTGGCCTAAATCCTCAATAAGAAATTTGGCATTGTGGACCCATGGGTCATTCCATATGGAAGTACAATTACCATCATCAATGACAAAGGCAATGAAACTTTTCAGACAACTCATCTTTGTAAGAATTGTTCTGAAAAACCAAGAGTAGGAACCATTATTAGGGAAAGACCAAAAGGAATTCTTTGTAAGTACTTTACATGGATCCACTTGATCCAAATATTGTCTTTCTTCTTTGCCATGTCCAACCCATTCGAAAGAATAGATGGCCTGATAACATCTCCAATGTTCTTAATACCTAAACCACCTTCCTGCTAAGGTTTTAATGTTGGGTTTTAGGGGAGACAGAGAAGGCAGCGGAAACAAACATTTTCTCCTCCCAAACCCAGAACAAAGGAAACACGTCAACATCTATACAATAGCAAGGATGGTTTGTAGAGGCATACCTTGTCCCGAGGCTTGCTCAGCGACGTTACCTCGTGGCTTGCGCGGTCTTCACCTCTGGTCTTGGACGGTGTCTGTGCAGCTCCTGGTCACACCGGGACTGGCACCTCCTGGTCTCACTGGGACTGTCAGGATTGAAAGTTGTCCTCTAAGCGGCAGAAGTCTCCCACCTCTGTAGTAGTCCACACAGACCTCCTGGAACTCCGATCTCCTTGTCCCATAAGGAATCGAAAGGAGTCGCACCCTCCTATCAGCGTACTAGTCACCGACACACACTCCTACCACCAATCGCTTTCTGCAGTTGTCTTTCCCTTGTTGTGCCTCCCTTATTGGGTAGCACTTGCTCGGGCTCTCTCTCGGTTACCAAAACTAGAGAGAACGACAACTTTGCAGAGCAACGGGTGCACTGAGTTGTTCTGAGAAGCCCCCACTACCCCTATATATATAGGAGGGTCATGGGATAGTGTTCTCTACCCCGGGCAATGCGGGATTAAAGTAGGAGTAGAAGGGTTTGAGATTTTCCATAAAACAAGCAACTTGCGCCACCTGAACTGATCGTTTCATACATGAAACGGTCGGTTGGGGAGTTGGGTCGATCAGTTCAACCTCAACCGATCGATTGGGACCCCTGAGTCGATCGGTTTGTGGTCCTGATCCAACTCAAGTTGACTTTCAAATTTGTCTCTGATTAATCAAATATTAATCCTTGTCCAAATCGAATTTGTACAAGTGAAACAAATTGTATTTGCAAAATCGACTTTCCAACCGATCTCCGTTGGTCACATGAGCCGACTAGTTCGACATTTGAACCGATCGGTTCATTGTATATGAGTCGATCGTCTCACCAGTTGAGTCGATCGGTTCACCAACCTGAGTTGATCGGTTCATCTCATGAGCCGATCGGTTGGAGCAGCAGACTTGTGCAAATCAGTCAATCGCAGTTTCAATCAATCTGATACTCCAATCAATCGGTCCAACACCTTGAACACTATGATTTTGAGTTATCAATTAATTGAGTGTTTAATTGAACTACTAAACTCCTTTAGTAATCAATCTAAACATCATTTGTGGAAAAACTCCTCTTCCAGGTTAAATCCTATGTGTGTGACCCTGTAGGTCCATTTCACGTTGGCAGTGAAAGTCCATAACACTTATGACTTCACAAGAAAAGAGTGGTGCCTAGTCACACATCAGTGCTACCCAAGTGAAATAGAAAGTTGGAGAACAACTTTCAATCCTACAATCCGTGAATGGTGTTACAGTGAATGTATAATTCCTTTGTCACTGATATCCCGAACAAACTCAAGGCATGGAACAGTCATCCTTTCAACGCTCATTCACTTTCTTGATCTCAGAGTAGATTGGACGAGATATGTACGACATAAATATCATATATTGATTCACACATGCGTATGCATGCCTATCTCAATCCTACTCATCAAGTGGCCATGGATATCAAACTCCCTCAGGAGGGAAAAATCCCATATCTATCACTCACCCCTCAAAAACCCCATGTGTCAAAGCCACTAAATCATCACCTTTATAACAACCCATGTTTCAGGACTACGTTTGATGATGTCAAAGTGTACCCAATCACATGTGTGGAGTGTAGTGATTTCAGGTCAAGAATCACACTCACCACCATCATTGTGAGAACTGACTGTGACTACCATGTCATGGTTCCATGTGTCAAACTCACGGTGGGTCTGTCCGGTAAACTTGTTCTCTAACAAGTACCTATGTGTTTGGTTTGATATCTCCATATCATGACTAATGAGATTATGTCATCAACCAACACCACAATCTACTCTTGTGTGTCATTGTTGTGTATCTACCTTCCAGAATGACATCTGACTAGGGACATAACAAGAATGTACAAACTCTTAGCATTTGTATGATCTCATCATTTAGGTCCTTAACCTGAAAGCATACATCATTGAGTATTGTCATTCTCTAGACATTCAATATGTTCTGTCACTATCTCATATGACTAAACCAGAAAGAATTGGAAGCTTACCTTTGATCTTTATCAAATCAATCTTAATGTATCCCACCAATCATCTCATGATTGGTTCTCAGGGCATACATACCAATAGACTCCCACTTGCATTGTGAGCCAATCACCCTTGAATCGTATTCATAGTGATCTTCAAACATGTCCCACATGTTACTGCGCTCTAATGCTAACATAGTGAGTTATGGAAACACCTTGTTAAAGTCGGTATTAATTGCATGTATCTCATCTCTTCGTTGTATGTCACATGTATGAGATGGAGTTGCTGTAATATGCAATCTAGTATTTCTTTGCTAACCTTTATCCACATTGCATGACCAAGTACTCCTTACTTGTCATCAAAGATCGGAATAACTATAAGTTCATCTCATGAACTTCCAGATCCATATAGTATCCTCGGTTGTTCTCTAACACACGGATACTCGGCTTTTCCTTTTAATCATCTTTATTGGAATGTTTCCAATTAACAAACATTCACTTTATATGTATCCCATATATATATTGCGATTAATTTTTTGTCCTTTTCGGAAGTTCACATCAGTGTAACTCTTTACAATGAACCCTTCCTTATTTCCATAGAAATAGTACTTATAAAGTACTTATCAAGTTCTCATGGTATTCCAGTAACCCTTACTGGAACTAGACAGACATCCACTCGTCATGTCCCACATACGAGTTATCAGGATGAGCATATCATATTGTCATGTCCTACATAAAAGATGATAAATGTGTTTTGTTCTTGATGTGTCCATACACGCAAGATAATGGGATGATTACATACATGATAGATCCATATCTATTCTTAGTGCTCCCATTCTTCATAATAATCGGACACTTGGCCTTGGGATACTAACCCCATGTAACATGGACAAGTTTTCTCCCACTTAATCTATGCACACTGAACTCTTCAGTATAGATTGCCAATGTATGCTTTCTCTTTTCAGGTCAAGTGGTTTTTTAGAACTATCTCTATAGATCTCTATTCCTATCACATAGGAAACGTATCTATCTTCCTTGAAAGATAATTTCCACTTTGGATTTCCATTCTAGAATATTTCCATTTCACATCAACATGTGGAATGTGAATACGCTCCCACTAAATCAAATATCTCTCTTTATCTTTGACATATTAGTCAAACCCTTTGAATATATAATCAAGGTAAAGATCATAGTTTTGAGTTGCTTGTACTCAATCAATCACATTGATTAGTCCATTGTAACTTCTTAGACTTCATTTGCATTAATGGATTCATAAACCTTATAGGTTGTGTCACGTACGCATCCTTGTTATAGGAATGTGATTTTAGCATCCATATGTCAAATCTCTTAGTCATTAAGTTGCAATTAACAAGCATCATCCTTTTCAAAATGTTATCCATGTGTCTTAACACTTAAGACTCATTCACACTTATGGATTTTATCCCAATGAGTGCTACCATCAAGGTCATACCTTATGGTTTACATGGAAGTCATTTAGGATGTAATGGTCATAAATGATAACTCAAAATCTGGTTTCTCGTATTCATCTAGACAGTTGACTCATCACATGACCAACTCTTCACATAGATAATTGAGGTGTATCTGTCAAGGATATAAGAACTCACAACTCCTTGTGATTCTTAATGTCCTTTATTAGTGTGGGGCATTCTTTATTTAAGAAGAATTTAGTTATTTGGTAATCATCTGCTAACTCCTTAGAGTATGACTCCTTTTGATTTAGACATCACCATGCCTTAATCATGAGTTCACTATAATACACTATCATAATCACTCATAAAGTTCTCAAACATTTGGTCCAAATATTTCATTCATTGATCGCATCAAGAATTAACACTTTACCAATATCGTACTTCATCTATGATATTATTGAACACTTCAAGATATTCATATTGGTATTTCTCTCAACATTGTTTGAAGTATTAGCATTAACTCTAATAGGTATGTAAATACATCACATGTATTATACCTAATAGGATAATCATTCTCCCACTACCACTAGTGAAGATTGATTAATCACGTCTAAGAGATTCATGTCTCTTACTGGTTCACTAACCAAAAGAGTCTAGCTTATCCATTATATGGAAACTAGAAATGAATTTCTCATGATAATGCTAATTTTATTGTTTGAGTTATCAATAACTTTTAGGTATCATAATATCTTATGCATACCAAGTACCACAAGATAAACAAGGCATTGCCATAAAGATCATATCTTTTGAGATTGAAACATCAACTTTATTAATTGCTATCATTGTCATACAATATGCAAAAATAAAGTGTTTCTATCTATTGGAAAATATGAAATAGCACTTCATAACTCTATTACATGCCTTTAAGGCTGAAAATAAACTAAAGTACTCCTATCTATGGCGGAAACACTTGCCCCATTTATTGAGTGCTTTACATTTTATATCTTGGTATCATATACCTCAAAAATGTTACAAGCTTATTTCATGACACCTTTAGGTGGAGACGTCTGTCGCCTCCTTCTTCTTTAGTTCTTCCAGATAGAGTGGACAATTCCTTTTCCAATGTCCTGGTTTTTGGCAATGATGGCAATTGCCTCTCTTGGTCACACCTCCCTTGGCCTTGAGAGCTGAAGACGCCTTGGGCTCCTGGCTAGCATCAGAACCCTTCTTAGCTTTGCCCTTACCCTTGCGCTTGGACTTGCCTTTCTTGTTGCTGATCATCATCACAGACTTAGGCTTGTACTTCTTCATATGTGTCACAGTTGTCCCCAACATGCCCAACAACTCTATCAACTGCTTGTCAAAGTTGTTCATGTTGTAGTTCATCACAAACTAACTGTAGGATTCTGGCAACGATTGCAGTATCATGTCAGTAGCCAACTCTTGGCTCAGGGGAAATCCCAGTCTCGTCAGGTTCTCCACATACCCAATCATCTTGAGTGTGTGAGGACCAACTGGATCTCCTTCTGTCATGACGCACTTGAACAGTGCCCTGGAGACATCATATCTCTCTTTCCGTGCTTGATCTTCATACATGTTCTTGAGATGTTGAATCATCTCAATGACACCCATGTTCTCATGTTGTCTCTGCAACTCTTGGTTCATGGAGCACAACATCAAGCACTTTACATCAATGGCATCATCATAATGCTTCTTATAAGCATCCCTTTCTGCCTTTGGTGCGGTAGGAGCAGGTTCCTCTAGAACTGGAGTATCCAGGACATAGAGCTTTCGCTCTTGAGTGAGAACAATTCTCAATGTCCCTAACCAGTCGTGGAAGTTAGTCCCATTCAGCTAGTCCTTTTCAAGGACCGATCGCAACGAAAAGTGATTGTTGTTTGTTGTCATTTGAACTATAAAAGGAAATATATGCGATTTAGTCCAAAACTTAATTTTGACTTATTTGATTGATTTGAAAAGTTTGACGATATAATTAGGACTTTAATTAATTATCGCTCCCACTATTTTGTTCAAATTGATAGCCCTCACCATCAATTCAGAAGATTGCAGTGTACAATCTTCTAGTGGGTAAGATCCTAAAATCCTCTAAGTCATGGACCAGCTAGGGATGTCACCCACAACTTAGATCTTCCAGGTAGGCAACTTTTTCCAATTGCATCATATGCAACTCTTGAAAGATGTCATATGCAACTCCTTGCCATGAACACCTCCATGCCTCAAGGTGCTGGATCCTATCTAGGTCACCTTGTTAAGTCGGACCCAAAGCCAACACGATGAATATGCACCCTGCTAGGGCAGACCCACATATTCATCCTTCATGCTTCCACGAGATAGACGGTGCACCACGCTAGGGCGTGCCCACACTTGACCGATCAAGCTTTTCATGTGTGTCGCATTTGGAAGGCATCTAAAACTTTAATATTTAATTAGGGATTTGGTTTTATAGGTACACATACATATCCAATCACCATAATATATAGTGTGTATCATATACATACTATATCCCATAGAAAACATGTGAAATGATAAAAGCGATGATCATGGCCATCCTAATGTGATTCCTCGAGCCAAGAGGAATCACAATCATCTAGGTCTACATCACATGCAACCTATCCATGATGAAGTGCTATAGTCGTCTGAGTAGATCAACTCATCACATGAATGACATGCATGCCCTGGCCAGTCGTCTGGGTGCCACCAGCCGATCGGTTGGCTCAAGCCAACTGACCAGTTTGCCTGGTCGTCGTGCATCTCCTCATGGCCGCCACCCGATCGTCTCGCTCCTCGAACCGGTCGCCTGGATCGCCAACCGATCGGTTCATGCCTTGAACTGATCGTCTCAGTCGTCGTTAGATATCCTCCGTTCTTTGACATAACAGGAAATAAAAGATCTATCCTAATTTATATTTAAAAAGGGAAACCTTGAGTTACATTCGGGGGGAGCAAAGATAGGAAAGAAATCTCGAATTATTTGGAGTTACATCAGGAATAGGAGATAGGGAATCAGTGCACAGACCGAGATGCAAGAAACCACATACAACCAAGCACACACATATAGGATTTATTGGCCATAACCATGCTATACATCCACCACAAAACTCATTTAAGGGCGACGCGTATCGAGTGCATTAATATTACATATCATATATGTATTTGGGATTTGTGGATTTATGATTGGACATGCATAAAGCCAATTTTATTCACATTGTATGCAATAAATAAAGGATACAAACCAAAATCGATCACATTGATAAAATTAAAGCATAGAGCAGTTGACGTGGCTCTAATACCACTGTTGGGTTTTAGGGGAGACAGAGAAGGAAGCGGAAATAAAAATGTTCTCCTCCCAAACCTAGAACAAAGGAAACGCGTCAACGTCTATACAATAGGAAGGATGGTTTGTGGAGGCATACTTGTCCCGAGGCTTGCTCGGCGACGTTACCTCGCGGCTTGCGCGGTCTTCACCTCTGGTCTTGGATGGTGTCTGTGCAGCTCCTGGTCGCACCGGGACTGGCACCTCCTGGTCTCACCGGGACTGTCGGGATTGATAGATATCCTCTGAGCAGCAGAAGTCTCCCGCCTCTGTAGTAGTCCACACGGACCACCTGGAACTTCGATCTCCTTCTCCCACAAGGAATCGGAAGGAGTCACACCCTCCTGTCAGCGTACTAGTCACTGACACACTCTCCTACCACCAGTCACTTTCTACAGTTGTCTTTCCCTTGCTATGCCTCCCTTATCGGGTAGCACTTGCTCGGGCTCTCTCTTGGTTACCAAAACCAGAGAGAATGACAAATTTGCAGAGCAACTGGTGCACTGAGTTGTTCTAAGAAGCCCCCACTACCCCTATATATAGGACGATCGTGAGACAGGTTTCTCTACCCCGGGAAATGCGGGATTAAAGCTGGAGTAGAAGGGTTCAAGATTTTCCACAAAACAAGTAACTTGTGCCACCTGACCGATCATTTCATACATGAAACAGTCAATTGGGGAGTTGAGTCGATCGGTTCAACCTCAACCGATCGGTCGGGACCCCTGAGCTGATTGGTTCACTTCTGAGCCGATCGGTTCACTTCTGAGCCGATCGGTTCGTGGTCCTGATCCAACTCAAATTGACTTTCAAATTTGTCTCCGATTAATCAAATATTAATCCTTATCCAAATCAAATTTGTACAAGTGAAACAAATTGTATTTGAAAAATCGACTTTCCAAACGATCTCCGTTGATCACATGAGCCGACCGGTTCAACATTTGAATCGATCAGTTCATTACACATGATCCGATCGTCTCACCAGTTGAGCCGATCGGTTCACCAACCTGAGCCGATCGGTTCATCTCATGAGTCGATCAGTTGGAGCAACAGACTTGTGCAAATCAGTCAATCACAGTTTCAATCAATCTGATACTCCAATCAATCGGTCCAACACCTTGAACACTATGATTTTGAGCTATCAATTAATTGAGTGTTTAATTGAACTACTAAACTCCTTTAGTAATCAATCTAAACATCATTTGTGGAAAAACTCCTCTTCCAGGTAAAATCCTATGTGTGTGACCCTGCAGGCCCATTTCACATTGGCAGTGAAAGTCCATAACACTTATGACTTCACAAACAAAGAGCGGTGCCTAGTCGCACATCAGTGCTACCCAAGTGAAATAGAAAGTTGGAGAACAACTTTCAGTCCTACAATCTGTGAATGGTGTTATAGAGAATGTATAACTCCTTTTTCACTGATATCCCAAATGAACTCAAGGCATGGAACAGTCATCCTTTCAATGCTCATTCACTTTCTTGATCTCAGAGTAGATTGGAGGAGATATGTATGACATCAATATCATATACTAATTCACACATACGTGTGCACGCCTATCTCAATCCTACTCATCAAGTGACCATGGATATCAAACTCCCTCAGGAGGGACAAATCCCATATCTATCACTCACCCCTCAAAAGCCCCATGTGTCAAAGCCACCCAATCATCACCTTTATAACAACCCATGTTTCAGGACTGCATTTGATGATGTCAAAGTGTACCCAATCACATGTGTTGAGTGTAGTGATTTCAGGTCAAAGAATCACACTCACCACCATCACTGTGAGAACTGACTATGACTACCATGTCATGGTTCCATGTGTCAAACTCACGGTGGGTCTGTCTGGTAAACTTGTTCTCTAATAAGTACATATGTGTTTGGTTTGATATCTCCCTATCATGACTAATGAGATTATGTCATCAAACAACACCACAATCTAGTCTTATGTGTCATTGTTGTCTATCTACCTTCCACAATGAAATCTGACTAGGGACATAACAAGAATGTACAAACTCTTAGCATCTGTATGATCTCATCATTCAGGTCCTTAACCTAAAAGCATACGTCATTGAGTACTGTCATTCTCTAGACATTCAATCTATTCTATCACTATCTCATATGACTGAACCAGAAAGAATTGGAAGCTTTCCTTTGATCTTTATCAAATCAATCTTAATGTATCCCACCAATCATCTCATGATTGGCTCTCAGGGCATACATACCAACATTTAAGACATGACTCAATTTAACCTAATGTATAGGAGTCCTACTCTCAGTATTTCCCCAGATAAAGTTTTGTCACATATGCTCAATATCATCACAAACATAATAGGAAATAGGAAACGTAAAGATCCAATATTGAAACATGGCCATAAGAGTAGACTGTACAAATTCAACTCAACCCATCATGGAAAGGTGACTAGCTTTCCAATTATCCAGCCTTCATTTAATCATGTCTAGTATAGGGCTATAATGAGACTTGCTGAGTTTACCAATAAATAGAGGAATACTAAGATATTTTTGTAGAAGAGTCCCTCCATTGATACCCAGAATAGCACCCATTCTCTCTCTATTAGCTCCCTGACTATAGAAAGCAATTCTCTTCTTAGTATTAACCTTTAGACTAGTCGTAGCAAAAAGATTATCAAGCACCTTCGTAATAGCAAACATACTTTGTTGATCCACTTCAAACAATACCATAAGGTCGTCAATAAAGATCAAGTGTGATACAACACAGTTGGAAGAACCTCTCAAAGGTTTGAGCTTTCCCTCAATGACTTCCCTATCAAGATGAAGAAAAACCACCTTAATCTCTAAAACAAAGATATAAGGAGCCAGGGGGTCACCCTGTCCAACTCCATTACTAGGCTTAAAAGCCTCAGCAGCCTCATCATTAATCAGAATTTCATAGGACATGGTGTTAAAATCTCTTTGAACCAAATGATCCAGCAATGGGGGAAGTTCATAAGATGAAGGATATGAAAGATAGCCTTCCATGAAATAGAGTCATATGACTTTGAGATATCAATTTTGAGACATAATTTAGGCTTTCCTCCTTTCTTGTTGAAATCATGAATGAGCTCATTTGAGAGAAGAACAACATACTTGATCGATCTGCCTTTCACAAATGCACACAGACTACTACTAACAATAGATGGCAACACACCTTGCAGCTTGTTACTTAGAAGTTTGGAGATGACCTTATAATAAATATTACAAAACACAATAGGCTTGAGATTCTTGAGGTCATAATAATACTTGACTGTAGGGATGAGTGTAATGAAAGTGTGATTGGCTTCTTTGAGCATCATGCGAGAACTGAAAAACACAAGAATAGCTTCGATAATATTAGAGCAAATAATACTCTAGAAAGACTTCAAAAACATACCATTAAACCCATCGGGTCTAGGACACTTATTAGTATTCAAGTTTTTTATAATGCAAATAATATCCTTCACAGAAAAGCATCTATAAAGTGGCAAGTTGTGGACATCATCAAACCTTAGGAAAATAAGAGAGTTCAAAATTTCCAAATCAACCCTATGATGATTGTTGAAGATACTAGAATAAAGCTTCACAATATGCTTTTTAATAGAATCACTGTCTGTATAGATAGAACCATCTATAGTAAGAACCCTAATGTGATTCACATTCCTTATAACTTTAATTGAAGCATAGAAATACTTTGAGTTAGAGTCTCCTTCTTTTAAACACCTACTTTGAACTTCTACCTAAGGAGAGACTCTTCATGATTCCTTGCCAGAAATGCATCTTTTCTTTTCATACTCACATCAAAGTGAATCTCAGTATTGGAAGGATCAAAATCTAACTTAGTCTGGGTTTAGAAGCTCCAAACTCTTTCCTTTTAGCTACATCAGTAAAATTTCCTACTGAGGATTTGTTCCACTTTGAGAACTCATGCCTTAGTCTTGTGATTTTTGAGTAGAAATTGAAAATAGGAAACCTAGAGACATCAATAGATCAATGTGTACTAACAATATCTTTAAAGCCCTCTTTTTCTATCCATGCATTAATAAAACTAAATGGAGAGAACACCTTACCCCTCTCATCAATGTCAAGAGTTAAGATTTATGGTCGTTGATGATATTAAAATGCAAAATACCTAGAATTGATGAACTCAATACCATCCTACAAATGTTCTCTATCACCATCAGGGTTATGGCCATAGATAGCCATAAGACAAAAACTTCTATTGACATGAGTTATTTCAACATGAACAAACTGATCAGATTCATGAAGCTTCCTCACAACATAATCATCCTCCTTCTAGTGTATAAACACTCTTCTAAGTACAAGAGAACAATGATTGGAAATGCAACTAAAATTAGGGGAATATCTACTTACAATCTTGAACATTTTTTCTCAAACTTTAGTTTTATTTAACAGAATAATGTGGAGGTTGAACTCCCTTATTTTGTCCCGGACTATAGAGGCCTTGAGGTTAAGTCCCCTTACATTCTAGGAAAGGATATTGAGATTGAAACTATCCATTGGAGCCAACTGGAACCAATACTTCAATGGTTTTAACCTCACCCCTACTAGATTCATCATTCACAATCTTTAGGTTATCAAACTTTTCAGATAAAGAAGCTTGAGCTACATTGTCTGACTCTTTTGAATTCTTCTTAACCTTTTCTTTTAGGTTTCTTCCTTCTATTATCTTTCTGAACTACTTGAAAACCATCGTCATCAACCCCATGAGTACTAACAATGGGAGGGGTCGACAAATCCACAATGATCTCAGACGTTCCTTATGAATTAGAACCATCCCCTTCAGAATTAGTCAAAACATTATCTCTAAAGGTATCATTAGGCACATGAAACTCTTCCTCCTCCTGGCTCATTCTGACCCCTTCAGAAATAGAAGTCTGAATAGATGGATCTGGCTTCTCAAAACTGATCTCAGTAACCTCAAAGACAGTCGAGGGAACTAAGGGATTTGTTTTCTTAGCCCACACATTCTTCACAATAGGAGTAGGGCCATTGGTTTTCTCTCTACACTTAAAGTGACCAAAATATTTGCACATAGTGCAAGCCTTTGGTTTCAATTCAAACTCAAAACTAATAAAGTGAGTGACTCCTTTGTCACTGGAAACCTCAAGCTCAGATGGAAACTTAAAAGAAGCTAACATAAGGATTTGTATTCTAGAAAATTAAGAATTCTTCAGTTCAAAAGTGGATCTATCAGCGCGAAGAGGATTCCCTAAGAATGACCCAGTCCTGGCATACATTTTCATGTCCCACAATTCGAGAGGTAAGTTATAAACTCTAACCCAGATAGGCATGTTCATCAACCTGAACCTCTTCAGAGGGTCTCATGGCTTCAAATTCAGTAAGACCATAGGTTTGCCTCATTCGAAGTAGATATACCATTGTCTAGGACATTTTCCAGATCTAACTCATTTGAGAATTTGATAAGAAAAAAATCCTTTCCCATGGTTCATGACATCAATCACACCTTATAAGATCCAAATCTGAGACAAGTACTTCTCCAGAGTAGGTAAGTGTGGTTTGAAGACTATGATATACCATCCAATGCATCACTTTGATCTCTCAACATTCTTCTCCACTTCCTCCACTAGATAGATGAGCTTCTAACCTTGAATCTCTATATCTACCTTCTCCAAAGAAGTGTCATAAATCATTGTCTTCATCAACTCTTCCCATGACTTAGTGTTGTCAGATTGATTTAGATCCCTTGAAACTAGAGATGAGAAGGAGCTAAGATCAAGATCTGAAGAAAGAGGGCACCCTGCATCAAGTAAAGGAATGAAGTTACTATCAACCTCTTAGTCATCTTGTCGTTCCTCGCCAGAAGCCATTGGGGTTTCACAATTGAATGCATATTCCTCATCACGACTTTTGAATCACAAAAAGGAGTGGATCTTGAATAATTTGACTTTATATTTATGTCCTGATACAGAGGTTCTAATAACAATAATAATTGGCCTTGTGCAGTAAACATGGTCAATCTCAGGGTCAAGGGTGAGATGTGTGAGGAATCCTATTCCTTAACATAGTGAAGTCTAAGTAAATGCAAGACAAACTTTACTTACAGAATGAGGGTATCCAAACACTAGTGTAATAAAAAAAGAAAAGTAAAACTAAGTGTACAAGACAAAGGTGGAACAAGAATCTTTACAAGTCTTTTTTAATTTATAGATGGAAACTTGGATTGGGTTTCACCATCTAAGATCACTCACCAACATGCAATAGTCACAACCATTGTATATGTTAGTATAGTTTACAAGCAATACTCATAAGTGTCTAGTCCCTCCTCTCTCGATCTTAGGATAGATATATTTCATATGATTGTCTCCCTCTCAAAATGATAAAACAAACAATCAGCATAAAATCGTATGATCATTAGCTTTAGCATTCCAACAATCTCATGCATTCATACTGCTCCATAACTCTTTGATCTAGTATAATACTACTCTCTTTAGATATTATCAATCAAAAAACACAACATGGTATCTAATCATGCAAGTGAAGCATTATGAGCAAGAGTATGGAGATAAACATTTCTAAGAGTATATATATCAATGGATGTAAGTAGTTACATTAATGGAGAGCCTTAGTGGCTACTCCCAAATAATGAAAATGAACTAGCCACTCATGGTGGTGTATGGCATGGAGGATCTACATGTGTATAATGACATGATGATTGATAGATGAAGGGAGATTAATGGATCAAGGAAGGAGGAAGATACACCAAGCATGGACTATAATGGAACTACAAGTCAGTGTAGACATCCTTCCTCATTAAATGATGTGATGGTGTGGCGGTTGAGAGAAACTAAGGTACTCCTTATCTCAAATGAGGTCCTTAAGAACTAGGGTAAGGATTAGGAGATCGATAAAGCCTTGACTCTCATCCTTGTTGTCGTCGGTTGATGGTTTCAGAGATAAACGAATAGCACTTCATGGCGGAATATGAAGGTATCCATTTGGATGAGTGTAAGTCACTCATCCAAGGGCAACAAAATCAACGCGTGAAACTAATTTGAAATGCATAATTTTTGCGGTCTTCATAACATGAGCTATACATATCCAGAGTCAGGCTAGAATACACTCGAGTGTATCCGGAGCGGAATACACTCAAGTAGTTTTTCATGATGCAATAATTTTTTTTTGAAAATATAATCCATTGATCTTCTTAAGCATCTCGTGAACAACTCATACGTAAAATTTGAGCACATTTGGATATGTATAGCTCATGTTATGAAGACCGCAAAAATTATGCATTTCAAATAAGTTTCGTGCGTTAATTTTGTTGCCCTTGGATGAGTGACTTACACTCATCCAAATGGGCTCAAAATTTGTATGTAGCCTAGTTATAGTATGAAGGTGAAGTTCAATGGTTTACATTTTGCAAACAATAGTCTTGATATGCAAACACACTTGAGTGTATTCGTGCGATCCGTACACTCGAGTGTATTCTAGCCTGACTCTCTCTGAGTCAGGCTAGAATACACTCGAGTGTATCCGGAGCGGAATACACTCAAGTAGTTTTTCATGATGCAATATTTTTTTTTGAAAATCTAATCCGTTGATCTTCTTAAACATCTCGTGAACAACTCATACGCAAAATTTGAGCACATTTGGATATATAGAGTCAGGCTAGAATACACTCGAGTGTACGGATCGCATCAATACACTCAAGTGTGTTTGCATATCAAGACTATTTTTTGCAAAATGTAAACTGTTGATCTTCACCATCATACTATAACTAGGATACATACAAATTTTGATCTCATTTGGATGAGTGTAAGTCACTCATCCAAGGGCAACAAAATCAACGTGCGAAACTAATTTGAAATGCATAATTTTTGCGGTCTTCATAACATGATCTCTACATATCCAAATGTGCTCAAATTTTGCGCATGAGTTGTTCACGAGATTTTTAAGAAGATCAATAGATTAGATTTTCAAAAAAAATTATTGCATCATGAAAAACTACTTGAGTGTATTCTGCTCCGGATACACTCGAGTGTACGGATCGCACGAATACACTCAAGTGTGTTTGCATATCAAGATTATTTTTTGCAAAATGTAAACCATTGATCTTCACCATCATACTATAACTAGTCTACATACAAATTTGAGCCCATTTGGATGAGTGTAAGTCACTCATCCAAGGGAAACAAAATCAACATGTGAAACTAATTTGAAATGCATAATTTTTGTGGTCTTTATAACATGAGCTATACATATCCAAATGTGCTCAAATTTTGTGTATGAGTTGTTCACGAGATGTTTAAGAAGATCAACAGATTAGATTTTCAAAGAAAATATTGCATCATGAAAAACTACTTGAGTGTATTCCACTCCAGATACACTCCAGTGTATTCTAGCCTGACTCAGAGAGAGTCAGGCTAGAATACACTCGAGTGTACGGATCGCACAAATACACTCAAGTGTTTTTGCATATCAAGACTATTTTTTGCAAAATGTAAATGGTTTATCTTCATCTTCATACTATAACTAGGCTACATACAAATTTTGAGCCCATTTGGATGAGTGTAAGTCACTCATCCAAGGGAAACAAAATCAACGCGCGAAACTAATTTGAAATGCATAATTTTTGCAGTCTTCATAACATGAGCTATACATATCCAAATGTGCTCAAATTTTGCGTATGAGTTGTTCACGAGATGTTTAAGAAGATCAATGGATTAGATTTTCAAAAAAAAATATTGCATAATGAAAACTACTTGAGTGTATTCTGCTCCGGATACACTCGAGTGTACGGATCGCACGAATACACTCAAGTGTGTTTGCATATCAAGACTATTTTTTGCAAAATTTAAACTGTTGATCTTCACTGTCACACTATAACTAGGCTACATACAAATTTTGAGCCCATTTGGATGAGTGTAAATCACTCATCCAAGGGCAACAAAATCAATGCGCGAAACTAATTTGAAATGCATAATTTTTGTGGTCTTCATAACATGACCTATACATATCCAAATTTGCGCAAATTTTGCGTATGAGTTGTTCACGAGATGTTTAAGAAGATCAACGGATTAGATTTTCAAAAAAAATATTGCATCATGAAAAACTACTTGAGTGTATTCCGCTCCGGATACACTCTAGTGTATTCCAGCCTGACTCAGAGAGAGTCAAGCTAAAATACACTCGAGTGTACGATCGCACGAATACACTCAAGCGTGTTTGTATATCAAGACTATTTTTTGCAAAATGTAAATCGTTGATCTTCACCGTCATACTATAACTAGGCTACATACAAATTTTGAGCCCATTTGGATAAGTGTAAGTCACTCATCCAAGGGCAACAAAATCAACGCGCGAAACTAATTTGAAATGCATAATTTTTGCCATCTTCATAACATGAGCTATACATATCCAAATGTGCTCAAATTTTGCGTATGAGTTGTTCACGAGATGTTTAAGAAGATCAATGGATTATATTTTCAAAAAAAATATTGCATCATGAAAAACTACTTGAGTGTATTGCGCTCCGGATACACTCGAGTGTATTCTAGCCTGACTCAGAGAGAGTCAGGCTAGAATACACTCGAGTGTACGGATCGCACGAATACACTCAAGTGTGTTTGCATATCAAGACTATTTTTTGCAAAATGTAAACCGTTGATCTTCACCATCATACTATAACTAGGCTACATACAAATTTTGAGCCCATTGGATGAGTGTAAGTCACTCATCCAAGGGCAACAAAATCAATGCGCGAAACTAATTTGAAATGCATAATTTTTGCAGTCTTCATAACATGATCTATACATATCCAAATGTGCTCAAATTTTGCATATGAGTTGTTCACGATATGTTTAAGAAGATAAATAGATTAGATTTTCAAAAAAAATATTGCATCATGAAAAACTACTTGAGTGTATTCCGCTCTGGATACACTCGAGTGTATTCTAGCCTGACTATATATATATATATATATATATATATATATATATATATATATATATATATATATATATATATAATATATATATATATATGTATATATATATGTATATATATATGTGTATATATATATGGGCATTTATTCAATACCCGCGCGGGTAGCCTGATTTTTCGCTACCCGCACATCCAAAAGTGTAACTATATGGTACAAAAAAAGTAACTCTAAGATTGTTAATGTGTATCTTAGCACTTACAATCACTAAGATAATTATCCTAGAGTATAATTCTTTTTCAACTTTCCGATTAAGGCTAGTATAGAAAGGGTCGATCCCACAGGATAACTTTTTAATATTGTTTCTTTTGTCCCAATTATTTTGAAGAACTATTTTATTATTTTTTTGTATTTTCATATTTAGAACGGAAAGTAAAAGTCAGGTTGGGGGTTTGATTGATTACACTAAAATAAGAAATAAACACAAAGTATCAATGTAATAACAAGAATTTATTTTACCCCTGTCACAAGGAAAAGAAACAATGGTTAGCACAAGTAGACTATTGTGAATGGAAAAAGACTAGAAGTAAAGAAAGAAAATCAACGGAGGTTGAAATCAAAGAGAGAGAATCGAGGCTCGTAGGGGTTTTCACCACCTTAGCCTAGGCAAAAACAAACTAATCCTTAAAAATGACGGATTCGATGAAGGCAAGTGAATTAATAAAAATCCACTAAAGATGGACTCCACATGAGCCCATTGGTATTGGTGCTCATATTTCTTAGTTCATCGTCCTAAAAGAAGAAGATCCATGATTGTTTCAAAATACCTATGGGATTGGGTTTGTTGTTCTAAATCCGAACTTCCATGGTCATATCCATCCAGATTAACTTTTGATCAAATCAATTAATTACTTTGATAGATCAATTAGTTATCAAACCCAAAAGCCATCTAGAATCATTTTTAAGGAAAAGTCGATAAAGCCATGGCTAAGGGGTTATTACCCTTTCCTCGATAGAGAACTACTCACTCATGTTTGTGGAGAAAAGGGAGCCGGAGAGAATAAGAGTTCTAGCCATAGTCTAGTCTTAGTAAAGGATAGTTCCTTCGACTAGAGTCTATGAAATGGCCGACGCTTAATCCCTTGCTCCAGTCCACGGAAGAATGATAGGAAGGAGAAACTAGATCTAAACAAGCAAAGTAAAAGAACAACAATTGAAGGAAACACTTAGCTTGCAAAAGCTAATCTTTATTGATGGAAAGAACAATAACATAAGAACACAAGAAGATTGCTCAGAAATCCCATACAAAGATGATACAAAAGATGATGCTTGGGAGGAGGAAGTGCCCTTCCTTTTATAGGAGAAGGAGGGGTAGGCTATCCAAAAAAGGGGGAAAAAGAGAGGTAGCTATCCTTTTGAATTTTTAAGATTTGGTCAATAGGAATTTGATAGACATTAATTGTCTTGACCATGTAACTCTCTTCAATGCAGATTCCCGCAGCAGAGGATTCGAACTATTTTTATCCCATAAAAAGCACAAAAGCGGTCCAAATAATAGGATATTCTTTTATGAAATTAAATTTTCTTTCCAATGAATACGTGTACACTCAATTTGGACTTTGGATGCAAGAGTTATGACACTTTTGGTGACAGATATATAATAATTACAGGACTGCTGCAAATTGTGCAATTATACTCCAAGAATATTTATCTCATTTCCTACAAAATCCAAGAAAATATAATTAAAATTTTTATTGAAGAGAAAAATATAATACAATGTAATTAATTATAAAACTAAGAAAATAAACAACAAAACAATCATAAAAAGATATCTAAAAGATGCAAATAAAAGTGATGAAAATACATTTATCAAAATACCCCAGACTTGAATCTTTGCTTATCCTCAAGCAAGTAAAATCACAAATAAAGTCCAATTTATACTCCCAATATGTCATCCTCACCGTAATAACATCACTACAATCCTCACCTCTAAATTTTAGCAAAGTGACCCGATCTCCTAGAACCACATAGCATAAAATTCTATATTCCCTATCAAAACAATTGTCAAATCTAGCTTCTAAAATAAGATTTTGTAGAAAAATAGGCATCTCTTACTTTCACTTTGACACTCTCAATTTTTTTATTACTCTTTTTTTTTAAGTTATTGCACAAGAATAGGACGAATTTGGGGGTGTGAAAACAAAGAAAGAAGTGATGAAAATATATTGATCCCTCTTCTATTCGACTCGGGATACGAATTTATGGAGTTGTGGCTACATTGGTCACAATTTTTTTCATGTGCATTTTTGGCATATTTTGATGGTACACCCCTTTGTGGGGTATGGAGTTTTCATTTTGGGAAGCATGCCACCTCATACTTGATTTTTATCTGGTGGTGATTCTTTGCTTCTCTTTTTTAGAAGAAAAAAGAGGGAAGGAAGAGATGTTCTTGTACGTATAACTTTCAAAAAAAAAATTCATATATTTTTGTCAGAGAGTGTCATTGCTCTAGTTAGAGTATTCCTATAAATCACATCATACAAATTTTATAATAAGATAATCTATTTTTTAAATATAGGGAAATTATGTTTGGTTCTAATCGATTCCTTATTACTTGCCAACTATTCCGAGGAGTTATGTTATTAAGGATCCTAGGTGACATGGTGGTTTCAGACATGGCAATTTGTAATAGTCTTTGCAAAAAAAATACTAAATTCAATTTGGGGTACAATGATATATGTCTACTCAATGGCTGACTACATAAAGGCCATTTTGCAACAAAAGAAATAAAACATGGCCGACTAGATAAGGGTCAAAGTAAAAATTTTGAAAATTTGTGATTTTTCTAAGGAAATTAAAACTAAATTATATAACATAATGAAAAATTTCATAAAAATAAGATAGTGTAGGTGGAAGGAGTACATACCACCCACCTCCACCCCGGACTTTAAATTTTGCTCGTCCCGAGCAAAACACAAATCCAAGATGGAGGGAAGAAAATCACTGGGATCACCGGGAGGTCCTGGTAGCTCAAACAATGTCCAGCTGAAGGGGATGTTGATGATGGTTGTAGCTTTGAACAAAGGAGCTTCATGGTACACCCAATTGATAGGTGATATTAGAGGCTGAAAGAGGATTTCATAATGTCTTTTACCTCGCACTCCTTCCAAAAGGATCCACACATATTCCTTTAGTAGTAAAGGGAAATGTCATAAATGTGAGTGGCTTGAGGGGGATTGGCGGGTGTTCAGTGGGTGGCACATATGGTGTCGACTCTGCCACATCGGGTGGGGGATCAGGCTTTGGTTTCCCTCTGTCATATTGATCTACATATAGTAAATTGGTGGTAATATGAAAGGGACACACAAATTTAAATCAGCATCATACATATTTTGACTCTCCTCAAAATTCATGCAATCAACCTTGGGATAGATGGATTTCATGGTTGATATTGCAGGTAACTGTAGTTCCTCTATGCAAGGATTTCCCAAGGGTTCTTTAAGGATAAAGATGGGGATATATTCCTTGCATCCAGCAGAAGGGCGTATATGGATTTCTTCTAAGGAGTTCTCCACTTCTATATCATCCTTATGTAGAATGGGAATTGGTTGTGGAAGAATGGGAGGAATCGTTTCATCAATGGAGGTTGGCTGCTCATTATCTAGAATAGATCCTACCAGAGGGGATTGGTCGTCGATAACAATTGGACTTTTGCAAATGATGGGAAAGGTTGTTGGGTATTTAGGACGACTCTCTGAGATTGACTTTTCATACTCGAGTAATAAAGTCTCCAACGGAAGGGTAGGAATGCCAACGTCCTCATTGTACAAGAAATACGACCCCACAGTATGTATTGTTTCTTTAGAATCCGATGTATATGACATAAAAATTAGATCATCATCATCATCTTCGGGAAGAACCATCTTAGGTTTCTCTAAGTCCTCCATAGATTTTTGTGCTTGGGCCTCTAGTAAGGTAACTGGTTTCTAGTTTTTTCTGTCCTTCTACTACCAGTTTTTCTAAAGCCCCAAGTTTCTCTTTTAGTTATTTTTCATTATTAGATTCATACAACCCAAAAAATTTACCATCCTCACCATTCCCCCCATAAGGATCTTGGTCATGGTACCCAGTATGTTGGTTGTGGTGTTGCTCCTCATAATAATCTTCAGAAGATGGTGGATTATAATTTCCATTGCTCTCATCGTGGTGAGAAGATACAATATTACCAGGTGTCACTGAGTCATGGGGGAACATATTTGGAACATCTGGGTTTTGGGATTGGGCTTTCAGCAAGGTGGCCAATAAGGTTTGGCTAGTTGGGAGTTTTGCTACCATATTCTCTAGGGACTTAAGTTTCTCTTCTTGTTGAGGATTATATTGGGTATCATATATAGGTCCATTTCCCCCAAAGTTTTGTTGGTCGTACCCTCTCTCAGAATATGGATAGCAAGGTTCCCCATATTGGTTCTCAGAAAAATAAGGATTTACATTGTACCCACTAGGATGAAAGGGCTCATAGAGAGGGGTGTTATGGGATAAATTTGGACAGGCAAGAGATGCATGGTGGCAATGACCATAATAATAACATTGTGGGGGATATTGCAATGCCCACTCCATTGAAAGGTTTTTTTTACAATTCAAAAAAGAACTAAAGAATTTGTACAAGACCGTAAATTACAAAAAAAAACAGAAGCTAAGGGATTATGACTCAAGGTTAAAATTTACAAAACTAACTAAAATTACATTTTTTTACAAACTAGCGTATTTGCAGAAAAAACGGACTGTCGGAATGGAAACTCGGCAGAAGGAGGAGTAGCACTTCTGGAATGTTACTCGGAATGCATAAAAAAATGAAAAAAAGTGTTTTCAAAAACTTTGGGGTTCAAAAAAAACAAATCCATTGTCCCCGACAATGGCGCCAAATTATTAATGCGTCGCTTAGCACTTACAATCACTAAGATAATTATCCTAGAGTTTAATCCTTTTTCAACTTTTCGATTAAGGCTAGTATAGAAAGGGTCAATCCCACAGGACAACTTTTTAAGATTGTTTCTTTTATCCCAATTATTTTGAAGAACTATTTTATTATTTTTTTGTATTTTCATATTTAGAACAGAAAGTAAAATTCGGGTTGGGGGTTTGATTGATTACACTAAAATAAGAAATAAATACAAAGTAACAATGTAATAACAAGAATTTATGTTGCCCCTATCACAAGGAAAAGAAACAATTGTTAGCACAAGTAGACTATTGAGAATGGAAAAAGACTAGAAGTAAAGAAAGCAAATCAACGGAGGTTGAAATCAAAGAGAGAGAATCGAGGCTCGTAGGGGTTTTCACCACCTTAGCCTAGGCAAAAACAAATTAATCCTTAAAAACGACGGATTCGATGAAGGCAAGTGAATTAATAAAAATCCACTAAAGATGGACTCCACATGAGCCCATTGGTCCTGGTGCTCATGTTTCTTAGTTCATCATCCTAAAAGAAGAAGATCCACAGTCGTTTCAAAACTCCTATGTGATTGGGTTTGTTGTTCTAAATCCCAACTTCCACAGTCATATCCATCCAGATTAACTTTTGATCAAATCAATTAATTACTTTGATAGATCAATTAGTTATCAAACCTAAAAGCCATCTACAATCATTTTTAAGCAAAAGTCGATAAAATCATGGCTAAGGGGTTATTACCCTTGCCTCGATAGAGAACTACTCACTCATGCTTGTGGAGAAAAGGGAGATGGAGAGAATAAGAGTTCTAGCCATAGTCTAGTCTTAGTAAACGATAGTTTTTTCGGCTAGAGTCTATGAAATGGCCGACGCTTAATCCCTTGCTCCAGTCCACGGAAGAATAATAGGAAGAAGAAACTAGATCTAAACGAGCAAAGTAAAAGAACAACAATTGAAGGAAACACTTAGCTTGCAAGAACTAATCTTTATTGATGGAAAGAACAATAACATAAGAACACAAGAAGATTGCTCAGAAATCTCGTACAAAGATGATACAAAAGATGATGCTTGAGAGGAGGAAGCGTCCTTCCTTTTATAGGAGAATGAGGGGTAGGCTATCCAAAAAAAGGGGGAAAAAGAGAGGTAGCTATCCTTTTGAATTTTCAAGATTTGGTCAATAGGAATTTGATAGACTTTAATTGTCTTGACCATGTAACTCTATGCAATGCAGATTCCCGCAGCAGAGGATTCGAACGTATTTTTATCCCATAAAAAGCACAAAAGAGGTCCAAATAATAGGATATTCTTTTAGGAAATTAAATTTCCTTTCCAATGAATACTTGTACACTCAATTTGGACTTTGGATGCAAGAGTTATGACACTTTTGGTGACAGATATACAATAATTACAGGACTGCTGCAAATTTTGCAACTATACTCCAAGAATATTTTATCCCATTTCCTACAAAATACAAAAAAATATAATTAAAATTCTTATTGAAGAGAAAAATATAATATAATGTAATTAATTATAAAACTAAGAAAATAAACAACAAAACAATCATAAAAACATATCTTAAAGATGTAAATAAAAGTGATGAAAACACATTTATCAAAGATCAAAAGAATAATTATATTGATAAAAGAGTAACTATATGACTAAAAAAGTAACTGCGTAGAAAATATACAGTCCGTAAATATATAGATGTATTTTTTTATTTTAGTGGGGCAAATGATATTATTTTTGGATAAAACTTTTTGGGGAGCTAGATAAAATGCTCCTCTACAATTACAAAAAAAAATTAAAAAAAGTGACAGGAAGGGTGTGCAGGTAGATACCCGCGCGGGCATTAAAAATGAGCCCTATAATATATATATATATATATATATATATATATATATATATATATATATATATATATATATATATATATATATATATATATATGTATGTATGTATGTATATGTATATATGTATATATATATATATATATATACATATACACACACACACATATATAGGACATTCATTCAATACTCATGCGGGTAGCTTGTAATTCTCTACTCGTTAGACAAAAATGTAACTATTTGTCCCAAAATGTAACTCTGTGAACAAAAATGTAACTATGTTGATAAAAAAGTAACAATACGACAAAAAAAGTAAATCAGGAAAAAATACAAAGCAAAGATATATATAATTGTAATTTTCTTATAGTTGTTGCAAATGTAACTATATGTGCATGAAAACTAACAATTTACAAGGTAAAGTAACCATCTACATGTCAAAATTAAGAAACTCCAAAAAAAGTAACCAAAATATAGGACATGTATCTACCCACAGGTATTGAACATATATATATATATATATATATATATATATATATATATATATATATATATATATCACAACAGTGGAGACAAATTGATAAATAAAAATAGGAAAGATATAGTCCTTTATTATACTTTATTTTAAAAAAATTATTTCTCATTCTTACCAAGTATATGACTACAATACACAATAGTATTGTGTAAGCAAACATTGTAACTTCTCATATTTTCTCTACAACTTGTCTTTGTTTATTATAACCAAGCAATTTGGTTGACTCCTCAATTCCTTCCCCATTTTCTACTGATATATAATTTTTTTTCACACCAATATGGCCAATTACGTTTTATTGATGATTCTTTAAAACTTTTTGTCCATAGTTCATCATGAAAATGTATATGACTATAACAGACAAAACTAATTTGTAAGTAAACATTGTAACTTTTATTCTTTTCTCTACAACTTGTCTTGTTTATTATAACCAAGCAGTTTGGTTGACTCCTCATTTCCTTCCCCATTATATATTGATATAGATTTTTTTTCACACCAACATGGCCAAGTACGGTTTATTGATGATGCTTCATTATTTTTTTGTTCATAGTTCATCATTTGTTTTGGGATATGGTAAACGAAATGTATAAAAGGATTTACTGTAAAGAGTGAGGATCTGGAAGACTAACATCTAACAGAAAACAAAACACACAAATTTGGGATTACTACAAAAATTTCTAGTAGGTTCTAATTGAGCAATGAGTCTACAAAATAGCTCATATTTGGACCTAACATGCTATGTCAAAAGCAATCATGTCAATGTTCATGTGTCTCGTGCTAACAATGTATATATATGTTCACTGTAGATCAGAGAGAGAAACATATATTGGTAAGACATATTCCTAAGATGTGAAGTATTTGTTTGTCCTTGTTGAATTACTGTTAACATAGTTTACTTCCTATTTAAGACCTGATGGGTTGTGAGAAAGCCAAATGTTCCTAAGAGAAGAAGTTGTCCAGGATTTTCTGAGTATCTACATCCAAAAAATATGGATATTCATTTATTCTTTAGTATTGCACAACCTAGACATGGATTCCGTACTAAAACCCTATGTTATTATAGTGTATTTAGTAGGGAGCCAAAAAATAATATATATGTAGAGGAGGATGCTCCATTTGGGGCAATGGAAGCTACCCATAGTAGGACTAACCAAGGTAGAATGATGTTAGTATTGGTGTAGATCTATGGTAAAGAGATACCACAAGTGCATATACCATTATCTTCAACACTATAAAAGTGTTGGATGAGCTCAAAATATTCGCATGTTTGCCAAATATTGGAGGGTCTTTCATTTCCATTCACTATCATATGGTTGCCATATTTAGTCTGCATGCATCTTTCCTAGATGTCATCTAGTGACAGAGGACATATTTAGTATCTTAGTTTTTCCTACCTTCATGATGTCTTTTGGATCCACCACCTACAATCTACCATGGCTATAAGGCTGAGCCAAAATATCCCAAGAAATGTCATGTGATCTCCTACTATAGACTAAACTAGCTATAAGGGATTTGATGGAATTGATAACAGATTAGCAATATCACACATATTAGCTAGAATCTCACTATATTATGAATAACATATCTAACCAAAGCAAGTCGTCCATCCATGGAGATCCTTAGACCCACCTCAACTCAGTCTTGTCTCTGATCCTATCCTTACATATGTTGAAGTATTTTGATATTCCTTTTCTACCACCAGTCAGAATACATGTATACTTCATAGAAAGGTACACACCAGCTCATTCCCATTGTGATCTTCAATCTACCCTTCCTATTGTCACAATACTTAGAGATCAAAACACAAAACTTAATTATGATGATGTATAACTCATTGATCTTTCCAAACTTGATAAATTCCCAATTGAACATCATCAACATATTAGCATGCAACATAGGGTCATCACCTTCACTAGATTTACCTTGAAAAGTTTTCCCTTGACTTTTTTCCTTCCCATCATCAATGAGGCTTGTCAAACCCTCCATCACAATGATGGAAAACATCAAGGAGAGAGGCTCCCCCTAACATAGCATGTTAGTTGAGTTGAAGAGCAGAACATGACCTTGTCAATTAGTATCAAGAAAGACTGTGTTTCCATACACATTCCTTTATTGAGTTGATCCATTGTTGAATGAAATTCATAGATGACGTAATTAGACATCAGTAGTTCTAATGAAAACGATCATAAGCCTTGCTTATGTCTATTTTCTTTCAAGATTTAGCAGTTGATTATCCCACATCAAATTCACTAAAAATTTACAGAAAAGAGAAGAAATCATCTATTTGTCTACAAAAAACAAAACAATTTTGTTCTTCTCATGTGATAGAAGGGAATACATGTTTGATCCTATTATCCAGGAGCTCAGATATTACTTTCTATGGGACAAATAAGATGGATGAGAAAAACAAAAAAGATGCAGTCAAGGTCAATTTAAATATTCTGAGTACTTGACGTAATGCATAAATATAGGTTAAACTACTATTATTTCCATAATCTAGGCATATTCTTTTGTAGTGCAAGAAAATCACACGTTTTGGATAATTAGAACCTTAGTGTCTTTATCATGCATCATGGCTTAAGACGCATCGAAATTCATTTGTGGTATATGAAGAGTAAAAATGATTCACTTTCTTAACATCCATAATATAAAGGAAAAGAAATTCCAAAATTTCCACAGTTTTTCTGACACTAATAAACCTTTACAAATATGTGAATCATAATTGCACACATATGATTCCATTTATGAAAAGAAAAATTATAAATAAAAAAGTGGTAGATGACTAAAAATACATGTTTAGAACTATGTCTATCCTCAACTAGAATCATGTCGTTTAAATGGATAAACAAATAAACTCCCCTAGACACATTTGATTTTAGAATGCCAATCGTAACCTTAATATTTCTAATTATTAACGATATAAACAACATCACTTTCTAATTCCCAATAAGCTAAAAAGTATTTCCCCATACTATAAACTCGAATTTATGGATATGTAACAAAAATGTAGAAATGGAAAAAATGATTCCTTCGGGTTTGTAATGAATGGAATAATACTCCCACTACCTACAAAGGATCTTCGTATTAGAGAAAATTTATAAATGATATGCCAATCTTTGAGGGGAAAACAAAAGGGACATAGGTAGTGGAGAATTGATCAATGTGGGAAGACAAATCATTGGGGATACCTCACTAACGGAAATTACAATCATATGTACAAGTTACAACTAAGCTAAGCCAAAACTTGTATCTCATATTAGGAACTGAGTCCCAGTGAAAAGATACATAATTGACGTAAGAAGGTAAATTTATATCCTTGTGTAGAGTGCATGAATTAAAACCTCTAATTAGCTTATTAAATATTAGTTTATTATTGATTATATTAAATGATAAATGTATAGTATGCAGATTCGACATCACTTCTCGACAAGATAATAATCGCACTTCTAGATCATGTGGTTTATAGCATGACCATAAGTGTTAGGCAACATGAAATTTTTGAAACAATTTTCCCTATATTTTTTTTCATTTGTGAAAAATATTATAAAATGAACACATAAAATTTGAGAAAATATTGTCTATAAATCAAATCAAACACTAACAAGTGATATTTATTGTTCATATACATCTTATATGTGGTCTAATGATAATGTTGATTCAACTTGGAAAATGATGTATTATCACAATTTTTGTATATTTATTTATATATTTTTTTATCATATGTATAGTTATTATATATTAGAGTTGGTTGAATCATGATATTCAACGGGACATTTATACACTTGTAGCTAGTCACTACGTGTATAACAAAACATGGTTACTTGATGTAACATCCCTGACCTGGGTTATGGATTAACCCTAGAAGTTTTTCTTAAGCAAGTTATTTACAAACTTGTTCCAATCTGTTGAAAAGTAATTAAGACTCTTTGTGAAGTTTATTTTCAAGTATGAGCTTAATTGCAAACTATTTGTGCATTATATGGTAGTCTGAGTGAAAAGTGCAATTTACCCAACATGAGGGTTACATTGAAATATGTCACATGTTGAATGTGTCCTAAGTCTTTTGATATCATAAGAGAAATAATGATGCTAAGTGGTGGCTAGTGGAAAGCCTAAATTCCAAGTATTGAGCTTGTTTGAACAATGCTAGTGCTTTGTGTACCAATTTTGGTACAAATTGTAATTTACCCAAAATATAGGGTTAATATGAAAATTTCCACCTCTAGTGTGTCCCTACTCCCTCTGTGTATTTTTAAGAGGAGAGATAAAGAAGTACATGGCATGCTCGAAGTGATGAAAAGACCATAAAAGTTGTATAGTTGAAATCTTTGTATGAGCTATATCGAGTTGTAGAGTTAGAATGGGAGTTCCTATCGGCCAAGGGGCCGTCGAGGGAGTCTCCTATCCATTTGTGGACTCTTGTAAAAGGCCATTATGACCTAAGCACCTCAGGTAGGTAATCCATGACGTGTTAGATGTTCCTTTCAAAAAAGTGTATCGGTTTGCGTTATTTGTGAGATAAAGATGAGATATCTTATCCAACAAGATAAAGGATGGATGAAATATCATCTATAGATTATCATATATACTTTTACAAGTCAATATATACATGTTTGCATGCATGGACATGTGTCAACCATGCATGGCCATGTGTCACCTAGTGGCATATGGTGAAGACACCTCTTATACAACATCTTTCATGAACCCCAAGTATATATACATCACCTTTCACCTACTAATGGAAGTTTATGAACCCCACAACTCCCTTTCTTGGAGATATCATACATACCCTCTTAGATATCGTGTAAAGTAGCTCAAGAAGCAAGATAAGCTCGAGCACCATGCTTAAGGTAAGGCCATGGTCATCTTCAACCTTGGTTGAAGTATGATTTCGGGTTATAGACATTCCTCTCTTTTCTTCTTCACCAACTTCTTAACTATGGTTATTTCTTATATATGGAGGAGTTTTGAACGAGCCTTAGACCTTATATAAGCTCATCTTAAATCTTAGGAATGTTAATCTTTTGAGCTTGGATCTTTGAAGTTGTTCATAAGGGGGGTTATATAACTTGAAACCCACTATGTTATTATTCACCTTCAATATTGTTGAACTTGATGATCTACTTTTAAATTCAAATTCCTATGATTAATTGATGTTCCTTTGAGTTCCAAAAGTATCTTAGAACTGTTGTACATGATCTAGAATAGTAATAACAATAATCTAGAGTTGGATGATGATGATATCATCAAAGTACAACCCGATATGGGTTGAAGCCCCTCTAACCCAATATGATGGAGTGAATACACCATTAGCACGATATGGTAATGAGTAGGTACCTCTTACACATTATGATCATGAAAAATACACCTTGTGCAATATATGTTGTTAAATAAACACTATGTGCACGATATGAGATCAAGTCATGTACCCTATGCACGATAGGGAGCCAGGCAAGAACTCAAACCTGATATAGCAAAACCCTAGAGGATAAGTAACCCGACATGTTGAGATGAGCACACCATAAACATGATATGGTGAGGAGTTTATACCTCATGGGTGATATGAGTGAAACATATACATACCATAAGCATTATGTAGGTTCAAGTATTTATCTCCTACATGATATGGTGTTAGGACTACACTCTAACCCGATATGGGTTGTAACCCTAGATGGTGATGAGAAACTCGATATGAAATCCAAGATGAAGTGTAACTTGATATAGTAGTGAGTGATACCACATGAATGAGATGAGTAATACTCCATGAATGATAAGAGTAAAACCTACATATACCTTGTGCATGATAGGAACTCAAGTCCATATCCCACGCACAATATGGTGTCAAATGGATTCTATAGCCGATATAGTGTTGAAACCCTAGGTGATGGAATGAAATCCAACACACCTCTGTCGGTTTGTGATGGGTTATTTTGAAACACTTAACTAGATATATAGCTTATCTTTGGGACTGATTCCATTGAAGGAATGAAAGAATATGATTATAAGGGTCTACCCGATATGGTAGCCTAATATGTCAACCAACATGGAAACCCGATATGGAATCCAATATAGAAACCCAAGATGGTATTATGCATGTGTTACTGGAACGATACTATGATGAGGCATATACCCTATGCCCGACATGGTGCTCACTTCATGCCTGATATGGCACCAAATATTCAGCTTATACCTGACATGAGGTCAAACATCTAGCTCTTACACGATATGGTGTCAACTTGAGAATGAGAAAACCTAACTGATAACTAACCTGATATAGGTACATGATATGGAACTAGGGGATATACCCTAAAACTGATATGGTGATGTGGTTATACCACATACCCGATATAGATGCCTGACATGATGATAAGGGTGCATCTTAGGTATAATATGGCATACATGTATCTTGATGCCCAATATGTTGGGAATACCTCAAACCAATGTTTCTGGTTGAGTGATGTATATGGTGAGTTGTAACTCAATGCAACATTAAGATGCAATGAATTTAATGCAATTTGATAGTTGTAAACTAATGTACCTTAAGAGGAGAATTGAGCCAATAAAAGTATGGTGAAATCAACATCCTAATGAGGATAAGAGAGAAACATGTATATAAGTGATAATCATGTTAATTAGCATGCTTTGATACTCCTAAGATGAGTGGAGTATGAATTAGGGTTTGATTCTAGATAATATGATCTTGAATCCTTAATTTGTTAATAAGGGGAAAACCTAACCCTAATGAAGGGCGATGGTATGCTCTTACAACCTTAATCAGTTAGATTGAGAAATCCTAACCCTAATAATGGGAAGGATGTATTTCTCCTATATCACATAGTGATGATGTGAATTTGAAACCGTATTTGGTTAAAATAGGCAATCCTAACCCCAATAATGGGAAGGATGTATTTCTCTTGAATTGCATAGTGATGACATATATTGTTAGAGTGTTTATCATGAAATGCAAACTATTCGAGAATCACAAGATGATGAACATAGACAAGTATGAGCTATGATGTTTTATATGATACAAATTTAAATGAGCCTTGTGAGTCATGTTAAATATCTTTGCAACAAGTATAATGATTATACATTTTGATATCTTAAAAGATAATTGTTTCCTAGTGAGAGGTGACAAGATATTTAATGAATCATGTGAGCTATGTGAAATATTTGTACAAAAAATGTGTTGAATACCTTGGTCTGAGGACCTAGAGGTAATAGTTACATGTTACAGAGCTAACAATGCTAAGTGATGATCAAAGGGTTTGAATACCTAGATCCAATAATCATAATGATGGTGATGTGAAAGCATTAGAATTCCCAGTATTGTGATAAGGGATTGAGATCCTGAGTGTTATACATTCAAAGTGTTCCAAAGATCTTAAAAGTACTACACCTTTCTTTATAGCATATGTTATAATTCATGTTTGAAACTTGGTTGATGCTAAGAGAATATTATAATGTACCTAATTAATCAAGTTAAATCTCATCAGGTAGTTCCCTGACCATAGATCCATTCAGTGTCAGAAATTTTTGATGGTGAAATGAGTTTAACTCAGAGAGCATATTTTTGAATATGCGGGGGTGAAGGAGAAAGTATATCCAAATGTCCCAATAGATAATTGATGTCACATCTTCCTTATTTATCACGGGATGATGTAAATCTCCCGACCAAATAAGAAATTGATGTGTAAATCCTTCTTCATTTCTGTGTGGCATCGGGATTAAAGTATAAAATCTCCTGACCAGGAGAGGAATTGATGTTTAATCTTCCTTATCCTTTTAATCCGGGAAAGCTATGTGGTCTTCTCCCGAAGAGAGTACATGCTACGGTAGTAACTCTATAGAGAAGATGCCTCTATACCCTGACATACTATTTGCATATGACATGAGATTTCCTACTAAATCTAATTGGTCTTGTACTGACCGAGACAGGTGAGGTCTTGACATTCGGCGTTGCCATTGACCTTGTATGGTACTAATTTTGACTTACTAGTGGTCAGTTGGAACATGAATAGTATACTTCATCTCCTCAGAGCATAAGTGTGATTGTAATATGTAATTGGTCGTGTAGCGTACTTGCTTAAGGATCGAATATGAAAAGACATTGGTTGATGTACACTCTTCTTATACATCTTAGTTGAATAGATGTTATTCATGTTTCTTTATATTCCCTTGTATAGTGAATAGATGATTTATTTCTCTACCATGGATAGATGCATTATTTTAAGAGAAGTGATTACCCTGTTCTTCTTATAATAGTGATTAATCATTTTTATTTATATAAAAGAACCTCTGCTCAGTTTTATACTACTTAAACTTTGATAATAATATAGTCGGTGGAGAGT
This sequence comes from Alisma plantago-aquatica, assembly GCA_963693085.1. Taxonomy (NCBI): domain Eukaryota; kingdom Viridiplantae; phylum Streptophyta; class Magnoliopsida; order Alismatales; family Alismataceae; genus Alisma; species Alisma plantago-aquatica. The sequence goes on along the minus strand of OY856411.1, from coordinate 334,225,350 downwards.
TATATCTCTCACTGGGACAATTGTCTCACCCAGTGGGATCCACAATTTTTAGGTGAACGTGCACGAGGAGGTAGAGACCTTACTATAGAGGGAGAACAACAGCTGGGACAGTAGTAACAGCTTAGGTTGAGTGTACTATCTATCGTGTCTTGTAGATAGAAGTCCTATGTGTCGTCTCTGTACTCTCAAGTCCTTAGAGTCAGTGTGTAATGGTTTCATGAACAATCTGAGATTTTGGCTTGTATACCTTGAGGTTTTATGTTGCTTCAGTATATGTTTTGATAGAGCAACTGTTATATGTTGTCCTCGAGATGCGATAATATAGTGCACGTACTATGTGAACCATGATATATATAAGTTTCGGATCTCTCAGTAGGAGTTTCCTGTTAATAGATCTCATTGCAAAAATGGTTTTAATTCTTAGTAATTTTTGTTAATCCGCTGTTTCTGGTGATTCCGTAATTATTTACTGGTGATGGATTGATTTGTTTTGAGTCGCCACAAAGTTTTGGTATTAGAGCTTAAGGTTTGCTGAGTTTATAGAGACATAGGACTAAGGTGTTGAGTCTATTCTAGTTTCCTTCAGTATGTCTTATTGTGACTTTTGCTTATGCAAAAGATAGAGTAAAGCTTAAAGATGTCTGGAGAACATGAGAAACACATTGTTGAAAGCAATGTTGTTGCACCAAGAGAAGGTGCAAGGGTTTAGGCAAGAGAAGAATGACTGCCTGAGAATCCCCAGGTTGATCCAATCATGGTAGAGTATCCTTCTTCTTATGCTCTTGATGGGTAGGTTGTGACAATAGTAATGCATATAGTGTACTGGATACTAGCAACACAACCTAGATTACCAGTCCCCAATAATGGAATTATGGGCTCTAACAGGATTTCTGATCAACATAGTTATGTTGGAAAAATGGAAAATGCTGAAATGATTAGGACACGACACGAAATTAGAGTCTACTTTAGGTGTAGGTAGGCATGACATATTATAAAGGACTTTCTAGGAAAGGATAATGAGGTAGGAATTAAGAAAAGATCTATCCAAACTTGGGAACTGATGCCTAGTAGCCCTAAAAAGGGAAGTTTTTGGTGCCACCAATGCAACCAACATCTAATGCACCAGGGAAATGGCTCCCAAGAGAAGGCAAAGGACCTGATAGAACTCTTGACTTAGCTTCTACATCGGTAATAAGGCCAACAAGATTAGGGAATGCATATGAGAAATTTCATAAATGTAGATAGGTTGGGCATATTAGATCCTTTTGTCCAAATAGAATGAAGGGAATGACCCAACCACCGAGGCAGAGTCAATAAGACTCTCAAAGGCAATGGTTTAGCAGTGGTACGTGAGGACGTGGACAAGTGTCCCGAGTAGGTCCATCTGCACCAAATGATAGAGTACGATGTTGGAATCAGGCAACGAAAGGATTCTATGTAATGAATCTGCCTGAGACAGTAATTGATCCACGAATTGAGACAGGTCAGATGAAATTATGTCATTCTGATATGTCTTTTCTTGATTTTAACTGTTAAAAATGAGAAAGTAGTTGTTGTTGAGCTTCCTTTGATTTGTCCTATGAGGACATAAGGAAGATGAGAACTTACATTTTGCTCAATAATCTTTGGAATGCTTTATAATTTCTTTTATCTGTGTGAAAGAGGATGAGGTGTAAAAGTGATGTCTAGAGAAAATCCAGGGATGCGAAGTCCTATAATTTGGATAAATATGAAAAGTAAGGTATATGATATTAAACAAGGTGCATATTACCTAATCTCAGTACTTGTATACCCTAGCCAGGTATTCAACTATTGAAGACAAGGTAAGTATGGAACTCATAAATTGTTATCTTTCTGATTACTCTGATCAAGTAATCATTTTGAGACAATCTGAAGAGCATAGTGAAACTCAAAATATGTCATAAATATTCATATTCCATCCTAACTGCAAGGAAATGGAAACTGAGTTTATCTCAATCCAGTCTATGTGTATAAGGAAGTACAAAGTACTATCCTCATGATAAGAGAAAAGGAACAAGGGAGATGATCTCTATTCGATAAAGAATGTGTGAAATAAAGATCTTTTCTATTATGTGGAAATAAATAAAGTCAAAAAATGACTCATGAATCGTTGAAAGTTCATGCAATAATCAAGGAAGATGATAATCTTCTCTCTTTGGTAAACAGCCCTAGGTGATGATGGGGTGGTAAGAGGAATATGTTTTCATATGTTCTTTCCTTATAGGGACATGATAATTAATAAATTCTTATGGAACTTGATGTGTATATATTAGAAGTAATCTATAGATGGATACATTGTAAAGTATTAGCTAGTCCTCGATTTTTGATTTGCAAGATAAAGTTATATGTGATAAGTGATGTCCCAAGATGAAAGAAAGATCCTTTTATATGTTTGGCTATGGTACGTAATAACAACAAGAGAGATGGATATAATGAGGATATGATGTGTTTTTGGCACATGTAATGGATACCAAGGTAAGGAATCCTAGTATCCAAGAACTTTCAATGGTATAAGAAAATAAGAACATGACTTTTGATAAGATGAATCATATTTGGTTACCTAGAAGGACCATCTTTGAAATAACTATAGTATGGATATCATATGTTAGGGGTTTATGCTCTGCATAAACATGACATCATTAAGGATGTATCAATTGAAGGAAAAATTATAGAATCCTTTTGGGAAAAATCTTATCAAGCCAAAAATAATTCCTTAGAATACCCCTACCTAGATCTGTTGAGGCAGTATATACATGACATCTAGAGATACCTCTGAGATAAGTTCTTCTTTGATAAGTAGTCTCTCCTTATGACAAGGAAATAGACAGATAATGGATAGTTGGTATAAGTCATGAGTAAGTTTAGTATTCTGTTAGTAGATTAGAATGGCATAACAGAAGTATGATAATACTGGTAGTTCCAAACAAGTGACAGAAAGAAATTCTAGTCTAGCCTTAGAGAAGAAATGCTAAACTAAGTAAGAGGGTATGGTAAACTCCCCAGAGTCAAGAATCTTATTACATAAAAGATGTAAGATGAGAAGGTGATAAGGCAATAACGTTTGACACCTGAATTATTCGAAGTATGAATAGTACTACTTTGACCTTGTTACCTGACACAGAATTGACACTACAATTGTTAATGAAAAGGACAGTTGAGTGTGTATCATGTATAATAGATTCTATGATGACTCTAAGTGGTACGACTTTGTACTAGTCAAAGTTATATGGCATCTTCATAATAATGAGATGTTATGCCAAGACTTGATGGTATGATTAAACAATTGTCTTCCTTCACCCGAGATTTCGAGAACAAAATCCTTGTTAGGGGTTTATAATTGTAACATCCTTGACCTGGGTTATGGATTAAACCTAAAAGTTTTGCTTAAAAAATTTATTTACAAACTTTTTCTAATCTTTTGAAAAGTAATTAAGACTCTTTGTGAAGTTTATTTTCAAGTATGAGCTTAATTGCGAACTATTTGTGCATTATATGATAGTCTGAGTGAAAAGTGCAATTTACCCAAGATTAGGGGTTAAATTGCAATATGTCACATGTTGAATGTGTCCTAAGTGTTTTGATATCATAAGAGAAATAATGATGCTAAGTGGTGGCTTTTGGAAAGCCTAAATTCCAAGTATTGAGCTTTTTTGAACAATGCTAGTGCTTTGTGTACCAATTTTGGTACAAGTTGTAATTTACCCAAAATATAGGGTTCATATGAAAATTGCCACCTCTAGTGTGTCCCTACTCCCTCTATGTATTATTTAGAGGAGAGAGAAAGAAGGATACGCCATGCTTGAACCAACTTTGAGTAATGGTACTCTTAGTGATGAAAATACCATGGAAGTTGTATAGTTGAAATCTTTATATGAGCTATATCGAGTTGTAGACTTAGAATGGGAGTCCCTATCAACCAAGGGACCATAGAGGGAGTCTCCTATAGGTTTGTGGACTCTTGGAAAATTTAATGACTACCTAAGCACCTCAGGGAGGCAATCCATGATGGGTTAGATGTTCCTTGCAAAAAAGTGTATCTATTTGCGTTATTTGTGAGATAAAGATGAGATATCTTATCCAACAAGATAAAGGATGGACGAAATGTCATCTCTAGATTATCCTCTAGACTTTTGGATGGCAATATATACATGTGTGCATGCATGGACATATGTCAACCATGAATGGCCACGTGTCACCTAGTGGAATATGGTGAAGACACCTCTTATACAACCTCTTTCATGAACCCCAAGTATATATACATCACCTTTCACCTACTAATGGAAGTTTATGAAACCCACAACTCCCTTTATTGGAGATATTATGCATACCCTCTTATATATCATTCAAAGTAGCTCAAGGAGCAAGATAAGCTCGAGCACAAGCTTAAGGTAAGGCCATGGTAATCTTCACCCTTGGTTGAAGTATGATTTCGGGTTAAAGATATTCCTCTCTTTTCTTCTTCACCGAGTTATTAACTATGGTGATTTCTTGTATATGGAGGAGTTGTAAACGAGCCTTGGACCCTGGATAAGCTCATCTTCAACCTAAGGAATGTGAAGCTTTGGAGCTTGGAGCTTTGAAGTTGTTCATAAGGCGGGTTATATAACTTGAAACCCACTATGTTATTATTCACCTTCAATATTGTTGAACTTGATGATCCACTTTCAAATTCGAATTCCTTTGATTAATTGATGTTCGTTTGAGTTCCAAAAGTATCTTAGAACTGTTGTCCATGATCTAGAATAGTAAGAACAAGAATCTAGAGGTTGATGATGATGATGATATCATCAAAGTCCAACCCGATATGGGTTGAAACCCCTCTAACCTGATATGATGGAGTGAATACTCCATTAGCACAATATGGTAATGAGTAGGTACCTCTTGCAAATTATGATCATGAAAAATACACCTTGTGCATGATATGTTGTTAAAAAAACACTATGTGCATGATATGAGATCAAGTCATGTACCCTATGCACGATAGGGAGCCAAGCAAGAACTCAAACTCGATATAGTAAAACCCTAGTGGATAAGTAACCCGACATGATGAGATGAGCACACCATACACACGATATGGTGAGGAGTGTATACCTCATGGGTGATATGAGTGAAACATATACATACCATTAGATTGATGTAGGGTCAAGTATTTATCTCCTACACGATATGGTGTTAGGACTATATTGTAACCTGATATGGGTTGAAACCCTAGATGGTGATGAGAAACTCGATATGAAATCCAAGATGAAGTGTAACTTGATATAGTGGTGAATGATACCACATGAATAAGATGAGTAATACCCCATGAACGATAAGAGCAAAACCTACATATACCTTGTGCATGATAGGAAGTCAATTCCATATCCCATGCACGATATGGTGTCAAATGGATGCTATAGCAGATATAGTGTTGAAACCCTAGGTGATGGAATGAAATCCAACACATCTCTATCGGTTTGTGATGGGTTGTTTTGAAACACTCAACTAGATATCTAGCTTATCTTTGGGACTGATTCCATTGAAGGAATGAAAGAATATGAGTATAAGGGTCTACCCGATATGGTAACCCGATATGTCAACCAACATGGAAACCCAATATGGAATCCAACATAGAAACTCGAGATGGTATTATGCATGTGTTACTTGAACGATACTATGATGAGGCATGTACCCTATGCCCGACATGGTGCACACATCATGCCCCATAAGGCACCAAGCATTCAGCTTAATTATACCTCACATGAGGTCAAACATCTAGCTCTTAAACAATATGGGGTCAACTTGAGAATGAGAAAACCTAAGTGATAACTAACCTGACATAGGTACATGATATGGAACTAGGGGATATACCCTAAAACTGATATGGTGATGTGGTTATACCACATACCCGATATAGATGTACGACATGATGATAAGGGTGCATCTTAGGTATAATATGGCATACATGTATCTTGATGCCCCATATGGTGGGAATACCTCAAACCAATGTGTCTGGTTGAGTGATGTATATGGTGAGTTTTAACTCAATGCAACATTAAGATGCAATGAATTTAATGCAATTTAATAGTTGTAAATTGATGTACCTTAAGAGGAGAATTGAGCCAATAAAAGTATGGTGCAATCAACATCCTAATGAGGATAAGAGAGAAACCTATATATAAGTGATAATCATCTTAATAAGCATGATTTAATACTCCTAAGATGAGTGGAGTACGAAATAGGGTTTGATTCTAGATAATATGATCTTGAATCGTTAATTTGTTAATAAGGGGAAAACCTAACCCTAATGAAGGGTGATGGTATTCTCTTACAACCTTAATTGATTAGATTGAGAAATCCTAACCCTAATAATGGGAAGGATGTATTTCTCCTACATCACATAGTGATGATGTGAATTTGAAACCCTATTTGGTTAAAATAGGCAATCCTAACCCTAATAATGCGAAGGATGTATTTCTCTTGAATTGCATAGTTATGACATATATTGTTAGAATTTTTATCATGAAATGCAAACTACTAAAGAATCACAAGATGATGATCATAGCCAGGTATGATCTATGATGTTTTATATGATATAGATTTAAATGAGCCTTGTGACCCATGTTAAATATATGTACAACAAGTATAATGATTATACAGTCTGATATCTTAAAAGATAATTTTTACCTAGTGAGAGGTGATAAGATATTTAATGAACCATGTGAGCTATGTGAAATATTTTTACAACAAATATTTTGAATACCTTGGTCTGAGGACCTAGAGGTAATAGTTACATGTTACAGAGGTAACAATGCTAAGTGATGATCTAAGGGTTTGAATACCCAGATCCAGTAATCATAATGATGATGATGTGAAAGGATGAGAATTCCCAGTATTATGATAAGGGACTGAGATCCCGAGTTTTATACATTCAAAGTGTTCCAAAGATCTTAAAAGTAATACACCTTTCTTTATAGCATCTGTTATAATTCATGTTTGAAACTTGGTTGATGCTAAAAGAATATTGTAATGTACCTAATTAATCAAGTTAAATCTCATCATGTAATGCCCTGACCATAGATCCATTCAGTGTCAGAAATTGTTGATGGAGAAATGACTTTAACTCGAAGAGCATATTTTTGAATATGCGGGGGTGAAGGGAGAAGTATATCCAAACGTCCCAATGGAGAATTGATGTCACACCTTCCTTATTTATCATGAGATGATGCAAATCTCCCGACCAAATAAGAAATTGATGTGTAAATCCTTCTTCATTTATGTGTGGTATCAGGATTGAAGTATAAAATCTCCCGACCAGGAGAGGAATTGATGTTTAATCTTCTTTATCCTTATAATTCAGGAAAGCTACGTGGTCTTCTCCTGAAGAGAGTACATGCTACAGCAGTAACTCTATAGAGAAGATGTCGCTATACCCCGATATGCTATTTGCAGATGACACGAGATGTCCTACTAGCAACTGACATGAGATGTCCTACTAAATCTAAGTGGTCTTGTACTGATCGAGATAGGTGAGGTCCTGACAGTCGGCTCTTCCATTGACCTTGTATGGTACCGATTTCGACTTACTAGTGGTCGGTTGGAGCATGAACGGCATACTTCATCTCCTAAGGGCATAAGTGTGATTGTAATATGTAATCATCCGTGTAGCGTATTTGCTTAAGGATCGAATACGGAAAGGCATTGGTTGATGTGCACTCTTCTTATACATCTTAGTTTAATAGATGTTATTCATGTTTCTTTATATTCCCTTGTATAGTGAATAGATGATTTCATGCTCTACCATGAATAGATGCATTATTTTAAGGGAAGTGATTATCCTATTCTTCTTATAACAGTGATTAATCCTACTTATTAATATAAAAGAACCTCTGCTCAGTTTTATACTACTTAAACTTTGATAATAATATAGTCGGAGGAGAGTTATATCTCTCGCTGGGACAACTGTCTCACCCCGTGGGATCCAAAATTTTTAGGTGAACGTGCATGAGGAGGTAGAGACCTTACTACAAAGGGAGAACAATAGCTGGGATAGCAGTAACAGCTCAAGTTGAGTGTATTGTCTGTCGTGTCTTGTAGATAGAAGTTTTATGTGTTGTCTCTATACTGTCAGGTTCTTAGAGTCAGTACGTAATAGTTTCATGAACAATCTGAGATTTTGACTTGTATACCTCGAGGTTTTATGTTGCTTCAGTATATGTTTTGATAGAGCAATTATTATATGTTGTCCTCGAGATGAGATGATACAGTGCATGTACTTTGTGAACCATGATATATATAATTTTTGGATCTCTTAGTAAGAGTTTACTGGTAATTGATCTCCTTGCAAAAATGGTTTTAATTCTAGTGATTTTTGTTAATCCGTTGTTTGTGGTAAATCCACAATTATTTACTGGTGATGGCTTGATTTGTTTCGGGTCGTCACACTTGAGGCTACCTTTTTCTTGTAAGTTGAAAGCTTTACCCAACATCTACCAATGTTACTAATCATTTAAGGTATGAGATGAAAGAAAAATGAAATTATGAATCCACCCAAACTGCATGTGCATTAATATTATGCCAATTAGCTACTACATGCTCATGCTTGATTCAATTTTAAGGTATGAATATTGTAAGTTTCTTAATTTTGATTTTAGTTTCATGATTCATTAAAATTTATTTTAATGGATGTTTCCGCTATGTAACAATGAACTTGCTAGTTGTAGATGATAATTTAGGTGAGATCATAGATGAAGAATTTGGTAATATGGAAATTAAGACAGTGGATGCTGACTCTTTACATTGCAAAAATGTTTACATATCAATATCTAATCTAATAATCAAGTAGGAATTATGTGGTAAAGATGCTAGAAGATGAGATTTTGTGTCCATAAGGGATAATACCATGGACTACATATACAAATCTATGAACAAGTCTGATCTTTGGAATCGATTCGGTAGTAATGCCTTGCAAGCCATACATAAACGTCAAAAGTACATCACATATGATTAAAATGGTCCGTGGCAATTATGGCTTAAACCAGAAAGTGAATGTCTATCAGCTTTTGTATTGGAATCCTATATAAACTCCACAAGAGACATTATTGGATGGCATGCTATTGTGACTCAAATGATTGAAGTAATGTTGATAAATAGACAAACAAAAACTTGCTATTGGTTCGGCCAAATCATGTCCCTTTAGGTTCCCTTAGGAGGAAAATATTAAACTATCATTGTTGCGGTGACATATATATAGGTCAACTTTGAGACTATGTTTTCGATCTAGCTGAGTACCCTGCACTAAAGGGAAATACGTGAAGGGGAAAAATATATGCATGCATTTATTGTTACTGATATGCAATTTTCTAATTACCACATGCGGTTAGTTAAACACATCTAACAACTAATAACTTCATATTCCTTTGAATGTATTCGACATGAATGGATGCCTCATGTATTGTAAGAACTTCAAAAATAATAATCATTTATAAATGGAATAAGACGCTTGCTTAAAACAGTATAATAGAGTAACGAAAACTCCGAAAAAAAAGTAATTAAGTTGCTTGTTTGATTGGTCTTTAGCCATCTGAAGCGCCAATGTATGACCTCTTCGTAAGCGTTATTGGTTCCTCACGTCCGAATAATGTATATCTTAATAGAGTAATGACCTGCAATATCATTTGACGTGTAAACGATTATTGATACCTGCGGATGGACATTAAATCGAGTTGGCATCGTTTTCAATTGATCAGAGGTTTCGTACCACTTTTATCTTCACTTTGTGCATTGCTCTTCCGGACGGAGACTATACAAGATTAATGCATGCCTTGGCGTAGCGTCGACAGTCATAGCCAACAACGTCCCAACGCTGACTAATAATCATTGTGAGCGTTTCATCCAATGAGAATTAAGTGCTGATTAGTCTCTTCCTGTCGTTGCTATAGTTGCAACAAAGACCAAATAAAAAAAATACAGTCGTCACCTCCGATGAGAATTAAGTGCTGATTGGTCTCTTCCTGTGGTTGCTATAGTTGCAACAAAGACAAAAATGTATACAATCGTCTTCTTCGCTTTAACGTGCTGAAATGTATGTACAAGATTATCTTTACGCTGTTCGGCGAATGTCTGTTGCTTCAGGTCCCCGAATTATTAAAAAAAATCATAGAATAAAATAATATAAGCTTTATATGTACATACAAAGAGTCCTATCTTAACCTTTATCACTCTCAATCATGTAATGGCATGTATTGACAAGAATCATGTTTTTGTTCAGGAAAGGGTAAGACCACAATGGAAGGTGTGGTCAATACCTATAACCCAATGTTGTCTTTTCCTCACCTCTATAATATGTTGTGGTACATTTTTTACGAGAGGGTTTTTTCTATATTATTAGGTAATAATATTATTTATGTTCTATGATATGAATTGTGTGGCTCTTAAAGAAAAATGTGAAGCAGATATGATTGCCAAATGTGTTTAGACCGTATCTCACACAATTTCTCTTGCTTGTTTTATGTAATTATAATTCTCATCATTTCCCCTGTTATGCACGAATTTTAATCTTGTAATTATTTGTATGTTTAGTAATTTGTATGTGTTGCTTTTTTTTTAAATGACAATGATTATGGACCAATGTTTTGACTCAATGATAGTTTCGTGGATCCAGCAGTTCGTGCAACGTAATTTCTAGGATCCACCATTGCCTCTCTCTGAGACACATTTTCATATAATAAGTATTTTGTAGCCGGCATGTTTTTCAAATTGTAGAGTGACACGATTTTTTATTGTAGTATGCAATATGACGTGTTCGCCAACAATAACTTCTGTTGCAATAATAGTAATACTTTATTTCACTCATTCGGTGTACATTGAACTGGAGAAAATTGATTACTTGTATATCTAAGAACCATCTTCTATACCTTATGGGGGTATCTCATTTAAAACACTTACGGCTAAAATATCGTTTGCAGCATATTGATTTGTCCATATATTACGGAACGCTTTTGAACATAATTTGTCGATGGAATCATCAACAGGAAGATGGAACAAAAACGTACGTCATCAGATAACTGCACTGATTGAAAGGAAGTTCAACGCAAAAGAATCTAAATAAACATATCTGACATATAATAACAGACAGTATCCGTTGCCTGCTTCTCTTAAGCTTGAGCTATTTCATATTGCACATAGAAAGAGACGGTTTGAATGATCAACGGTAACATAAATGAAGGTAGAATATGTGGAGTAATCATCCCCTTCTCACATAAATACCGGCCTCCCATATACCCATCCATCACGTGACTTTTAGAATTAAGTCAGATTATAAAGTTTTGTACATCGGCGGAACCAGTCTCTACTTGTTGACTACATTTTCATATTATTTCTTTTTAATTTTGGGAGGGTTTGTGCAATTTTCATATATTCAAACACGGCCTCTGTTGATGGTCATGACTTGTTTAGTACGACTCTCACAATGTAAATTTCAAACTCCGCCATTTAAATACGGATACAGAGATAGATACAATATAGATACTTGCATGCAACACTGAGAAGCCCGGATCAGAAGAAACTTGACAGAATAGAAGTATCTACTTTGAGTCTTTGTTTATGCGGTCAATGGCAATGATGCGTAAACACATGCTGCTGCTTACGTTTCCATGCTGACGTAACCATATGATATTGCTTGCGTTTCCGTGATGATGTAACATCGCCCTTGTCTGCAAAATATGCCATCGCCATCGTGTAACCACCCCCTTCCTCTAATAGAAGCTCAGGATGCCTATTTCAGACGATGTTGACTTATATCCGCGTGAAATATTTAGTTTCTCCATATACATTTATAAGAACAGCTCCCCTGGACCAATTTTGCATTTAATTATAGACCCTGTCATGTTCCCTGTCCCCAATTTCTGAATCCGAAACAGCGGCACAGGGATACCGGTTGAGACGGAGCTGGAGCCCAGCAGTTTGTTCGTGCCACATGTTCCATCTTCGTGCCACAAATTTTTCATCTTTCTCATATCTTGGAGGTTAGGTACTCTGACCTTCTCCCTCTGGGTCTCACTGTCTCTGGAGTTAACCCTATAACTGGTCCCAACACTAGAAGTCTTCTTTAGTAAAAGAGATTGATGCTCTTGCTGACTCACAACTTTGTCTTAACTTAACATATCTTATCTCATAAAAGCCTAGTTTCTTGCATCATCAAAACTTATCTCAAATCCTTAAAACTAAACTTAAATCGTCAAAGACAAGCATAGATCATCATAACCATCTTATGTCATCTATATAAGACTTACATCATATCATCAAAACTTATTTCATCTATTCTATCTATCATATATTCCAACAAGGCTCTAGACATCTAATATAGAACTACTCTCTCTTCTAGACTGATCATTCACTTCCACTTAGGTTGCATGACCACCTCCTACTCGTACATGTGTGGGGACACATTTTTATAATACATATACATAATAAAATATTATATAGTTTTTCTCCGATAAAACAAGCGTCAGAGAAAAAACTATTGAGGTTCGATCCGATTGGAATCAAAAACCAAATCAACAAAACGAGTGCCGCACACATAGTAGAGAGTACAGTGATATGAAAACTAGTGAAAAGGGTGAGAACATGGTGTAGACTAGTGTAGCTACTCTAGACAACGAGTGACATATGTCTAGGGTTTCTCTTCCCTTGATGCACGTCATTTTCAAACAATGCAACATCCCATACCATTGCACTATAAGGAAAGAACGACATCTAAGGACTTGCTATACAACAAGCACCAGTCTAGACCTAGCTCTCAGACATCTAGGTGACAACCTAGAGGTTAAGTCAGATCTAGTCTCTATAAGACGACTAATCTAAGCCTAAAAGATTTTTATGTTCAAGGTTCTTTGGTTTTGAGTTGCATAATGAGCAAATATCAGGCTTTGCTATTGTTCATGCTCTGATACCACCTGTGACGTCCCCGGATTTTCTAAAACTTAATCTGATGTGTGACGTCTAAATTAAAACCTCCACCTCAGTGAGAATCTCAATTTAAACATCACACATTAGGCTAAGAAAGAGAAAATCAAGGGAGTCAGAAGAAAACAATCAGTAGCACATGCACATGAACAATAATAAAACCATACAACATATGTTCACTGAAACGACCGTCTCGCGAAAACAGGATTAATTAATGCGGAAGTGAATTATTTGCAGCGGATTACTGAAAATTTAAAACTTTTTACAAAGAGATCCATTCACAGGAAAACTCTTTAACCATGAACCAAAGTATTCCAAATTCATCCTGGTTCACAAGTACACAACATGTACCATTCCTTTTCAAGGATTACAACATTGACTGCCCTGTTAACAAATATACACATGCAGTATAAAAACTTCGAGGCACCAAGCCAAAACTCAGATTGATACATTTAAAACTCCGAGGACCTGAGAGTACAGAGACGACACATAAGACTACTATCTATATGACTAGACAGACAATATTTCCACCTGAGATTTTATTGTTGTCCCTGCTGTTGCTGCTGCTCTTTCCCTGTTCTAGGGTTTCTACTCTGCCTTCCATGCATACCTAAAAATGTTTCCCACGGGGTGAGACAATTGAAAATTGCCCCAGCGAGAGATATAACTCTCCGCCAAAAACATTGTTATTGCAGTTTATCAAATTAAAACTGAGTAGGGGTTACTTTTACATTATCAGGCAGAATTATTCATCATAGAACAGAATAAGATAATCTCCATTCTCAAGGAGGTCATTGCATCTACCCATGGTAGATAAGTAATTCATCTGTCTACTTTGCAGAGAATATAAAGAAACATAATTAACATTTATCTACTAAGGAATGCACAAAGAAATGCAACATCAGCCAATGAATCTCCGTATTCAATCCTTAAGCAAACATGCTATACGGCTGATTACATTTTACAATCACACTTATGCTCTGAGGAGATGAGATATACCGCTCATACTCCAACCGACCATTACGAAATCGCCTCGGTACCATACATAGGTCATCAAAAGATCCGGATTCTTATGACCTCATCTGTCTCGGTCAGTACGAGACCACATGCAGGACATCTCGTGTCTCTGCTAACTAGCTAGCCAGGGTATTCTGGCACCTTCGCTACAGAGTTACAGCGTCAACTGCACTCTCATCGCCAATCGAGAGATTTCTTGTTTATCTCCTCGATCCGACATTAAGTATAATTGGGAGATTCATGATACATCCATCCCGACATATTCATGAAGGATTGAGAGGTTTCTTGTTTACCTTCCATCAATCTCTTCAAGAGGACGTAAGGATATTTTCTCCCATTTACCCCCACATATTCAAAATATGTGCTCCGGGTTTTGCCGCGGGCACCCGTTTCACCATCACCTATTCCTGACGATGATGGATCTATGGTCAGAGCACTACATGAATAGATTTCACTTGATTTATTAAGTACATTCTCATATTCTTTTAGCATCAGTCAAGTTCTCAAACATATTTTATTCAGATAAATGCTATAAAGAGACATGTACCACTTTCATCAGATACTTATTCACATGGCTCAGAAGCCATTCACATCTTGTCACCTCTCACTAGGCAACAACTTTATTCACATAGCTCACAAGGCCATTCACATCTTGTCACCTCTCACGAGGAAACAACTTTATTCACATGGCTCATAAGGCCATTCACATCTTGTCACCTCTCACTAGGCAACAACTTTATTCACATGGCTCATAAGGCCATTCACATCTTGTCACCTCTTACTAGGAAACAACTTTATAACAAGGCTTACAAGCCCATACTAATCTTGTTACTTCTTTTCTAAGTAACAAGAACATAATGGCACATATGGCCAATGAACTCTTATCAAATAAACATCATAGCTCATACCTGGCTATGATCATCACCTCATGAGACTTGCATGATTGTCACACATGATAATAGATTTATCAAGTTCACAACACATCATATAATATAGGGTAACACCACTATTCCCTTACCAAGGTTAGGGTTTACCATCAATTAGGGCTTTTCATCCTTTTACCCAAAGCTAGGGTTAGGATTTTCCTTTCTTATCAATTAGGGTTTCATATTTGTATTATCACTCCAACCCTAATTTATTGCTACACTCCTCTGGGATCATTCATTGATATCCTAAGTATTCATTCATACTTATTACATTCATCATGTATCATTAAATGATTATCATCACAAGGTATGAGCTTCTCTCTCATCCTTAGGTTGGAAATTAACAAAACGACCATGTTAGGTCACTTTCAATTCAGCTCTAAGTCAAGCATAGAGCACCACGGCCGTGTAACCAAGAACGACCGTGCAAAGGGAAGCCACCACGGTCGTGCTACCGTACACGGTCGTGCACAATGAAGCTACCACGGCCGTGCTACCTTGCACGGTCATGCAAAGTGAATCCACCACGGCCGTGCTACCTTGCACGGTCGTGCCACAGGGGTTCACTTCATAAATCATATTCAAGTATGAATTCTATTCTTTCATTAGGGATTAGGGTTTCACATACCATCTCCCTTCTTTAGAATAGAGATTGTATATAGCATCACCCTTCATTAGGGATTTCATATCACATTGCCCATAATTAGGGTTTACTAATCATTCCCTGTTAGGGTTTCTCATGAGATCACCCTCAATTAGGATTTCACATGGATACACCCTCAACTAGGGTTTCACTTGGATACACCCTCAACTAGGGTTTACTATTCATCCTAATTAGTGATTTCACATGTAGACAACCTCTTATTAGGGTTATACATGGAATCAACCTCAATTAGGGTTTTCATTATGTATTGGATCCATGCATTTGTTAAGCATTCTTAATTAGTACCATTAAGGTATCTCTCACCTAATTACATTAGGTTTCCAAAAAGGTTTGATCAATTGGACCTTCAATAACATGAGGTATCCAATTGAATTAGGGTTTCCAATGTTGATTCCTTCAATCATTGAATTCATAGAAACAATCATCAA
Organism: Alisma plantago-aquatica; assembly: GCA_963693085.1. Classification (NCBI taxonomy): domain Eukaryota; kingdom Viridiplantae; phylum Streptophyta; class Magnoliopsida; order Alismatales; family Alismataceae; genus Alisma; species Alisma plantago-aquatica. The sequence goes on along the minus strand of OY856411.1, from coordinate 334,209,349 downwards.
TTGGACCTATATTCATACTTCAATTGAGTTTGATAAGTCAACCTTCAACTAATTTGACCCTCAATTGATCATCAATTAGGGTTTTATTCAATTGAATTAGGGTTTGGAATCGATGATTCAACAACACTAATCAATGTAAGACTAGTTGCTTTGAAACCATTGAACCATCATCCAAATTGGGTATGACCTGACCCCAAACGGTCTTGAGGTCGTTTGGATGACCTCCAAACGGTCTTGAGACCGTTTTTCCATCATATCACTCAAATCTAAGCAATCCAATTGGGGTTTGGTTCATTGGATTGATCACCAAATCAACATTGCATTGTATATCAGCTTAGTACCTTTAGACCTTCAAACACCTAACCATACTCAACCCTAGACCTCCAAACGGTCTTGGGTGACCACAAAACGGTCTTGAGACCGTTTGGATGAGCTCCAAACGGTCTTCAGACCGTTTGGCTCATCCAACCTTTGGACTTTAGTGAAAAATCATCATGGATTGGTCTATCGAGTTGATCAACAAATCAGCATTGAGTTGCAGTATTATTTGGTACCTTTGGACCTTCAATTGATCAACTATACTTGACCCCAGACCTCCAAACGGTCTTGGGGTGATCCCCAAACGGTCTTGAACCCGTTTGGGCTCATCAACCCAAAATCTCAACTTAACTCATTGGAATTTCAGCACTGTTTTCAATTAGGGTTTTCCTAATTGAATAGCCTTCAACTCACGATTCCTTGGGATTTAACCCCTAAAATTTGGAGATTGATTAACCAACATAATTATGAACAGGAATACCAAACGGTCAATGCTTGTTCAACTCACTCAAACGGTCTTGAACCCGTTTTCCCAAGCAGGTCAAGTTAATCAGGTTGTAAATCAGCACTTAATCCAATTAGATTTTCCTAATTGATTAGCCTTCAACCTATGATTCCTTTGGAGTTAACCCCTGAAATTTGGAGGGTCATTAACCAACATCATTATGAACAGGAATCCCAAACGGTCAATGCTTGGTAAACCATCTCAAGCAGTCTTGAACCCGTTTTCCCAAGCAGGTCAAGTTATTCAGGTTGAAAATCAGCACTTAATTCAATTCGATTTGTCTAATTGATTGGCCTTCAACCTATTATTCCTTTAGAGTTAACCCCTCAAATTTGGAGGGTCATTAGCCTACATAATTAGGAACGATATTCCCAAACGGTAAACGCTTGGTCAACTCCTTCAAACGGGTTTGAACCCGTTTGCCACCAAACGGTTTGCAACCCGTTTGGTCACCAAACGGTTTTGGTGAAACCGTTTGGTCCCAACTTTTGAGATCGTTTGCTCCCAAGATATTTGGTGAGGTGCTTGCTTATGATGATGTCATCATCATCTTCCTTCGTGCACCCAAGAACAGCAACCGTTCTTGATGGAATTTGCAGCAAAGAAACAAAAGTGTATAAAATTGAAGAAATCAATCAACAAAGCATAGAAGATTGATGCAATAGCAATGTTTGAGGGTTTAAGTTATAAAACCCACCTCCAATTGAGCTCCAAAGTTCCAAGCTCACGCCATTAATGGCGGATGAAGCTATTTCAACTCCTCCTAGGCTCGTCCTCAAGCTTTTGATTGTAAAAGTTGGCTAGGGTTGAAGAGGAGATCGAAATAAGAAGGAATCCATAATTTATTTTCGATTTCCACCATGAAATCATGAAGAACGAAGGTCAAGGGCTTACCAACAGGTTGGGGACGTGTTCCCTGCTCCTCCCTAGCTCCTTGGTCTGTTTTGCAAGCAAGGGGAAGAAAGAAATCCGAAAAGGCCTTGGTTTGGGCTTGGAAATGGCACTTTTGTAAGGAAATTGATGAGAGAGAAAATGCCTTATAAAAATCCAATTAATCCCAATAAATTGGCCGCCTCTTCCCCCTCAATTACCTTGGGTACGAGGCACCTTCCTTGCCTTTAATTATCCTTCATTATCCTCCATTTAAAGAAAAGCAAATTAAGCACCTTAATGCTTATAATATAATATCCCACATGTGAGTGGATATTACTTTTCTTTATAAAAAGGTGAGTGGAATTTCACCTACTTAAGATATTTTCGTTCCTTATCTTGTTAAAGGAACGTCCATCCTTATTCAAAATCAACCCAAAATATTTTGGTTGAAATCCCTTCAATTATTTTTATTCATTTTTGCCCTAAATCGAATTAGGGTTTCAATTAGGCATTATTCTTGATTATTTTAATGTCAAGATTCTCTCTCCTACAACTTAATTCAAATGAGGAGTCCCTCTCATTTTCTTTGCTCTAACTGATGCTAAGAAAAATTAGGGACCTTTTTGAAGTGATAATTTGCATATTGAACCCTATATTTTGGGTAAATTGCACTTTACTCCAAAACTAGGTTTTAATGCACAACATTGTCCAACAAGCTCTATCTTGGTGTCCAGGCTTGGGAAAACCATACCACTCCATTATATTCATTCTTATGATGTCACAACATCAGAGGAACATCTTATCATGTGCAATTTGCAAGTTAACCCCTCAACTTGGGTAATTTGCACTTTAGTCCAAAATAAGAAATCATTACTTCAACATTGTTCAAATAGGACCAAAATTGAAACATAAGTTCCTCATGAGCCCTAATTACTTTTCACAAGATGAGATTAAACATATAATCATCTTTCTTAATCAAAACACCTAGGGTTAAAGCATAACCCAGGTCAGGGGTGTTACATTCACCATTCAACATATAATTACAACTTGAATTGTTACAACATTTGATATTACATATTGAACAACAAACTCTATATATACATGTACTACCACTAAGCAACATGATCTTAAGACAACAGGTCCACATGTACATCAGCTCGCCACACAACTCTCACTATCCCGGATCTTCAAGAGCATAACCACAACCTAAACAGAAGATTACATGTAGTACACGTCAGTACAATATTCAACAATATTGTACTGAGTACGCCTATGTGTCTTTTATATACCTCATCATATCTTGGCAATAAGATAAAATTAATACTTGGCAGTAACAGAAGAATATAAAAAAATCATATTAGAACAAGAATGTTTATTAACAAAAGAGAACACATGTCTTTTAGGTATATTTTCCATTATATAACCCATGCATTTACTACTTGAGAGTTGAATGCATTAAGGCCTTTATGATCTACTACCAAAGAGTTGGATCATTTCCAAGTATTTTACTACCAAAGAGTTGAAGTACTTCTTTTCCAGCACTTTACTACCAAAGAGTTGAAGTGCTTGGATATAATGGAATAGATATATTATGTTTCAAGTGTTCATAGCAATAAGTGCGGAAAATCAAGCAACATATCATACAAGAGCAATCATTTCATCAAATACCATATGACAAGTATTTTACTACACATATAACACAAGCATATTGTATAATAAGCCAAGAGGTAAGGGTGTACCTTCCAAAGAGATATTCCTAATCACATATTCCTCATGTCATCTATATTTTGGTCAAACCCCTGGTTAAGACAAGATCACATATCACTATCAGGTTCTCAACATCATAACCCTAGTTATGTCCATTTTAGGGTTTACCCTATCTCATTAGGATATGTGCATCATACTTGTCTTATCTTTTTATAATTAGGTTACTAATCTTATATTCCAGATTAGGATACATAATTTGATTACTTGGTTACATATGATTATGTGCACATATTAACCCTAAGTTACATGCATTAACTTAAATTAGGGTTTTAAACCATGTATTAAGGGTAAACTTCATATAACATGGATTTCATGTATAAAACTGATCTCATATTTACATGTTATCTTCCAGTTACCGATATGAGGGTGTTATGTGAATTTCATCATTTATTGAGCACATATGTATTTATTGCATTTTATTTAGGGTTATTAGCTTTAATTATCCATATAGAGAAAATTACATGATTTCATGCATGAACATCATAATCAATGACATTAAACGGATTATAAACAAGCATATGGATTTACTGACATTTTATCATAATTTTAGGTCATCGTTTGATATTTATTATCTATTAAACAAGAATTACACATCTTACATGATATCACTGAGATAAATGTTTGAAAAGTCTAATATTATAGTTCTATTGTGTTCTACTCATTTTTCTGAACATTTTGGTACCTTGTTTGTATTTTTCTGACATTCGTACTAATTTCTATGGATAATTGAAGTTCTGATCATTTTGTGAGATAATTACCTTTTTTGACCAATCGTGTGATGCCACATGGCCTGGTGGGGCGCGACTCTCCTTTCCTTGGCTGGCCACCTAATCCGGATCTTGGGTTGGATCCATGGATCCGTGGATCCGCTAACCTGGGTCGCTCCCCCCCCTTTCTCCGTTCTCGCGAGCCTCGCAGTCCCCTGTTTCCTCTGTGAAACAGGGCACCATCACAAGGGGAGAGCTCCGATGAGCAAGGGATCGAGCTCGAGTGCTCCTCGTCGGCTCTTCATGCCGCCATCATGATCAACGTCCATCAGCCTCCCTCTACGGCTACTCGGAAGTGCCCTGCGGCCTCTGGTTCTCCAGCTAGGTGGGAGCGTCGCCGCCACCTTTGGCTGCGGCAGAGCAAAGGGGCAAATCACCTCTGCTCCTCCCCACGTCGATCAGAAGACTCCATTAACTTCACAGGGATACTACGAACTCGTCCAATACCTCAATCTGTGGCGGTCTGCACTCCATAGGCACTGTCGACTTCATCTTCTTCCTTTGTGTGGGTGAGCTCGGCACCTGGTACAGCTATCATCGAGGTCCTCTTTTCCATGAGGGATCTTCTCCTCGGACCTCCTTCCTTGTTTCCCTCCCTTCATTTCTCCTAGAACTATATTCTTCCTCCATTTGCTACTCCTAGCCACAACCTGCTCACCGCAGTGGAGAGGCAGCGAGAGGCAAGACCTCGTTCTACCTACTGGAATAGTTCTACATCTCGTCTAAGGGCTCTCCTCGCTCCTCTATTCGAGTCCAGAATGACTACCCACTCGGTTCCCTTCCTTAGGCCATGACCACGATGTGGGGATGCTTGGAACTCAGAACATTGACTGCTCCACGATCTCCTGATCGGTCGGAGGTAGGGGGAGGTCCATACACCGTCTAATCACCATCTAAGGGTAGGGGTTTGTTCTCTCAAGGCTGGATCTGAGGCTATTTCAAAGAATCTGTCCCTGCCACTAGATTGGGTATCTAGGGCTAGGATTTGGCCACGTAGACCCGACCCAAAAGCAAGGGGACGTGTGACACATAAAGGATCGAGACTTGGGTCCAATAAACCATCAACCATGCACATTATTTCCCCAAAATCAAACCTCCATAACTTCCTCTAGGAATATCTGATTGCCACCGAATTTTAACCATAGCTTCCCTAACACTCAAGCTACCTTCTACTCAAATTTGGTGCCAAAAACCAAATGTTAGACCATTCAACTAAATACTTCAAAAAGTCATGAAGTTAAGAAACTTAATTATAATATACTTATCATGTGCCATCCAAATTTTGACAAGACACTTGGAACTCCCAAAATAACTTAACATGTATGAAATCACTTATGTCCTTGATAATTAAGGATTCTAAAAGTCCACTCCATCAAATCCTATACAAATTAAAAGAAATTTCATCCTCAAAATTAAGCCAAAGACTACTTTGTCACATGCACTCTCCAAAAAATTGATCCAAGGGATCGGTCGAGATTGAAACTCGACTGATCAGCAGTCTGTGATCAATTTTCTAAGGTGATTAAAAAGTGATTAAAAATTGGTACTAAGCATCCCACATATTTTTCTCATCTTAGTTACAAGTCATATCATCAATACAAGTGATTACAAGATTCTTCTAAGGTCATTTGAATGGATTTCCTTATTAGCACACTTACATTGCATTTGACTTGAACTTTGACAAGCTAGGGCTTGTGTAAATTGATTCTTTTCATGTACCTAAAACCTGAGCTCAATCTCGAATACACATATTGTGGGCTCTGATATCCAAAACCACGATATAAACTTAGCGGAAGCGATTTGATTAACAGCGGAAGACAAAAATCACGGGAAATTAAAACTTTTAGAGATAAGAGCTTAAATCTATAAAAAAATCTTTCATAAAAGGAGATAAACTGTTTACATCTCAGATAATTACTTCTTGAGTAATTATATACAACATGACACAAAATCTCAAGAACTCAAAACCAAAATCTCAGACCAAAATACTCCAAGGACCTGAGAGTACAGAGAACACATAGGACTGACTATCTAACTATACAACTCAGCAGTCTGAATCTCCACCTGAGATTTACTGCTACTCCTGATGCTGCTGCTGCTGATATTGGTCACCTGAAGATTGATTCCTTTGCCCTCGACGACCACCTAAAAAGTTGAAATCTACGGGGTGAGACAATCTTAAATAATTGTCCCAGCGAGAGTTATAACTCTTCTCCAGAAGCTTTATTATAGCAACCAAGAATAACATAGGCAATAAAAGCTTTAAGGTAATCAGCAGCAGATTGTTATCAATTAGAACTACAACATTTAAGGAATATGAAGAACATGTATACTAAGTAATGTATCTTCAACCAATGTATCTCGTAGTTCAACCTAAGCAGATATGCTACGCGGTTGATTATGTTTTACAAACATCATTATGCCCTGCGGAGATGAGGTATACCGCTCATACTCCAACCGATCACTATTAAGTCGCATCGGTATCATACATAGGTCATCAAAAGAGCCGGATTCTTATGACCTCATCTTCCTCAGTCAGTAAGAGGATCAACATGCAGGACATCTAGTGTCTCTACTACTATAGCTTACCAGGGTATTCTGGTACTTCGCTATTAGAGTCACAGTGGCATTCTGTACTCTCTTCGCTACCGAAAGATTTCTTGTTTATATCTCATCGATGCGGTATAAAAGATTTCCTCGGGAGATTAGTGTTACCTCATCCCGGCATAAAGCATAGTGAAGGATTGATAGATTAAGATACATCTACATCAATTCCTACACTAGGATGTAAGGAAATTCACATCCATATTACCCCACATATTCAAAAATATGTGCTCCAGGAATCCCCTTCGGAAACCTGTTTCACCATCATTTAACTCCTGACAATGATGGATCTATGATCAGGGCTCTACATGGTATGATTATACTTGATTAGTTAGGTACATTTCAGTATTCTTTTATCATCATACATGTTTTCAAACATTAATCATTAGCATAGCAGCTATGAAGGAAGAATACTAAATGTAACAAGCCTAACTCTCATCAATTATCATTTCTCAATATTCTTATCACAAGTCATCTCTTAAAGCATGACCTTGATGGTATTCATGACTCTCACAGCCTATCAATCTCATAAGATGCTATTAACAAGGCATCAGGATATATCACTATTCATAAAGCTAACAACATGCTTTCAATGAATATAGTATCATCATCCATACCTGGATATGATCATCCTCATAAAAGAACCTGCATGGTTAAATCAACTGATAACAGTAAATAACTCATTTAAAGAAGTTGTATCTCCCTACTCATACAAGAGCTAGGTTTCCCTGGTTTTCATCAATTAGGGTTTACTATTCGCATTACATGTCATCACCCTAGAATTAGGGTTTACTATTCACCTCATGGTGAAATGATCTCATAACATCCTCATGTATGAGAAACATCATCATTAAAGACCTCAGATAAGATTAAGATTCATCAATTATCATAATTAGGGTTTCCATGATCTCACATAAGTGGATCATACCTAAACTTGCACACTCATGTATATTGAAGGTATTTTACTTGAGTTTCCATTATAATTGGTACTTTCTCTCTCCTCTAACTAGTAGATAGTGATTACACCAATCTAGATTAGGTTGGGTTAAGTCCTCATTGATTAACACAAGTCAACTCATCACTATCATGAGATTAGGGTTTGATTAAAACAAGGTATCACTCAATTGAACCTTTCAGGGGCATTTTGGTAATTTACCCATTGACCATCATCATGGGTCAATTCATTGCCACTTAGTCCCTTAACATCTTAGGTTACCATTAGGGTTTAGATTAGATCATCATTGAACCATTTACACCTTCAAGTGATTAAGTATAATCAACCTTGAAGGTCTCCAATTGGTTTAGGGTTCAACCTTCAACCTTCAACCCATTTGATTCTTAAACGACCTTGAACTTGTTTAATCTCAAATGACCTTGCATCCATTTGAACCTTAAACGAGTGTGGACCCACTTAATCTTAAACGGATGTGGACCCATTTAAGTCCAAATGAGTGTGGACCCGTTTGAGCCTAAACGAGTGTGAACCCGTTTGAGCTTAAACGGGTGTGAAACCGTTTAGACTCAAACGAGTGTGAACTCGTTTGGACTCAAACGAGTGTGGACTCATTTGGACTCAAACGAGTGTGAACTCGTTTGGGCTTAAACGAGTGTGGACTCATTTGGACTCAAACGAGTGTGGGTCTACATGGGTTCAAACCGCATGAACATAAAAAGTGACACAAAGATTATGCTTGAAAAGGATTTCTTATGTTGAAGCTTTCAATTGGCCCAAGCCATGTTAACCATATACAAATTGAGTCAATTAGGATGAGCCTCAATCAACTGGACACCAAAATGACCCTCAATTGAAAGCCAATTAGGGTTAAATCTAACTCAATTAGGGTTTCCAATCGGCTAATCATCAATGTTCAACACTATGATTCAAATCAGAGTTGAACCTATCAATTGACCTCCAATTGGGCCCAAACTTGGCTCAAACTGTCTTGAGGTCGTTTGGATGACCTCCAAACGATCTTGAGACCGTTTGCCCAAAGTTTGACTAAAAACCAAAATGATTTGATAAGGGTTGAGCCTAATTAAATTAAAAATCAGCACTTTTCATCAATTTATCAATATCTTGTAATTGGACCCTCAAACCATCCAATTTCTTTAACCCTAGACTTCCAAACGATCTTGGGGTGTCACTAAACGAGTGTGATATCGTTTGGATGAATCCCCAAATGGGTTGGAACCCGTTTGGGTCCTTCATCTCAAAACTCAACAAGATCTATATTGAAATCAGCAACTTTCACCCGATTAGGGTTAGGTTATTGAAGTGTCTTCAACTCTTAATTGGTTAGGAATTAGATTACAATTCTTTGTTGGAATTAAATTCAATATATTATGAACAGGTATCCTGAACGGTCAACGCTTGGTCAACTCACTCAAACGGGTTGGAACCCGTTTGCCCAAAAGTTCAAGTTAATTAGTTTGGAAGATCAATACTTAATTCAATTCTATTGCCTAATTGATTGGCCTTCAACCTACGATTCCTTTGGAGTTAACCCCTAAAATTTGGTGGGTCATTAGCCTACATATATGTGAACAAAAAACCCAAATTTTCCACACTTGTTCAACGCCCTCAAACGGGTTGGAACCCATTTGCCCAAACTGACCTAGTGAACCCGTTTGCCTTTCAAACGGTTTGATCAAAAAGGGGAAAAGACATAAGACCGTTTGATAAAGTAACTTTGGTAATCACGCACATCTTCTTCGACCTCTGTTCAGGTTAGTTCCTCCACCATTTTTCTTGCAAAAGAGCAAGGAAGAAGGGAGGTAGAAGAAGAACTAATCATAGGAAACAAGAACAAAGATATGCATAACAAAGCTAAGGGTTAGAGTTATAAAACCCGCCTCAAACGTGGTTCCTAGAGCTTCCAAGCTTCCAAGATTCAAGTATTTAATGGCGTCTTGAGCTCCATAGGTCGGCCAAGGTCAATTCTTCAAGACAAAGATGGGGATGGTCGGCTAGAACAAGGAACCTAAGTAAGAAAACTAGCAATTCAACCTTGTAATATGATTTCCTCCATGAATCCAAGCTAGAAGGTGGTGTTCTCTTACCTAGAACAGGTTGGTCGTCCCCTTGAGCTCCTGAGATTTGCTTTGGCCGGTTGAGAAAGATAAGAAGTGAAGGAAAATGTTTGCTTGGTTTGGAAAGAAAGGTGCTTATATAGTTTAGGCTAATTTACACCATAAAGACCTCTAGAACTTTGAAATTCTCATCCAAGTCCTTTCTTATTTAAGGGAACGTCCAATCTCATCTAAACTTATGCAAAGCTCATGAAATCTCAAGATCTAGGGGTAAAGAAAGACAACTTTCAACTAGGGTACATACATGAAAGGTTTCCTTACTCAAACTTAGTGAATTTTATGTATAAAGGTCATTTTTCTTATCTGATTATTCATTGATGTGTCCCTTTCACCATTTCTACTCTAAATGATGACAAGAGTCATAAAAGATATTCTAGAAAGTGTATAGCACAAGTTGCACCCCTCAAATTGGGTAAACTGCATTTTACTCCAAATTAGGGTTTTTAAGCATAAGGATTATTCCACAAGCTGCATCTAGATGCCCAAGCTTGGGAAATCCATCATGTCTCATCATATTCACTCATATGATGCCTCATTATCAAAAGAACATCTTAACATGTACAATTGCAAGTTAACCCCTTAACTGGGTAATTTGCACATAAGCCCCTGCATTACCAAAATAATACTACAACTTTGTTTAAAAAGGACAAAATTGAAAGTATATGTTCCTGAGGAACTTAATTACATGTCAAAAGATAATCACCAGGGTTTAATTACATATTTAGGCAAAACACCTAGGGTTAGTTTATAACCTAGGTCAGGGATGTTACAAATTATCCACCCCTTACAAGGATTTCGTCCTCGAAATCAACAAAACGTATTAGGAGAAAAGAGCAGGGTATTTCCTTCTCATCTCATCCTCTAGTTCCCAAGTGGCTTCTTCAACACCACGGTGGTTCCAGAGGACTTTCACAAGGCTTATATCTTTTTTTTTTTTACTTTTTAGTTCTGCTATCAAGGATTGACACTGGCCCTTCCTCGTAAGATATGTCATCATTCAATTCTACCTCCATAGGTTGTAGAACTGACTCAGTGTCGGGGTGACATTTCCTCAGCATAGAAATGTGAAACACAGGGTGTAACCTCTGCAACTCTGGTGGTAATTCTAGTCTATAGGCTACCTTTCCAACCCGTTCAATGATTGGATAAGGTCCCATAAATCTAGGTGCTAACTTTCCTTTCCTCCCAAAGCAAAGGACTCCTTTCCAAGGCGAGACCTTGAGGTACACTCTGTCTCCAACCTGGAACTCTAACGGTCTACGGTGCTTATCAGCATACGACTTCTGCCTATCATGTGCAGTCTTAAGCTGTTGTTGTATAACTTTGATCTTCTCTGTAGTTTGCTACACAAGATCAGGACCTAACAACTGATGTTCACCAGTCTCATACCAACACAAAGGGGATCTACAACGTCTACCATACAAGGCTTTATAAGGTGCCATATCAATACTATGTTGATAGCTATTGTTATAGGCAAACTCTATCAAGCTTAGGTGTAGATCCCAACTTCTGGTAAACTGGAGAACACATGCTCTCAACAGGTCTTCCAAGGTATGTATGGTTCTTTCCGACTGTCCATCAGTCTGTGGATGAAAAGTCGTACAAAACCTTAGCTTGGTGCCTAAGGCTCTATGTCGCTGCTCCCAAAAGTGACTTGTAAACTGGGGACCTCTGTCAGAAACTATGGTGACAGGAACTCCGTGCAAACGCACTATCTCTTGAACATACAACTGTGATAACCTTTCAGTAGAAAAGGTTGTTTTGGCAGGTAAGAAATGCGCTGTCTTAGTCAACCTATCAATAACTACCCAAATGGAATCATGTCCTTTGCTTGTCCTGGGTAGGCCAACAACAAAGTCCATGGTCACATGGTCCCACTTCCAATGTGGTATGGGTAAAGGTTGCATTGTTCATGTAGGCTTTTGGTGTTCAGCTTTAACTTGCTGACACACAAGACACCTCATCACAAACTCTGCAACATCCTTCTTCATTCCAGGCCACCAATACAAATCTTTCAAATTTCGATACATCTTGGTGCTCCCTGGATGCATAGCATACATCGAAGAATGAGCTTCTTCGAGAACTAACTTCCTCAAGTTATCCATATCTGGCACTACCATCCTCCCATGATAACATGCTACATGATCATCTAAGTCATAGAAACCATCTTGCTTCTCATTTCCATACTCTGATCTAATTTGCTGAACTACATCATCAACCTGTAGTGCCTCTTTAATATGCTCTCTTAGGGTAGGTTTAATATGCATCTCAGCCAACAACCCAGCTAACAATGACACCTTCAACTGTACATTGTCTTGCCTTAAAGAGATAAGCATATCTCTCTTAGAGCATACTAAAGCGTTTAGTTGTGCTCTATCCATGGTTGATGTTGTTGATTTCCTACTCAAGGCATCTGCAACCACATTGGCTTTTCCTGGATGGTAATTAATTGTACAATTGTAATCCTTAATTAACTCCATCCAGCGACGTTGCCTCATGTTAAGCTCATGCTGAGAGAAGATATACTTAAGATTTTTGTGATCTGTGAAAATCTGGAATGTCTCTCCGTAGATATAATGTCTCCAGATCTTCAGGGCATGAACCACAGCAACTAACTCCAGATCGTGTGTCGGATAATTCTCTTTGTGTTTCTTAAGCTGTCGTGAAGCAAAAGAAATCACTTGCTTATCCTGCATCAACACGCATCCGAGTCCATTCTTGGAGGCATCACAGAAAACTATGTATCCTTTTCTTTGCTCAGGTAACACAAGAACAGGTGCACTTGTCAACCTCTCCTTCAACAGCTGAAAAGATTGTTGACACTTATCACACCAGGTAAAAGGAACATCTTTTCGGGTTAACTTGGTTAAGGGTAAGGCTATAGAACTGAAATTCTTAATAAACCTTCGATAATAACCAGCTAATCCCAAGAAACTTCGAATCTCTGTTGGTGTTTTCGGTTGTTCCCACTGTAGAACAGATTCTACCTTTGTAGGGTCAACACGAATACCCGAGGCAGATATCACATGTCCAAGAAAAGATACTTCCGGCAACCAGAAATCACACTTGCTAAACTTAGCATATAGCTTATGTTTTCTTAGCAGAGTTAGATCCTGTCGTAGATGTTGTTCATGCTGCTGAGCATCCTTACTATAAACCAGAATGTCATCTATGAAGACGACAACACACTGATCAAGGAAAGGTCGAAAAACTCTATTCATGAGTTCCATGAATGTAGTCGGTGCATTGGTTAGTCCAAACGACATAACCGTGAACTCATAGTGACCATATTGTGTCCTAAAGGCAGACTTGGATATGTCACTATCCTTAATACAGAGTTGATGATATCCAGACCTCAAGTCTATCTTTGAGAATATTGTTGCACCACGCAACTGGTCAAAAAGATCATCAATCCTCGGCAACGGGTACTTATTCTTTATTATTATTCTTACATCTTTACTGGACAGGGTTGACCTCCCTTATTTCCATATTTCTTATTTCTTGATACTCATTAGATTGTTTCCGAATGACTACTTGATCAGAGCAATCAAAAAGATAACAATCTAGGAGTTTCCATATTTACTTTATCATCAGCAATTGTATACCTGGCCAGGGTATATAAATACTGAGATAAGGTAATATGCATTTGTATACTACAATTTTTCCTTCTGTTTTCCTATTATCACAAGTATAAGATCTAACATTACTGAATTTTATCCAGACATCTCTTTAATACTTCATCCTTTTTATGGAGGTAAGCATGTAACATGAAACATCTATTTTATACAACATTATAAGTCCTTATAGGATTAATCAAGAAAAGTTCAATCAATTACTTTCTCAGTTTTGTCCAAGAGATCATAAAAAGACATATAAGAATAACATTTATTTCGTCTAACCTGTCATGACTCAAGGATTATTCATTGTCTCAAGCTGATTCTGCCTCAGAGGTTTATTTTCCATAACATTTCTGGCTGGGCAATTTCTTGCCAGATGTCCAACCTGTCTACATATGTAGCAAATTCTAGGTGCCCAGTATGGTCTGAAGGGTTCTTTACCCTTTCTGGATGACCATTGTCTTGGTGTACTAGGTCCTGGTTGTGTTGGTGACACCAGAAACTTCTTCCTTTTGGAACTACCAGGTCTCTGCTCCTGGGTTTGGATAGGTCTTTTCTCAATTCTTCCTTTATATTTCTCTTCTGGACAATTATTTCTGATATGTCCAGGCTTCCTACACCTATAGCAGGTCCTGGTCTCTGGTTGTATTCTAACCCCTATATTACTGTATACTGATTCATCAGACTGAGGTTGAGCACTGACTTGCTCTAGGTTCAAAGCTTCATCATTTACCATTGCTTCAACCTGTTGTTGTGGTTCACATATTATGTTGATATCCAAAACATCATCATTAGGAGCTGGTAATCTGGGTTGTATTGCTAGTGCTTGATCCACTAGATACATCATGGTAGCCTTAAATTCCCCAACAGTGATTCCTAAGGAAGAATTCCTTATCATGGTTGGGTTAGCTAGAGGAATCTCAGGTAATTGTCCCTCTATTGCTTGCTCCTATGCACCTCTTCTTGGTGCAGTATTATTGCTCCCCGCAGCAAACTCCTCATCCGATCCAGTCATCTTCAAGTTCTTCTCCTCCTATGTGAGCAGAAGTTACCATCAGATACACTGGATGACACTTAGAACAGACTCTACTACCTTAGTCCTATGTCTTTGTAGACTCAGCGGACCTAGAGCTCTGATACCACTAATTGTGGGCTCTGATCTCCAAAACCACGATATAAACTTAGCGGAAGCGATTCGATTAACAGAGGAAGACAAAAATCACGGGAAATTAAAACTTTTCGAGATAAGAGCTTAAATCTATAAAAACTTCTTTCATAAAAGGAGATAAACTGTTTACATCTCAGATAATTACTTCTTGAGTAATTATATACAACATGATACAAAATCTCAAGAACTCAAAACCAAAATCTCAGACCAAAAGACTCCAAGGACCTGAGAGTACAGAGAACACATAGGACTGACTATCTAACTATACAACTCAGCAGTCTGACTCTCCACCTAAGATTTACTGCTGCTCCTGATGCTGCTGCTGCTGATATTGGTCACCTGAAGATTGATTCCTTTGCCCTCGACGACCACCTAAAAAGTTTAAATCTACGAGGTGAGACAATTTTAAATAATTGTCCCAGCGAGAGTTATAACTCTTCGGCAGAAGCTTTATTATAGCAACCAAGAATAACATAGGCAATAAAAGCTTTAAGGTAATCAGCAGCAGATTGTTATCAATTAGAACTACAACATTTAAGGAATATGAAGAACATGTATACTAAGTAATGTATCTTCAACCAATGTATCTCGTAGTTCAACCTAAGCAGATATGCTACGCAATTGATTATGTTTTACAAACATCATTATGCCCTGCGGAGATGAGGTATACCGCTCATACTCCAACCGATCACTATTAAGTCGCATTGGTATCATACATAGGTCATCAAAAGAGCCGGATTCTTATGACCTCATCTTACTCAGTCAGTAAGAGGATCAACATGCAGGACATCTAGTGTCTCTACTACTATAGCTTACCAGGGTATTCTGGTACTTCGCTATTAGAGTCACAGTGGCATTTTGTACTCTCTTCGCCACCAAAAGATTTCTTGTTTATCTCTCATCGATGCGGTATAAAAGATTTCCTCGGGAGATTAGTGTTACATCATCCCGGCATAAAGCATAGTGAAGGATTGATAGATTAAGATACATCTACATCAATTCCTACACTAGGATGTAAGGAAATTCACATCCATATTACCCCACATATTCAAAAATATGTGCTCCAGGAATCCCCTTAGGAAACGTGTTTCACCATCATTTAACTCCTGACAATGATGGATCTATGATCAGGGCTCTACATGGTATGATTATACTTGATTAGTTAGGTACATTTCCGTATTCTTTTATCATCATACATGTTTTCAAACATTAATCATTAGCATAACAGCTATGAAGGAAGAATACTAAATGTAACAAGCCTAACTCTCATCAATTATCATTTCTCAATATTCTCATCACAAGTCATCTCTTAAAGCATGACCTTGATGGTATTCATGGCTCTCACAGCCTATCAATCTCATAAGATGCTATTAACAAGGCATCAGGATATATCACTATTCATAAAGCTAACAACATGCTTTCAATGAATATAGTATCATCATCCATACCTGGATATGATCATCCTCATAAAGGAACCTGCATGGTTAAATCACCTGATAACAGTAAATAACTCATTTAAAGAAGTTGTATCTCCCTACTCATACAAGAGCTAGGTTTCCCTGGTTTTCATCAATTAGGGTTTACTATTCGCATTACATGTCATCACCCTAGAATTAGGGTTTACTATTCACCTCATGGTGAAATGATCTCATAACATCCTCATGTATGAGAAACATCATCATTAAAGACCTCAGATAAGATTAAGATTCATCAATTATCATAATTAGGGTTTCCATGATCTCACATAAGTGGATCATACCTAAACTTGCACATTCATGTATATTGAAGGTATTTTACTTGAGTTTCCATTATAATTGGTACTTTCTCTCTCCTCTAACTAGTAGATAGTGATTACACCAATCTAGATTAGGTTGGGTTAAGTCCTCATTGATTAACACAAGTCAACTCATCACTATCATGAGATTAGGGTTTGATTAAAACAAGGTATCACTCAATTGAACCTTTCAGGGGCATTTTGGTAATTTACCCATTGACCATCATCATGGGTCAATTCATTAGCCACTTAGTCCCTTAACATCTTAGGTTACCATTAGGGTTTATATTAGATCATCATTGAACCATTTACACCTTCAAGTGATTAAGTATAATCAACCTTGAAGGTCTCCAATTGGTTTAGGGTTCAACCTTCAACCTTCAACCCATTTGATTCTTAAACGACCTTGAACTTGTTTAATCTCAAATGACCTTGCATCCATTTGAACCTTAAACGAGTGTGGACCCACTTAATCTTAAACGGGTGTGGACCCATTTAAGTCCAAACGAGTGTGGACCCGTTTGAGCCTAAACGAGTGTGAACCCGTTTGAGCTTAAACGGGTGTGAACCCGTTTGGACTCAAACGAGTGTGAACTCGTTTGGACTCAAACGAGTGTGGACTCATTTGGACTCAAATGAGTGTGAACTCGTTTGGGCTTAAATGAGTGTGGACTCGTTTGAACTCAAACGAGTGTGGGTCTACATGGGTTCAAACCGCATGAACATAAAAGGTGACACAAAGATTATGCTTGAAAAGGATTTCTTATGTTGAAGCTTTCAATTGGCCCAAGCCATGTTAACCATATACAAATTGAGTCAATTAGGATGAGCCTCAATCAACTGGACACCAAAATGACCCTCAATTGAAAGCCAATCAGGGTTAAATCTAACTCAATTAGGGTTTCCAATCGGCTAATCATCAATGTTCAACACTATGATTCAAATCAGAGTGAACCTATCAATTGACCTCCAATTGGGCCCAAACTTGTCTCAAACGGTCTTGAGGTCGTTTTGATGACCTCCAAACGATCTTGAGACCGTTTTCCCAAAGTTTGACTAAAAACCAAAATGATTTGATAAGGGTTGAGCCCTAATTAAATTAAAAATCAGCACTTTTCATCAATTTATCAATATCTTGTAATTGGACCCTCAAACCATCAAATTTCTTTAACCCTAGACCTCCAAACGATCATGTGGTGTCACTAAACGAGTGTGAGATCGTTTGGATGAATCCCCAAATGGGTTGGAACCCGTTTGGGTCCTTCATCTCAAAACTCAACAAGATCTATATTGAAATCAGGAACTTTCACCCGATTAGGGTTAGGTTATTGCAGTGTCTTCAACTCTTAATTGGTTAGGAATTAGATTACAATTCTTTGTAGGAATGAAATTCAATATATTACGAACAGGTATCCCGAACGGTCAATGCTTGGTCAACTCACTCAAACGGGTTGGAACTCGTTTGCCTAAAAGTTCAAGTTAATTAGTTTGGAAGATCAATACGTAATTCAATTCTATTGCCTGATTGATTGGCCTTCAACCTAAGATTCCTTTGGAGTTAACCCCTCAAATTTGGTGGGTCATTAGCCTGCATAATTGTGAACAGAAAACCCAAATGGTCCACACTTGGTCAACGCCCTCAAACGGGTTGGAACCCATTTGCCCAAACTGACCTTGTGAACCCGTTTGCCTTTCAAACGGTTTGATCAAAAAGGGGAAAAGACATAAGACCGTTTGATAAAGTAACTTTGGTAATCACGCCCATCTTCTTTGACCTCTGTTCAGGTTGGTTCCTCCACCGTTTTGCTTGCAAAAGAGCAAGGAAGAAGGGAGGTAGAAGAAGAACTAATCATAGGAAACAAGAACAAAGATATGCATAACAAAGCTAAGGGTTAGAGTTATAAAACCCGCCTCAAACGTGGTTCCTAGAGCTTCCAAGCTTCCAAGCTTCAAGTTTTTAATGGCTTCTTGAGCTCCACAGGTCGTCCAAGGTCAATTCTTCAAGAAAAAGATGGCGATGGTCGGCTAGAACAAGGAACCTAAGTAAGAAAACTAGCAATTCAACCTTGTAATACGATTTCCTCCATGAATCCAAGCTAGAAGGTGGTGTTCTCTTACCTAGAACAGGTTGGTCGTCCCCTTGAGCTCCTGAGCTTTGCTTTGGCCAGTTGAGAAAGATAAGAAGTGAGGAAGTGAAGGAAAACGTTTGCTTGATTTGGAAAGAAAGTTGCTTATATAGTTTAGGCTGATTTACACCATAAAGACCTCTAGAACTTTGAAATTCTCATCCAAGTCCTTTCTTATTTAAGGGAACGTCCAATCTCATCTAAACTTATGCAAAACTCATGAAATATCAAGATCTAGGGGTAAAGAAAGCCAACTTTCAACTAGGGTACATACATGAAAGGTTTCCTTACTCAAACTTAGTGAATTTTATGTATAAAGGTCATTTTTCTTATCTAATTATTCATTGATGTGTCCCTTTCACCATTTCTACTCTAAATGATGACAAGAGTCATAAAAGATATTCTAGAAAGTGTATAGCACAAGTTGCACCCCTCAAATTGGGTAAACTACATTTTACTCCAAATTAGGGTTTTTAAGCATAAGGATTATTCCACAAGCTGCATCTAGATGCCCAAGCTTGGGAAATCCATCATGTCTCATCATATTCACTCATATGATGTCTCATTATCAAAAGAAAATCCTAACATGTACAATTGCAAGTTAACCCCTTAACTGGGTAATTTGCACATAAGCCCCTGCATTACCAAAATAATATTACAACTTTGTTTAAAAAGGACAAAATTGGAAGTATATGTTCCTGAGGAACTTAATTACATGTCAAAAGATAATCACCAGGGTTTAATTACATATTTAGGCAAAACACCTAGGGTTAGTTTATAACCCAGGTCAGGGATGTTACACATATTAGATACATATGAATGGAATGGTTGAGTTATTATCAAAATATGGACAATGTATAACCTCTAGGTCAACAAAATTAACAAGTAAACAAATGATTGTAATGGTTTTGAATCATAAACAAGTTGATTTACTATTCCATATTGGTGATTGGAATGTTCAGTAGGCCAATTGGACTAGTTGGGCCAACGGATCAATTGATTGTCGATTTGTTGAATGGATTTTACTCTGTACTAACCCGATCAGACAATCGTTAATCCCAACTGACGAATTTGAACTCAACTGGAATGGTTTCTATTTGGAAGACAATTCAGATTTAAATCTGGTCTGACCAAATAAGCCAATTGGGAAACCAATCGTACGATTGGAATTCAGTAGGGAAGTCAGATCTAGTTATGGACTGACTCAGTTAGCCGATTTAGAATCCTAGTCGACCTATTGGAATTCCAATTTTATTGAAGTTATTTTGAGATTGCGATTAGGTAAGGGATTGGAATTAGGATTTTCCAATCTCATGATTTTCCTATTTTAAGGGGGTATATCCAAAGGATGAGACATATGTGACAAAACGTGTGAGACAAATTGGCCATCATATTTCTTTCTTAAAGAGAGACAAGTTTCCCTAACAATGATATCACTAGATAGGAGAGTGAAAGGGAGTTCTGAGACAACTAGCATCAGAAAACCCCTGCTCTGCTTCAACCAGGTGGCCAAGGTGGTGTGTCATGATCTCCCTCATCCATGTGGACAACGTAGAGGCCAAGGTAGACATATTGAGACTTGGAGAAGTTGTTCCATTATACGACATTAAGGTGTTGTAAAGAAGACAACTATGAAACAGAGTGGTGTCTAGTCCATATTTCTTGGTGGATAATGCAAATTTCTGATACCATTTGTAACACCCGGGCCCACTGCCTTAGGCTCTAGTAGAGTTTCAGGAATGACGACTGGCCCCACAAACCACCACTAGCCTTAACTGCGCACTTTGTCCGCACTGACGCTCATCCCAGTACTACTCCAAGCTGAGCACGCTTAACTATGGAGTTCTTTAGTGATGGGCTCCCGGAAAAGGAGGTGCATCTTGGTGATATGGGCAGTCCAATCATTCCTTTTAAGATTGTCTTATCCAAGGCCTCAAATCCTAGGACGTTACAATCTCCCCCACTTAGACTCTTGACGTCCTCGTCAAGGCTCAACTATAAGGCCTCATAATCTCTTCCCCATTTCAGTGCAGACTCACAATGGGACATGGACACCCAACTCCCGATCACGGAATACCAGTGCAAGGGTGGCTACGTCAACCATGGACAGCCCTTTCCTACATGCCTGGACCGCACGGCTCAAGACTGGCATGCCATGCCCATGTGGGCCCCACCTACTGGAGGGGAATTGGCTCTAATACCATTTGTAACACCCAGGCCCACTGCCTTAGGCTCTAGTAGAGTTTCAGGAATAACGACTGGCCCCAAAGACCACCACTAGTCTTAACAGCGCGCTTTTTCCTCACTGACGCGCAAGCCAGGGTCAACTTCCCGACTGGTCACCCATCCTAGTACTACTCCAAGCTGAGCACGCTTAACTATGGAGTTCTTTAGTGATGGGCTCCCGGAAAAGGAGGTGCACCTTGGTGATATGGGCAGTCCAATCATTCCTTTTAAGATCGTCTTATCCAAGGCCTCAAATCCTAGGACGTTACAATCTCCCCTATGGAGTTCTTCAGGAATAACGACTGGCATATACTCAAGACTCAACTATGTAACGCTCGGGCCCACTGCCCTAGGCTCTAATAGAGTTTTAGGAATAACGACTGGCCCCACAAACCACCACTAGCCTTAACAGCGCGCTTTTTCCTCACTGACGCGCAAGCCAGGGTCAACTTCCTGACTGGTCACCCATCCTAGTACTACTCCAAGCTGAGCACGCTTAACTATGGAGTTCTTTAGTGATGGGCTCCCAGAAAAGGAGGTGCACCTTGGTGATATGGGCAGTCCAATCATTCCTTTTAAGATCGTCTTATCCAAGGCCTCAAATCCTAGGACGTTACAATCTCCCCCACTTAAACTTTTGACGTCCTCATCAAGGCTCAACTATATGGCCTCATAATGTTTCCCCATTTCAGAGTAGACCCAAATGTCCCATGTACACCCAGCTCCCGATCACAGCTACCAACGCAAGGGCAGCTCCATCAACTCAGATAGCCCTTTCCAACATGCGTGGACCGCACGGCTCAAAGACTGGCATGCCACAGGCCCATGTGGGCCCCACCTACTGGAGGGGAATTGGCTCTGATACCATTTGTAACGATCGGTCCCATTGCCCTAGGCTCTAGTAGAGTTTCAGGAATAACGACTGGCCCCACAGACCACCACTAGCCTTAACAATGTGCTTTTTCCTCACTGACGCGCAAGCCAGGGTCAACTTCCCGACTGGTCACCCATCCTAGTACTACTCCAAGCTGAGCACGCTTAACTATGGAGTTCTTTAGTGATGGGCTCCCGGAAAAGGAGGTGCACCTTGGTGATATGGGCAGTCCAATCATTCCTTTTAAGATCGTCTTATCCAAGGCCTCAAATCCTAGGACGTTACAGAGGCCAAGGTAGACATATTGAGACTTGGAGAAGTTTTTCCATTAGACGACATTAAGGTGTTGTAAAGAAGACAACTATGAAACAGAGTGGTGGCTAGTCCATATTTCTTGGTGGATAACACAAATTTCTTGGTGGTCAACTTGGATCTTGATTGTAAGTTCATGTTCTTCACTGAAAAGATGTGTCTAGCTATTACAAAACTAGTGTGTGAAAAGGTATGATGTTTATCATTTCTACATCTTTGCATCATCAACATTTTTATGGCTATGATGCATCTGATGTCTACAATTATGGGATGGAGTTTTTTTACTTTGTTGTTCCCTCTTCCCAAAAATGCTAAACTCGTATCAAATCTTATCTTGTACGCTTTTAACACATGTTTGGGTTTTGAACATAAATGATTCACTGGACGAATTATGTGAAAAATTTTATCCACTTTAATCACCTAATATCATATATGATATATATATATATATATATATATCAAATGTAAAAAATATTAAGCAAGCGTGCAAACAACACATTGTAATTAGTTAAGCTGTAAGTGGGAGATTAATCAGTCAATTTTTGTAAAAATATATTTTAGTTACCTATATAATTTTATACAAAATTACACACATATATATAAACACTATACTCTTTGGAACATTTATATATATCTAAACACTCTACCCAACAATACAAACCACCCAATACATACCTATAAGACAATAATTATGGCCATAATACAATAAACAATAGATTTGACATGGGTAAAACACTCTACATACATGATACAGAAAGAAAAATTGCATCACATGCGTACATAGCTAAGCAGTAAACAATAGACGAATTATCAGATACCTTACTAACTTATTGTTATATGTTCATATCAATCATTAGTCATACATCAAAGTAGTACATTTAATTAAAGTATGCATTCTAATAGGTAATAGTTACATGTAATTTACTTGTATAAATTACGCTTTTCAACAGTACCCTATTATCCAGACTTACATACAAAGTATGCATTCTATATTAGAACTAGGGCTTATCATAGGATATTTATTGTGTATAAGTTTAATATATTATAAGTCAATAAAACTTGGCACCACATAGTTCACTTAATGTTATAGGTGTACAACAAAAATATGGACAAAAAGTAGAAAGGAAGAGGGAAAAAATGGCAAAAAGACAGAAAAATGGGCAAAAAGTGGGAAAAATGTGTGATTAACTACAAAAACATTAACCGGTGGTCTGGGAAAATTTTAAGAGGCCTGGGTATTGGGCCAATTATTCAATCATTTAACCGACCGCTCAGGAAGTTTTTATATTTAGTGATATATATATATATATATATATATATATATATATATATATATATATATATGTGTGTGTGTGTGTGTGTGTGTGTGTGTGTGTGTGTGTGTGCGCGTGTGGGGGGTGTATCTGTGTGTATATATGTATGTGTATATGTATATGTATATATGTATATATATATATGTATATATATATATATGTATATATATACACTACCCATGCAGGTAACTAAGGATAAATACTCTTGCATCTATTTTGTAATAGGAAGGCACATCTTTGTAATGAGACAACCAACATTGTAATGAGATGATTAAATTTGTAATACAAAGTATCGTTTTGTAGTATTACGTAAATTGCTATCATAAATATCATTTTCACTATTTTCAGTGGGAGAATAAACATTTCACATTGTATTTACAAAATGAGTCTTTGTATTATAATTTTGATTGTATCATTACAATTAGGTTCCTTCCTTTTATAAAATAGATCAACGGATAACAAAAGTTAGTTACCAACATCGGCAGTGAATATATATCGTGATAGGAAGTGTGTATCGGTCGGTACATGTAATTTACGTGTACCGCCCATTAAAATAGTACATGTGGAGTATGTTGATAAAATCCAGCCATATGGATTGATTCAACTATATATAGATTAGATGTCTTTGGAAAATCATAACCATATCTCAAATAGATCATGAGATATAGTAATATACTATTCAATGGTTTCTGCAATTTCAGCAACTTACCGTTGATTAGAAAATACACATTTTCTTTTGTTGAATGATCTATGAATATCGGATTTTTGTGATTTTTTGTACACATCTTATCTAAGGCGTAAACTTTACATCCATAAGGTTAGATTACTCAATAGAATGTTATAATCATCATATATGAAGATGGGTACATGTAATCTATATGTACTCGGGTACACAATTCTTTTAGCCTATATATATATTTATATATGTGTGTGTGTGTGTATACACACTGCATAAACCAATTTGACGCTGTGAAAGTTGTTTTATTTGGTGGATGTAGACATGGCAATTCGGTCATTTTTATATGATGTTAAACATGTAGCGTTGCTATATTGATTTTGATGAAAATATATATAACATATATATGGCTTGCGTGTCATGTTTCTCTCTATTAATTCTTTATGAAAATTTTAATTATACAAATAGAAATGGATGATGATATGACATCACTGGTGCCCCATGGTGGAGAGGAGGAAATGATCAAAATCCTATGAAGAAATGGATGGTCCTTGGAGAGTTTGTTTCAACATGAGATGACAAATCAATCAACAACACAAGAACTTCCCAAAATAGGCTTACCATTCGGCCAACTAGCTTGCCCGGTCTAGAGAATGGAAATCCTATAGAGGAAGATTTACAGTTACATTAGATGTGGGTGTCTTGGTTGTTTTTCTACAACACATGGCTCAAGATGTTGTACTAGTTTATTTATTCTATTTTACCACACGTGGTGATTGTTAGTACATGATAGTATAATAATGTATATGTAATGGTGATTGGATATATATATATATATGTATGTATGTATAATATCAATCTTGATGATGCCTCCCATGTTCCATATACATGAAAACCATGTTCACTAAGTGTGAGCACACTTAGCGTATTGCACCATTAAACATGGGGGAAGTGTATAATAAGTATGTGGGTCTGCTCAGTAGGGTGCATATCTTATTGTATAGGCCTTGGGACTAGGTGATGTTAATAGGATTAAGAACCTAATATCTTAAAGATGACATATACTTATGTGATGATTTATTAACACAGAGTTGTGCAAAAATCTATCCAAGAATTGTATAGGATGCAATTGGTAATAGTTACCTACCTAAATTGTCATGTTTTGAGCATCCAACCATATTTGACGTATGAATTAATGTATTATGGATCTTGTCTCATTAAAAGATTTCTTGTTGTAATCTTCATAATCAATAGTGAGGGCTTTTAATGTATATAAAATAGTGGGAGTGTAATTATTTAAAAGCCAAATTAGCTCCACAAAAAAAATATTTTTTATAAAAAATTATTTTCAAATTAATTTGTTGACTCATGTAAGTACTCTCTCTGTAGATCAATGGAAAAACAAACAGTAATCAGTTTTCACTATGATCCATTGTTGATAAATAAAATGAAATGGAAATAACTTTAATTGCTAATTCAAAGACGGTGAGAATTATTGTCGCACACAAATGAACCAACTCCTAATGTGTTGAAGGTGGAAACAGAAGCTCATAAGAAGAATTTTAATGATGTGAATAGACATAAAATATCTCACGCTATGCTACATGAATCATGACCTTAAAAAACAACATGATAATGTGGATGTTATAGAGACGATAACCCATATCAGAAATACATACAAAGAATAAGAAAGATAAGAGGGATATGATCTCTCTAAGGTGTTATTTAAGTGCCAGATGGAGGAAGGTGACCCATTTAGACACCATGTAATTAGGTTAATTTGGTGGAAAGTCTAGCTAGAATGGGAGTTTCTTTAGGCCAAGAGTTGGACACATAAATGCTCCTACAATAATTTTTGGATTCATATAAATGATTTATCATAATTTACAACATGAATAATTTTGTTAAGATATTGATAGCATACTTGGAATGTTGACAACATTAAAGGAAATAATGAAATACAAGCCCAAATCTATGTTGATTGTTAGCAAAGGAAAATGAAATTTCAAGGGAAAAGTCAAAGCCAAGAAAAAGGGAAATTTCAAGGACAAAGTAAAAGCCAAGAAAGGTTCTAATACTAGTAAGAAGTCTTATACACTTAAAGAAAAAATAGGAGTGTCTAAGGGAGGCAATTGTCACCATCATCTCCAAGCTACATATTGGAAGAGAGATTTTCCTTCTATGTTGAGGAATTGGAGAACATGAAGCAAGGGATAAAGATCTCCACTTTAGGTATATATGTATCATTTACTTCTTCATCATGGGTATTGGATACCAGATGTAGTTCTCACATATGACGAAATATATAGGATCTGAAAAGAGGTTGACCCTCAAATAAAGGGGAGGTAGCAGTACGCCTTGCAAATGGAACAAGAGTTGTTACTATTGTTGTAGGCACCTATTGTTTGTATCTTCCTAGTGGGATTATAATAGAGTTACAAAATTATTGTTACGTACCTTCCCTTAATAGAAACATTATTTATGCATCTTGTCTGCACAATGGTTCGAATTAGTTCATAAGAGACATGTATATAATATAAATACCAAGAAGTTAAACTCAATGACTCAAACTAAAGTTATCTTCGACATTATCCTCTAAGGCACATAAACGTGAAGTGCATTTCTAGACTCCATAAAGATGGTGATATGGACTCTTTTGATTTTGTATCAATAGAGACATGTGATTCTTGTTTAACGGGAAAGATGGCAAAAGAACCTTTCAATGGAAACAGTGAGATAGCTAGTGACTTATTAGGACTCATACATATTGATGAGTATGGACCTTTCACACATCTACTAAAGGTTGATATCAATACTTCATCACATTTACTATTGAATTAAATAGATTTGGATATGTGTATCTTATGAAACACAAATTATAATCACTTTAAAAGTTTAAGGAAATAAAAAAATGAAGTATATAACCAACTTGGTAAGAATATAAAAGCACTCTGATCTGATTGTGGTGAATAATATCTTAGAAAAGAGCTTGAGGGCCTTCTAAGATATGGTGATATTATAATATAGTTGATTCCACCTAGAACACCACAACATAATGGTGTGTTAGAAAAAAGGAATTGCATGTTGTTGGACATGGTACGGTCGATTGATCTTATGTTTTCCTTATAGGAATTAGACCTTGAAACCATAGTAGTTACACTTAACATAAGACATTCCAAATGCATTGAAAAGACATCAGATGAGATATGGAATGGGAAATGTCCTAATATATCTTTCATTGTAGTTTGGGGATGTATAGCTTATGAAAAGAAAAAAAAATCTGAGAAAAGCTTGGACCCATATCAGATAAATGTTTCTTTGTTGGATACACTAGGAAAACTAAAGGTTATTACTTTTGTATTCCATTTGACAACAAAGTGTTTGTTTCCAGAATCACTTTATTACTCGTAAAGGAATTCCTTTTAATAGGAACCAATGGGAAGAAAATCTCAAAGAATTTTGATACCAATAAGATAACATTGAACCTATGGATGTAGACAAGGAACAAAGAGAGCCAAATTGTAGTGTTATAATCCCAAGTCCCTATTGTAGAACAAGAACCTCAAAGGTTTAGTAGGTCACGTCTTGAGCCAAAGAAATATGAATTTCTCATAACTCAACAAGATAATGTATTGGTCATTGAGGATAATGAAAAAACCTACAACATGAATATGGAGATAAGATCTGAGATGGACTCCATGTATATTAACAAGGTATGGACCTTGGTGGAACCAGGTGAAGGGATAAAAACCATTTGGTGCAAATAGGTATTCCAAAAGAAGACCGACATGGACGGTAATGCAGAAATTTACTATGTTTGGTTAATATAAAAAGATTTCAAACTAGTTCAAGGTGTTGATTATGATGAAACTCTTTCACCAGCTATCATGGTTGAATCCATTATGATTATGCTTGCTAGTAGATCTTATGATGGATATGATATTTGTAAAATAGACTTCAAAACTAGTATCATTATTGGGAATCCTCTAGAGGATGTGCACATTACACAACCTAAAGGTTTTATTGTTGCAAATGAAGCTAATGTTGTTTGTAAGCTATAAAAGTCAAACTATAGATTTAAGAAAGCATCCATAAGTTGGAATCTTCATTTTGATGAGACATGCAATTTTTTTTTATGTAAAATGAAAATGAACGCTTTCTATACAAGAAGGTTAGTTGGAGCATCATTGTACTTATCATATTTTAATAGATGATATATTATTAATTGAAAATGGCATACATGCTCTATAATTGGTTAAAATATGGTTGAACAATACCTTCTCCATGAAGAAAAGCTTCATATATACTATGAATCAATATCTAAAGAGATAGATATATAAGACTTCTTGGCCTAAGATAAACTACATACATAGACAAGGTGTTAAAAAGGTTTAGCATGCATGCATGATTCTAAGATAGGAAACTTTCTCATGTCTCCGGGAATAAGTCTCTCTAAATCCTAATTTTCTAGCTCTTTGAAAGAGTGAGTGTGAATGAGTTAGATTTTATATCCCATTACAATGGAATTTATCATGTATGCAATGATATGTACATGCCCAAATGTCTAATATGATTAGAGCATTACAAATATATTAGTTGGATCTCATTAATGGTCACTGGATAGAAGTGAAGAACATTCTTAATTACTTAAGGAAAACTACATATCAATTCCTAATTTGCGATGTTGAGGATGAGTTGGTCATAAAGGTTAAACCAGTGCAAGATACAAAATTTACAAGGATGATTACCGATCGCAATTAGGATTCATGTTTTATCAAAATGGTCGAGTTGTAAGCTAGTAGAGCTCCAAGAAAGAGACATTGGCTAATTCTATTATAGATGTTGAGTCTATTACATCATCTAATGCATCAAAGGAAGTAGTAAGAATAAATAAGTACATTAGTGAATTCTGGGTTGTTCCAACCATTGAATTCTTAGTAGAAATATATTGCAACAACAATGGAACTATTGCACAACCTAAGGAACCTAGATCACATCAGTGCACCAAGCACATACACATGTGTCACCATCTCATATGAGAGATTGTACACTGAGGAGATATCATGATTTCCATTGTACCAACTAAAATCAGCATTACTGGTACATTAACAAAAGCACTTTCCCAGTAGAAGCATGATGGTCATGTTAGATTACACAAAATTAGATTTTGAGTTATTGTCTCAAGTGCAAGTTGGATATTGTTGGTTATATGCCCTGAGAGCCACCATGTTATGACTGTAAAAAGAACATTTTGTATATGATTTGATTATTAATAAAAGGAAATTCTACTTTTTATGTTTGTTTCATGATTGTGATAATGAATAAACTTAATGATTCCTTAAGCACGTTTTGATGACATATAATTTGGGTTGAGTCTTTGAATAATAGATCGTGTTTATGCCTAGAATAATAATTCTTCTTATGTCTATAGTTGGTTATTATTTTTTAATATTATAGGAAAAGAATAATGCATAATACTAAAACATATGGTGATTGATGAATATGTAACTTTAGTCATGATATTGGATATCATCTCAGATACATGGGTACTTGTTAGAGAATAAGTTGTAATAGATAAACCCAGACTGAGAATGATGCATGGAAGTCATGTAATGACATGCTATAATTATTTCTCAATTTGTTAGGGGTGAATTTTATCCTTAGACCTAATTTCACTATGGTAATCACATGTTGTTCTATGTGCTTTGACTACTATCCCAACACGCTCTAAATAAGGGTTGCCAAAAGGGTAGTGATTGGGTGCACTATAACACATGGGGATGACTGTGAGTGATGTAGATGAAAGTTGCACCTCCTTTGGATTGATATCCTAGACACTTGATAAGTTAGACTCTGATAATGCATAGTCATTCTCATGAGAATCGAAATATGATATTGATCTCACAATATAATAAATAGTCTACTCCAATTCAAGGAACATAGATTGGACGATTAGAGGATGATAATTCCATGTCTGACTTTCAATCTAGATATTTGTGATAAAGGGATTATGTGGTCATGGTAATATTGATCACATTATAGGTTGAATATGTTTTGCAACTTACTCCTATTACTTGGATAATAATGTGTGGATAGAAACTAATATTTTCTTGTCAAGATTTGAGCATCAATACCAACATAATTAGGAACCTATTGGGTCACACACATAATGTAACACCTAGACCCATTGGCCATGGATCTAGTAGAGTTTTAGGAATGATGAATGGCCCCACATACCACCACTGGCCTTAACTGTGCTCTTTGTCCTCACTCGCATGCAAGTCGAGATCAACTTTATGATTGGTCATCCATCCTAGTACTACTTTTGGTTGAGCACGCTTAACCAAAAATTTCTTTAGTGATGGGATCCCAGAAAAGGAGGTGCACCTTAATGATATGGAAGTCCAATAATTCTTTTTAAAATAATTTTATCTGAGGCCTCAAATCTTAGGAAGTTACAATCTCCCCCACTTAGACACTTGACGTCCTCATCAATGCACAAATATATGGCTGTGTAATATCTCCCCATTTCAATGTAGACCCAGAACGGACCACGGACACCCAGTTCCAAGTCATAGAATACCAGTGCAAGGGTGTCTACATCAACATGGACAATGCTTTCCAACATGCCTGGACCGCACGACTCAATACTGGCATGCCACATGCCCATGTGGGCCCCACCTACTGGAAGGGTTATGGATCTAATACCATTTGTAACTCTCAGTCCCACTGTCCAAGGCTCTAGTAGAGTTTTAAGAATGAAGAATGGCTCCATATACCACCATTGGACTTACCTGTGTGCCTTGGCTGCACTCATGTTCAATCTGAGATCAACTTCCAGACTGGTCATGCATCCTACTAATACTTTGGGTTGAGCACACTTAACTACAAAGTTCTTTAGTGATGGGCTCCCTGAAAAGGAGGTGTACCTTGGTGATATGGGTAGTCCAATCATTCCTTACAAAATCTTTTTATTAATGGCCTCAAATCCTGGGACATTATAGATAAGGATGGATAAGGAAATTGAAGTTTGAAATTGAACAAACAATTAGAATGGTTCTAATTAATAAACATATTGATTTCCTATCCAATCGGGTGATTGGAATGTCCATTTGGTCGATTGGATTGGTTGGGTTAAAGGATCAATTATTTGTCAATTGGTCGACATGAATTTACCCAAGACTAACCCGGTTAGCCAATTTATAATCCCACTTGGTTGATTGGAATTCAACAAGGAAGGTTTCAATTTGGATACCAATTCAAATTTTGATCTAGATTGACTAAGTCATTCGATTGGAAAACCCAGTCAGTCGATCGAAATTTAGTAGGGAATCATATCTAGATCTGGATTGACCCAATTGGCCAATTGTTAATCTTAGTCAGCTGAGTGAAATTGCAGTCTAATTTTTCAGTATTGAGGTTTTTTGTGATATTACAATTAGAAAAAGGATTCAAATTACACTTTTCTAAGCCCGTGAATCTCCTATGTAAAGGGGGTGCATACCATAGGATGAGACACACATGTTAGATATGAGATACAACTTGAGAGACAAGTTGACAATCATATTTTTTCTTGAATAGAGAGAAGTTTCCCATATGATGATTACCTAAGATAGGATAAAAAATAGAGTTTTGGAATGACTATCATGTGAGAAACTCCTATTTCATTTCAAGTCAGTGGCAAAGGTGGTTCACCACATTCTCCCTAACTTGTGTGGATGAGTCTAAGGCACACATGCATAGGATTAGAAAAGACAACGACAAAGTGTTGCAATGAAGACAACCATGCAACAGTCGGTGGCTGATTTGGGTTTCTAGTTACACAAAATATATTTCATGGTGTCCAAACTGGATCTAGATATAAAAGATCGAGTTCTTCACTGACAAAGACATGTCTATTTATTGAACAACTAGTACACACAAAGGTATAATATTTATTGTTTCTACGAATTTAGTTTACCAAAGTTTTATTTCTATGTCAGATTCAACGATTATGATAAAATGCGAAAGATTTTTCTTTGTTATTTTTTTATTGACCCCTTCCCAAAGATTCCTTAATATGTTTTCTCTCATTCTTATTTCATCTTACTTATGATTGGTTTATCTATATTAATTATGTAAAAGAAAAAAACAATAGGCATTTTTGTAAAATCAAAATATTATATCTTTTCAATCTAATTCCATAAATGCCATCAATATTAAGTTTAAATTGATTCATTATCACTTGTAATACAAGAATTTAATGATACCATACTATTTGACGTCAAATAATGAGCATGAAAAAAAAAATCTCATATCATTTGTTGAAATAATACTTCATTTTTTGGTAAATTAATTGAATAAATAACTTTTAATATTTGAACATCATTGAACAATAGTGAATTAGAGAAAAACTCAAATCAACGTGTTGTCCCAGAGGAGGTCATTCATCACTTATTTTACAAGTTCAATGGTGGAATGAGGTGATCAAGACCCAAGGAAATAAACTCCCAAATATTTGTTGATACCTAGTTATACCAATAGTACTAAGATATCAATGATAAGTTAAGAGACCAATGACACCTTATCAAGATAGTTAAAATTAATAAGAGGTTTCTACTAATAACTAAAGAGGAAAATATTACGCCACTTAGACAATGGGAAGATGGATGATTTTTTCCCAATTCAATTTATGAGGTATATCACTTTCAAATCATATTTTTTAGGATGCTTTAACTTAATTAGTACAAATCCAAGCTTGGAAACCATATTTGGTATAGATGTAACAATGCCCCAACTTTTGTCCATTCAGTTAACAAATACAACCAGGCATTGAAACCACATTTATAATTGATGTCTTATCGAGTTAGTCCTAAGTTTATGGGTTACCTTTAGTTTGCAAAGTAAGTCATCAATTCAGATGATTTCCTTTCATTTAGAAGATATAGTCAAAGTGTCTTTAAAAATTACAAAATAAAATGATAAATCAATCTGTAGTATACGAAGTTGATATGATAAATAGAGCATATTAACATAATTGCATAAGTTTTTAAATACCAATAGTTAATAATATGAAAGGATTATGAATAAGAAATTGGCAAATTCTATTTGTATTAGAAGTTTTTCCCTTACTTCTTGAATGACTAAATTGGTCTCCTTGTAATGTCATGTCTTTGTTATATTCATCACTTGTATTCAACTATTATGTAATTTTATAAGTTTTTTCTTAGAATAGAATTGCATTGTTTCATAATAGTGTGTGATGTCCACATTGAGTGCAAACTTCCAGATACTATTATAAGAACTTGCTCCTCATTTGAACTAGTTATTAGCAATGCGCCACTCCAAAGGAAAGAGTTGTTTGTTGAAATGAACAAAGTGTGATTGTTGCAACCCTGTTTAAAATCAATCAAACATGCTCTTGGTAGAGGAGCTCCATCTATTATCAATTGAACATATGTTTTCCTTTCTTATAACTGGTTGGCCACACCCATAGCTTTCCCACTGGCCCCTGCCAAGACAACATGTTGATCTGGTATTTTTCTGTTTGGTTGGATGTGGTTTGTCTATGGAGATGAATATATACATGCAGTCAGCCACCTGCATGCATGCTTGTCTCTCAACGTCCATGAGAATGAAGCCAATACATATCCACACCATGGCATCTAGCAAGTCATGCTCGAAATAGATTTGGCAACAGTTACAGTTCAATTTGATTCCTTCTCGCTAGATATAATAATGGAGTTCTTAACTGAAAAAAGCTATCTATAATTCTTGTACATGCATGAAGTATAAGAGGCATTAATACACAACTTGTCATCTAGATAGACTGAGTACTCTAGATAAACAGAGTGTTAGATGTATGGCTGCTACAACCATGTATATAGCATGGGTGAAACCCAATGTAATGCAGCTAGTACATAGGAGGATATGTAGTTTTTTGTCTAGTGCAAATGGGGAAGAGTTTTGTCCCACATTGCTCTCCTACTTTTGCGGTCCTTATATGTAGGATCACATGTGACACTTGTGTCCAAGGGTCCTAGGAGAAAGTATGTTCACCTCCTTGATGGGTATGGTGACCACAACACACACGCACACACGCGTGCACCATGCCTCACCTCGCCTGGCCAGACAAGAGCTCGGGCTTGTGGATTGTAGATTGTGGAGAATGTCTTCTTTTTATACTAGGACACAACTACGTGATTAATTTATTAATTTAATTAATTAAGTCTTTCCTAAATAGATTTATTAATCCTAATTGAAAAGTGTTTTTCCTTGCAGATTTTTCCGCAATATGTACAAGAGTGATCACGTCTTAATGGGATAGGATTAATGGGTGTGTAAGGCTATAAATAAGCCTCCGGTTATTAGGGTTAAACATGAACTTAACACCAAATGTGATCCAAGTAAGTACCCAAAGTATGAGGCATCAAGCGTCGCTAGGTGACAGGTAGAACCATATGATTAACCAGATGAGCAGACAGTCGTCAGCATTCGAGTTCATGTTTTGCAAACCATAAAGTCAAAGTATTCTGCCACCGTCACTTCTGTATTGCTTGTGGAGATCCTCTCCAGCACGTGGTGAGTTCGTCCATCCTCTCCCTTCTGAGACGTGATCTGTCACGTCGTGGTTCTTATGGTTGTTGGGCTGCACTGGTAGTGCAAGTCTTTCTTCGTTGACATCGTTCGTCGTCAATATGAGCTAGACAATCTCTTCTCCAAGTTCGTGACTAGGTCAACTAGGAGAATGACGCCTATCCTTAAGGGTTGCAGGGCACTAATTTCTTTAAGTATATTACATTTGTTTTTCAATGAATGACCTGGTTTGATTCCAGTTCTTATCTATTCTTCTGCATTGGATTATTCTATGTTTTTTTTATCTAGATCTTCCTAAATTCCACATATTATTGTTGCATGTAACGACGTAATCAACATTTCTGATGTTAAAAAAACAATTCTGATGTAATGACGTAATAAAAATTAACAATAATTTTAAAGAAATCATTATCTGTCATTAATTAACTATGGCTGCTCAAGATTTTGGCATGAAAATTGATACATCTAGTATGCCTAAAAAGTTTACTGGAACTAACTTTTCTTGTAGACAAAGTAGGATGCAAATATAGCTTAACATGATAGGGTATAATCAATATCTAGAAGAGGATGCACCCAAAGTTGATGAAATTGTCCCTGATAATGCGAATTTAATTGCAACATGGAAGAAGGGTGATAAGACATACTGAGGGTTGATTATTTTTGCATTAAACAACAAAGTCTATGACTCATACTCCAAGTTTGCTATTACCACATCTAAGGTTCTACTGATGGCATTAGAAAAGAAATATAATACTTAAAATTAGGGAATTGAAAAATATTGTCTCAAAATTTCTAAAGGTTCATATGGTTGAGGGTAAATATGTTTCTGATCAAACACACAATTTTTAACTCTTGGTGCAAGAGCTCGCTAATGCGAGCATGGTACTTTCTGAAAAATTTGTTGTGATGTCAATCGTTGAGAAATATCCAAAATCTTGGGAGTCGTTTGGCATGACTCTTAAGCATCGCAAAGGAGACATGTCAATGAACAATCTCATGATGACATCAACATATAAGAAGAACATATGAAAGAGAAGACTATCAAAGTACCAACTGATGTTAATGCTACTATCAATTTTACTACTAATAAGAACAAGGATAAGAAATCAAAGAATTCAAATAAACCTAAGGATAAAATCCATAAGAAATTGAAGAACAAACCTTGTTAGACTTGTGGACAAGTTAGCCACTAGAACAAGGATTTCCCTTCAATGAAGGTAAAGAAAGTTTCCGCATGTGTAACTGAGGAGGCTGTGGTCAACATGATGAATGCATCATTGAACCTCAATGATGGGTACGTATCTATAAAATTTGAAGTTCTTTCTATTTTTGAACCACTATATTGGATAATAGACGTTGGGGCTAATGTGCATGTGTGTACTGACAAGTCCCTATTTGTGACTTATCGGGCCTCTAAAGGTCGATCTGTGACTTTGGGTGATTCTAGCATTGTAGAAGATAAAGGCAAATGACGGGTGGACTTGAAGTTTTCTTCAAGAAAGGTTCTGACACTTCATAGAGTTAGACATTTTCCATCAATAATATGTAACATTCTTAGTGGTGCAATTTTAGTTAGAGATGGTTTTAGAATAGTTGCAAGTGTAATAAGGCTAATATTACACGCCTTCATTATTCTTTATGTTTTGGCAAGGGTTATGTATGTGATATGGAGAACTTGTTTAAGATTCTTGTTGAACATTCTTCAAATTCCGTTTTAAATTTGAATGATAATAGTTCTTTATGCATGAATCTTGTATCATCTGATGTTTGACATTCACATTTAGGACATGTTAATGTTGGCTCAATGAAATGTATGATGAATCTAAATTTAATCCCTAAATTCAACATTAGCAATAAAATTTTGTGAAATCTATGTGCAAGATAAATTACCTAGGAAACCTTTTCATTATATTAAAATTCCAAAATATTGGATTTAGTGCATATTGATATCTCTGAATTTAATGGGATTGCTATAAGGGATCAAAAGCATTATTTTATAACTTTTATTGATGATTCTAGTAGATATTGTTATGTCTTTTTACTTAGAAGTAAAGTTGAGGCATCGGATAAATTCAAAATTTATAAGAAAGAAGTTGAAACGCAAACTAGTAAAGTATTTAAATAATTAAGGTCTGGTAGGGGAAGAAAATACACCTTGAACTTGTTTTTGAAATTTTGCCAATTGTGTGGTATAGTTCATGAGGTTATCGCTCTGTATTCACCAAAGTCTAACGGGATAGTTGAACGTGAAAAGTGAACCCTTATAGATATGGTTAATTCTTTACTCCAAACCTCTGGTCTATCCAACTTCATATGGGGGGAAGCTTTGAATATGGCTTGCCATATTCTAAATAGAGCTCCCTATAAACATGTATAAAGTATTTTGTTTGAGTTATGGAGAGGAAGAACACCGAGTCTCAAATATCTTTGATATGGGGGTGTCTTGCTAATGTACTTGTCCCTGAACACAAAAGGAAGAAATTGGGACCAAAAAGGATTGATGCCATATGCTTGGGGTATGTAGAGACAAGCTATGCATATAGATTATTGATTGTAAAATCTGATATCTCAGGCATTAAGGTCAATACAATTGTGGAATTACATGATGCTACATTCTTAGAGGATGTGTTTCCCATAAAATCTAGTGTGCCCAATGAAGTACCTCAAGAGGATTCATTCACCATAGGTTCTATTCCCGAGTATGTGGAAATGATGACAAATGAGGGGGGCACTCAGAATAAGGTATTTTTGAATCTGATGATTTTGAAGAAATGGTTGAACCAAGGAGAAGTAAACGGACTAGGACATCCAAAGACTTTGGAAGTGAGTTTCTCACTTATGATGTTGAGGATGATTCTGTAACTTACAAATAAGGTCTAGAATCTCCAGAAGCTAAGTTTTGGAAAGAAGTTGTTAATGATGAAATCCAATCAATTCTCTCGAATAGAACTTGGGAATTGGTAGATTTGCCTCCTGGTTGTTCTGTTGTTGGATGCAAATGGATCTTTAAGAAGAAACTTAATGCATACAGGACAATCAATAATTATAAGGCTAGGTTAGTTGCTAAGGGTTACACATAGAGGGAAGGAATAAATTATTTTGATACATATTCCCCTATTTCCTGTATGATCATAATCTGAGTGCTTACAACATTGGCTTCCATTGATAATCTTTGTATCCATCAGATGGATGTGAAGACTGCATTCTTACATGGTGATATTCAGGAAAAGATATATATGGAACAACCTGAGGGATTTGTAGATCACAGGAATCAGTCCAAAGTGTGTAAACTTGTTAAGTCATTATATGGCTTGAAACAAGCCCCTAATCAACGTCATGAGAAGTTTGATTCTGTGATATCATCGTTTGGCTTTCTTTTTAATGATTTCGATAAGTGTCTCTACTGCAAAATTATCAATGATGGATTCATTTTGTTATGCTTATATGTCGATGATGTCCTGCTTTTTAGTTCTGATATGAAAGTAGTAAATGAGACAAAGTCATTCTTGTGTAGAAAGGTTGAGATGAAGGATATGGGTGTTGCTGATGTGATTTTATGGCTTAAAATCATAAGGTATGCTGATGGTATAACTCTCTCTCAATCTCACTATGTTAAGAAGATATTGGAGTGGTTTGAGTACACACCACATAAACATGTTTAGACTCCATATGATTCATCAAAGGCCTTGTTTAAGAATGAGACTGGGGTTCCAGTGTCTCAATTATGATACTCTCATATTATCGGAAGTTTGATGTATGTTATGAATCGCACACGTCCAGACGTTGCATTTGTCGTGAGCAAGTTAAGTAGATACACCAGTTGTCCTGACAAGACCCATTGGGAAACTCTTGATAGAGTTTTGAGGTATATCAAGGGAACTTGTTCTCTTAGGCTTCATTATGGAAAATATCCTTTTGTAGTCAAAGGATGTAGTGATGCAAGATAAAATGCCATCAACTCTGAGAGTAATGGTGTCTCAAGATTTGTATTTCTGTTGGGAGGAGTTGTTTCCTGGAGGTTTAAGAAATAGACCATATTGTCTCAGTCTACTTTTGAGGCAGAATTGTGTCTTTGGATGAAACTAGATTGGAAGTTGAATGGCTACATGGACTTATGTCCAGCTTACTTATGGTTAAAAATCCACTTCTTGCAATTTTAATTCACTATAATAGCACTACAACTATTTCTAAGATAAAGAGCCACAAGTACAATAAAAAACAACGTAGACACATCCAAGTCAAACTCAAGTCTGTAAGGGAGTTAGTGTCTAATGGGGTCGTGGCTATGGACTACGTTCGTACCAAAGAAAATACAGTTGATCCTTTCACTAAAGGTCTTACCCTAGCCTTAGTGGAAAAATTCAAGTTGGGGATGGTACTAAAACCCCTCATTATTTGCAGACAGTAGCAACTCAACCCAGAGTGGAGATTCCACAAATTGGGTCAATACGGTGATAACAAGTTGTCGGGTGAATTGGATGACACTATGTAATTATTTTGATGCTTCATACATATGTGTGTCTATCCCCTGGAAAATATGTTAGTGCCATGATTGCAAGTTAATAAGAGATTAGTATTTGAATGGTGTCAAGTCATAGGATAGGATGTTAGCGGTACATCCTTGGAGACTCCAACTAAATGATTGATGTTGTATCGGCCGCAATAGGAGAATTGGGTTGTTCTTTGATATCAATCATGACATATATTTATGTATGCATGGTCTTAATGCATTATTTTTCTTTTCTACCATGTTTTTATTGTGTTGTTACCAACCTATACTCTTGCAACCAAGGTTCAGGTTCAAGACTTTTGTTCACCTAGTTCTTGCGGGGGTCACAGTTGGATAACTCAGGTAGATTCAAACAGAAAGGTATCGGTTGAAAGCACAATATGTAGGATTGAATGGTAGAGCATACTACATATTGGACTTTGTGGGAGATTGTTAGATATATGACTATTGCAGTCATATATAATTAGCATGGGTTAAGCCCATTGTAATGCAGCTAGTACATAGGAGGATAGGTAGTTTTGTGTCTAATGCAAACAGGGAAGAGTTTTGTCCCACATTACTCACTCCTAGAACTTTTGTGGTCCTTGTATGTAGGATCACATGTAACTCTTGTGTCTAAGCGTTCTAGGAGAGAGTATGCCCACATCCTTGGTGGGTATGGTGATCACAACACACACACACGCACGTGTGTGCGCCACGCCTCGCCTGACCTGACCAGACATGGGCTTAGCCTTGTGGATTGTGGAGTATGTCTTCCGTCTTTTTACACTAAGACACAACTAGGTAATCAATTATTAATTTAATTAATTATTTTTACCTAACTAAATTTATTAATCTTAATTGAAAAGTATTTTTTCACGTGGATTTTTCCGCAATGTGTACAAGAGCGATCGCATCTTAACGGGAATAAGATTACAGGACGTGTAAGGGTATACATAAGTCTCTGGTCATTAGGGCTAAACACATCTTTCTAATAGATAGTCGTTAACGTTCGAGTTCGTGTTTTACAAACCCTAAAGTCGGAGTCTTCTGGTGTCGTCACTTCCATTTTGCAACGTGGAGATCCTCTCTTGTGCATGGCAAATTCATTCATCCTCTCCCTTCCGAGACACGATCTGTCAGGCTATGGTTCATACGGTCATTGACTGCACTGGTAATGCAAGTCTTTCTTTGTCTGCAGACAATCACTTCTCCAAATTCATGACCGGGTGAACTAGGAGAATGACGCCTATCGTTAAGGATTGTAAGGCTCTGATTTCTTTAAGTATATCAAGTTCGTTTTTCAACGAACAACCTAATTTGATTCCTGACCTTATTTTTTTTTCTCCTTGGTTTATTATGTGTTTTCTTATCTGAATCTTCCTAAATACATTAACTAAATTGAACCTGTTGTTGTTGCATGTAAATACTTATAGAGTGGGTGGAGAATAACAACATGAATCAAGGATCATGTTTAGGTGGTAATTGCTGTCGTCCAGTCTGTTACAACGTCCGACATGAAAGCTATAAGAAGCAATGAGTATGTCCGAGCTAGCACACTTTGTCTCGTGGACCAATGCCGCAGTGAAGGCTCAAGAGAGAGGACGGAACGGCGGAAGGGAGGTGTGTGATATCGCAGTCACCACTACGCAGTTCGTTTTCCTCAAAAGTACTACAGTTCCGGGAATAGCCCAATAGCTTTGGAACAGCACGAAACCAAACGCAGTCATATGGTAAACACGTGTAGTTGAAAAATGTGTTTTCTATTTCGGTCCAACCAAATAGACCCTTACGCTGACACAAAATACATTAAGACTAACGCCAGAATTCTCAAAACCATGGGCATTGAAGAATCTCGATTATTCAGACGTTAAAAGTGCACACAGCGGCATAGAACAAGAAGTAATGTACCGGCTAACCTTCTATCTCATATTTTCGCTTTCATTTTTGGACAAGATTTACACCAATACTACACCAGTATTTGGTTGAAGATCAATACATAAACGAAAGTAAAAGCTGCAAACAGATTACACCTGCTATAGCCCAAAATTTCCGGGATTCAGAAAAGCCAGGTACAGAGCGAACAGCGCTCAAAAACCTTCGGCCTATTCATATGCTAGAAGAGGCAAATTTATAAAAAAAAAAAGCTAGTGGATTACAGTCAATATGTTATTCCCGATTTCTATAAGTGCCGTTTCAAAATGGGTGGATACAGTCCATTCACGGGTGTGGCTGCCCTTCCTTTGTTTCCTTCTGGTTTTGCCCAACATTCCAGTAGCTAGCGGATTTGCCAATCTTCTGCAAGGCCTTTAGAACCTCTTCCGGAGTAACATTACCTGTCACGGTGATCTTCTTCAGCTCGGTATCAACCTCATAGGTCTCAATATCTGTGAAAACAACGGGGAAAGAAACTTTTGAGTTATTCATAAGTAATCGAGATTAAATTGCACTTTTGATCGCCATATAAGCAAAGGAGACTATTTGCTA
This sequence comes from Alisma plantago-aquatica, assembly GCA_963693085.1. NCBI lineage: Eukaryota > Viridiplantae > Streptophyta > Magnoliopsida > Alismatales > Alismataceae > Alisma > Alisma plantago-aquatica. The sequence goes on along the minus strand of OY856411.1, from coordinate 334,167,788 downwards.
CCTTCGATCTTCTTGATGGCCTTCATGATCGTCTTGATGCACTTGTCGCAGTGCATGCTTACCTTCAGCTCCACGACCGCCATGGACTTTCGATGGTAAGGGAAAGGTTTGTCGGAACTGGAAGTGCGTCACAACTCCAGCATCGCAACTTCATGGCTGGAGTACCTAGTTTTAATATAGGTGATGGGTTGGCATATAATATCCCTTTCTTATATGTTCAGGAAAGCACTCGACCATACAATTGAGAAAAGACAAAGCAAAGAATTGAACACTGTAACGCATTGCCGCTTGGTATCCTGTAGTAAAGCTGACATTTATTCCGCCACATCAACATCAAAGATATTAGGTTCCCATAAGAAAACATATCTTCCTTTATCACATAATAGGAAGAAAACTGTAAACAGTCAACCCTCAAAATTGCTTCCACCACTTTTAAAGTGTGAATTCGTTTCGTACTCCTTTCTGTACCCTTCAGCTGTCTCACTCACACTATTAAATTTGGACACCAGTTCAAGAGAGAACGGTTGTACTTAGTAGGGTGGTCACATCAGCTGATTCCGAACTCACTATGTGATCAACAATGAGTCTCAAGTCACACGTTTCTGTTTATTCTGAATTCCAGACAGCATACACAACCATGCATGACCCCTGGCTTCAACTACAGTTGCTTTGCAATTAAGTTTCAAAATATTACCAGCGACAGCCTGTCTATTTATCACTGGAGGACATCATAGCATACTTGGAGACAGAAAAGGTGGACATTTTAGCACGACAAAAGGACAATATTGTTATCATTTTCTAGGAGTCCTAAGTTTGGGATTTGAAGCATTCTCAAATTCAAATTCGAATATTTTGATGGAAATTTTGGAAAGAAACAAAAAAATATATATAGGGTTAATGGAGTCTCATATAGATAAAATTATTCACAAATTGTAAGATTTGGGATTGAATATTTTTGTCTTTTTGGGTTTTATTGCATTGAAAACAGCCATTTCTAATTTTCTATAATGAAAATCCCTCCTTCCCTCTGAAATCGTAAAACTCACAAATGTAACAGATTAACTATAAACTAATGAAGAGTCTCGAACCAAAAGGGGAAACCCACACCCAACATTACATATAACATGCCATCAAGAACATCCACGAATCATTATTGATATAACTTTGTGTCTGTCTGATTCGGGCTATGTATGGAAATCTCACACCAGTATGTCATCCAAAGACATAAGAAGACTTCGTGCATCTTGTTAGAAGTATTAGTTCTTTAATTTACCATGCTAACGGGCCTAAGTATGTTTGGCCCATTAGGGTTCGAACCCATGCTTTCTATTACTTGCCTCTCCAATATCTAGGAGCAGGATTTTATCTACTAGAATTAACTCAATTGCCTCCCATCTTCTTTTCCACACATCTATTATATCCAGATTCTTGCTCAACTGAAAAGATTTATATCTACACTGCAAACCTTCATGCTCTGTTCTGTAGTAATACGACAGGCCTGAACTAGATGTTACCAGGCCTTTACCATAGGTCATATGATCTAATCTACTGAGTTTGTATTCACGCCCTCATCAGTAGTAATCAGCAAGAGCCATAATTTTCTTACAACAATCTATAAGTTATCTTAATGTCAGGTCTTCTTGGATTTCTCCTTTATTGTCTCAAAATAATTAGTCACTGGAAACCAAGAAAGTGATCGAGAACCTATGGGCATAGAAAAGTGGGCAAGGGGGCATTTGACCCCACAGCTCCAAATTTATCATTAAGCATGGTATCATGTTTGCAGCTCTAAAGAATAAAAGAGAACCTTGTTGAGCCCTGGTAGGAGGCTCCACTGTGATGTGTACTGTCTCTTGTAGTGAGAGCCTAGATCACAGCTACACATGTGCAGACCTTAACTCTTACATTTAAAAAGCTCCATCTGTAATCCTTATACTTAAGATGATGAAAACTCTAAGATCATCCATTCCATGCGGAGTTATTATCTTCATTAATGAAAATGTCAAACCACATATAAGCATTATCCCATTTTGAGTGCATGATCCTCATAAAAAGGTATCATGAGCGGATCTTCACCCTAGTCATTTACTTGTATGTCAACAAAGGTTGCAGTTCATTCTTCATTGTGAATCTAGAGCTCTCTTGGGATCACCTTCGAGACCGGGTTTTAGGATCCCCAATTCAGTCTCCTGAGGTTCTGTGATTGCAGTTTTTCTCAAATCACACATTACCAGGCTCCATTAACACCAAAAAGGCATCCATATATGTCATTTCCACTAGATCGAGTTTCAATATCATCGCTGTACCAGGTGCACATGTTGCTTCAAAGTTCAAAGCCATGAAATTGTCATACTGTGTGTTCCTCGGCTTGCTCAGATTACGTGTAAAGAAGATCCATTGCCTCCACCTTTCACACAAGAGAGCAAGGCAGAAAGCCTTGGCAAATCAAGAGCCAAAGGGCAATCGTCGTCCCTATCACATGAGAGGATGTGGTCACCATGAGACAAAAATGATGAAACCCGTGAAGTACTCGATGGGTGTTAATCATGCCTCAAAATCAATCCCGTAGGTGCATGTCTATTAACTATCCTCAAGCCATTTTCTCTTAGCATCTTACTTGCAGTTGAACCTCTGCCTTCTTACTGCAAATCATACAACAACCTCGAAAGGTTCTTCCTTTTCAACAAGGGGACCGCGTCCCTTTTTACAATCTGCTATTTGACAGAGCGTGCCCAACAGCAGAGCTGATTTCAGAGATAATTCTGCAACTGACAATGCACCAAAAATAACCCCCATGATGTTAGTTGTCACAAATCATACTACTAAAGAATAAAAAACTAAAATGTATACTATTGGTTCACAGAGACGAAAATAATTGAAAGACCAACGAACCGAAGGGCTAGGATTCAAAAACATTGCGAGACATGGTTTCCAGAGGCAGTATGTCCAAGTCTTGAACTAGTATTCCACTAGCTGAGATACTCAACATATGATTGATCAATTAATGGTGGTAGAGATGAAAAGATATCGATCGGGTGCTAGGAAGCATGGACACTTCCCAGAGGCTGTCGTGTCCGTGTCCAACGCAGACACGCCATGGACACATGATGCGCATGTCCCACACATATCCAACTCCTTAAATGTATCCAACTCCTTGGCTTTTTATAAGGAGTTGGACATGGCGTGGACACAGCCAAGACATGATCCAACACTAATTAAGAAGGGGAAACAGCCTATTTCTCACCAATAGCAGTGTTGCATTCTCCTCTCCACCTAGAGACATCCACAACAAGAGGTAACTCCTACTCCCCGCTGCCTTCCTCTTCTCCTTTGTGCCACCCATTTCTTCCCTTCCTCTTCTTCTTTCCCCTCTGGCTAGTGAATTTCTCCCCATCCCCTTCTTCTTTCCCCTCTGGCTAGTGAATTTCTCCCCATCCCCTTCTTCCTTCCCTTTTAGATGTGCATTATATAATTACCACCTAAAACATTCTCCTCCTCTCCACTGCAAAAACAAATTTCTCTTTGCCCTCCTCTATTCTACACATGACACCACATCTCCTCCCCTCTCCTCTTCTTCCTCCACCTCCAATACTCATGTTCTATTTCTCCACCACCACTACCAGCAACCGTCTCCTCTTCTTCCTCACCTACACCTCCATCACTTTTACTGTCCTCTTCTACAAGTAACAACATACCTCCTCTTCTTTCTTTCTTTTTTTTCCCTCTTCTTTCTTTGTTGTCCACCACCACCACCACTATATTTTTACTTCCCAAAATTTGGATGTGCAATATATTGTACTATGAGTTCATTCTTTGGGTGTTTGACTCGTATTGTAATTTTTGAATAAATTGTTTATTAATTTGAGTGTTATTGTGATTGCAATGTGGGTGTTTGATAGTATGTCTTTGATGGCTTGATTTCAGGATGTATGCAATGTGTGTTTGAATGCACATTTGAAATTGAATATAGAGTGGATGAGATGATCTTTGTGTTTGATTTTGTTTGTTCTCTTTTGTGCTTATACATTAAATTTATATTCATATACATGCACTTTTTTGCTGTGTCCGTTTCCTATATTTCTAAAAACTGTTGTTTCACATGTCTGTGTCCGTGTTTGAATCCATTTCCGTGTCTGTGTCCATGCTTCCTAGATCGGGTGTCATGCATACAACATACCTACTTGTTAACTACTGAATTTTTTATGTTGGACAAACTCTTACGTTTATGACAAGATACATTACTGCCCTCAGATCCAATCGTTAACGGATAAGCTTCCAGAAAGTACAAGGAGATTTCATATATAAACTAACAAAACAATCTCTCTATCTTAAAATTTATTGGGCCAAATCAATATGTCGACCACAAGCCGGACCTCTCCCAATATACCTAAACCACCGACTAAAATCTAAATCTCAAAGGGATTGCCCAAATTGGACCACACCCTTCCAATATTTACCCTATTTCTCCCTCCCCTTGGCCCCCTCCTCAAATTCTCCAATGCTTCTTGGTCTACTACTCTAAAGATATCCCCCTCCTTCACTCTTCTGTCCATGGGCACTACAAGAAGTAAAAGCAGTGGCCTGAAAAACACTAGAGGGGGGGTGAATAGAGTTTTTAAATATTTTAGCAATTATTTAACTCAAACAACCAATCCACAAGAATATTGGACAAGGGGACAAGGATTTAGAGTGGTTCCTACCTTAGCAAATACTAAGGTAGTCAGTCCACTACCCGGTTGCTTACCCAACCGGGATTTGGAAAGAATTTAATTTTATTACCTCGCAAGGACTTTACATGAAATTACAATTCTTTCCCTAAACCCTTCAAGCAGACTTCACCTTGAAGTAATTGCACCAACCTTGAAGCAGCCTTCACCTAGAAGTAATTGCACCAACCTTGAAGCAGCCTTCCTCCTGAAGTAGCTCCCCGTTGCAATATCCTTCTTGAAGTAGCTTCCCGTTGCAATAGCCTTCTTGAAGTAGCTTGAAGTCCACCTTCTCCTCCGAGAAGAACCTTCTCCAATCCGCAGCCTCCAACCCTAGGAGTAGCAAGGAGAATACAAAGAATAAAAGGAACAAGAAGGAAAAATGGAAATTACAACTTAACCTTTGAAGCACAAGGCTTGATTTGTCTATATCAAGCGTGTAGATCTCCTAACCAATGTATATGCACGTGTGATTGTAGTGGATAGGAGATACTAGCCGATAGGACACGAAATTAGAGCAAGTAGAGGAATCGCCAATGCAAGTGTTGCTCAATTTCTCAAAACAGATTGCCAATTGTAGGTGTATGCTCAAGTGTATCACAAGTGTAGCTTGGGTATATTTTGGTGTCCTAAGGCATGTCCTATTTATAGGAATGACCTACAAGTGCTTAAGGACGTTCTAGACACTTTCTAGGGGGTTCTAAATGCTTAACTAGCTGTTAGGTACAAGTTAGTTGCTTTAGCAACGGCTAGTTAATTAATTCTGCAGTTGCTGTCATAGTCCATCTCGGTCGAGGAATTGTCGACCGAGACACCTACTCTGTCGAAGTTTTGTCGACCGACAGGCTCTCTGGATCAAGTGTTAGCAACGTTCATCTCCAACTGCCAACTACTTTCTCAGTTGTGTCTAACGGCTACTTGGGTCATTCTCGGTCGAGAAGTTTGTCGACCGAGAGTGTCTCGGTCGAGGAGTTTGTCGACCGAGATTGACCATGTTTCAATGTTTCACTTTAAGGCATTAAGTATGTGTATGAGTGTGCATAGGTGACACTGTTGAAGGGGATGACCTATCTAAGTGTAGTGATTGGCTAGGGAAGATCTAACGCTTGATTTACATGATGTCTAAGTACTTGTACATTATATACTTGTACAAGTTTACAACTGATTACATTTTATGAAATTTACAAGCATTCAAGCATATAGATTCCCTAGTACTTTGTCATCCACCTTATTCCTGCAACACTCAAGTAGCTCGTTAGATCGACAAGAATGAAATGTTTGTCATCATCGAAACAAAGGGATTTGTCATAATGTCAATTTAGCCAACATGGCCAACACCAATTATGGTGAGAGGAGTAGCAACAGAAGCAGCATGGGTCACTGCTACTCCACAGAAGAAGAGCAGCAGCAATGGCTGTCACCACGAGGTGCAAGATCAGAAGCCAATGTTGCCACCGCAAGGAGGGGTTACCATTGCATGCAGGAGCAACAGTTGTTACCACTATTAGGAACAGTAACAATCATCTATGTTGTCATAGCAACTAGATCAGTAGCCATCATCCTAAATCCAGGTACTCCTGCACCACTTCTCCCACCTCCTTTTCCTCCTTCTCCCCACCTCTTCCTCAAAATCTTACATCTCTCAACTGCCTTGGCACCTTGCGTCTTACTAGCCACTTCTAAAAAATGAGGTGCACACCTCTGGGAGCCAGGAAGAGGTGCATGGAGGCATATTGATAATCGCCTTCCCTAGAGGCTTACACCTCTAGCACCTCAAGGCACGCATTTTTATGACATGCTACCTTCTTCGATTGGCACCAAGCAATCATTGTTGCTTGCTGAAGAAAAATTACAGGGAAAACCATGGGGAACCGACTTCGCACATTCTGCCGCATATGTCGCGTATCGACCTAAAACGACATAAAGGAAAAAGTTGATTCCCCCTTCATCGTATCCAACTACAAGGGGTAACTGTGTCTGAAGTTGTATGACTTGGAGCAAGGTGCAGACTCCTTCAAGGAGTGCATGAGCAAGGTCTACGACTTGGTATGCGAAAGGTCAATTATGGCGATAAGACAATGGTTACCACATACGGTAGTGAACTCTATACATTCATTGCTACCACAATCATCACCTCACACATCTAAAACCTGGATGATGTCATCCATGTGGAGCTACGAGGAAGATTAAGGGTTTAGGGTTTATCAGTTTTTAGGGTTTTCACGCAACGGAAACAGAGAGAATAAAACTATTGCTTTAGTAAGGAACGAAGGAGAAAACTTCGGTAAAACAAGCGGCAGCAGAAACATCATGCACCCCTTCTCTCGAAGCGGGTACCTCTAACTAAGCATCAACACCTCTCTCGAGGTTGTTGGGCCTAAGTTAGAGTGGAAAGGTCGCTAAAGCAACTCCGATCCTGGGCACTCTCGTACTCCCGTATTGGACCAAACACTAGAGCCACAACACCTCTCTCGAGGCTGCTGCAACGGGAAAACACGATTCGGTAGCTAGTCGAAACGTGATCCAAGCGTACAAGCTAGAGTTCGGATGTTAAACAAAACAATCATCCAACAAAAGGGACCAAACATAAAGCAGCAGATAATTAAAACTCTTCTAATTCCATTAGCATAAAAGGGTCTGGTTACATTGCATAAGTAAAGAAAGTAAACGACTGAAATAAGTAAAGATAAATATCGCCTTCTTGATTTAGAAGGGCGACAGGCAGTAGCAGCTCCTCAATATCCCTCCAGCCCGATACCATGTGGGAGCCTTTCCCGATACGCCCGTGTCGGGCGGCACACCCTCTCAGGCGACACACTCATGATGGGCGGACGTATCGTGTGGGGCGCTCACGCCCGATACAGTCGTGTCGGGCGGCACCCTCTCGGGCGACACGACGTGACTGGTGATGCGTATCGGGCTTGGTATCGTGTCAGGCCAGAGTTTTGCTGAGGGTATCAGGTACTCATATCGGGTGTCCTTGTTGGCCGATATCGGTCTGCAGCGGTGCCCAGGACCGATCCTAAGTGAACCATTCCCTCCCTCTCGGGTCGAGGAAGTGCTCACCTAGTATCGCCCGGTACACCCCTGAGGCACGACACGCTAGCTCTAGATGCTTTCCCAAGTTGACTTTCGAGAGGTTCCGACCTGTCCCATCGGAGTCCTGTAGCTACTATTTATAGGCAGCGGTTGAGGGAAGTTATGGTTCTCCGGACGCCACGTGTCTTTCATCAGCTCTATCACCTCGGATTCGGGGATGCCCGATATGCGTATCGCCCGGCACAAAGATGTCGGGCTGGGAGCGTGTCGATCATCGTGACGAGTGGCGCCTGCCGGTGGGTGGCCTGTATCGCGCGACACGCTTCTTCAGTCGTGACGAGTCCAGCTCCCTGTCGGGTAAATGGCGTATCGCTCGTCCGCTCCTTTTTTGCGCGGCACCCTCGTGTCGCACGGTGGTGTATCGTGCTGCCCTGTGTCGGGCAGCGAGCGTATTGGTCGGCTGGTGAGAAGGCCGATGCAGGTGGAACACGATCGTGGGCCGGGACGGGCCTTTTTGCTGATAAATGAGTTGAAAATCGAGGAAAACTTTGCAAAAGATGATAATATTGAGTTAAAAGCGTAGTGTGGCCTGTTTATGCAAAAACATGACAAAAAGGAGAGGAAACAGTTTAAAAGGGCAGATTTGATAATGAAATAAGGGCCAAAAACATCACAAAATTTGGTGTTATCAGTTCCCAACCAACAAGTCTAGAAACGACAAGAATAATTGATAGGATTAAGTGCATGTATCATAGCTCTCAGGGAACCCAAGCTTCTCCAACTAGATCCTCACCACAATAAGCTCTTCTTCTCCTAGGTTGAAACTTCATAATGAATTTGCATGGTCATCATCATCGTTGGAAGTTCTAGTAATGCCATCATCAGTTGCCCAAGTTTCTAGGTTTATGTCCAAAACCCCATCTGACACCATGAAACTTGTGTTGGATGGGAAACACCCATTGACACATCATGCATAGACGTTGCTCACATTTTCATATCATGAACTCAACATCAATACAATGTCATATATCAGGGAGAGTTAATTGAAGAGCTAGGAAATATACAAGACTTGTGAATAAACTCAAATATTTAATAGTTACAAAGACTAATATCTCTTTTGCTACAAGTATGGCAAGACAATTCATGGAGATATTGTGTACAGGCGACCTCAAAGTAGTAATAATGGTTTTTCTCTATCCAAAAAGAACCCTGGGAGAAGGCATTCTCTTGCATGTCCGACATGCAAGGTTTTGTTGATTTTTATTGGGTTCATTCATTTACTGATCGATGATCTACTATTAGAAATTGTAGCAATCTCATCTCCTAGAAAAGCAAGAAGAGGACAATGGTTTCCAAATCTAAAAGAAGTCATAGTAAAGAGCCATGGCGATTAGTTCTAGTGAATTTTTGGGTTAAGATAAATCTAGAAGAACTAGGATAGTCATACCAAGGTAATGGATCTCAGATGTGACAATCAAGCTGCAATGTTGCTTCAAATCTACTCTTCTTTTAGATGACAAAATATATTGAGGTAGACAGTCACCTGGTCCATGAGAATCATCAAGAGCAACGATTAAGCGTACTCATGTGCAATCCAATGACTAGCTTGCATTACTCTTGACCAAGTTCCTTAGTGGTGTAGGATCCAGTTTCTATGTTACCAGCTAGGTGCTTATCATGTTTACACACTAGCTTGAAGGGTGTCAGACGGTGTACATAAGTACAATTTAAGTTTGTTGTACACTAATTGTACATGTTTCTTAGTCATTTATCGGTTTCTTCCCATCCTAAAATAAATTTTTCATGAGTCATAATACAAGTATTCCGACTACCCCATAATCTTTTTTTCAATCCCAAGAAGTAGCTAAAAGGACCTTAGTTTATTGTAACAATATGAGAACGCAAGTAATGCTTAGCCGATAGAATGCCTTTATGATCAATTCCCGATATGATATTATCATCAACATCTTTGGAGAGTATGTTGTATGTATAGAACGTGTTCTTTTTGGCCTTGTACGAAGCATAGTGACAAGTTCGGTATTCGGCAATTTTTCGACAGGCTGGAAAAAATCAGAATTCGAAAAAAAATCGAGAAAAAGTCATGAAACTCGATAAAATTCGATCAAAGTTCGGTCAAATATTCGGAAATAATCGAGAATAAGTCGACTCTATAAGTATATATACATATATATGTATTTATATACATATATATAAATATATGTATGTATATATATACATACATATCTAATGCATGTAACTATTAAGGTCACAAGACATACAATCTTAGTGAGTGAAGAGCTGGGAAAAGAAGTAAAAAAATAGTTGAGCAATAATAATGAATTGTTTAGGGGAGTGTGGGGTTGGAGGTTTAGTGTATATCAGGAGTTTTGTGTACATGGTTTGGTAAAAAAAAGCAAGAGACTTAAAAGAGAAAAATCATGAAAATTCATGAAAAGTCACGAAGAATCATGAAAAATCATATAAATCGCGAAAAAGCAGGATAAATCGTGAAAAGTCGTGAAAAATCGGCAACTGACGTATTAATCGTGATGAATATTCGAGAGTCTATAACATCGTAAAAAATCGTCAATTTTTCATAAAATTTGGAGACTTTTGTTACTATGGTACGGAGGCCCTCTCTGCCTTGTTATTTCTTCTAAATGAAGGGTCAAGATCATAAGTTTACTATTGAAAACCCGAAACCTTCACATATTAATAGATGTTTTTTATAACGATGACACTTGGGATAGTGAGACGTTTGTAGGTTTCTCCCTCTTGTGTAGACATAGAATATCCTTGTTGAAGATAATGCAGAACCAAACATAAAGTCTTTTTTCCAAGTGTTTGACATTATTCAATAAGCGTGTAAGTTTAGATAACAGAAATGTGGATGATACCCCTAAACAATTACTCAAGATGTTAAATTGTTGTTGCCGTAAACCATATTCACACACAAAAAATCTCACATGTGAGCATACACGAGAATTGAATATTCATCAAGAAATCCCTTAATAATTATAGAGATTGACAAATGTACATGTTGGCAAACACCACAAAAGCGTTTTACTCCTCTGAAATTAAGGCACGCCGGTCACTTTACAAGTAGTACATGAATGGGACTACTTATCAAACCATGTGTCTTTGCCAGTACAAATTTCTCTCCTATCAGTAAAAGTATCTAGGTGAATTGATTTTCTTGATAATACACACACCACCTACTGAGTTTCACAAAGATCTTGTCAAAATGGAAAAGGTGTTTTCTCACTCGATATACATAAAAAGAGTACAACACAGAAGCCACTGAGACTGACAGAAATGATAATATCACCAATTGTCCAAAATCCTGAAATAAAAATCGATCTATTTTCAGACACAAAATTCATAGTTTTTCCAAAAAAAATGAGCTATTATTTGTAAAAGGAAAACCTGTGGATTTGAGATAAGGATTCCCATGACGTATGTAAGCAAGTCCAAGAAAGACTGCAGCGAATTTTGAACTCCTCCGACAATGCACCGATCAGATTCAGGGACACAATCCTGGCACATATAACATTGTTAATGGTTAGAGAGAAGCATTATATTTATGCATCCCTTTTTTGAATCTCTAAGTTATATCTCCTATATATATATATATATATATATATATATATATATATATATATATATATATATATATATAAGTTTTCTACGCTTGAGTTTGATATAGTCCTAGGATGCCAGTTTCACATGGTTTCAAAAGCCTTACCCAATTCATACCCCCATCCTCCCAAAAAATTGTCTCTATTCGCATGTGCCCATCAGAAGAAACTACCACCTGTCATAGGTTGCGACTTCACCCGTTCTCACCTTTAACAACCACCATCTTCAACTTGCAATACTACAATTCCCAAATAATTTTTTCAGTGCTACCAAATTAATCTAAATTCTGATTATATGTGAAATTCATGTGGTTTGTGAATTAGGTGTTTGCAAGAGAAAGAGTTCACCTTAGTGTGTGTTGTTCACCAGACGTGGAGTAATCAAGGGGGTTAGCTGAAGAAACCCTATTCTATGTTTGCATAAATCATTGAGACGCATAATTATAAAATATGATTGTGCAAGAAACCTTGACTCCACTAAAAGGGTGGCTCGCTCTAACTTTTTCCATCTATCTAATTGGTACCTATTCATTATCTCGCTTTCAAGGAACAAGGTGACTGATACTGACGCCGTTTCGACAGCTTGGAAATAGGTATTTACCGGTATACCGACGGAAATACAGATAGATGCAATCCTGGCCGTTTCGACGCCAAAATGAACGAAAAAATTCATGAAACTTTATAGGTGAAATCTCTACACCTAAATGCAGTGTTTTATGCAATAAAATTCTATATTGGGTGTGTAGGGGGGTCCATCATGTGGGAGGTAAGGAATATGTCATGTTCCGTTGGGATTTTGATGAAGGATTTCAGTGATAAAATGTAGGAATTAAGATATGAAATTTTACTAGCACAAACAACAAACTTAAATACACAAAATTATACAATAGTATACAATTTACAACATATGAATAACACATTTACTTACAACTCACATCAGCTGTATGTTGAGTGGCGTGCTGGTTCTCCATACAGTAATGAGTTGATATTACTGAGATATTGCACCATGCATGTGCATCCTATAAAGGTGGTTGTATGTAGTCACATGCTCCTCATACACATCATTATTGGCAAAGTTCCGTGTTGCTCATTCATGTGCAATACTATATAAGTGTATATTACTCCTTTGTATTATATTCACATTACTCTTTAGTAAAAAATCTTCCACTAAACATAAATAACTAACTAATTATATCAATCGTAATTGTCATTTGCTTAAATAAATTGTATGATAATAGTAATTAATAGTGTTGTGAGTAGGTAGATCTAGTGATAATATTGCATATCTACATAATATACTTATAGATGTATGTAAAGTTCGCGTAAACATATAAAAATTGGAGTAATACTAGGCTTTGGCGGTAAAAACACTTTTTAGGCGAAAGTGAAAGAAAAAAGTAGGAAAAAGAGATTGAGAGGTTGCTGTGAAGCAACCTGCATCCCGGTCGATACTATCGACACTCTGTCGATAATATCGAGATCAGTTCAGGTTCAAGTTGAAGCGACCTGCATCTCGGTCGATGGTATCGACACCTTCTATGGAGCTCAAGTGTGACAATCAATCTGCTATGCACATTGCCAGGAATCCTATCTTTCATGAGCGTACAAAACACATCGAGGTTGATTGCCATTTTATTCGTGATCAAATAAAAGACGGCACTATTGTGACTCCATATGTCAGATCTGAGGATCAACTAGCAGATATCCTGACAAAGCCTTCGGGTTCAGCAATCTTTCAGAGACTCTGCGGCAAGCTGGGCATACACGATGTGTACTCTCCAGCTTGAGGGGGAGTGTGAAGCAACCTGCATCCCGGTCGATACTATCAACACTCGCTCTCCAGCTTGAGGGGGAGTGTGAAGAAACCTGCATCCCGGTCGATACTATCGACACTCTGTCGATAGTATCGAGATCAGTTCAGGTTCAAGTTGAAGCCACCTGCATCTCGGTCGATACTATCGACACACATGTCGATGGTATCGATGTCGATGGTATCGAGATTGGTTCAGGCACAAGACAATGTTCTGTCGATACCATCGACATGTGTGTCGATGGTATCGACACCGGCACAGCGGCGGAACGACAATCCAGCGACAGCCCTATTTTGCTTATGAAGTTTATTTTTTATTCTTTTTCTCTCTTTGTACCTCATGTACTTACCCTAATATATATATACAAGTGTGTAGGCTCAAGCCCTACTCACGTTTGCTGCATCTTGCAGCCGACATGTGATCGGTGTTCCTGTCTTCTTCTTTTTTTCATTTCTTCTTACAGTTGCTAATGGTAGAAATGAAAGAGATTAGTTAGAATTACCTTGATTTGGGTTGGTATTAGCTCCAATCGACAAAAATCATCCAAATGTACCTTCTTTTCTCCTCCCAATAAGTAACAACAGTCATTCTCGCAAAAAACGGTATACCCGTCGGAATACTGCCGGTTTCGGTCGGTACAATGAAGTTAGTAGTCATTTTGCACCGAAACCACCGAAACATGTCGGTATTGGCGGTATACATGTCGGTATTATCGGTATTTGTGATCCTATCGGTACGCACATATGTTTTCGTGTCGGTACCCGTCGGTATCGGTATTTTGGTCGAAATACCGCCGATACCGGCGAAACTTCATTCCTTGCTCGCTTTTACATTCAGTTCAGTAGTTTGTAATGGAATATATAACCCCCACTCCTACTTTCACCATCTCTACAGGAAATTTCAGTCGATAGAAAATAGCTCAATGGTGTTGCTGCTAGTATTTTATGTGGTAGTAGATACTCGCAAAACTTATTTGGTCAGATTGCATAGTGGTGATTCTTTGATGATCCTCATAAATCATAACATTGTTAGGATTGTACATTGATCTAGGAGCAGCCGGTACAGAATAGACTGCCCAGACTGCAGTCTGAAAGTACGAATGGCTGGAGGAGACTTTGGACACAACACGAACTGGTACAAACTGGACTGGTTTTGTCAGACGATATACACATTGTACTCATTTCTAAACACGTATGAACTAAGAAGCAATGTCAAATGGCCCACTTTACATCTGCAAGATTAACTTTCTATATACACTGTTAACTGTTTGGACAAAAATAACTATCTCGAAATCCAGCCTTTCTAATGGGAATAAAGATTACGGATATAGATTAATTCCACATATGAGTTAGAATTCTTTTAGGGGAATAAATTTGACAGCAGGAATAAAATGGTTAAGGATACCATGCTTGACCCTTGGTATATCGCTTGGAGTATAACTCCTAGCTAGCATAAGAATATGGCCTTGACATCTAAAAATCATCTATTTATTGTTAACAGTGACGAAATTTCTTAAAAGAAAGATCTGGAGAGCATAAATACTAGTTGTAGACATGATGCAGAACAACCTCAGGAAATCTTCTGACCCAACGGGACTCTCCGGGAGAGAGCTAGACAGAATTTCACGGGTGTACTTTTTATCTGGGTATCAAAATAAAGCAGGCCACACAAATGTAGATAAGTTTGTCACATGTAGTTAGGACACATTTGTGTAAATTTTCTTGTATTCTAAAATAACCCCACATGTTTGGTCTTAGTATTATGATTTTATCTAGCATAAGGAGGCATAGAGGGAATAGTTGAAAAGTTTATTGATTTTGTATTTGTTTTCTTTCCCAATTTGATGATCAGAATTACAATGGTTGTGAGTTTCTTCTTTCTTAAGTTTAATCTAATACTTGGTAACCCACTAATACATAGGCCTCTATATGCGTATGGATTTTTATCTCTTGTAGTATGATTTGGAGAAAACATGGTGAACTCTAGGATCCCTAACTCTAGAAAAGTCTTGTAGGCCACCCTTTCCTGGACTCATGGTGCTTTGAGTCTAAGATGTTGCATCACGACATCTTGTTGGTTGATCTTTCAGATCAACCAACTTACTCTTGGATATCTACAAACCCACAAACGGAACTTACTTTTTAAGGTCAACACCTAGGTGTGCCTAAATAGATGCAATATAAGACTTCAATCTTTACTTAACCCTAATCTTGTCCTGAAAATCTTAATTGCATTCTTAATCGGACTTAATCTAGTGATTGATATGAAATAACCCTAATCAGATAATAAACACGAATATGGTTGCTTTATCCTGTGATATAGATGTGACATCAAGTTTTATAATTATATGTACATGTATATGTTTATCTTCGGTGTGTTTCTCCTTCAGCCAGGGTTTCTAACCTTGGCTTGTGCTAGGGTTTTTCGTGGGTCTTGAACTACCTGATTCACCTGGATTGGGTGGAGTTCCCGAGCCTTGGACCTGAATCCGGTTTGGTTTAAATGAACCCCGGCCTAGTTCATGTTCAGCTTGTTCTAGAGTTTCAGCATGAGGTGTCATGAGCACGGGTCAGATTCATGAGGGGGTTGGCCCTAGTAGTAGGAGGAAGAAAGTGAGTTTTGGAAGGTTGGGCCATGAACATAGACAAGTTCATGTGAAACCGGGGAGGTTCATGAGAAGGTTGATCCTGGCTTGGTTTTGGAGAGAAATAGAGAGTTTTTTTAAGGTTGGTTGTGAACTCAATCTGGGTTGAGGTAAAATTGGGTCGGATTCAGTGGAGGTGGTTTTAGGTTGGTGTTGTCCAACCCGGATCAGGTTCCAAAACCCAGTCAGATTGCCTGCATTGAGTAATTGGGTTAATATCAGGGTTGTCAGACTCGAACCGGTCAGCGAACCGGTGAGGGCTCTGGTTCACGGTTCACTGGTTCAACCAGTGGTCTGACTGGTTCAACCGGTGATGTCAGCATGACGTCACTAATAGTTTAAAAATATATAAATACCTTTGATACTCATGGAAAAAATCCATAAAAAGTTATGAAACATGAATAATAGCACAACTGCTCACAATAACTTGATAAATAGACCAAATAACAAATATTATTCTATTTGTGGACATTTATATACCAACATTTATATTGTATTCAATATTGATTAACAAAAACTAGCACCAAAAGTACTAAAACTAGTGAAGTGAGAGAACCGGCCGGTTCGGCTAAAACCAGACCGGTTCGCCGGTTCAACCGGCCGGTTCACCGGTTTGATGTCGGTCAGACGTCATTTCCGGCTTTGGGAGAGAACCGAACCGGTAGGGTGACCGGTTCCCGGTTCAACCGGTTCAACCGGCCGGTCCGGTTCGGTTCTGATAACCATGGTTAATATCGATGTGCGGCCTGTTTAACTCTATTTTAGGCCTGATGTGAACTTCCACCTATAAATGGACGGGCCCTGACGTACTACAGTCCATTTGCATCTTGAGAGGGCTACAATGTTGCTAGAGGGAGGAGATCCCCCCTAGTGTTAAGCTCAAGGTGGTGCTAGCATGTGGACGTTTTAGCTCAGATCTTGGATTTCTACCCAATCTGGAACGACCCATTTTCATGTAAGATTTCCTTCATTTCTCACCTTTTCCTTGTGGCACCTTCTTCCACAAACACCTTTTCTTACCCTAGATCTTCTTCCTACCTTTTCCCTAGATCGAGCTACATCTTACTCGAAGGGACCTCGAGAAAGGTGGACCAAGGTCGACCAGCCTCCTCTCCTTGGAGAAGGCTGATCATGGCGAATCTTGGTGGGGAACCTTCATTTGAGATTATTTCTTTCATTTTCAGTTTGTTCGTCTTCTCCTTTCCTCTTCCTTAGCTCCGTAGAAGTCTCTCTTGAATGGATATGAAGATCCTAGGATTTTTTTTTCTACCCCCATTTCTTGGTTCTTTATCTAGGACGAAGGTAGGAGATGGTATTGTGGAGCTTTTTGATTCTGAGTAACCATGGAGAAACTGTGACGAGGCTGTAGTCTTTCTGTCTGGAGGTGAGATCAAGGAGAAAGAGGCTGATCCAGAAATCTCCTTGTTGGAGCTCGAAGGAGGAGCTTCGTTTTGCAAGAAACTAGGCGAGGCTTTTTCTCTCACCTTACTAAGTATGCATGCAATGGTTTAAACACATTGAAACCTAAGACCCAAGCTTTTTGGTCGTTAATATATCAAGTTTAAGATTGAAATCTGTGTTGTCTTAGAGAATACAAATGTAACTATGTAACTCAATGTTGTTGTTGCAAGCATATATTATGCTTTGATGATCCCTACATTTCAAAATGGAACCTTGGATGCCTTACCTAACCTTATTGGACAATATAATTTAATAAGAAGCTTTAAATGGAACTAAAAATGAGTCTTTCTCCCTCTAATGAATGATTCAAGTACAGATCAACCGATGCACGATTCAGTGAAACCACAAGGGAAACAAAAATGCCCTTTTATCATGAGATCACGTTCTTGCTAAAAATGGTTAAATCAGTTAGAGAATCAGTTTCCATGTTATGTCTTTCAAACCTTAGAAACAAATATTACTCTAAAGAAATATGGAATAGTGTGCGAGAGTTGATGTTTACACCTAACTTGGGTTAAATGATGGCACTAAGGTTTAAAGTGCATATACATGGAAACACTTGATGTGATCTAGATAAAAATAAGTATGAACAAGGATAGATTGGGAACCTAAGTTTAAAGGTGAGCTTTTATTTAAAAGATGGAAGCTTAATATGAAAGCAGTCATTCAATAGGATCTGTCCCCCCCTTAATATGAAGGGACTATGATTCTCTTCTCTTCTCATCTCATGATCTTTTATGGAATACCTAAGAGTGGCGTAAAACATGGCACTACAAGATGTATCTTCGGCAATGGGTAATATATGTAGGCTTGAAGCATTAAGGTTGATTCCTTAAAGGTGATGTTATAGGTTGCCATCAAGGATTCATGGCAAGGGACAATGGTCATGGATTAAACCCATTCCTGGAAATAGTTAAAATGAGAGATCATGGGGTAGATAAACATTATGGAAAGTTTAGGGATGAAAAATATGTTTTCCGAATGTGTTTGATACACTTGCCTTCAAAATGATGACATAATTTTGTAATCACTAAGTAGGCCTTGGAAGTGAAGTGTAACGATGATTAGTTTCCCTTAAATTTGATGATTTTTATAGAAATATAATATAATAATCTTTCTTATTAGTTCTTACACTTGTATCGTGATGATTAATCTTGTTAATCTTATGCCTTTTTTTAGTGATCCTTTATAATATTTCCTAAATATGTGAAATGACCGATCATATATGCTTTCCCTACACGAATATTGAATATGAATGATGTAAAGAGAAAAACATTATGTTGTTTCCTTGTTTAAGGCTAATGATTGAACAATTATGGCATAAGGGGCATGTGACCCAGATGATAAGCCAAAGGGGTAGCTCCAAGTGAGCATAGTGTTGATTAAAAGCATGTGGCCTAACAATGATGTTGAATGAATATGTAGAAATACATAATATTTTTTGTTTGTTATAATACAATTCTTTCCATTTCATGTTCATACTATATCTTGCTTAGTTTTTGCCTACTTATTATATTGATTATGCATGATAATAATAAGCCTAAAACCTCTAATTGAGTCAGACTAATCAAGATATTCTTTTTTATGAAATGGATCTAAAAGATAAAGTAATTGAACTAAGTAATAAATTGTAACCCTTAATCATGCAGTATATGCCTCGACACCGTAGATCTTCTTAATGTTTTAGAAGTCGAAGGGGAACATGCATCCTTGTAGCAACCCGAGGACTGTGAGAAGGTACTCGAAGACAAATTTTTCTATATGCATGGGTAATCAAGAATCCGTATGCATGGTCCCCTCGATGCCCTAAGATCATCCGTGATCTGAGTATGGTCAAGGTTTTATCTCCAATGATTATGGCAATGGTGTCCATGTGATAAGCAAAGCAATGTGATATGTAAAAACATGATATCTCATATGTGATATGTAATATGATGATGATATATGCCAAATCCTGTGTACCTAGGGCGGACATGATGTAGGTTGGCTTTGTAGCTAGGAAGCATAGACACTTCTAGACAGCTCCTGTGTCCGTGTCGGACACGTTTTGGACACAGACACTTCCGGACACCGACCAAAACGTTTTGGATACGGCCGGGACGTGTCCAGTTCATTTTGGTTTTTTTCTGCACCCCGGACACAGCTGGACATTGCCCAGACACTTTTTGGACACTTCACTGCAGTGGATGCTTCTGTAATCTAGCCTATTTCAGAGTGCAGATGTTGAACGTACAACTACTGTTTATGTCTTATTACTGAGAAAATGTTTCATAGAGCTGAGATTTAATCACAAATGCAAAATAATCTGTTGAAAAGAACCAATATGTAAAACTAAGCTGAATCATATACTATGAATAAAATTATAGTATAATAAGTTGGTTAAATGAGTAATCCAAACTCGTACGTCTTATTACTGAGAAAATGTTTCATAGAGATGAGATATAATCACAATTACAAAATAATCTGTTGAAAAGAACCAATATGTATTGTCTTAAGCTGAATCATATACTATGAATCAAATTATTAGTTTAATAAGTTGGTTGAATGAGTCATACAAACTCATATATACATTTTGTAATCTACTATATTTACAAAAAGCACACGTTTAGTTTTCTACTTCATATTGTTTCTACTACATACAAAGACACCTCTTTATGCATAAAGATTATACATACATAGATACATTAATCTAGATAAATTTTAAAATAAATTCCAGTTCATACATCATACACCCCCCGCCACACACACAAATTATATATATATATATATATATATATATATATATATTAACAAAATATTTTCCACTCATCAAATGTCATGTCCATGTCCTACATTTTAGAAACTTGTCGTGTCCGTGTCTATGTCCGTGTCAGTGTCTGTGTCTAGAAGCATTTTTGTGCTTCCTTGCTTTTTAGCCCCTACCAGTAGGTTTGCGGACAATGAGCCCCTACTTATTATATATGTAGTGACTGAGGGGTGGTGAGGTCCTTGTGAGACCGGCTCCCTCCTTGGATCCTCTGAGGTGGGGCTTAGGGGCTTTGCAGTCATAAGCTCGTAATTTGAACAGTACACTCCAAATTAACTAGGGTAAAAGTCTAATATAATATACAGTCGAGTAGATTATAACTGTTGATGCTAACAATGATGATTGCAGGATCTTCCCAATGGTCGTCTAAAGCACCGTAAGTGATGTCAAGTTTATTACTTGAGAGTTGAGATAGTTGTTATACGAGATTATTGCTAAAGTAGTCAGAGATATCATACATTTGTGATAAAGATGCCTTGTTCTGAACTATGAGATGAAGTTCATAAATGGAAATTGAATGAAATAATAGAGCCTTTCCTGGATCTTAAAATTTTATTTAATACGTTGCTAGTACATGTTTATCTATCTAGGAGGGAGTAATCCTCTCACTAGAACTCTTCATGAGTCTACGTGGTTCTTCCACGATGTTTTTAGGTATAAGGGGATATGGAAAGGACGTGACGATTAAGATTTAACAAGAAATAATGTAATTCAGTCTAGAGTGTCCTTGTACTTTCACTTTTCTGAGTGTTAGCTCGGTAGTTGATACTACGTGTGTATACTATTGTCTTTGAAGTTTTCCTACGATTATAAGTTGTAAATTGGAATAGTATTTATTTGTTGTTCTATCTTCATGAATACATATCTGCTTGTAAATCATATGTTGAGATTAATACAGACGATTTCAGTTCTATATCTATGAAACTCTCTTGAGAATGATAATTGTATTAGCATACCAGTCCTAAAATATGTTCAGTGGAGTTTTATGATGGTTTGTCTCTTGGCTATATGAGTTGTGGGTTCTGGATTCAAGACTCAAGGATGTTACTGGTCCAGCTGGTGGGACATCCATGGGATTTTTCTATTTGATTTTTGTTGATTTCTAGTCAAAAGTTGGGTTTTGTTTGAGGATTTTTCCTAACAACTATTTCGGGTTTTATTAGTGGGATGGTCCTTGCATGTACATAGATGCTGCAAGTGGAGTCGGTTTGTTTGTTCTTAGAATGCTTGTGTCATAAATCCTTTCTAATGGTCCGCAAGCCATATTTGATCTTGATGTTCACTTTTATGGTCCTAGAGTTCAAGATAGAGAAATTATTTCCATTGTAGATATTTGATGCTCTTAGTATTTATTAGGGCCTAACATAAAAGTCCAGTTTGAGGATTGCCTTTGATGGTGATTTGACTCTAATTTCTAGGGTAAGGACTTTGTCATCTTTATTAAGGATTTCATTGCATAACAGTGCCTCTTTTTATCGGAACCCTAGATATAAATGACTATCAAAAACACATATAACGATATGAAAAATAGGTATTAACATGGTCAGATAGGCACACACCTAGGTGCACCTAGGAATTAGGGTATCCAAGGTGTTCCATTGAGTACCTTACCAACTTGACAAGTATGGAAGGGGACAATTTTTTTTCATCAATATTCAGTTTCATAAGAGATCAGTATCACTTGGTCGATTGATATCTGCCAGATAAGAAAAGACGGCTAATCGTTCTATTAGATAGGAGAAACCCTGCTCCTATAAATAGGAGAACAGGAAAGCGTACAGGACATAAGACAACCCTAATGGGTCAAGACGTACTTGGGCCCATAATACAAAACACTTAACAACATAAATAAACGGACTCTCTAACACTCCCCCTCAAGCTGAAGTTGGGAGAATCCCAAATCAGCTTACAAATAGAGAGTCAAACACAGAAACAAAACAAAAAAAGATAAACCAATCCCATACAAAATTTTTCTCCCCCTCAATATTACATTAAAACACTCAAACACTCAGACACTCCCCCTCAAGTAGATACTCCAAGCAAGCAGGTAGGTCGCAGAAGCTTCTCGATCATCTGGAGCAGAAATAAGCAGCATCACAATCATCTGGAGCAAAAGATGGAATAGCTGATAGGCACCAAGGTCTTCATCAAAGTCGTCGTAGTAGCCAGAGAGTGCTGGATCACAGTAGCAGAGCCCAGAGAGTGTTGGATCATAGTAGCAGAAAGTCGACGTGCCAAAACACGTACATGTCAGAGAGTGCTGGCGCACAGCAGTAGAGAATCAACGACGTAGGCAGATAGAAGATCGGTAAGCAGAGTAGAAAGCAAATAAATAACTCCAGTAGACGAAGCTCCATGTAAAGTCAGCAACAAATGTCTTCATCATCTTCCCTCTTTACACAATATCCATCACAATAGCAGACGTCAAGGTCCAGAGAGTGATGGTCCACAGTTGAAAGTCAACGTGCAAATAAAGCACGGACAGCAGAAAGTGCAAAAGCACAAAGCAGCAAACAAAATGTGCTAATCATAGCACAAGTAGTAAGAAAGACGTCTGAATATGTAACTTCATAGCAGCAGTCGAGGTAGATGATGAATAAGCAATAATAGCAGCAAAAGCACCAAAAAACAGCAACAAGAAGATCCATAAAACAACAATAGAAGTGGCATGAATATCCATATAGATAGTAGCAGAAAGCACCACATAGCAGCAACATGAAAATCCATATAGATAGCAACATATATATATCTTCTTCTCTTTCTTCATCACTCATCCATCTCATCTCTTCCTCTATTTCTCCCCCTCACACCAACCACGGAAGGAAACAAGAGTGGTTGGGGTGGACAATGGTAAAGAAACTCCCCAGAAAAATAAGTCACAGAACTGTCGGGGGGTTTGGGGGGCGCGGCCCCCCAATTAGGGGGTCCCGCTGAGGGTCTACAAAGGTCTAAAAAGATTTTCAAAGAGAAATCAAGCACAAATCTTCATAAACATTAATGATATTACGGATAAAATCCATCCAAATTTGCTCTAGCCAGTCCAAGAAATTTGATGTCAACTCACAAGCTGCAAATCACAAGCTTGGCTAAAGATTCCAGTTGTGGCAGTAGCAAGGGAGTCCAACGACCAACGAGGAGTGTAGCAAGGTGGCGGAGCGGCATGGGCGCATCAAGTAGGGCAGTAGGCAGCAACAGACTCGAACAGCGGCAGAATGCATGGGCAGCGGCGGCATGAGGGGGGAACCAGCAGTGTCGGCGGCACGACGACAGTAAGGCTACTTGGCGCCGGCAAGGGGCAAGGGCGACGGAGCAACAACAGGCAGCAGACGAAGCAGCAACAAGGACAGTGCACGGAGCAACATCAGCGGCAAAGGGCAACAGCGGCAGGGACGGACGCGGGGCAGCAGCAGGTTAGAGGCGACGGTGACAAGAACGGCAGTGGGCAGCAGGGTTGGTAGCCACGACAGCGTGCAGGGAGTAGGGTGATCGGTGGCTGGGCAATAGGCAGCAGATCCGGCGGCCGGTAGTAAGAGCGTAAAGGAACAAGGAAGAAGGCAGGGAACTAGGAAGGAATTCCCTACGGGCAGCCAAGCACCGCCAAGGGCGGCGGCCGCCCGCAAGGGGGGGCGCTCCTTTGGTTCTTGCTCTCTCTCACGTAGGGTTTTTTTGGTCCCTAGGACGGCTGCTCTGATACCATGTCAGATAAGAAATAACGGCTAATCGTTCTATTAGATAGGAGAAACCCTGCTCCTATAAATAGGAGAACAGGGAAACGTACAGGACATAAGACAACCCTAATGGGCCAAGACGTACTTGGGCCATAATACAAAACACTTAACAACATAAATAAACTGACTCTCTAACAATATCAAAGATTAATCATGTACTACAAGCGCACATGCATAAAATAAATATTAGCACACTTCTAACGCTAGAGAATGTTGAGTTTGAGGCTACATAACTTTATTCCATATTTTAATGATGACTAAACTATTCCAATTATTTATGTCTAATGCTTCTAGTAAAATGATGTTAGAAATGAAGACATGCTCTAAATGCCTTTACTTGCAATCCTAACCTTGGATTTTACATCAAGATAAGCACAAAAATTAAGTTGTTTGAAAACTAGATATATGTCTCTTTAGATCTTTGTTGTAAATCACTCATAATGATTGTATGTTTTGTGATTAAGTTCATAATGATTATTGTAATGATTGGAACAAATTATGATGCTCTTTAGGATGTTTTGAATTACACCAACAAAACCCTACATTAGTCGAGTTTTTCTTGAGGAAATTCGGTCGACAATCAAAAAACAAAGGACCAGGAGGTATCGTTGACCGAGTCTTTTCTGGAAAACTTGGTTTACTAACCTACTAAAATGTGTCATCGGTTGAGCTTGTTTAAGGAAATAAGGCCTACGGTTCTTTTTTTTGTAACTTTCTACATGTGTAAATATAGTTGTTAAAGTGGGCCAAAAAGTGAAAATATATATGTTGCACCCCACAAAATCCCCTAAAAGGGGTAGAATTAATATCTGTCATTATCAATGGCTAGTAGGCACTATCATAGAATTAAATGTCCAATTTCGATGTGGTGTCCAATGGCCCAGAAACAGAAATTTTTCGAAATTTTGGCAGAAATTTTGATATTTACGGCCCTAACGATTTTGAAGGCCAAATAAGTGAATTAAATCATGAAAAATTATCAGGACGATCTAATCGCCAAGATCTACTCAAATATGCAATAATATTTCATATTGGATATGTGGGGGGTCTCCCACATTTATAAGTGAAGGAAGCTGAACAATTTCAACATAATTTCGATGACAAAATGAGGAATTAAGTTATGGAATTTTGCAAACACAATGTTTAAACATAGACACACTAGATTATATAATAAATGTATATGTTTATAGGTTAGGGTGGGATCCATGTCTTGATGAGTGAATGCACAAATGAATAGAAATGTCAAGTCTGTTAGAAAGTTAGACTGTTACAAACTTGCAAACTTCAAGTTAAAACAAGTAGAGTTCACAGGATCGCTACCCTGTATATATATACATATATATATATGCATGTATATATATATGTATATATATATATATGCATGTTGTGATAAACAAAGCAATTTTGGGAAGCGTAGGGTTGCACAATGTGTGCACCCTCATATATATAACATTGAAACATTTACAGAGAGGTTCACATATAATATGGAAATAACAAAACAACTAACAAAATATATAAAACAGGAATATATGTTAACACTCCCCCTCAAGTTGGAGCATAGATATCAATCATGCCCAACTTGTCCGTCAGTGTGCAGAATTGCTTCTTCGCCAGCAGCTTGGTGAAGATGTCAGCAACTTGGTCTTCAGAACGAGTGAAGGGAGTGCAGATCTTGCCAGTCAGAATGGATTCCCGAATAAAATGACAATCTACTTCAATATGTTTAGTGCGCTCATGATAAACTGGATTATTCGCAATGAAGATAGCAGCTTTATTATCACAGTGCATAGGTATAGCAGAAGAAGAGTCAACCCCGAACTCTTTTAACAGAGAGCGCACCCACAACAATTCACAGGCAGTATGGGCCATGGCCCTATATTCAGCTTCAGCACTGGACCTGGCCACAACATTTTGTTTTTTACTCCTCCAGGTAACAAGATTGCCTCGAACATACGTACAATACCCAAAAGTAGATTTTCTGTCAACTTTGCTACCTGCATAATCAGAATCAGAGTACCCTGCAAGAGAACAGTGTCCATGCTTCCTGTAGTGAAGTCCCTTGCCAGGAGACTTCTTCAAATATCGTAGAATCTGACAAAGAGCATCCCAGTGACACTGTCTGGGTTTATCAAGGTACCTGCTAAGAAGACCCACTGTAGTAGAAATGTCAGCTCTGGTGACAGTCAAATAAATGAGTTTACCAATCAGCCTCCTGTACTTTTTATGATCAGCAAACAGAGGAGAAGAGTCATCATCCCAATTTACATTAGGATCTAGAGGAATATCAGCAGGTCTCGCCCCCAGCATACCAGTCTCCTGCAGTATGTCTAGGACATATTTTCTCTGAGACAACACAAGAGCATTAGAATTTCTAGAAACTTCTATGCCCAGAAAATATCTGAGTTTGCCCAAGTCTTTGGTAGCAAAGTGCTTGCCCAGATGAGATTTAGTAGCCTGAATACCAAGAGAATCACTGCCAGATATGATAATATCATCAACATAGACAATCAGAATAATAATACCAGCTGAAGTCTTCTTGGTAAAAACAGAATGATCCACCTGAGATCGCAGAAACCCAAAATCAATCATAATTTTGCTCAATTTATCAAACCAAGCCCGGGGACTCTGCTTAAGACCATAAATAGACTTCTTTAACCTGCAAACTTTGTGAGACTCCCCCTGAGCAACAAACCCAGGAGGTTGCTCCATATAGACTTCTTCTTGTAAATCGCCATACAAGAAGGCATTTTTCACATCTAGTTGCAACAGTGGCCAGTCAAGATTAACAGCAACAGAAAGAAGAATTCTGACAGAATTAAGACGAGCAACAGGAGAGAAAGTCTCAAAATAGTCAATACCATAAGTTTGGGTGTAGCCTTTAGCAACTAACCGTGCCTTCAGCCTTTCAACAGTGCCGTCAGGTTGATATTTCACAGCATACACCCATCTGCAACCTACAGGTTTACTCTGAGGAGGTGGATCCACCAGCTCCCAAGTATCTCGTTCAGCAAGAGCCAACATCTCCTCCCTCATAGAAGACAACCATCCAGTACTCTGTAGAGCATCCTGGATATTCTTTGGAACAACAACAGCAGATAAGGCATATACAAAATTGCTAGAATGAACATTCAGATGGTCAGTAGAAACAAACTGAGCAATACTGTGTGATGTGCAGGAACGAGTACCCTTTCTAAGAGCAATGGGTAAATCAAGATCAGAATGTACCTCAGGTGTAGTAGAACCTTCTGGAGGTGAAGATTGGTTTTCAGGGGGGGTTTCTTGAGTAGAAGGTGCTCTGTTCCTGCGTTGATAAACTATAAGAGGAGGCTTATCAGCCGCAGTAGTGACTTTGTCAGTAGTATCAGGAACACAATCAGAAGTAACAGGTAGAGGTGAAGCAATAAGATCAGACTGTAAACTGTCACCACGAGTCGAATAGTAAGGAGTATCCTCAAAGAAAACTACATCACTGCTAGTATACCATTTTCTTGCAGTAGGACTGTAACACCGATATCCCTTCTGAGTACGAGAATATCCCAAAAAAATGCACTTCTCAGCACGAGGAGACAGTTTATCAGAAGTAGGTCCAACTAACCGTACAAAACAGGTACATCCAAAGATCCGAGGAGGCACAGTAAATAACTGAATATCGGGTTGAAGAACTTGAATAGGTATTTTGTTTCCAATCACAGATGATGGCATTCGATTTATCAGAAAACAAGCAGTCAATATAGCCTCAGGCCAAAACGAGCGAGGAACATGTGCATGCATCATAATAGTTCTAGCAACCTCTAACACATGTCTATTTTTACGCTCAGCCACACCATTTTGCTGAGGTGTATAAGCACAAGAGGTCTGATGTATTGTACCCACAGATTTACAAAAAACATCCACATCTTTTTTAACAAATTCCAGTGCATTATCAGTACGAAAAATTTTGACAGGCATACCATATTGAGTTTTTATTTCAGCAAAAAAGAACTTGATAACAGACAAAACTTCGGACCTACTTTTCATCATAAACAACCAAGTAGTCCATGAAAAGTCATCAATAAACAGAATAAAATACTTATGACCAGATAGACTCGGCACATGACAGGGTCCCCATACAACAGAATGCACTATATCAAACATATTTTTACTGCTAATCTGACTGCGTCTAGGATAAACAGCTCTAGTCTGCTTTCCAAGTTGACATGACTCGCACTGAAAACTACAACTGCCAAGATCAGACACTAAATGTCGGAGCTTTTCAGATGATGGATGGCCCAGCCGGTAGTGCCACTGTAATGCAGAAACTGAGGCAGATAATGCAGGAGACACAGATGCTTTAGCTGCTTTCGGCAAATGATCCAGATAGAAGAGTCCATCAGCACCTTCATACCCCCCACCAATCTTCATCCTCGTGCGAAGGTCCTGAAAAACACATGAACCAGGAATAAAAGTCAGACTACACTGTAGGCTTCGCAATATCTTGCTGACAGACAACAGATTCAAAGGAAATCTCGGCACATATAAGGCAGATTTCAGCAGAAAGTCAGAAACAATATCCCCTACTCCAGACACCGCAGACTTGGAGCCATCAGCCAACATAACAGATGAGGGTCTAGCAGGTTTAAATAATTTGTGAAACAAAGATCTATTTCCAGAAATATGTGAAGAGGCACCGGAGTCGATGACCCACTTAGTATTACCAGGAGTAGAAGAAGAGCTCAGGAAGGCAGTGTCATAACCAGAATAAGTGGCAGCATGAGCTCCACTAGTCGAAGCTTGAGACGACGCACCAGCTCGCTCAAGAAGAAGACGCTCCACCTCAGCACGGATGTAGTCAGCAGTCGCACCCGAGGAGGCAGAGTCAGTAGGCTGAGTCGTTCCTTCTGATGCAGTAGTAGTGGAGTCAGCAGCTGCATTGGCCCACGCCGGCTTACCATATTTCTCCCAGCATTTTTCTTCAATATGGTTGGACCGGCCACAGAAGGTATAAAGGCGCTGTCCTGACTGAGGACGCGCACCAGCAGTAGGGGCAGTAGAAGAGGCTCCACGACCAGGAGCAGCACGTCCTCGTCCTCCACCCAGGGGAGGACGGCTCTCAGTAAAGCGACCACGGCCACGACCCCGGCCACGACCAGAAGCTGCAGTAAGGGCCGAAGAGTCTCCAACATCAGTAGTCAGAGACGAGGAAGACGAAGGCAAACGCTGAAGGCGTTTGTAGGCACTCTGTAGTGACGGCAGAGGGTCACTGGCTAAGATCTGGTCCACAACTCCAGCATATGACTCGGGCAATCCACAGAGAAACTGGACCAACTGAAGCTCCTGGCGCTGACGCTGCATAGTAGCCAGGTCCGTCGAGAGAGGGTGATAGGATTCCAGTTCACCCCATAATCCAGTGAAGTCAAAGAAGTAATCCGCAATGTTCGTCCCCGTGAACTGTAGACGTCCCAGCTGCTTGGTGATGTCAAACACCTTCTTGGGGTTCTGACTATGCGAGTAAGTACCGGCGAGCTGATCCCACATCTGCTTCGCCGTAGGTAGGTGAAGAAGTGTGACGCTAATCTTCTCAATGCTGCTATTGAGAATCCAGGTCATCACAGTGGAGTCATCACGAACCCAGTCGTCATACGCCTTCACATCTTTAGCATCAGCGTCCTCTGCGGGTGCTGCCGGACCCGCACGGGTAAGATGTGAGTACTTGCC
Organism: Alisma plantago-aquatica; assembly: GCA_963693085.1. NCBI lineage: Eukaryota > Viridiplantae > Streptophyta > Magnoliopsida > Alismatales > Alismataceae > Alisma > Alisma plantago-aquatica. The sequence goes on along the minus strand of OY856411.1, from coordinate 334,138,261 downwards.
CTGGGATCTGGCATAGATCGTCATGGAGCAGACCCAATGCGGATAGTTGCGCCCATCAAGCTTCACGGTGGTAACCTGACGGCGGAAGTCATCATGCGAGGACGCCATGGAAGCAGTAGGCACAGCAGGAACAGGCACGATCAGGCAGGAGACGGGCTACGCCGTCAAACAGGCACAGCAGGCACAAAGAACACGGAGAAGACCTCTCACATACGGTCTACGCCAAAGCGCAGAACAGAACCCGGTGGCACAACGGCCTACACGGGCAGGCAGGCAGGAGACCGAAAAAAAAACGGTCTACGTCTTCAAGCCACCGGATCGCTGTAGGACTTTACGGAGCCAACGGACCGACGGCTAGGACCGCGGAGGCGCATCGGCCCCCGGCGGCGGAGAGGGCGCCCGGCCCCGGCGGCTGCTGCTGCCCGGCGCGGCGGGCGGCCCGGCGGCTGCTGCTGCCAGCGCGGCCTGCTGCGGCCCGGCTGGGCGGTGGCGGGTGGCTGCTGGGCGGCGCGGGCGGGAGAGGGGGGGGCGACCGGCTGGAGAAGAGAGAGAAGGGTGGGAGGGTGGCGGCTGGATCTACTGCTCTGATACCATGTGATAAACAAAGCAATTTTGGGAAGCGTAGGGTTGCACAATGTGTGCACCCTCATATATATAACATTGAAACATTTACAGAGAGGTCCACATATAATATGAAAATAACAAAACAACTAACAGAATATATAAAACAGGAATATATGTTAACACATGTATATATATGTATATATACATACATATATATACATATGTATATGTATATATATATACATATATATATTTATGTATATATAAATATGTATACATGTATATATATAAGTATATATAAATATGTATACATTTATATATGAGATTAAGAGAGAAAGATTTCTCTCCCCCTCTCCCATAACCCGTGGCGGAGGCCGGACGCCCGGAAGGGTGATAAATCAAGAGATGCTTCTCTGTGTGGTTTCGAACCCGGGTTCCTTCATTGGGGACCAGCGGAATTCGCCAACCGGGCTATTCCCTTGCCGGCAAGTACATATACATATACATATGTATACATGTATATATATATATATATATACATATGTGTACATGTATATATATACATATGTATATGTATAGATATGTATATGTATATGTATATATATACATATATATATATATGTATATATGTATATTTATATATGTATATATATACATATGTATATATATACTTGTATACATATGTATATGTATATGTATACGTGTATATATATATATATACATATGTATATATATGTATACGTATACATATGTATACGTATATATATATGTATACGTATACATATGTATATGTATATATATATATATATATATATATGTGTATACGTGTATATATATATATATATACATATGTATATCATTTGTATACGTGTATCTATATGTATACGTATATATATATATATATATATATATATACATATGTATATCATTTGTATACGTGTATCTATATGTATACGTATATATATATATATATATATATATATATATATATATATATATACATATATATATATATATATACATATATATATATATACATATATATATGTATATATATATATACATATATAGATGTGTACATGTATATATGTATGTATACATGTATACATATATATATGTGTACATGTATATATGTATTTATACATGTATACATATATATATGTATACATGTATACATATATATATGTATACATGTATATATATATGTATACATGTATACATATATATATGTATACATGTATATATATATATACATGTATGTATATATTTATATACATATATATATATATATGTATACATGTATACATATATATACATGTATATATATATGTATACATGTATACATATATATACATATACATGTATATATATAAATACATGTATATATGTATACATGTATATATATATAAGCATATGTAGAGTCAGGCTAGAATACACTCGAGTGTATCCGGAGCGGAATACACTCAAATAATTTTTCATGATACAATATTTTTTTTGAAAATCTAATCCGTTGATCTTCTTAAACATCTCGTGAACAACTCATACTCAAAATTTGAGCACATTTGGATATGTATAGATCATGTTACGAAGACCGCAAAAATTATGCATTTCAAATTAGTTTCGCGCGTCAATTTTGTTGCCCTTGGTTGAGTGACTTACACTCATCCAAATGGGCTCAAAATTTGTATGTAGCCTAGTTATAGTATGACGGTTAAGATCAACGGTTAACATTTTGCAAAAAATAGTCTTGATATACAAACACACTTGAGTGTATTCGTGCAATCCGTACACTCGAGTGTATTCTAGCCTGACTCAACATATGTATACATGTATATATATATACATATTATGTATATATACATATTATATATATAAATAAGTATATATATACATATATATACATATTATATATATATACACATATTATGTATATAAATATGTATATATATATACATATTATGTATATATATGTATACATATTATGTATATATATGTATACATGTATATATATATGTGTGTGTGTGTGTGTATATATAGGTATATATATATGTATATATACACATATATATGTATATATATATATACATATATATGTATATATATGTATATATATATACACATATATATAGAGTCAGGCTAGAATACACTCGAGTGTATTCAGAGCATAATACACTCAAGTAGTTTTTCATGATGCTATATTTTTTTCAAAAATCTAATCCGTTGATCTTCTTAAATATGTTGTAAATATCTCATACGCAAAATTTGAGCACATTTGGACATATATAGGTCATGTTATAAGGACCGCAAAATTTATGCATTTCAAATTGGTTTCGCGCGTCGATTTTTTGCCCTTGGATGAGTGACTTACACTCATCCAAATGGGCTCAAAATTTGCATGTAGTCTAGTTATAGTATGACGGTGAAGATCAATGGTTTACATTTTGCAAAAAATAGTCTTGATATGCAAACATATTTGAGTGTATCCGTGCGATTTGTACACTCGAGTGTATTCTAGCCTGACTCTCTCTCTCTCTCTCTCTCTCTATATATATATATATATCGATTTTGTTGCCCTTGGATGAGTGACTTACACTCAAGGAAGAAGATACCGACGATATCGTCGGTATACCGCTCGGTATACCGATATCGAGCCAACCTGGCATCGGTTTAAGCATTTCTATCACTGCTCCCGCAAATTTCGGTAAACCGGTGGGTTTACCGGTAAAACCGACCGGTTTTCGGCGGTAAGGGGGGGTTTCAGTGTAAAATGTCCCACTTATGGGCGATATGGGCGGTATACCGCCCCGGTATGCCGACATTTGGGAGCGTGTTGCTGCTGCTGCTGTTGGAGTGAAAGAACAAACACATTTGGGGTGATTTTCTTCGTTGGAGCTCAAATCAGCTGTAATCAAGGTATGTTTTCTTGATTTCTTGCATTCTTCATCATTTCCAACCCATCTCCTATCTATTTCCATCTATTTTCACCATAAAATCTCTCCAAAAATCTCTAAATACACCCAAATCTTAGATCTACATCAAAAAACTTAGGATTAATGCTATTTAACATTAGATCTATGAATATTATATGTAGATCTACTAATGTATAACTAGATCTACTACTTTTAATTAGTATTATCATATAATTTCACTAATTAATATTAAATTCGTAATAATACAATAAGTACTAGAAATAGTAGGTATCTAACTTAGGTTTAGTAGAAGAAGTTGTACCAAATAGCAATGTGAACAAATACAAACAAAAATATAGTAAAAATATTTATATTTTTCGTTTTTTTATTTATTTAAAATGCTGAAAATAAAAAAAATCATTTGTTTTTGTTTTTTTTTCTACAGAAATGTATGCGTTAGTGTTATGTAAGATGGAATGAGTAAAGTTGTAATACATCACTTGACTTAATACTAGATAATTATCAGATTTTATCATTTTTAAATTAATTTCAGACTTTAATTTTTTATTTAAGCCTTTTTTCTTGTTAATAAAAATCTTAAAAAATATTGTGTTTGATTCTATAAATACATTTAACATTTATACACCTAAAAGTGTTGTGTTTGATTCTATAATACATAAAATAGATTAATCTTGCAACTTAATGGGTTATAGATTTCATACACCTAATTTTTATTTGTCTGTCTTTTTGCAGTGTGACAGTGTCCACTTTTGACTTTTGAGAAGATGTCTTCAAGCGATGGTGAGGGTTCTGGGGCCGGTAATGTTGGTGGAGCTAAGAATGTGATGGATTTTGCATGGAATCACCGCACGCCTTTTGAAGGAAATAGGGCAAAGATAGTTTGCAATTACTGCAACAAGACAATTGGTGGAGGGGGGATTACTAGATTCAAACGTCACATTACTGGCGGTGACAAAAATGTGGCAATGTGCACAAGGTGTCCCGAAAGTGTTAGGGATGATTTTAGAAATATTATGGGTGCAAAGAAACACAAACAACAAAAGATGAAGGAGGCTGACAGGGGTTACACAGATACATTATTCAATGTTAGGGGCACAGGTTCTTCTGCAGAATCAGATGATGACATTGCATATCCTCCTGATTGTGACACAACTTATTCACGTCGTGCGTATAGGCGTGCCCTTAGAGATTCCCGCAGAGATGAGTGGGAAAGAGAGGAGGCAGCTCGAATTACAAGGAGGTATGGGCCATCTGGTGCAGGTGGAGGCAGTGGTACTGCACGTATTCCTATTGTTGACGTAGATGATGATGAAGACAGAGCTGGTCATGGAAAATGGAAGAAAGGCGGCATTGATACACTTTTTCGTTCTGCTAGTACGAGATTGAGGCATGTTGATGAGCCAGGGGTTAGGAGGCCTGAAGCTAGGCAAAAGGGCATTAAAGCAATGTTCACTGGTGCAAAAGATAAGGTCGGCAAGGCAGTGGGTAAGTTCTTCTTTGCTCATGGTATACCTGCACATGTTGCAACTGAACCGTATCTGCAACATATGGTAGATGTGATAGGGGATTCTGGGAGGGGCGTCAAGGCCCCCACTTCATATGAATTAATGAACAAGTATCTTCCCCTAGAGAAGGATCTACAAGTCTTGATTTCAGGCCAAAAAATATGTGGGCTGAATATGGTGTCACACTTATGTGTGACGGGAGGACTAGTGGCAATAGAAGACAAATTATCAACTTTCTTGCACATTGTCGTGGATCCACAATTTTTCTGGACTCTGTTGATGCTTCAGGTGAGGTTAGGAACCACATGTTCATAAAGAAACTAATGAAGACATACATGAAGCAGGTTGGTGTGGAAAATGTGGTGCAGATAGTTACTGATAATGGTTCTGCCTTCAAGAAGTCCGAGGACAGTTTAATGAAGAAATATCCCATATACTGGACACCATGTGTTGCCCACTGCATAGATCTCATTCTCAAGGACATTGGCTCAATTGAATTCATTAAATCTGTTATCATTGATGGTAGGTTGATCACAGGATTCATCTACAACCATTCTTTTCTATTGAATGCAATGAGGCGACGTGAGTATTGTGGAGGTGATCTGATTAGAACAGGTGCAACTAGATTTGCGACAAACTTTCTTGCCTTACAATCATTAAAGTCCAAAAAGGATGGACTTAGGAGGCTCTTCAATGGAGTGGAGTGGACCTCCATGAAGGAGCACAATACCCCAGTTGGCAGTAGAATTGAGCAGTTGATTGCCAGCAGACCTTTTTGGGATAAGGTTACTAGGGTGCTGCGAATAATGGAACCCATTGTCAAGGTATTGAGGCTGGTAGATGGTGACAAAACTGCAACAATGCCTTTTTTATATGATGCAATGACCTCAATGGTGGACCGCATCAAAGAAGCAGCTCCTAAGTCCAATGAGCAATACATCAGAATTTATGAGAATCGTTGGACAAATATACTTTTGCATCCATTGCATAAAGCAGGTATATATCTCAATCAATTATGTTCTAAGTTTCTAACTTCTGAGTTATTTGTCTAACTCATAGTCTACCTATTTAAATGTCATTCTAATTTCCTTATTTATATTTGTGACAGCTTACTATTTGAATCCGAGGTTCCAATACTCACGAATGCTTGGATTGAATCCGACTCTAATGACTGCAGTGAGAGATGTCACCAACAAGTTCATTACCTCTCCAGAAGAGTGATTGCTAGTACTGGAAGAGGTATAAGATAACTATATTACTTACATTCTTAATGTCTCATTAGTCATTACTCATTAGTCATCACTTTGATTTCATCATCTAAATATCGTAAATGATGTTTTTTTTACAGTTGCGCCATTTCCGTGAAGGCACTGGATGTTTTGGACATCCAAATGCGGTTTCTGATCGTGAGGCAGGTGATCCTTGTGAGTGGTGGGTTTGGAATGGAACAATTGCCCCCCATTTAAGAAAAGTGGTTGTTCGTCTCCTTGCTCAAACAACATCTGTAGGGGGTTGTGAAAGAAATTGGAGCACATTCAATCTGATACACTCAAAGAGAAGGAACAAGCTTGGGGCAAACAGGTTGAGGGACCTTGTCTACGTTCACTACAACATGCGGTTGAGGGCTAGAGCAATACGAGATGCCAACTATAGGGAAGTGGATTTTGCTGTTGTCCACGATCCCATTGACACCGCATACACTTTCAGCACTGACAGACGTAGAGGGCTGGAGGAAGATTCAGAAAATCCTTTAGAGGAATGGATGAATGAGATAGGTCGTCCTGTTCTTGATAATTTAGATGGGCGTCCGGATCCATACATAGAAGATCAATTTGAGCCAAACAACGGTGATGATATAATTCTTGATAATCCGCCTGAAAGACTTGAGCCTGAAGCTGCACATGTAAATGTTGATATGGAAATAGATAGAAGAGTACAAGAGCAGTTAGGTAGCTCAAATTCTTCTTCTTCAGCTGGTTCTAAATCTAAGTCTGATGATAGTGACAATGATAATGATGGTGGTAATCAAAGTCAATGCTCTCCAGAATATCCTCCAGCTGTGGATCCTCAACATGATGATCGGCCTTATGTTACTAGGGGTGCACCTCCACAACAACAAGAATATCCCATGCCTGAAAAACTTTTTCAAAGAAGAAAAACTCGAACTGGGAAAGATTACAGCGGTGCACCTCCACCAAATGCCGCAATGCCCACAACTCCAAGCCCCTACCCCTACTCCTACCCATCTAATCCACAACCACAGCCATAATACCGGAGTCCAAGTGATTATCATTCTAATGTTGCTGAATCAATGGATGCATTGAGTATATCTGACTCTCAATCTCAATCTCAAGAACATTCATTTGGAGATATGTTATTTGGGCAGACACTTCCATACCCATCTCAGACTTCTCAACATGGGTATTCTGGATATCAAGTTGAACCACAAGGCCCACAACCAAGGTTACAATTAGAACTTGGACCTGGTATGGGATATCATGAAGCATACTCTGTCCGTAGCCCTTATGGATGCTTTCGGGTGAACACCGAAGCATACTCTGGTGATTTCGGGCAAACATGGAGTGGTGGGCATACTACAATTTATCCTATTGCCGGAGTTCCATTACAACCTCCTTTTCCTCAACCTCCGGCTCCTCAAGCAAGGGCACCCGCACCTCCTCCCGCTTCTTCTCAGCCTCCCAGGAATTCAGCAAACAAGGCTCAATATCTCAAAGATTTACAAGAACATTTTCCAAAGATTGGGATGATGCAGTATGTGAATCCTGAAGTATATGAGGAGCATGTTGTCACATACAACAAATCGTATAGAGCTTTGATGACATGGGAGCAATATGTAGAACAACAATATCCTTATCAGCAGCCGGCGCTCCACTCAACATACAACTGATGTGAGTTAGTACTTAGTAATTTACTATGTTGTTATATGTTTGTTGTAAGTTGAATATTATTGCATAAGTGTGTAAACATGCGTTTATGGATTGTGCTACTAAAATTTCAGATCTTAATTCTTATATTTTGTCATCGAAATCCTTCATCGAAATCTCAAAAAAACAGGATTGATTCCTTACCTCCCACATGATTGACCCCCCCCAACATACCCAATATAGAATTTTATTGCATAAAACGTTGCATCTAGGTGTTGAGACCACGCCTGTAAAATTTCATGATTTAATTCGTTCATTTAGGCGTCGATAAGTTCAGGATTGCATCTGTCGATATTTCCGTCGGTATACCTATAAATATCTATTTCCACGCCGTCGATAAGGCGTCGGTATCGGCATTTAATTCCTTGCTTACACTCATCCAAATGGGCTCAAAATTTGTATGTAGCCTAACTATAGTATGACCAAGGAATAAGGTGACCGATACCGACGTCGTTTCGACAGCTTGGAAATAGGTATTTACCGGTATACCGACGGAAATACCGACAGATGCAATCATGGCCGTATCGACGCCAAAATGAACGAATTAATTCATGAAATTTTACAGGTGTAATCTCCACACCTAAATGCATCGTTTTATGCAATAAAATTCTATATTGGATGTGGGGTAGGGGGGGTCCATCATGTGGGAGGTAAGGAACCTGTCCTGTTTCGTTGGGATTTCGATGAAGGATTTCGATGACAAAACATAGGAATTCAGATATGAAAATTTACAGGTGTAATCTCCACACCTAGATGCATCGTTTTATATAATAAAATTCTATATTGGATGTGGGGTAGGGGGGTCCATCATGTGGGAGGTAAGGAACCTGTCCTGATTCGTTGGGATTTCGATGACAAAACGTAGGAATTCAGATATGAAAATTTACTAGCACAATCCACAAACTTAAATATACACAATTATGCAACAATATACAATTTACAACATATCAATAACATATTTACTTACCAACTCACATCAGTTGTATGTTGAGTGGCGCGCAGGTTGTCCATACTGTAATGAGTTGATACTATTGAGATATTCCGCCCATGACATGTGCATCCTATAAAGTTGGTTATATGTAGTCACATGCTCCTCATAGACAGTATCGTTGACAAATTGCATCATCCCAATCTTTGGAAAATGTTGTTCTAAATCTCTGAGATATTGTGCCTTTCTTGGAGATGTAGGTCGAGGAGCTCGAGTGAATGGACGTTCACTTCCTTGAGGAATATGTTGAATAGCTACAGGCACAGCCATAGGAAGTATTGGGACTGGAGAAACAGGAAGAACTGAATGACCACCACTCCATGTTTGCTCACCATCCTTAGAAAATGCAAGGGAGTTGTACTGATAACTTCCATGTGGGCCTGAGACATTTGCTGTATAGGTATATCCAACATGATGTTCTACTTCTGGTTCTGGTTGTGGCGGTGGTGGTGGTGGCTGATTTTGATATCCAGAATACCCATATTGAGAGTGAGATGGGTATGGTTGCCCAAATAGCATATCGGCAAATCCCAATGTTGAATCATGTTGAGATTGAGAATCAGAACCTGAAATACTCATGTTGCTAAGTGAATCAGCAATATCAGAATAATGATCATTGTTGTAGCCGTAGGAGCCTGTAGCCTGAGGTGGTGCACCACCACTGTAGTCTTTGCCGGTTCGAGTTTTCCTCATTTGAAAAGTTTTTTCACGCATGGGATATTCTTTTTCTACTGGAGGAGGAGGTGCAGCTGCCGTAACATAAGGATGATCATCATACTGAGGATCAACAGCAGGAGGATATTCAGGAGAGCGCTCACTGCCGCCGCCATCATTGCCACCATCATTATCAGATTTTGATTTTGACCCAGATGTACTTTTTGAAGAAGGCGACTGTGTGCTACCCAATGCTTCTTCTACTGCTCTATTGATCTCCATATCAACATTTTCATGCTCAGGCTCAGGCTCAAGTCTTTCAGGTGGAGTTTGGTCAACATTAGTATCATAATCTCCTTCAAAGTGCTCTTCTATGTATGGATCTAGATGACCATCTAGATTATCAAGAATGGGACGACCTATCTCATTCATCCATTCCTCTAAAGGATCTTCTGAATCATCAACTTCTTTTATGCCTCTACGCCTGGATGGGTTGAATGTGTATGCAGTGTCAATGGGATCGTGGACGACAACAAAATCCACTTCTTAGTAGTTGGCATCTCGTATTGCTCTAGCCCTCAACCGCATGTTGTAGTGAACATATACCAGATCTCTTAGCCTGTCTGCCCCCAACCTGTTCCTTCTCTTTGAGTGAATTAAATTGAAAGTGCTCCAATTTCTTTCACAACCTCCTACAGATGTTGTTTGAGAAAGAATACGAACAACCACTTTTCTTAGATGGGGGGCACCCGTTCCATTCCATACCCACCACTCACAAGGATCACCCTGATCACGGTCGACAACTGCATTTGGATGACCAAAACAACCGAGGCCTTCACGAAACTGTCGCAACTGCAAAAATATTTAAGAACAAACTTCAGTAGAGGTAAAGAATTTGTTATGTAATATATATAAGTTATATACCTCATCCATCACTATGGTGCGCTCTTCAGTAGAGGTAAAGAATTTGTTAGTTATATCTCTCACAGCAGACATTAGAGTCACATCTAAGCCCAGTTTTCGCGAGTATTGGAACCTCAGGTTCAGATAGTAAGCTGTCACCAATTTCAAATAAGGAAATAAGATTTAGATTTAATTAACTTATAGCAAGTTATAGAGTTATAAACTTAGAACATAAATTTGAATTTAAAAGAAATAAATTATATACCTGCTTTATGCAGTGGATGCAAAAGCATATCTGTCCAACATTTGTCTACAATTGACAAGTATTGTGAATGGGACCTAGGAGCTGCTTGTTTAATACCTTCCACCATTACTTGCATTGCATCATACTAGTAAGGCATTGTTGCGGCTTTGTCACCATCTACCAGCCTCAACACTTTGACAACAGGTTCCATTATCCGCAGCACCTTTGTAACCTTATCCCAGAAAGCCGACTGGCAATTAGTTCTTCAATCCTTCTGCCAACCGCGGTGTTGTGCTCCTTCATGGAGGTCCACTCCACACCATTGAAAAGCCTCCCAAGTCCATCTTTTTTTGACTTTAATGAGTTCAAGGCCAAGTAATTCGTTGCAAATCTAGTCACCCCTGGTCTAACTAGATCACCTCCACAGTACTCAGATCGCCTCATAGCATTTAACAAGAAGGAATGGTTGTAGATGAAACCTGTGATCAACCTAACATCAATTGTCACACTTTTGATGTAATCAATTAAGCCCATGTCCTTGAGGATCAGATCTATGCAATGGGCAGCACATGGTGTCCAGTAGACCGGATATTTCTTCATTGTACTTTCACCGGCCTTCTTGAAGTTAGAGCCATTATCAGTCACTATTTGCACTACATTCCCAACCCCTACCTGCTTGATGTATTTCTTCATTAAATTTTTGATGTAACTGTAATTCCTGACTGCACCAGAAGCATCAACAGAGTCTAGAAAAATAGTAGATCCAAGACAATGTACAAGAAAGTTAATAATTTTCTTTCTATTTCCAGATGTCCACCCATCACACATGAGTGTAACGCCATACTCAGACCACAATTGTTTCTGGCTTTCAATCCATACCTGTAGATCTTTCTTCTCTTTGGGAAGATACTTGTTCATCAACTCATATGCAGTGGGGGCTTTGATACCCCTACCCGACTCCCCTATGACATCCACCATGTGTTGTAGATATGGTTCGGTTGCAACATGTGCGGGTATACCATGAGCAAAGAAGAACTTACCCACTGCCTTGCCCACCTTCTCTTTCGCACCAGTAAACATTGCTTTTAGGGTTTTTTTGCCTAGCATTAGGCTTCCTAACCCCTGGCTCATCAAAATGCTTCAATCTTGCACTAGCAGAACGGAAGAGTGTATCAACGGGGCCTTTCTTTCTTTTATATTGAGCATCCTGATTTTCATCATCATCATCTAAGTCAACAATCGGGACACGTGCAGCCCCACTGCCTCCACCTGCACCAGATGATCCATATCTCCTCGTAAGTCGAGCTGCCTCCTCCCTATCCCACTCACTTTTGCGGGAGTCTCTGAGAGCACGCCTATACATATGACGTGTATAAGCAGTATCACACCCTGGAGGATATGCAATATCATCATCTGATTCAGCAGAAGAACATGTGGCCCTAACATCAAAGAGTGTATCTGTGTAAGCCTTTTCAACCTGCTTCAACTTTTGTTGTTTTTGCCTCTTTGCACCCATCAGTTTCTTGAAGTCATCCCTAACACTTGGAGGGCACTTCTGGCACATTGCCACATTCTTGTCACCACCAGTAATGTGACGCTTGAATCTAGTAATTCCTCCACCAAGTGTTTTCTTACAATAGTTGCAGACAATCTTTGCCCTATTCCCAGACCCAGGTACAGGCTTGCAGTGACTCCATGCAAAATCCACATCCTTTGATGCATGACCAGCCGCACCCTTAGCGTCACTTGAAGACGAAGAAGACATCTTCTCAAAACTCAAAAGTCAACACTAAAAAAGACAAAGACAAACAAGCAAAGCAAATGATATTAGTAACTTAGCATTTAATAAAAAAGTACTAGTAAGAAATGTACATTGTCGTATTAACTATTAAGTCTATTCTCTATTCACAATACTAATATCAAATAAAAATAAGCCATTAAGTGAACAAAATTGGTTTCTTTTATGTAATGTAGAATCAAAATCGATATTTTATAATGTTTGATACTTGCTTGTAATTATAGAATCAAATACAAGATTTTTTAAGATTTTCTTTTGAAGATAATTATTTTTTAAATATAAATAAAGTCTGAAATTATTTTTAAAATTATAAAACATGATATTTACTAATTAAAAAGACAAGTGATATGCTTTCCACATGCTAGTTTCATCTTATACAACATTAACACACACAATTCTAAAGAAAAAAATAATAAAACGTTTTTTTTATTTTAAGCATTTTTATAAATAAAAAATACGAATTATTTAGATATTTTGGGTATATTTTTTTTTATATATGTTCATGTTAGTCTTTGATGGAACTTCTTCTACTAAACCTAAATTAAATACCTATTATTAATGGTACTAATTGTATTATTACTATTAATTAATGAAATAACATGTTAATGTTAATTATTAGTGAGGTAATTAGTGATAAATCAGTAGATCTATATAATATAATCATAGATCTAGTGATAAATAGCATCAATCATAAGTATTTTGGAGTAGATCTAGGATTTTAGGGGTATTTGGTGGATTTTTTAGGTGAGAATAGAATTATAAGAAGAGAAGAGAGAGGGGAGAGGTTGGAAATGATGGGAAATGCAAGAAATTAAGTAAACAAACCTTAATTGGGGCTGATTTGAGCTCCAATCTTAAAAATCGCCCAAATTCTCCAAGTTTTTCCTCTTCAAACAACAGCAGCAGAAGACGGCTCACAAATATCGATTTGTCGGGGCGGAATGCCGCCCTGTACCGAGGTGTTAGTGGTGCATTTTGCACCGGTACCCTCGAAATTTGGCGGTATACCCACCGGTATGCCGAAAAATGCGATCCTACCGGCAGAATTGCACGTATCTATACCGGTACCCGTCGGTATCGGTATTTCGAGCGGTATACCGCCGATACCGACGAAATCTCATCCCTTGAGTATGACGGTGAAGATCAATGGTTTACATTTTGCAAAAAATAGTCTTGATATGCAAACACACTTGAGTGTATCTGTGTGATCTGTACACTCGAGTGTATTCTAGCCTGACTCTCTCTCTCTCTCTCTCTCTATATATATATATATATATATATATATAGCACGGATACACTCAAGTGTGTTTGCATATCAAGACTATTTTTTGCAAGATGTAAACCATTGATCTTCACCGTCATACTATAGTTAGGCTACATACAAATTTTGAGCCCATTTGGATGAGTGTAAGTCACTCATCCAAGGGCAACAAAATCGACGAATGAAACTAATTTGAAATGCATAATTTTTGCGGTCTTTATAACATGACTTATAAATGTCCAAATGTGCTCAATTTTTTTATATGAGTTATTCACAAGATGATTAAGAAGATCAATGGATTAGATTTTTGAAAAAAATATTGCATCATGAAAAACTACTTGAGTGTATTCTGCTCCGAATACACTCGAGTCAGGCTAGAATACACTCGAGTGTACAGATCGCACGCTACGCTCTAAGTGGTGTTTGCATATCAAGACTATTTTTTTGCAAAATGTAAACCAATGATCTTCATTGTCATACTATAATTAGGCTACATACAAATTTTGATCCCATTTGGATGAGTGTAAGTCACTCATCCGAGGGCAACAAAATCGACGCACGAAACTAATTTGAAATGCATAATTTTTGTGGTCTTCATAATGTGAGCTATAAATGTCCAAATGGGCTCAATTTTTTATATATGAGCTATTCACAAGATATTGAAGAAGATCAACGGATTAGATTTTTGGAAAAAATGTTGCATCATGAAAAACTACTTGAGTGTATTCTGCTCCGAATACACTCGAGTGTATTCTAGCCTGACTCTCTCTCTCTCTCTCTCTCTCTCTATATATATATATATATATATATATATATATATATAGGATGTGTTAAAATAAACCACCACTATAAAGATAAAAGAAAAGAGGTATCATTTTCACAACTAAAAATTCAAAGAATCATAACTTTGTCTTAATGGAATAAGAGTAGCGTTCCTAAAAAATTTAAAGGATATTTTCAACCTCAATATTACAATTATTGGGATTATCTATTTGCCTACGAAAATGTGCTTTACATTCAAAACAAGTTACGAATCCATTCATGTTGCATAAAATGGTCATTTCAAACAGCTCTATCGAATTGGTGCTTTTATAAATTTTGACAAGTATTTAGGCCAATAAGAGAAATACTCCCTAGTAAGGTAAGTGAGAAAATTCCCCTTTCTGTTTTCCTAGTAGAAGAGGATCAATGTGTATTAAAAAAACTATAGTACCCATGGAATACTGTGGATAGTGCAATGGAAATAGGATATCCTTGACCATATATATATATATATATATATATATATATATATATATATATATATATTGTATATAAATATCTATATATAGTCATGCTAGAATACACTTGAGTGTACAAATCACACCATACACTCAAGTGGTGTTTACATATCTAGACCATTTTTGGCAAATCCAAACCGCTATTTCATTGTTTCAACAAATACATGCTACATGTAAAATTTGTACCCATTTGGATTCTTCTGTGTCACTCTTCCACGAGCTATAAAATTGACACGGAAAATTATTCTATGGCTTCATTTTTGTCTCCTTTAGATGCATGACCTATAAATGTCCAACTGACCTAAAATTTCATGTCATATGGTCATAAGATATCTAAGAAGATCAATGGTTTATATTTTTAAAATAAATGTTGAGTGATGGAAAATGACTTTAGTGTATTCAGTCTCCGGTGCACTCAATTGTATTCCAGTCTAACTCTCTCTCTCTCTCTCTCTCTCTATATATATATATATATATATATATATATGTATGTATGTAAATCATGGTGCAGGACTTCGACTTCGTGTCGACTTCGCCAGGTGTGGAAGTGGAAGTTTGTGGAAACTTCGAGGAAGTTTAGACGCAAACTTCGATGCCATTTTTTGAAGAAATGATGTGAATTTTTAGAAAACTTTATAACTTAGAGTTACAACTTACAAGTTACAATATTGTAGGTTAGTATATTTATTGTATAAGTCTACTATTATAATATATTTAGGGTTACATAAGTGAACAATAAAAAAAAAATTAGGGTTACAAGTTACAACTTACACTTAACATTTTGTATCAGGCTACTTTTATAATATATATAGGGTTAAATAAGTGAAAAATACAAAATATATAAGAATTCTCATTAAAAAAACTTTTGTAGCCATTTTGTGTATAAATATGAAATATATTGATTAGATTTACAAAATAAGTATAGATATACGTATTTCACACTATTGTTTCTTAGATTTACAAGTTCACTTCAAGATCTTGAGAATTTTAAGAGAAATGTCACTTAGAAAATTAGGATTTTTGGAGTATTTATTAAGATATGTCTAAAAGGGAGTAGAAATAGAAGAGGAGTAGATGGGCTAGGGAGAGGGGTTACATACCTTAGAATCAAGTAGAGCAGCCTTCGAGAGCAAGATATCACAAAAAAATCGCTAAAAGATCAAAGTCCCAGAAAATCCAGTTGATGGAACACTGTTTCGCGAAATAGGTGCTGCATTTCGCACTAATTTCGCAATATCAAGGCCCAATCTGGACTTTTTTGCACTAAAACACCCCCTGTTTTGCGAAATTTTGACTATATCTGCAAAATTTTTGTGAAATTGCAGACCAGTTCCTACGTACTGACGTTTTGATGTCTGATTGAAAAAAAACCAAAATTTGCAATTTCGATCGAAATTTTATTCCATGGCACTATCAACTCTAATTAAGACCTAGTTGGGAGGTTTCCAAGCAACTCAAGAGGCCCCTATGGTATAGTTGAGAGATAGTGCCTCAAAGAGCCCCTAATCATTCCCTTTAGCTTAATCATCTGCTTACATCAATAGAGTAGGATATCTTTTGTAAAAGAGCCAACCCTATCTTGTGTAACTTGTGAAGCTCTCATTCTCTATCTACCAATCTCTTTCACCCTTAAAGATTGCTTCTCTCTCTTGTCTAAGAGAGGTTGAAGGGTAGGAGGCCCTTAGGAAAGGAAGGAATCCCTAGGCAAAGTAACGGTCTCTTGAAAAAGAGGAGTTGGAGGGCATGCTGCCTGCAGCAAGGGAAGACGCCCTTTGGTACTCCAAGCACTTTTTGGACAAAGAAAGGCTCTAGGGAAGGTGGCCCATGGTACGGATAGGTAAGGTGGCTTGTCTAGATACCTTCTGACCAGGATAACAACAGTAGTAACAATTGGATGAGTTACAATTAAATAGGTAAGTTTACCAACTATTTTCATGCATCTCTTGTTGATGTGAATAAGGGTGAAGAGCCATCATCCTAAGGAACATTAGCATCGGGAGGTGTGTCTGCTAGTTTGACACTAAGAGTAGCATCACCAAGAAGGTCTAGTACACACTTACTTTTCAAAGGCTAAAAGAAAAAGTGGTACAAGCAACTGCAACATTTAGAAAGTATCTTTGATTGCCAAGAATTTTGGATATCAAGTGTCTGCATAGATATTATTTGGATACATTCGGAGTCTCTCCAAATATGATTATATCATAAACATAAACGAGCAAGACAACAATACTAGAGGTTCTCATTTTCATAAGCAAGGAGCGATCAACATAATGGAATAAGACAATATATGTAAGGCAGTAGTACTACCAAACTTATTTCCAGTTCTACTTTTAATATTAGTCTTGCTTGGTCCACCTACATGAGGAGAGTGGGATAAATATAGAGTATCTTGACTTTCCCAAAAAAAGAGTGATTAGCATGACATCTACATAAACATGCTTTCAATAGAATTCGACTTAGTTTCCTAAAACAAGCATGAGGACTTTTCTTTGGGCCATATAGAGCCTTCCTTAAGCGAGAAAACTTTGTTGTACTTCCCCTGAGCAACAAATCCAATAGGTTGCTCCATGAATACCATCTCCTCCTAAACATTGTAAAAAAAGACATTCTTAACATCAAGCCAGGGAGTTATGAATGTGAAGAGAATTAAGAGGTACGACATGGGAGAACCTATCAAAGTAATCCATGTCGTAGGTTTAAGTGTATCCTTCTGCAACAAGTCTAGCTTTAAGGCACTCCACCATGTTGTCAAGTTGACACCTCATAGAAAACACCCAATGAGGAGAATTCACTAGATTCCATGTCTTTCATTACTATGTCTTGTGCTAGCCAAGGCAAGATTGAGCTTCAGATGTGGTATTAAGAATCACTTTAGCAAACAAATTTGAAGTGAAGATGGAAAAAGTTTGTCAGCCTTGAGAGGAGCATCCAAAAACATTGTGTAGCTCTAGAACACGCCGTTGAGATCAGCAATAGAGATTCAAAATCAAAAATATCAACTGTAGAGACAACAAGGGGGAAAATGTACCAAATAGTTATCGATGGGATTTTCATGTGCAAGTGATGAAGTAGTAGGGGTATGGTTGCTTGTCAATAGTAAATGGAAAACTTATTGTATTTGACCAATATGCAAGTACAATTTGGTTCTCCTTGTATAAGTTGGAGATAAACTAAGAAAAAGGTAAATAAGTAGTATCGGACTAAAAAATAAGAAAATACATACATATCTGAATATTACCCCTCAAGATGGAAAATAAATGTCTCTTGTGACCAGCTTATCAATGACTATGCAAATCTCTTACTTGGAAGTGCTTTAGCGAATAAGTCATCAATTTGCTCCTCTAAATATGTATAGTATTAGTGAGTATATAACTACATATGCCCTTCTTCATACCATTTTCCCTAATGAAGTGGAAATCCAGTTGGTGTTCTCATAGAATATAGGATTGCTAGCAATGAGGGTATCAATATTATTGTTAGAAAACATGTGTGGGGGACGTAACACAAAGTCCAAGTTCCTTAACAAAAACTGGACCCGAAGAAGTTCATGGGTTGTTTAGGTTATAGCCATGTATTCTTCCTCGGCATAGGATCAAACTACAACATTCTACTTTTTACTTGCCAAGATACAAGAATACCTCATACATAAGCTCAGTGGCCAGAAGTGAATTTTGATTAGTAGGGATTGCTACAGTATCCATGTCAGAATATCCAAGAACGTATGGGGGACCTATTTTGAATGTAGTGGACCTTTGCCATAAATTTTTTAAGTATCTAAAAATTTGATAAACGGCTTCCCAGTGACATTGTGTAGGTTTGTCCCAAGTCCTTATTGACAAACCCATTTGCAACAATGATATAGGCAAGTGCAATAAGATAGATCAATTCGAAAGGTTGTATGTCTTAACAGGGTTTCCTAGAAGGGTTGGGGTGCACAATGTGTGTAGTTGTGTACCACATATATTTATAAGAGAAACAATTACATATAGGTTCACATAGAATAGGAAAATAACAAGAGAATACAAAGGACTGAATAAAAACAATATTTAACACTCCCCCTCAAGTTGGAGCATAGATATCAATCATTACCAACTTGTCCACAAGAGAGATGAAATGTTTCTTGGCCAGCAACTCAAGTAAAAGGAGTGCAGATACGACCAGTCGGGATGGCTTCTCAGATGAAGTGGAAGTCAACTTCAATGTGCTTAGTCTGTCATGATAAACAGTATTATTGGCAATAAAGATAGCTGCTTCACTATCACAATGCATGGGAATAGGAACAGAAGACTCCACACCAGAGTCTTTTAGGAGGGACTGTATCCACAAAAGTGCACAAGTTGTGTAAGCCATAGCCCGGTACTCGGCCTCAACACTAGATCTAGCAACAACTTTCTGCTTTTTGCTCCTCTAGGTGACAAGATTTCCACCAACAAATGTGCAATATCCAGAAGTGGATTTTCTATCAATCTTACTTCCAACATAGTCAGAATCAGAATATCCTTCAAGAGAGCAATGGCCATGTTTCCTATAAAAAAGGCCTTTACCAGGAGATTTCTTCAGATACCTCATAATATGACACAGTGCTTCCCAGTGACACTGTCTAGGTTTGTCAAGATACCTGCTAACAAGGCCAACTGCAATAGAAATATCAGCTCTAGTGACAGTCAAATAAATTAACTTTCCAACCAGTCTCCTATAGCGTTTACTGTCAGGATACAAGGGAGATTCATCATCATCCCAATTTACATTAGGGTCTAAAGGAGTATTAGCAGCTCAAGCTCCAAGCATCCCTGTCTCTTGCAGAAGATCTTAAACATACTTCCTTTGGGACAAAACAAGAGCATTAGAGGTCCTGGAGACTTCAACTCCCAGAAAATACCTTAGCTTTCCCAAATATTTAGTGACAAAGTGCTTGCATAAATAGGCCTTCGTAGCGTGGATTTTATAAAGATCACTGCCAAATAAAATTATATCATCAACATACACAATCAGGAACAACAATACCAGAGGAGGTCTTCTTAATAAAGACAGAGTGATCAACATGAGATCTCAGGAAGCTATAGGTAGATAAAATCTTACTCAGTTTATCAAACCAGGCATGTGGACTCTGCTTGAGTCCATAAATAGACTTTTTGAGGCGACAAACCTTGTGTGACTCCCCTTGAGAAACAAACCCAGGTGGTTGCTCCATATAGACTTCTTCTTGGAGATCACTATAAAGAAAGGCATTCTTGACATTGAGAGAGGTCAATCCAGATTGATTGCAACAGAGAGAAGAACCCGCATAGAATTTAACCTGGCAACAGGGGAAAACGTTTCAAAATAATCAATACCATAGTTTGAGTGTACCCTTTTGCTACTAGGCAAGCCTTCAGGCGTTCAACAGTCCCATCAGGATGATACTTCAGAGTGTACACCCAATGGCATCCAACTAGCTTGCAATCAGATGGAGGATCCACCAAATCCCAAGTACCTCTTTCAGTAAGAGCAGTCATCTCCTCAATCATGCCATGTGTCTAGGCCGTACTTTGTAAAGCATCATGAACA
The DNA here is from genome assembly GCA_963693085.1 of Alisma plantago-aquatica. Lineage (NCBI taxonomy): Eukaryota > Viridiplantae > Streptophyta > Magnoliopsida > Alismatales > Alismataceae > Alisma > Alisma plantago-aquatica. The sequence goes on along the minus strand of OY856411.1, from coordinate 334,117,642 downwards.
TTTTTAGGAACAGAAACAGCAGAAAGGACAGCAACAAAATTACTAACATGGACACTAAGATGTGCAATAGAAACATAGTTAGCAATACTATGAGAGGTACATGAGAGAGTGTCTTTCCTAAGAGCAATAGATAAATCCAGATCAGAAGTTACCTCGGCAGGTGCAGGACTTTCTGAAGGAGAAGATTGGTTTTCTGTGGGGGTTCTTGGGCAGAAGTAGACTGCGACAGCCGATTCTTGCATTGGTAAACAATAAGAGGAGACGTAGTCTCAGCAGGCTGCAACGCAAAAGGTAAATCACTGATAACAGGCAGAGGTGCTGAAAAGCCTAAAATGATATCTGAACTCAAAGTGTTCCCTTTAGTGGAGTAGAAAGGAGTGTCCTCAAAGAAAACCACATCACTGCTCGTGAACCACTTCTTAGTAATAGGACTATAGCAACGATATCCTTTCTGAGTACGTGAATATCCCAGAAAAATACAGTTTTCAGTTCTAGGAGACAACTTGTCCTGATTCGGTCCAAGTAAACGAACAAAACAAGTTGACCCAAAAATCCTTGGAGGAACGAAAAAAGAGGAATGTGGGGTTGTAGGACTTGGACAGGAATTTTGTTCCCAATAATAGACGAGGGCATGCGATTAATCAGAAAACAGGCAATGAGAACAGCTTCTGGCCAAAAATGTTGGGGAACATTAGAGTGCAGCATTATAGTTCTAGTAACTTCAAGTAAATGCCTATTTTTCCTTTCAGCAACTCCGTTCTGTTGAGGTGTGTAGGCACAGGATGTCTGATGAATGGTACCAACAGAACGACAAAATAATTCAACATGTTTTTAAACAAATTCCAAGGCATTATCAGTGCGCAGAATCTTAATAGGCATAGAGAATTGGGGTTTTATTTCAGCAAAAAAGAACTTAATAGTAGGAAAAACTTGCGATCTGTCTTTCATCAAAAACAACCAAGTAGCACAGGAGAAATTATCAATGAACAAAATAAATTATTTATTGCCTGACAAATTTGGAACATGACAAGGACCCCATACATCAGCATGAACTATCAAAAATGTTTTTACTACCAATCTGAGATTTTTTTAGGACTGTTTGCCTAACTGACATGACTCGCACTGGAAACTGTGATCCTACACCAGAAACAACATGTTACAATTTATCAGCAGATGGATGCCCAAGTCTACAGTGCCACTGCAATGCAGACACAGAAGAAGATAATGCTGAAGCAAGAGTTGTAGTGTCAATTCTTTTCAAATCATCCAGATAGTAGAGTCCATCAGGTCCTTCATGCCCCCCATTGTTAACTAGAGAGAAGGGAGACGAACAATATTGGCGGCTGCTAGGTGCAGCTCTTGTGTGTGAGGGCAATAGCCGTCTCACTCCTTTTTATATATTAGGGTAAGATACAAGGTGGTACAAAGGAGAAAATCCTAGAAAAACAATAAAACAAATGGTATAATAAAAATAGAGACACGAGGCAGATCGTCGGTTTCCGCCACTGACCTTCTGTCGATACCATCGACAGGTCTGTCGATGGTATCGACAGACTGTTGTCCGATTGTTGTGATAATCTCGATACCATCGACCACCTGTCGATGGTATCGACAGGGAAGAAGGTTGTTTCACACTCCCCCTCAAGCTGGAGAGTAAACATCGTGTATGCCCAGCTTGCCACATAATCTCTGAAAAGCTGTCGGACCCAAAGGCTTTGTCAAGATATCCGCCAGTTGATCTTCAGACTTGACGTATGGCGTCACAATAGTGCCATCTTTGATTTGATCACAAATAAAATGGCAATCAACTTCTATATGCTTTGTACGCTCATGAAAGATAGGATTCCTGGCAATGTATATAGCAAACTGGTTGTCACACTTGAGCTCCATAGAAGACATAACAGTGATTTTTAACTCAAAAAGAACGGATTTGACCCATTGTAGTTCACAACATGCATGGGCCATAACACGGTATTCAGCCTCAGTGCTGGATCTGGCTACCACATTCTGCTTTTTGCTTTTCCAAGTAATCAAATGGTCACCTAGGAAAGTACAATAGCCTTATGTAGGTCTTCTATCAGTATGATCATCAGCCCAATCTGCATCTGAGTACCCAGTGAGAGTCAAAGTAGATGGAGGCACCTTGGGTTTAGAATATGTGATCCCTTTCCCAGGAGCACTCTTCAGATATCTCAGAATCTGGCAAACTGTTGTCCAGTGTGACTGTCGTGGTGAGTGCATATGTTGACTCACAACTCCTACAGCAAAAGAAATGTCAGGTCGTGTAACAGTAAGATATATTAGCTTGCCAACTATTCTCCTGTAATATCCTGGATTTGAGTACTCAACATCATCAACCGTCTCCTTGATGTGATAATCCATAGGAGTAGATACCGGTTTAGATCCAGTCATGCCTGTCTTCTGTAGTAAGTCCAGCACATATTTCCTCTGAGATAGATTGACACCTGCATGAGATCTAAGCACCTCAATGCCCAGAAAATATCTCAGTTTACCCAGGTCCTTCGTTTGGAAGCGTCTCTGCAACCCTTCCTTCACATGAGATATGCCTGTAGAATCACTTCCAGTAATTACTATGTCATCAACATATACTGCCATAATGATAGAGCCACAGGAAGAGCTAGAGTAGAATAAAGAGTGATCAGTCATGGAGCGAGAAAAGCCCATCTGGAGTACAACCTCACGGAACTTATCAAACCACGCTCGAGGACACTGTTTCAAACCATATATGGCTTTCTTCAATTTACAGACCTTCTGACACTCCCCCTGAGCAACAAACCCAGGAGGTTGCTCCATATATACCTCTTCCTGGAGGTCACCATGTAGAAAGGCATTCTTAACATCAAGCTGAAATAGGGGCCAATTAAAGGTAGTAGCCAGAGAAATAATAATTCACACAGAATTTAGACGAGCTAATGGAGAAAAAGTCTCAAAGAAATCAACTCCATAGGTCTGTGTGTAGCCTTTTGCTACCAATCTGGCCTTCAACCTCTCAACAGATCCATCCGGATTATGTTTGATGGTGAAAACCCATCTGCAACCCACTGCTTTCTTCCCTGTAGGTAAGTCAACAAGATCCCATGTGTCATTATGCAAAAGAGCTGACATCTCAAGCTGCATTGCCTGTTTCCAACCACTGTCCTTCATAGCATCATAGTGATTCCTTGGTATATCAACAGAATCAATCCCTATAGCAAATGCGCGGGCCTGCTTAGATAAGTGGGACAGACAACACACATCTGTAATAGGATGTCTAATAGTACCGGAGCGAGTACCTTTCCTAACAGCAATAGGAAGATCAAGATCTGATGCTTCAGCAGGAATCCCATGAGTAGAAGACGAAGATGAAGGCTCAGAGACTGGTGTCGCTACCACTTCTGGATCTTGTCTGCCTCGCCTACTATAAACATGTGGGTAATGCTCAATAACAGACCTGTCTGCTGCTTGCTCATCCGGAATAAAGGTATAATCAGGAATGATGGGTGGCGCCCCCTCACTCTGCACAAATGGTGCCACTCTATCACTCTGAAAAACTGGTTGCACTCCCTCTCTCAATTGCTCCCCCTTACTAATAGCATTGGAGAAATATGGAGTGGTCTCATGGAAAGTAAGATCCTTAGACACAAACATCCGACTAAGACTAGGACAGTAACACTTGTATCCTTTGCTAGTACTAGAGTAACCAAGGAACAAGGTTTTAACAGACCTAGGAGAAAGCTTGTCGGCCTTAGGGTCAACATTATGGACAAAGGAAGTGCAACCAAACACTCTACAGGGGACAGAAAAAGGCTGATATGTGGGTCGCAACACAGAGAAGGGAGTCTGTCCTTTAAGAGCCGAGGATGGTTGTCTATTAATTAAGAAACAAGCAGTTAAAAGGGCTTCAGACCAGAATTTCTTAGGTACATTGGATTGAAACATAATAGATCGAGCAATATCAAGCAGATGGCGATTTTTCTGCTCAGCTACCCCATTCTGCTGAGGGGTGTAAGGACACGATTTGTGATGGATCATACCTACAGAGCTGCAAAAATCAGACATAGCATTTTGAACATACTCTAAAGCATTATCAGATTGAAGAATTTTTATATTGCAGTCAAACTGGACTTTTATTGCAGTATGGAAATGTTTCACAATAGATAGCACAGACTTTCGACTTTTGAGGAGGTAGATCCATGTCATTCGAGAAAAATCATCCACAAAAGAAATAAAGTAACAAAAACCATTATAACGCTGGTCTTTAACATGACCCCACACATCACTGTGGACTACTCAAAAGGACAAGAAGCCCGTTTATTGACACGACTGGGATAAGATAACCTATGATGCTTTCCCAGCTGACATGACTGACACTCTAAAGATGACACTTGGGACAACACTGGTTCCAACTTGCGCAGGCTCTCTAAGGAAGGATGTCCATATCTGCAATGCCATAGTAAGGGGGAACCACTCAACAGGACGGATGGAGCAGGAGCAGATACTTGGCGAGGCAGATTGTCACCATGAAAAAGGTTGAGATCACCTTTCCTAGGTCCCCCACCAATCGTCCTCATACTTTTGAGATCCTGTAATACAAAACAAGAAGGCCCAAATGTTACCGTACATTTTACAGTGTCAATCAATTTTGCAACAGAAAGAAGATTAAAAGGAAACTCAGGCACAAAGTGTACAGATTTGAGATCAATCTTGGGTGTTAGAGGGACAGATCCACTAGCTAACACTCTCCTCACTGAATCATATGCCAGTGTAACAGATTGGTGAGGGATATACGAGTCAATAGAGTGGAGTAATCTCCTCATACCAGTCATGTGTTGTGACGCGCTAGAATCAACCACCCAAGATGAAGTAGAGCCAGAAGCTATGAGAGATGTAGCCTGATCACCCGCAGTAGATGCCAGGTTTGCTGACGATGATGATGATGACCCCATACTCATGTGCTGTGTAGCCTGAATAAACCGATCATACTCCTCTTGAGTAAGAGTGATACTGGTTCCTGAAGCAGTTCCCACAGTAGAAGAAGAAGAGGAATCTGTAGTAGTAGCATAATGTGTTGTCCCTACAGGTGGTGCAGCAAGTCTCCAATGTTTCTTCCAGCACTTCTCCACTGTATGTCCCAATTTGTCACAGAAAGTGCACTTAGAACATGTCCCACGTCCTCTGCCCATACCAGGTCGTCCCCCTCTCACCGCAGCAGCTACGGATGCATGAGACTCCCCAGAAGATATAGCAGGCTCAGGAGTAGCAGACTCAAAGATAGATTGTTGTATTCTTGAGTAGGCTTCCACAAAACTGGGTAATTTATCAGAAGCCAGAATGACACTCCGGGCAGAACCGCATGAAGGGTTAAGCCCGGATAAAAATTTAGCCGTAACTAGATCGTCCCTGTCCTTGATCTGTTCAGCAACAGTCACTGGATGATAATAGCTCAGCTCTTGAGCAAGTGCCTGAATAGCTCCAAAGTACTCCTCAAGAGATCTGTCACCCTGCCTCTCAGCAAACATACGGTCATAGATCATGAATTGGCGAAGCGCATTTTTTTCTTGAGAATAATGCTGCTTCACTGCGTCCCATATCTCCTTAGCTGTTGAATAGAACATGAACCTTGCCGCAATTGCAGGTTCCATGCTGTTCCACAACCAAGTCTTCACTAGACTATCATGACGCTTCCATTCAGCATATCCTTTGTCAGTAGAGGCCAGAGGACCTGAGTCAACATGTCCCACCTTGTCACGAGACTCCAGGACAGTGTGAACAACATTCATCCATAGAAGAAAATTCTTCCCATCGAGCTTGATGGAGGCGATAGGAGAAACCTCGTTGTAGATCATAGGTGTCTTGATGTCCCCCATTACAGAACGGGACTTTCTGACGAATTGATACACGCCACAAAGAAGACTGAGGTGACGGAGAGATACACGTCACACAAGAAACAAAGAGAAATGCGTTACTGACGCATTCACAGCCTCCGGACGATTTTCCTAATCACACATGGAGGATGTGTGACTAGGATAATAACCGTAGAGAGACTAGTCCTCTGGTTTAGATTTTAGATTGTCGTCGGATCACCCGAAGATCCTCAAAGCGGCGGATTACAGCTGCACGCCGTAAGGTTGGCTCAACCGCAGCTGCTACTGCCGGTGCCGCGGTGAGAAGATCCGGAGGAAGGAAGGGGGAAGATCCGGCGGACAAGGAGGAAGAAGAAGGAAGAGGGAGGGCGTTATAACCCCATTTTTCTAAATCATGTAATGAGATTTGTAAATCTTCTTTTAAGAAATAAATGAAATCAGTGGTTGATTTAATGGTTTGAATTGAATGAATTTCGTGTATGATAGCCTTGTATGTTTTCTTAATGGGCCTTATTGGCTATAAAGCCCAATTGAAAGAAAAAGAAAAGGAAAAGGAATCCTATTGGAAAAAGGAATAAACAAGAAAATAGATAAAAGAAGAATAAAAGGTTAAGGGATATTTTCCAAAATGGAATTTCGAGATAATAAGGTTCCTTGATGTTCAAGGAACTCAGGATAATAATATAATGGCAAAGGAAATAGAAAATATATGGAAAATATAAATAAATAAGTGTTAACTTGCAACTGAAGAAAAAGGAATCATTTTCTTTAGATAATAATCCCAATTTTTGCAGGATGAAAGATAAAAGCATAAACGAGGTTCCCTTAAAATTTGAATTAAAAAGGAGTTCTAATTTGGGAGTTATTGCTTTTTCAAATTATCCTCAAATTTGTGAATTATCTTGGAAATTAGGAAATCGTTTCTTTTTTTTGGTTGAGCGCGGAAGATGATGGTCGTTGGATCTTAATCCAACCGGCACTGCTTATCGTCAAGTCCCAGCAGGACTCGAACTCTAGTCGTGAAACAGGGAAACTTTCCCCTTGGATTTCTGATCGTTTCAGTGCATGTGCACTCATAGGAGGTGTCACATTGTGTTCAGGAGAGAGAGACGAAGGTTCTCGACCCTGGGTTGATGACCTTACGTCGAGTCTTCGTGAAACGCCCAATTGGGCAGAAGGTCGGATTAGCGGCGGGATCAGAAACCCTAAGAGAGGCCCCCCATAGCCTATAAATAGACCCTCATGTGGTTTCTCTCACCCTCACGAACCTTGGCGGAAGCTCCCTAGGTCATCGCACCCTCTCCCTCTCTCAATTGACCTCTCTCCGGCGAAGGCTCCACCGCGGCACCACCACGTCGTCTTGAGAAGAAAAGGAGGTAGGAGAAGAACAGGGACCGTGGGATTGAGATCCACGGTGAACCTGCGTGCGATCCAACGATCCCTGGACAGCGCGCCTAACTTAGCTCGCGAGGAGGGGACGATCAACGCGAAGCGTTGGATCAGGATCCGACGGATCGGCAGAGGGGGCGCGCGCACGATCGCGTTAGTGGAGGCGTGTATCAAGGATTGTCTGATCATGTGTAGTCCAAGAGGACCACTGATCGAACGACGGCGGAAATTCGGTAATTCTCTATCTCTAATTGAAATTACAGAAAAAGGTTTTTCCTTGCTAAAATCATAGAAATAGCTAGGAATCTCCAATGGAAAAACTTTATATATGAAAGTTGCATAGAAAAATACGAGGAACAAGATAAAAATGGTTTGATAACCTGACTCTATCTCGTTTTACAATAGTACCTTAATTTGGTAGAAAAAGGTATTAAAAGGGATTTTGAAACCCTAATTGTATATAAAAGGTGAATCTTTTTGGATTAATAGGTTAATTTGAAAAGTATTAACTTGTTGATTATTAAGATAGATATTTCATACGTTTTGAATGCAAAGTTGGTTAATTAGGGTTTGAATCTGTTAATGAAGGATAATATATATAGAAACCCTAATTTAGTGTAAAAGAAGAGAAAAACCTTGTTGATTTTGAATTATGGAAAAAGGTTGTTAAATAATGATCCTAAGTATGATTAGGAGTAGAGGAGTGGTAAGGTGGTTAATTTAGGGTTTTTATATAGTTTTGCTAAATAAGGATTCATAATGTTAAAAGTGGAGACAAAACCCTAATTTCCAAGGAAACCCAAAAATTGGAATAGAAATCCTAAGAAATAAGATGAGTTTGGATAAATAATGATAAAAGGAAGTTTATATGTTTATTTCAGGATTTTTGTTCATCTTTGCTTGCTTGGTTGGGTTTCCCTGCTTAATTGATTCTGTCACCAAAACTACCGTTACAGGTATGTGGTTACGTTTATGATTTACCGCCTTAGTTTCACGTTGATTCTCAGAGATTTTATCAGTTGTTTGAAATAAACTGCTTGGAAGACTTTTATTTCATGAAACTATAAAGTGACTATGATTATCATTATAAATATTTATATAACTGGCTTAGATCTGAATCCTCCTCTGTGGCTTTGCAAAGGCTAAAAAGGGTAACCTAGAGTAAGGTCTAGGCTATCATGAGTTAGAAATTGGGTTACCCACGTGTAGTTCCATGAGACTCTATAGCACGCCATGAGTTAAGGAGTGGGCAACCTATGGGTAGTGCCATGTAACTCAGTCCTAGAAACTGATTCACCTGTTAGGCGGGATCATGAGGGGTATAATGGGGATCTACCATAAGGAAGGTAGCATCCATGTCCACTGCAGGGACAACGCAGAGGATAGGGTATGCATGGATCGAGCAGTTATATTTAAAACGTAAAGTTGTTTGTTAAACTGTAATTGATTGCACTAAGTTGTTATGATTAATTCCACGATTATTGTTTCCCCCACACACCAGCTTTGTGCTGACCGACGTTTTGTTTGTCGGCGTTTTAGGTACAAAAATCAAAAGGACAAACAGTAAAACGTCATATTGTGAAATACGTGAATTAAAGTTCAAGGAAGTTTTATTTGGAGTAGAATTTATATGTGGATAGAAGTTTAGAAATCCAACTTTTCAAAGGTATGCAAAATTTTATTTATTACAGCTTTTCAGTATAGTCTGGTAAAGTTTGATAATTATTAATGTTTATTTGTCGAACCTTGATCCGGAAATTGGAATAACGGCTCTGACCTCCTGGTCTCCCTTAATTGGGGGTTACTGGAAGGCGGGGTCGTTACATTTGGTATCAGAGCCAAGGTTCCTCACTTAATCATTAATAATTATTAAATTTTACAAACTCTATAGAACCCAAGGGAGTTATTAGAGGATTATCCGAAAGACCGAGGTGTCTAGAAAAGGATCACGACTGGGGGCTGACAATATTTTCCTCTGCGCCGCTAGTCGGAATACGAGGACTCCCGGATCCGTGTGACTGTCTGGCCAAAGTCTTAGGGTATGATTTGAAATAAGATATCTTTAGGACTTTCTCATCTTATTCATCCCTTCTCATCACACATTCTATTAAGGATTTTAAGAGTTAGGGTTTTTCTCTCTCTTCCCCACCCTCATGTGGTATGAGTAAGTAAGTTAAGGATTAAGGAATCCTCCATCAAATTATTAAAAGATACGTAATGAGACATCATTGACATAAGTATAATTAGTTTAAATATAAACTAAAGGTATGTTTGTTATGCTTATGTAGATGGCTCGCGTGAAGACAGTGGCTGTCCCAGATGCCACCAATGGTGGTGGACCTTCCCGCAAGGGAAAGGTATCTTCCGAGAAGAGGAAGAGGAACCACGGTGGAGATTCCTCAAAGAAGAGGAAGAGACCTGAAGAAACCACTCATGAGGTCCCTAACCCTGACCTGATACCCTTCAGCAACCTTGATCAAGAAGAAGACCAAGGGTACGAGGAGCAACATGAGTACGAGGAGGTGGCCCGGATGGAAGAAGATCAAGTTGGTGGACCCGAACCAACCATGATAATCCACACCCCTGATGCTTTGTGGATGGAACAACAGAAGAAGCTGACAAAGGCCATAAGTGCCTTGGCTCTCCGAGACTTAGCTAGAGGTGAAAATGGCGAGCCACTTCCTGCTCGTCCTCGACTGGGAGCCACCATCTTGGACTTCGTCAAGCTGAATATTGAGAAGTTCTGGGGAGAAGACAAATCTGAGGTAGTCGACTACCTCAGATTTGTAACCCCATTTTTCTAAATCATGTAATGAGATTTGTAAATTTTCTTTTAAGAAATAAATGAAATCAATGGTTGATTTAATGGTTTGAATTGAATGAATTTTGTGTATGATAGCCTTGTATGTTTTCTTAATGGGCCTTATTGGCTATTAAGCCCAATTGAAAGAAAAAGAAAAAGAAAAAGAAAAGGAAAAGGAATCCTATTGGAAAAAGGAATAAACAAGAAAATAGATAAAAGAAGAATAAAAGGCTAAGGGATATTTTCCAAAATGGAATTTTGAGATATTAAGGTTCCTTGAGGTTCAAGGAACTCAGGATAATAATATAATGGCAAAGGAAATAGAAAATATGGAAAATATGAATAAATAAGTGTTAACTTGCAACTGAAGAAAAACGAATCATTTTCTTTAGATAATAATCCCAATTTTTGCAGGATGAAAGATAAAAGCATAAACGAGGTTCCCTTAAAATTTGAATTAAAAAGGAGTTCTAATTTGGGAGTTATTGTTTTTTCAAATTATCCTCAAATTTGTGAATTATCTTGGAAATTAGGAAATCGTTTCTTTTTTTTGGTTGAGCGCGGAAGATGATGGCCGTTGGATCTTAATCCAACCGGCACTGCTTATCGTCAAGTCCCAGCAGGACTCGAACTCTAGCCGTGAAATAGGGGAACTTTCCCCTTGGATTTCCGATCGTTTCAGTGCATGTGCACTCATGGGAGGTGTCCCATTGTGTTCATGAGAGAGAGACGAAGGTTCTCAACCCTGGATTGATGACCTTTCGTTGAGTCTTCGTGAAACGCCCAATTGGGCCGAAGGTCGGATTAGCGGCGGGATCAGAAACCCTAAGAGAGGCCCCCCATAGCCTATAAATAGACCCTCATGTGGTTGCTCTCACCCTCACGAACCTTGGCGACATCTTCCTAGGTCATCGCACCCTCTCCCGCTCTCAATTGACCTCTCTCCGGCGAAGGCTCCACCGCGGCACCGCCGCGTCGTCTTGAGAAGAAAAGGAGGTAGGAGAAGAACAGGGACCGTGGGATTGAGATCCACGGTGAACCCGTGTGCGATCCAACGATCCTTGGACAACGCGCCTAACTTAGCTCACGAGGAGGGGACGATCAACGCGGAGCGTTGGATCAGGATCCGACGGATCGGCAGAGGGGGCGGCGCACGATCACGTTAGTGGAGGCGCGTATCAAGGATCGTCTGATCATGTGTAGTCCAAGCGGATCACTGATCGAACGGAGGCCGAAATTCGGTAATTCTCTATCTCTAATTGAAATTACAGAAAAAAGTTTTTCCTTGTTAAAATCATAGAAATAGCTAGGAATCTCCCATGGAAAAACTTTATATATGAAAGTTGCATAGAAAAATACAAGGAACAAGATAAAAATGGTTTGATAACCTGATTCTATCTCGTTTTACAAAAGTACTTTAATTTGGTAGAAAAATGTATTAAAAGGGATTTAGAAACCCTAATTGTATATAAAAGGTGAATCTTTGTGGATTAATAGGTTAATTTGAAAAGCATTAACATGTTGATTATTAAGATAGAGTTTTCATCCGTTTTGAATGCAAAGTTGGTTAATTAGCGTTTTAATCTGTTAATGAAGGATAATATATATAGAAACCTTAATTTAGGGTAAAAGAAGAGAAAAACCTTGTTGATTTCGAATTATGGAAAAAGGTTGTTAAACAATGATCCTAAGTATGATTAGGAGTAGTAAGGTGGTTAATTTAAGGTTTTTATATAGTTTTGCTAAATAAGGATTCATAATGTTAAAAGTGGAGACAAAACCCTAATTTCCAAGGAAACCCGAAAATTGGAATAGAAATCCTAAGAAATAAGATGAGTTTGGATAAATAATGGTAAAAGGAAGTTTATATGTTTATTTCAGGATTTCTGTTCATCTTTGCTTGCTTGGTTGGGTTTCCCTGCTTAATTGATTCTGTCACCAAAACTACCGTTACAGGTATGTGGTTACGTTTATGATTAACCGCCTTAGTTTCACGTTGATTCTCGGAGATTTTATCGGTTGTTTTTACTGCTTGGATGACTTTTATTTCATGCAACTATAAAGTGACTATGATTATCACTATAAATATATATATATAACTGGCTTAGATCCGAATCCTCCTCTGTGGCTTTGCAAAGGCTAAAAAGGGTAACCTAGAGTAAGGTCTAGGCTATCATGAGTTAGAAATTGGGCTACCCATGTGTAGTGTCATGAGACTCTATAGCACGCCATGAGTTAAGGAGTGGGCTACCTATGGGTAGTGTCATGTGACTCAGCCCTAGAAACTGATTCACCTGTTAGGTGGGATCATGAGGGGTATAATGGGGATCTACCATAAGGAAGGTAGCATCCAGGTCCACTGTAGGGACAACGCAGAGGATAGGGTATGCATGGATCGAGCAGTTATATTTAAAACGTAAAGTTGTTTGTTAAACTGTAATTGATTGCACTAAGTTGTTATGATTAATTCCACGATTATTGTTTCCCCCACACACTAGCTTTGTGCTGACCGACGTTTTGTTTGTCGGCGTTTTAGCTACAAAAACCAAAAGGACAAACAGTAAAACGTCATATTGTGAAATACGTGAATTAAAGTTCAAGGAGGATTAGTTAGAGTAGAATTCATGTGGATAGAAGTTTAGAAATCCAACTTTTCAAAGATATGCAAAATTTCATTTATTACAGCTTTTCAGTATAGTCTGGTAAAGTTTGATAATTATTAATGTTTATTTGTCGAACCTTGATCCGAAAATTGGAATAACGGCTCTGACCTCCTGGTCTCCCTTAATTGGGAGTTACTGGAAGGCGGGGTCGTTACAGAGGGACTGCCGGTGGAGAGAGACGGCGGCATAGAGTAGACCTTGCTCTGATACCATGTTAACTAGAGAGAAGGGAGACGAACAATATTGGCAGCTGCTAGGTGCAGCTCTTGTGTGTGAGGGCAATAGCCGTCTCACTCCTTTTTATAAATTAGGGTAAGATAAAAGGTGGTACAAAGGAGAAAATCCTAGAAAAACAATAAAACAAATGGAATAATAAAAATAGAGACAAGAGGCAGATCGTCGGTTTCCGCCGCTGACCTTCTGTCGATACCATCGACAGGTTTGTCGATGGTATCGACAGACTGTTGTCCGGTTGCTGTGATAATCTTGATACCATCGACCACCTGTCGATGGTATCGACAGGGAAGAAGGTTGTTTAACACCCACCAATCTTCATCCTCAAGCAAAGGTCATGAAAAACACAAGTACCCGGTACAAAGGTCAAAGTGGAGTTCAAGCTACGCACAATTTTACTGACAGATAACAGATTCAAAGGAAAATTTGGCACATATAGAGCGGATCTCATAAGGAAGTGAGTATAAATATCACCAATGCCAGACACAACAGATTTGGATCCATCAGCAAGCATAACAACAGATTTAGTGCAGGGTTTAGATAATTTATAGAAAAGAGATCTATTTCCAGATATATGGGGAGAAGCCCCAGAGTCAATCACCCATTTTGTATTACCAGTATTAGAAGATGGGGCAGACAAAAAAGCAGAATCACAACTAGTGAATGTAGCCACATGTGCTCTAGACTCAGCAACAGTAGAGGAGGAAGTGTCGGTTTTCTCTAGCAGCAGTCATTAGACTTCCAAGCGAATGAACTCAATAATGGAGGAGCTTGAATTATTAGCAGCAGGAGTCTGAGAAGCACCCTCAGACGCAACATTGGCCCACGCAGGTGTGCCATGCTTTTTCCAGCACTTGTCCTCAGTGTGGTTGGAGTGACCACAAAAGTCACAGTACCGCTAAGCATCGGTACTACCAGAATCATCAGTAGAGGAACCACCGCCAAGGGACCCACGTCCTCTACCAGAACTAGGAGGATGGTTGTCCTGAAATCGCACTCGACCTCGTCCACGGCCTCTGCCGGCCATGGAAGCAAGAGAAGTAGTATCACTAGTGTCAGAAGGCGGAGTAGATGAAGAAGTTGGCAGACATTGAAGATGTTGATGCGCACTCTCTAACGTTGTCAATGTATCACTAGCAAGAATCTGATCAACTACTCCAGCATACGACTCAGGAAGGCCACACAAGAACTGAACCACCTGAAGTTCCTAACGTTGGTGTTGCATGGTGGCTAAATCAGTAGACAGAGGATACTCTCAAGTTCAGCCCAGATGCCTTTAAAAGAGGAAAAGTAATCAGCAATGTCTGGCCCAAAAAATTGCAGGCGAGTCAGTTGTTTATTCAAATCGAACACATTCTTTGGATTTTTGTTGTGAGAATAAGTACTGGCCAGTTGATCCCACATCTCTTTGGCAGTCGGGAGACGAAGTAAAGTGACACTAATCCGGGTTTCACTACTGTTGAGGATTCACGTCATCACAGTAGAATCATCTTTGACCCAATCATCATAAGCCTTGATATCCTTGGACTCGGCAGTAGAGGCTGACGCTGGAGGCGGATGACGTATCAAGTGGGAATGCTTCCCCTGGGATTTGGCATAGATCTCCAAGGAGCAGACCCAGTGTTGATAGTTGTGCCCATTCAGTTTCACAGTAGTAACCTAACGACAGTGATCATCATGGGAGGAAGCCATGACAGAAAAGACCGAGTCCAGCACAACAGAGAAAAGAAGCAGTATAGAACCGAATAGATTCTCGTCTTAGGCGGCAGTAGACGAAGAAGATAGACTGGATAGACCAGTTATAGGAAAACTACGCCGAGGCATATCAGGGAACCCGACGGCTCAAGGGCCGACGCGGGCAGACAGGACGGGAAGCCTCCGGAAACTCAAGTCTCCGGATCGGCAGCCAGCAACAGACGGACGGCCGCTAGCAGCTAGCCCGTCGGAGCAGGGGCGGCCGGAAGCACCCCACAGCGGCAGCGGCTAGCCGCACGGGCAAGGAGGGGTCGACGGTGGGTGGCGGCGGGCAGGGAGGGGAACCGGCGGGCGGGGAAAGCCGGCAGGGGGGCAGCGACGGCTGACGGAAAGAGGAGAGAGGGGGAGGGGCGGCAACGCATGGGGGGGATTAGGATCCCTGCTCGAGTACCATCTTAACATGGTTTACCGAAAGGGTTGGGGTGCACAATGTGTGTACCCCATATATTTATAAAAGAAACAATTACATATAGGTCTACATAGAATAGGAAAATAACAAGAGAATATAAAGGACTGAATAAAAACAACATTTAACATTATGTATCTAGAGTGATCACAAAACATTGACCCCTCAACATTGAGTTATAATTGGGTTACATAGGAGTAGTAGAAGTATTAGAAGGTTCTGCCCTTATCATGTCAGTAAGCAAGTCTAGAACAACATATTCCCTCTGTGACATGCAATGAAAAGATTCCTACTAAGCTACCTAAATGCCAAGGAATTATTGCAATTCACCTAGATCTCTAGTGAGATAGTGCCTAGCCAGATATTCCCTTGTAGCCAAAATCTCGGCCTAGTAATTGTTTGATAGTACAATGCCATCTAAATATACAAAAAGGACTACAGTCCCCACACCAGTAATTTTGATAAGACAGTGATCTTCATGTGACTTGGAGAAGTCAAATGCTATTAGGATTTGACAAAGTTTATGAAAACAAGACAGGATTTTGTCTTGGGCCATGTATGGCTTTCTTAAGTTTGCATATTTTGAACTCCCTGTGAAGAGGTTGCCCGTATAGACTTTTCTATGATGCGGGACCACCCCGAAGACAAGCCACGATCTTGACCTCGCAGACAGTGTAAACCCAATAAAGAAACACATTTTGACATCGATTTGAAAAAGAGGACACCCAAGATCATAAGTAATAGAAATAATAATGCATATAGAAGTGGCACGTGCTACATGAGAGAAGGTATCAAAAATAATCAAAGGGTATGATCACGATTAGAAAATAAGGTGTGATTTGTTGACTCGGGGTCTAAATTTACAAATCCCCTGGTTTGATCATGACTAAACCATTTTAGTTATTTGTGTCTAATGCTTATACTTAGGGGTTGTGCAAATACATAGACCCCTTCCCTTTTGTCAATTGTCTGGAATCCATTTGATGTGCGGAGGCTTGGTTTGATCAAGCTGCCTAGTATTGGAAACAAGCTATAGCGCTTACTCCAAGTAATTATTTTCAGAGAGTAAAAGAAGGCTAATTGATATATTGATAAGAAGAATCCCCCTCCTTTATATAGGAGAAGAGGGAAGCGTACAGACTTTAGACTAAACCCTAATGGGCCAAGACACACTTGGCCCATATAAAAAAGACTCAATTAACTTAATTAACTAAATTCACTAGACTCTCTAATACTCCACCTCAAGTTGAAGCTTGGGCGAATCCCAAGTCAGATTGCAAACAGACATACAAACAAAATAATAGAAAATAGAATAAAAGATAAACCGAGCCCTTACAAGAATTTCTCTCCCTCAAAATTACAATAAAGCACTCATCACTCAAACACTCCCCTCAAATAAATACTCCATAGCAGGCAAGCAAGTTGCAGAAGCTTCTCGATCATAATGGTGTTAGATGGAGTAGAAGTATATAGCAAATCATCATGATCTTCATCGCATTCGCTAACGTCGCAGCCCAGAGAATGTTGGTTCACAAGTCCAGACATGCTGGTTCACAGTAGAAAAGTCAACGTGCAAAGAAAGCACGTACAAAGAAAGAGTCAACATGCGCAAAGCATGGACAATGTCAACGTGCAAATAAAGCACGGACAAAGAGTAGAAAATAGAGTCGACGTAGCTGGATAGAAGACCATTAGTTTGAAAAAGCAAGCAGTAGACATGAATCACCAAATAGTAAGCTCTCTAAGAAGCATATAGCAGTAAGCGTCAATAGTAGAAGTCCACAAATTCTTCTAGAAGTACATAAGAATTCACAAAAAATATAGAGCAGCATAATATAATCTTCCTCTTCTCCATCTCATCTCTCCTCTATTTCTTCCCCTCACACCAACCACGGAAAGAACCAAGAGTGGTTAGGGTGGACAATGATAAAGAAACGCCCCAAAAAAATTAGTTGTAGCACTTCTGGGGGGGTTGGGGGCTCGGCCACCCAATTAGGGGGTCATGATGCCCCTCAGCGGGCGAGGGTCAAGGGGAGGGCGACGGGATTGGAGAAGGTAGGGAGGGGGGGGCTTGCGGCTGGCAGGGGGGAAGTCAAGATACTGCAGGTGCGGGTAGTAGACGGGTTTGCTGGTGTGGCCAAGGAGGAAGGCTGCGGGAAGGAAGATTGGGTGGCGTGCAACTAGGAGGGGGCTAGATGGGGCAGTGACGGTGGACGGGAGTTAACAGGTGTCGGGCGGGAAGGCAGCAGGTTTGGTGGTTTCCAGCCAATTTGCTGGGTGTTAAGAGATTGGTTGTGTGGGGGTGGCTGAGGTATAGAGAAGTAGGCGGCGGCTAGGTTCTGCGATGGTAGCAGGGGCACAGAATATCAAAGGGTGAGGGGAGCGCGGAATCAGGCAAGGAAAAAATAGTTTAAGGGTTGTACGCATATAAGAACTCGAACTAGTGGCAATGGCAACGGACTTGAGGGAGAGAGTAGGGGATGGCAGAGGTAAATAAAAGGAAACATTGGGGAAGGAGAATAACGACAAAAGAAAAGTGGCCAACAGCAGGCTGTGAATGACAAAACAGAGGTTACGAGTAGCAGTCCTTCCGTAGAGAAGATCTATGTCAGTGTCTGGCGGGCAACCAAGCCAAGCAGCGGCAACGGTCGGCCGCAGGCGGAAGAAGTTCTATCTCTCTCCTCTTTGGATTAGGGTTGGATCACTGCTTTGATACCATGTCAAAGAGTAAAAGAATGCTAATCGATATATTGATAAGAGGAATCCCCCTCTTTTATATAGAAGGGAGAAGCGTACATACTTTAGACTAAATCGTAACGGGCCAAGACACACTTGGGCCCATATACAAATAGACTCAATTAACTTAATTACTAAATTAACTAGACTCTCTAATAATTATATTGAAGTACATAATTGGTTGAATATTATAGGGTGATTCAAAAGAGACCCATTTTAAGTGATTTCCGATTAGATAGACACACTCCAAATGTATAAACTTGCAAATCCTAGTTTGAAAAAATCAAGTTGTGAGAAATAATAATGAATGTATTTAATTGATTCTATGAATAAAAGACGTACAGCCATGTCCTATATATAGGAGCAAGGGAGAAACCCTGAGACTTTGGACACAAGTAATCTAAACGGGCCGAGACACAAAAGGCCCACTAACTAATTAACCTATTAACTAACTAGACTAATATATACTCTTAACACTCCCCCTCAAGTTGGATCATGAGTGAAACACATGTCCAAGCTTGGAGTTATAGGACTTGATAAAACGATAAGAGAAATGATAAATGAAAGAAAGATAAATATCATTCCTCATAAAAAAGATTGATACTCCCCCTAAATTGCATGATGACGATGCCTCTCTCCTTGACTTGTATTTTGTAGGCTGGGCTTTGAAGAATGTCTTTTGGAGTGCATCTGGAATGAAGAACATCTGATAGATGGAACCTGAATACTACAATAGTAATTTGCCACTTTGAAACAGACAATCACCAATACCACGACTACGCCATCTTCATTGGAATACGTACTTAACGCGGTACAAACGCGGATACACAATGATGATGTAGCAGTAGAGGGATTTTCAAATCATCTGACAGACGTTCATAACATGGCACAAACACGAACGAACGATGTGCTAATGATACGATGTAGGTACCATAACTCTGGCGCATGAACCTTTTGGGCTTGACGGGAAGGAGATCATCCATCAAGGAAAGTCCCAAGTAGATTAGTTGAAGGTGATGCTAAAACAACAGATATAGCTCGGAGAAGATGTGATGAAAGCAGCTCGGTGAAGATGTAACTGGATGAACTATCAACCTTGCAGATGTAGACTTGGCAGGCTTGAAATTGTTGAGCTTCTGAGAAGTCTGAAAAAACACCCATCTGTTTCTCAAGAATGCAGCGGGAGTGATCAACTGAACCACCATTAACACCGAAGGAAGAGGAAACAAGAGGGCTGAAATATGCGTAGCAAACTCTTGCCTTGACGTACATAATGCGGTAAAAACTCGAGAAGCTCGGTGTCAATGCTGCAATGAAGATCCTTCATTCCTATCTGGAAGTAGAGAACAAATGAGCTGAACAATACGAAGGTCCATAATGATAGTGGCCATGAATATAGTAGCCTGGAATATATATATCATCATTCTCATTTCTCTTTCTCATGCTCTCTCTCTTCTCATACTTTTCCTCTCCTCTCTATCCCCCCTCCCCCCGCACACCAAATACGACGAGAGTGAGTATATGGTGTGGAGCAAAGGATATAGGACCCCCCCCCACATGGAAAAGGGGATACACACATGATGGGTGGAAGGGTGGGAAAGGAATTTGCGAAGAAGAGAGGAATCCGTGAAACTAAGGTGTATAGTATGTAGAGAATGGAAATCGATAATCGGAGAGGAGATGCTAAATGGTTCAATGTAAGATCTGAGTAGAAAATTAAATGGATCTAATCATGACCGGAAACAACATTTGTCCGGCCCTTAGGACGACAAATGTGGGGGTGTGCGGCAGAGCCCCTGCAAAAAAAAATTGACCATGAAATTTTGGAGGACGTCGGTAACTTGAGAGAAGATAGAACAATTGGGGTCGGGGGTGATGACATGGTTGAATATGATGGAGTGATGAAGAACAGTAGCTTGAGGGATCAAGGCAGCAACAATACAACTTGGTAACAGCAAGGATGACGGCCAAGGAAGACAGACAATGGCGTTGGGGAAGCAGTACGGGAAGTAGCAGAAGATGGTTGGATTATGTCTCTCGGCGGATGTAGCACTTGGGCGCAATAGTGGAGATGATACTGGTCTCCTGCACGACTCCAGAGATATTGCATGCCATGAAGCTGCATGCGGAGTCAAGTACAGAGCCTCTCCATGAGAGACGACAAAGGCTGGTGCTGACGACGTCAGGGCGATGCAGCAGTAGAGACAATGGTTGTTGTTGATATACTGAAGACTGCATATCTCGGTACTATCGACATGTCTGTCGGTAGTACCGACAAGGTCACAGGGTGCAGCCATCGAGGGAGTCGATAGTATCGACATCTAGTCGGTAGTACTGACCCGACAGTGGTTGTAGCTAGAGATGATAGAAACCAAGAAATCTCGATAGTACCGACCACTAAAGTCGATACTACCGACGACATCACAGAGGTGGATCAGAAATCAATCTAGAAATCTCAATAGTAGCGACCATCATCTCGGTACTACCGACAGAGTCACAACAGACAACTTATCAGGGGAGTCAGTAGTACTGACACCTAGTTGGTAGTACCGACACGGCGGCGCCGACGGATTGCGGCCCACGACTGTTTGCTGCTGGATATGTGCAATGGTGGCTGTTGGTCGGCTAGAGTCATGCGGCGGTGGCAGGAGTTGTTTTTCCTATTGACGGCTCAATGATGGAGGTTGATAGCGTCGGGAGATGACGGATAGATAGGAGATAGCCGGGATGGATAGCGTCGGTGTACGGAAATAAAATTAGATCTTTGAGAAAGAGGAGGATGAGCCATGGAGGCCGGGATATTTGGCGGCCGGCCGGCCTAAGCCATGGAGATGGCGGCAACCGCCCACAGATGGAGTCACCCCCTCTGTTGCTCTCTCTAGGAGAGAGAGGCGGTGGCTAGGGTTGTTACTCGCGTGGAGAGGGAAGAGGGGCGGCGGCTAGGTTAGAGTTCCCTAGGACGGAACACGCTCTGATACCATGTGAGAAATAATAATGAATATATTGAATTGATTCTATGAATAAAAGATGTACAACCCTATCCTATATATAGGAACAAGGGAGAAACCCTGAGACTTTGGACACAAGTAATCTAAACGCGCCGAGACACAAAAAGCCTACTAACTAATTAACCTATTAACTAAATAGGCTAATATATACTCTTTAAAACAAGTCATACATGCACAAAAATCAAGATTAAAGAATAGATAGTTTTCTCCTTAGGGCCAGTTTGGTAGGGTGTAGTCGGACGACAAATTGTGTGTTTGATGTACATTTTTACATTGTGAACTCACTAAACTACACCCCACTACACCCAACCAAATTAGCCCTTAGATCTTTAATGTAAATCTCTTATAATAGTTGTATGACTTGTAATTAAGCTCATATGTGTAATAGAACTAATTAGATCGATGAAACTTGCACTTTGTATTAACGGTCTTAATGAAACCTAGGAAGTCCAATTAGTCGAGATTATCATGGACCTATCTCGGCCAATGAGCCTTTTTTAAATAGTCAAGTAATGACACTGGACGAGAAGGTACCTGCCAACGTAACTCGGCTGATGAGGAAAAAATCCTTGTCTTCTAGTGCCATTGTCTGAGTTACGGTACCCAATCTTGGCCGATGGTACTGTATTGGACAGTCCAAACTAGTTGTTGGAGAGAGAAAAGGTGAAATAGATCTATTGGACTCTCTATTAAATGGATAAAAAAATTTCTAAATGATTCTAACAGCTAGGAGGCATCCTCCACTATAAATAGGACCCACATGGTCTTCATCCATGGTTAGCCAAGCATTACAAATGCCCCTATACTATAGTTCAGAGAGAGTGCCCCAAAGAGCCCCTATCCACTCCTATGAGCTCAATCACTTGCTACATTTATTAAAGTGGGTAGGAACATTATGAGAGAGTTATCTACATGTATATCTTGTGAGGTTCTCACTTCCCACCTCTAATCTCTCTCTCATGAATATGAAGAATCTCTCTCTTGGCTAAGAGAGGAGAAGAAGGGCAAGAGGCCCTTGGTGAAAATTTTCTCATTGATGAAGGTGAAGTCAAAGGCGGAAGACTTCTGGCTTTAGAGTAGGTAAGACCTCGGCAAAGGCAAAAGATCATCGACAAGGATGGGTAAGTCCTAAGAGAACTCCGAAACTCTTGGTCAATGATGTGTAAGCCTTTTGGAAATAGGAAGACTCCAAAAGCAAGAATAGGTAAGTCCTTTGTAAGGTTGTTGGCTCCTTTGCTCGGAAAAGAGAAGCTATCTTAACCTTAGTTCTTGAAAAAGGTGGTCACGGGATGTATCTCTTATAACGGAATATAAGGTGGTGCTTGTGGCTGAAAATCCTAGAGGTTGACCTCTCTAAGTAGTGGAGCTACGTCCTTGAGAGAAAAAAATACTCTACATACTTGTGCATATGTTTGAATTGTTCAATCTCTCTCTCCCTTGTTTTCTATACTTGTATTATTATCTTGGAAAATATGTTGAAGGTCTAATGAATTTTGTTTAAGTGGTGTTACCTCAATTCACCCCCTCCCCTCCTGAGCCCATATAGGTCCAACATGTTTTTGAATAATACACCATCTACATTGACGATCACTCTTTTGTCAACATGATCAAAACATGTATATCCCTTTTGCCCATGAATATAGAGAATGAATATGCATTTAGTAGAATGAGGAAAAAACTTGTCTAACCCATGCTTTAGAATTTTGAAAAACCATGTATAGCCAAACACATGAGGCAGAAAGGGAAACATGGTTGCATCATGATGAGATTTGAACATGAATCTTGTTAGGAAGCACACAGGAAGACATTTGATTGAAAAATAAGCGGGTGATCAACAAAGCATCAGGACAAAAAGATTTTGGAACATCAGAGTGATACATTACAGCGCAGGCACATCGAGCAAGTGTCTATTTTTCCTCTGCAATGCCATTTAACTAAAGAATGTAGAGACATGAGGTTTGATACAAAGTATCTATATTAAGACAAAAATGTTTAACAACATGTTGAACATACCATAGTGCATTATCAGTACAAAACATATCTATAGTCTTTGCAAACTGGGTTTTAATTTTAGCAAAAAATACTGGGTAGAACACAGTTTTTTCTTTCACAAGATAAAGCCAACTAGTTTTAGGAAAATCACCAGCAAAATTGATAAAATACTAAAATCAAGAGTATTTCACAATTTTGCAAGGACCCTCCACATCAGAGTGCTCAATGGGAAAAGGCTCAAAACTTCTAATAGAATGTTTAACAAAAAATAAGTATGAGTTTGTTTACCCAACTAGAAAGATTGGAAATCAAAAGAAATAATAAAATCTAAAAGAACATGACATAATATGATGCATATGGGTGGCTTAGGCACAGATCTCACTTAAGAGGCTATATCATAGAAGACAATTCCACGCTATAGCAATGAGGTGTTAGATCCTAGTAGTCTAAGTCGTCAAGTTCTTCATGCCCCCACCAATATTGTCGTGATACAAAAATCATGTAGAATGCAACGAAAAGGCATAAATGTGACAATGTAGTGCAAATTGTGTACAAGTAATCTAGGAGCATATAAAACCAAAGACAAGGGAAAAAGATTGAGGTTGCATGAGCATGTTCTATCACAATAAATTAAGACTTAGATCCATTGGCTTACAGGCTAGGAGGAATGGATGTTTGTTGAATATCAAATACATAGGTTGTAGTACATCAATGTGTGATGTAGCATTGGAATCAATAATCCATTTATTGATGTACCATAAGGAAACAAAGTTGATACAAATGCAGACTCCATCCGAGCAAGAAGATCTTGGAGCAACAACTCTTAAGAGACAATCCAAGTTAGCTTTAGACAACACAATTTAACCCTTAGGGGAGAAGCACACAAAACATAGTTTCAACATTAGAGTTATCCATAGTTTCCAAGACTTGATTGTCTGAGGTTGTCTTACCATGCTTGAACCAATACTTCTCTTCAACATGATTAGCTATTTTGTAGTAAGTGCAATATCTTGAACTAGAAGGTTTTCCACAAAAGCGACCAATATGTTCAGTGTTGCAACTGCATCCTTGATGAGTGGATTTTCCCACGATCCTGACCACCTCCAGAAAGAAGCAATGAGTCAGATAGAGGTACGCCAGATGAAGAGGAACTCGTAGTGAGACGTTGCAATTGTTTGAGAACTTCATCAAGGACGGGAGAGGATCACTTCCTAAGATCTGATTAGCCAATACAATAAAGGCTCATGAAGACTACACAACTTAAGAGTTATTTCCTTTGCTTTTGCAGGTTGTTGAGATTAGTCATTAGGTGGTGATGCTCTTCAGTGTCAGCAAATAGATATTTAAATAAATCATATTGATCTTAACAATAGTCAATAGTATTTAACTTGAGCTTCATCAACCTATCATAGGTCTTGTAGACGCGCATAGGATTTTCCTTGTGAGCATAAATAGTAGCTAAATGGTCCCACATTGCCGAGAAGGAAAGGCTCAAGTGGCCAAGCACGGTGTCCCCTAACAAAGGGACCTGGATTCAAATCCCAATTGCCGCCTTGGTTTACCACCCTCCCAAACATTCGGCCTCCGTCACGGGTGTGGGAGATGGGGGGAGAATGCCTCTCTTAATCCCATAGATGGTCCCATATTGCTTTAGTAGACTCAAGATTTATGAGGGAGGAATTGATGTGTATCTCTAGTCTAAATACTATTCAACGTCTAGATTTTTACAAGAAAATCATCTTTCCTCCATAGCTTAGTCACTTTAAGCATTGGCATCAGCCTCGGCATTAGGCTGGGTAGGGGCATTATCAGTTGATGGGAATATATAGGCATAAATACACCGAGATTTATGCATGCAGCATACATTTTTCGATTCAAACAGTTAGAGATGACCTAGTGATGAGCGATCGCTATTGAGGAAGCTATAGTATTTACCAGAGAAAGAGAATTCAACAAAGGCAGACAAAATAAGATAGTGTGGATAAATGAAGGAATAAATTGCAAACTAGACGCCGACACATAATACATGAGTTGTAGGTATAGATACGTGGAGGAAGACCTCCCCCCTAGACATAGAGAAACCTCTATTGGTGTTGTCAATGTTGAAAGTATGTTCTCCCCTTACCTTTACGTCAGGCTATGTTGGCATAGTCACTCTAACAAGTTGAGGAACGGAGGAGAGGAGGATGGAGGCGGAAAGACACCTAGAATCGCAGATGCAATAGGAGATTCATAATGTGTTGGCGTCCAAGGGGAGAGAGAGATAGAGAGAGAGAGAGAGAGGACAGGCATGTAGTGTCTCCTCAACCTAAAAATACAGGTGTTGGGTCATGGGCAGACATCAGGGCAGACTCATGGTTGGCTACATCAAGTTCAGTCCTACACAAAATCAATGGCAGTAGCAAAACAACACCAAGATCCTAAAGGCAGCAGCTCTAGAGTATTTGAGGCGTCACATGCCGCAAGAGGAGCACGTCGGTGGTCTTGGGGGGCGGAATCTGCCCTAAGGGAAGATCGATATTTGTGACGCTTACCCTACAATGTCACATGAGAAAGGGGTGGCGGCGAATTACTCCCAACACCGATGATGCAAGGAGAGGAAGGAGAGAGGGGGCACGAGTATAAGGGAACGAGTTTAACCCTTACCATAATCAGTATGATTTGAAACCATGTTAATGGTAATTGGAATACTAATTGTATTTGAGTGATTAGCAAGCACAATATGGTTCTCCTTATATTAGATAGAAATAAACCAAGGAAGAGGTAAATAACCAATAAGGGACGACAAAATAAAAGTATATATATTCTAACATTTCTCAATGACTTCTTTTACGTTGTTATATATACATGGGCTTCTTATGGATGTGTGGAGGCTTCGTTGGCATGAGCATGGCCAAGAGAACATGAGAAGGTGAGGCCAAGATAACAGGAGTAAAGGATTATTCAGTGTCAGAATAATGCAAAGTGGTTTCCAAGACGACCATATTAGAACGGAAGACGTCCCATTTGCATTCAATTGGATCATAACAGTGGTAACCCTTCTGCACTGGTGGATAGCCAAGAAATATGCAGAATAATGCATTTAGTGGTACATGGAGAAAACATTTTCATGGATAGAGCTGAGGATTTTGATAAAGCAAGTACAACAACAAATACTTGGTTGTAAAAGTAAGGGATAAGATGTAGGATATAGAAGGGAGGAGGATATTTTGTTATATATGACTAAGTGAAATTAGTTGATTAGGAAGCGTGTTCTAAGCAGAACTTCAGGCCATATATATTTGGGAAAATCAGACTGGAACATAATAGTTTTGAAAACACCCATTTGTTGTCAGTTTTTGCATTTTGAAACTAAATTTTGCTAAGGTGCATTGGAACAATAGGTTTGGTGGGTGGTTCCTTAGTTTCTACAAAAAAAAAATTGATCATGCTAGACAAATTCAAGTGCATTATCACTTTAAAGAACTTTGATGCCCAGCTATAATGAATCTAATCTCAAGAGAAAAATGCATTTAACAGTGGGCTATAGTTAGGATTTTATCTTTTAGTAAAGAAAACGATGTAGATCTTGGGAAAGCCTTTAATAAAAGAGATAAAGTAGTAGCCAAACTGGGAATCTTGCAGGGTCCCCACACATCAGAATTTGCCAAATCAAAGTTGTAGATGGTAAGGAAGGTTTTATAAGCAGAAACACGCGGTTTTGTTTGCCCGATCGGCGGCGTTGACATTCAAGGCAAGAATCAGAAATACAAACAATAAAAAATTGGTTTTGGAAAGAGAGGGATGGGAGAAGAGGGGAGGGATTTTCTCTAGGATTCCTGATATGAGATCATATAAAGTGGTATTGTATTCACTACTTGATGATTTACATGTGACCAAAAGACTCTTATGAATATACTTTGGACGGGGTTTTACTCCAGTAGTACCAGATGAGGGACTAAAACACTTCAACCTAATCACATCACTTAGGCGAATAAGCAAGTCCACAGAATTACTTTAACTATAATAAATACAAACATGAGTATTGAATGCTTGATTCACTGGTGATTATGATTATCAAGTTGTAGGTAAAATTTGATGTATATGAAATTGATAAATTATAAATTACATATAATTCATCAAACTGCCCATACCTGCATTTGTTGCATGACAGATAAATCAAACATCCACAAACCCATGCGTGATGCAGCTACACCAAACATCAGCAACCAAGCTGATGCCACATCGTTCCGTACCCATATAGAAGCTACACATAGAAGCAGAAGGCCCCACTATAGAATTGATTAAACAAAATTGTTAGTCTCTTCATATAAAACAGACATGACTATAAACTGTAAAGTTAGCTAAATTCTTAAAATAAATTTAGAGCATAAAACGATCTCACAAAGACTAATCTAGTCAGAATTATTTCTAATTATCAACTAAGAAAAATAGCTATTGTCGTCTCATTCAGTTATGATCAAGTATAATCTCAGTAAGCATGTAATGGACTTTAGATAAGAGGATACATGTTTATATAAAGATTTAAATATAAAATGTAGAGAACTGTAACTTGCTTAAAAAATCCAATTAAACAAAATAATTTTAGTGTAAATATTATATAATGCCCTTTTGAATATCAAAAACCCCTCATCACCTAAACTATCAACAATTAATGTAATGGCTTAATCAAATAGAGATAGCAGTAAAGTTCATTGGAGATTGAAGCTTGTTACTTTATTTGAGATCAGCAGAAGAGGCAACTCTTTACAATCCATGCTTTACCAAACTAAACCAATCTGAATGACCAAACACAAAATAAGGGCTATCGCTTTCCCTCTCTACCCGAGCTCCAATCCCTCTCTAGGGTTGGGGTTCCCCGATGACGGGCGGAGGCAGGTCTGTCTTTGGCTCGACGGCTGCATTGCCAACCCCTCACCAACCCACACCTCCAGCACTGAAGGTTGATAGCTGGAGCAAACCTCAGGGTGATGTCACCGTCACCAGGGATCAGGTTAGAGTTGTGGAGAGGACGTCACCCCACATCTGCAGCACCGCGGCAGCTGATCCCAAAAGTTGTTCTACAAGGAAGGAAATTGAAGATGATGGGAGAAATTCTATGGATGAAATGGATGACTATCATAGATTCTCAGCCATTGTCCAGATTTTAGGGAAACAGATCAACGCGCTTCAACTGAAAGGCCGGATGGTGTGAATTTGGCACCCAAAGGGAGAGATTAAGATATTCACCCTCACTGATGGCCTGATCCTTGGGAGATTTGCCATTAAAGTCAATTCTTCCCTAAACTATGAACCCTAGTTCTTTGATAACTAGTTGGTCCTAGTTAGAAAATGGACTTCGGAAGTTGATATCTGTAGACCGGCGCTGGTCAACCAGGGCCATCACATGTATCGCCAATACCATCGGCGAACCCAGATCTATAGATTAACTAGTTAATGGCACACTACTGGGGTGTGCCGACTTCTGTGTGTACATCACGATTGAACAGGAGCCTACTACTATCATCATGGTGAAGCCCTCTATAGTGATGAATGGGAGATTAAAATCAAATATGAGGCCATGTCTGACCAGTGTGACACCCATAAGGTGTCCAGATATGGTACTGGTTGTTGCCTAGAAGCGAGGAGCACAGAGATTAGACTCACGCCTCTGGCCGTCAGTTCAACTCTTGGAGTCATCCCAAGCATCACCAACACAATTTAAGACCTCTGAGTAAGAATGGTGATCGCTATGATCATTGTTAGAATAATAAGTATTTATTCCCTTTATTCATTATTCTTTACTTCCTTGTATATTTATATGGGATCAGTTCCACACTGTGTAAATGGGTATTGGCCACCATTCATGTCTATATATATAGGTGTGCCCTGTCAATATAAAGGTATCTCATTCCGCACATTACTTTACCTGTCTACATGGTATCAGAGCCAACGGTACCCTCATTATCTCGAGAGAGCATCCCATAACAGCAGTAGTGATCATCTCTATCGGTGTCGACGTCATCCTCACCAGGCTCCTCTGTTGCGGTCGTCCCTCCTCTGTCATGGAAATCATCTCATGGAAGCCTTTCTCCTTCCCCATTGTGTAAATCATCTCCACCGTGGAAGTCTTTCTCCTTCCCCATCGTGGAAATCATCTCCACCATGGGAATCATCTCCATAGTGGTGAAGTCATCTCCATCACCTTCTGCAGCGTCTTTCTCATCACCATCCTCTCCAATCAAAGGATCTCCATCTCCTTCCTCAAATCTTCACCACCGTCATAGTGGTAGATAGATCTACGCCTAGGAAGTTCTCTCACCAAGAAGATCCATCCAAGGTGTGATTTGTAGGGTAGAAGACCTACAATTTCCAAGCCGGCGGCGCGACATACGTCGTGTCCATAATCAACATGGCGAGTTGACAGAAGACAGGGTTATACCCCTGACAAGTCGCATGTCATGTCCATCAGTGACACATGTTGACGGGATACATACTTACACCTCTGACAAGGTACATGTCGTATCCATCCCTGACACGCTGTGTTGATAAGGGAAAAGTTACGCCTCCGGCAATGTATACGTTGTGTCCATCACCAACAAATCGTGTTGTCAGCAGCCAGAGATCTATCCAATTCTTTGTTCACGTCGTGTGCCTTTCCATACACGCCGTGTAAGGCACCTATTGCCCAGTTTCATTCCTTTCTTTCATCATGTCAAAAAAGAAGTGCCCCTCCTTTTCCATGATCAGGATCACCGTTTGGAAGCTCAATGAGAAAAACTTCACTGAATGGAGCCGAACAGTCAAGATCTGGTTCAAGGGACAAGGTACAAGCATCTCATAGAGGGTCCTCCGACCGGTGCCACTCTGGAACAATGGAAGAAGATCCCAATCTTTTCTCCATCCTGTGGAATTCCATGGAGCCACAAGTTGTTGATCTCACCAGTCTCTTTGAGAAATGTAAAGATGTTTGGAATCATCTTAATCTCATGTACGAGTCAAACATCTCCCGCCTGTACGAGATGACCGTGGAGATGTACAATCTTCAACAAAATGACAAATCTCTGACGCAATAGTTTGAAGAGGTAACTCCCACTACTGACGATCTCCACTCTCTTCTTCGGCTAACAGCGGACCTTAACGAACTCCAGAAGTAGAGGGATCAAATGGTTGTCATCCAAATTCTTGGTTGGTCTTCGACGTGAATACGAAGGAGTATGCAACCAAATCCTTATTGAGTTTGAGCTTTCCCATATTGGAAAAAGCATATCAGCGTGTCTCCCGCGGTTTCATTGAACAAGCTCCACATTCTACCTCGGACAAATTTGTCATGGTCTCTACCATGAATGGTCACATCAACAGTGGCCATGCTACTCATGGACAAGGACGAGGGGGATGAGGAGGTTGTGGAGGCAAGTCTACTGGAGGACGTGTGCAGATGCCCAGAATGCTCTCATTGTGGCAAGATGGGGCATTACAAGGAACCTACTGTGAACTTCGTGGGTATGCTCCCAAAACCACATCTGCAAATGTGGCATCTACTGACGACGCTTCAGGGGACACCAGCCTCATATTCAGGTGACAAATTAGGAATACAATCATTTCTGTCAGTAAAGCTTCGCAACTAGCCTCGTCTTCAGTTTCTTCAATGGCTTCCTTTGTACAACATCCTGGTGGACCTACTGCTTGCATATCTCAATCTTCTAAAGAAGGTTCATCTTCTTGGGTTCTTGAATCAGGTGCAACATATCACATTACAGGTACAACCCATCTTATATACAATTTATCCACCAGCAAAACACCTTTGCCACCTATCACCATTTCCAATGGATTTAAAGTTCCAGTACATGGTACTAGGATTATCAAACATCTACCTACAGTCACCTTGCAATCAGCATTATTTACTCCTGAGTTTCCTTTCAATTTGATTTCCGTTAGAAAATTAACTCGTTCTATTCAAGCCTCAGTTACATTCAATCCCCATGATTGTGTCATATAGGACCACCAGACACAGAAGGTGATTGGTGGCGGGTATGAACGTGCAGGTCTCTACTATCTTGGTATGGTGTCCAAGGCGTGTGTGGCAGCTTCTCTCCATAGCCTTAGTCGGCTTGGACACATGTCCCTGGACAAACTTCAGATTCTCCACCCTCAGCTATCTAGACTTAGTACACTCCAGTGTGAGTCATGTCAGTTAGGCAAGCATCATCGATCCACCTTTAAGTCTAGGGATCAGATGACTGGTAAGTCAAGTTTCTAAATTATTCATTTTGATGTTTGGGGCCCACGTTAGTAGGTTTCATCAACACTTGGTCAAAAATATTGTCATTTTTATCGATGATTTCTCTAGAGTCACTTGGTTGTATTTGATGAAAGATCGTTCAAAAAATTTATCTATAATAAAGAACTTTTATAATGAGACTGAAACCCAATTTTCTCAACATATTCTTTTTTTTTTAACGGATAATGCCAAAGAATATTTCAGTTGCTCAATTCTTATCTTCCAAAGGAGTCATACACCAGTCATCTTGTCCTCACACACCTCAACAAAAAGGGGTAGCCGAGAGGAAAACACTGTCACATAGTCAAAATTGTTTGTACTCTTCTTTTGCATACGAGCGTTCCCAAGGAATTCTGGGGTGATATTGTCCTCACTGCCATATATCACATCAATTGCATGCCATCATCCACCTTAAACAAATGCATCCCCTTTCAACGTTTATGTCATGGTCATTGCATTTATACTATTCCTCCTTAAGTTTTTGGATGTGTCTGTTTTGTTCACGATGTTGGGACGGGTCATAACAAACTTAGTCCAAAGGCTTCCAAGTATGTCTTCCTTGGTTACTCTAAGACTCAAAAGGGATATCAGTGTTATGATCCAATTGATCACCATTTTTTAGTTTCACGTGATGTCACCTTCTTTGAAGACACTCCATACTTTGGAGATCCCCAGTCAGTGAGGGATCTTGAAGAAGCTCTCCCACGTCCAGTTGTCATCGAGATCTTGTCGTCTGAACCCCCTTGTTTAGGGAGAATCATCTCCACCTGTGTCCCAAGGAGAGAAACCCCCCATCACTCATGTGTACACACGTCGTGTGAAGGACAACAATCAAGATCAAGGATCAGACAATGCAAGTGTCAATCCTCCTTCAATCACCACTCAGTCTAAAGCTCTAGGTAGCAGTAATAGTTCCCTTGATCTACCAATTTCTATTCGAAAAGGAAAATGGTCGTGCACTCTTCATCCCATTTCTAACTTTGTTTCATATGACATTTTATCTCCCTCATATAAAGCCTTCATATCATCCATAACCAATATTTCCATTCCAAGTTATGTATATGCTGCCATGAATCTTCCAGGATAACACTGTGCTATGGAAGATGAAATGAATGCTCTTTGCCAGAATCACACTTGGAGTTTTGTTCCTACTCCAACAGACAAATTTGTTGGGTGCCGATGGGTTTACTCAGTCAAAGTCAGACCTATTGGTGTTGTTAATCGTCTGAAGGCTCGTTTGGTAGACAAGGGATACACTCAAGTATATGGCGAGGACTATCTTGAGATTTTTTCTCCTATTGCTAGAATGTCCTCTGTTAGTCTTTTTATTTCTCTGGCAGCTCATTTTTTTTGGCCCTTGCATCAACTTGATATCAAGAATGCTTTTCTCCATGGTACCCTGTCTGAAGAAATCTATATGGAACAACCTCCTGGGTTCGTTTCTTAGGGGAGTCACACCTAGCTTGTCATTTTCATAAATCTCTCTATGGGCTCAAGCAGTCTCCACGAGCTTGGTTCGGGAAATTTAGTCAAGCTTTACTTCAGTTTGGTCTTCTACAGTCAGGTTTTGATCATTCAGTCTTCCATCAGCAAGGATCTTCAGGTTGTGTTCTCCTTATTGTCTATGTTGATGATATTGTAATTATTGGAGATGATCAACATGGTATTCTGCATCTTAAATAGTTTCTTTAAAGTAAATTTCAAACTAAATATTTAGTCCTCCTCAAATATTTTCTGGGTATTGATGTTGCTATATCTAATGATGGTATAGTCATCTCACAAAGGAAATACACTCTTGGTCTATTTGAAGAGAGTGGTATGCTTGGAGCAAAGCATGAAAATACTCCAATGGATCCCAAAGTCAAGTTGTACAAGGAGGCGGGGGAGCCACTTGAAAAATCAATGGAGATATAGAAGACTAGTTGGAAAATTAAATTATCTTACAGTCACTCGTCCAGATATATCCTTTGCTACTTGTCTGCTTAGTCAATTCATGGATAAACTCTGTAGTAGTCATATGGAAGTTGTTTATAGGATTCTCGTTATCTCAAGAAGAGTACAGGCAAAGGTATATGGTACAGAAATCATGGACATCTCAAAGTGCAAGGCTTCTCAGATGTTGATTGGGCAAGATGTGTCATAGATTGCAGGTCATTTTCCGGATATTGTGTCTTTGTGTGGGAAATCGCATGTCCTGGAAAAGCAAAAAGAAAACAGTGGTAGCCCCATCTAGCGTTGAATCTGAATACAGAGCAATAGCGCATGCAACCAGTGATATCCTATGGACCAAGAATATTCTAGAAGAACTAGGAATCAATCAGTCTGAAGCAATGCAACTCGTGTGTGATAATCAAGTTGTTATCTGCATTGCCTTCAACTCGATTTTTCCCGAAGACCAAACATATTGAAGTTGATTGTCATTTCATTCAAGAAAAGGTACAAGATCACCCAATTGTACTTATTCCAGTCCGTTCAGAAGATCAAGTGGTTGATCTTTTCACAAAATCCCTCAATGGATGCCGAGTAAAGTTCCTATGTAACAAGCTTGGTGCCTATGACATCTACGTACTGGCTTGAGGGGGAATGTTAGAATAATAAGGATTTATTCTCTTTATTCATTATATGGGATTAGTCTCACACTATGTAAACGGGTATTGGCCACCATCTGTGTCCATATATATAGGTTGGCCCTGTCAATACAAAGGTATCTCGTTCCGTACATTACTTTTCTTGTCTACAATCATAACAAGAAGGTCAGACATGAAGAAGAGACCAACCACCATGTTGTCGACCTGAACAAAGATGAGATGGTTGAGATCATCCCAGACCACGACAAGGATCCTAGCCAATAGAACAAATACGTCGATCACAAACAACCACCCCTAGTTAAGATGTTGGTCAGGTAGACGGACTCATCCAACGAACCCATTCTTAGTCTCGGATCAAACAGGAGATGATGACCACTGCATACCAGCGGAAGGCAACGGGAGCAAGAGCCCAAGGCAAACTCAAAGCTCTTACAATAAGAACAAGAAAAAGATGCTCAAATCCAACAGTAGAGGAGGGCTGCCACAACGAGTATGATGTCAATCTTATCTAGGAATGTGCATAGAACCTCCTTACCCAAAACCCCAAGGAAGTTTTTTCGCATTCTAGAGGAGATGGAAGTAAACATCATCTTCTGCTTTGAGTTGAGAATCAAACATAATCAAGCCAATCTGGTCCATTCTTTGTTCCCGAACCTATGATCCTTCTCCAACTTGGATCAAGTTGAGGGAGTCAAAATAGTAGTAGGACGGAACCCTACAACTTGGCAAGTCAAACCAATCAGCAACAAGGCGGGGGAGCCACTTGAAAAATCAATGGAGATATAGAAGACTAGTTCATTCGTCCAGATATATCCTTTGCTACTAGTGTGGTTAGTCAATTCATGGATAAACCCTACAGTAGTCATATGGAAGTTGTTTATAGGATTCTCGTTATCTCAAGAAGAGTCCAGGCAAAGGTATATGGTACAGAAATCATGGACATCTCAAAGTGCAAGGCTTCTCAGATGTTGATTGGGAAGGATGTGTCATAGATTGCAGGTCATTTTCTGGATATTGTGTCTTTGTGTGGGAAATCGCGTGTCCTGGAAAAGCAAAAAGCAAATAGTGGTAGCCCGATCTAGCATTGAATCTTAATACAGAGCAATAGCACATGCAACCAATGATATCCTATGGACCAAGAATATTCTAGAAGAACTAGGAATCAATCAGTCTGAAGAAATGCAACTCATGTGTGATAATCAAGTTGTTATCCACATTGCCTTCAACCCGGTTTTTCCCGAATACCAAGCATATTGAAGTTGATCGTCATTTCATTCAGGAAAAGGTAAAAGATCACCCAATTGTACTTATTCCAGTCGATTCAGAAGAGCAAGTGGTTGATCTTTTCACAAAATGCCTCATTGTATATGGGATTAGTCTCACACTATGTAAACGGGTATTGGCCACCACCCGTGTCCATATATATAGGTGTGCCCTGTCAATACAAAGGTATCTCATTCCGTACATTACTTTTTTGTCTACAATCATAACAAGAAGGTCAGACATGAAGAAGAGACCAACCACCATGTTGTCGACCTAAACAAAGATGAGATGGTTGAGACCATCCCAGACCACGACCAGGATCCTAGCCAATAGAATGAATACGTCGATCAAGAACAACCACCCCTAGTTAAGATGTTGGTCAGGTAGACGGACTGATCCAACGAACCCATTCTTAGTCTTGGATCAAACAGGAGATGATGACCACTACATACCAGTGGAAGGCAACAGGAGCAAGAGCCCAAGGCAAACTCAAAGCTCTTACAATAAGAATAAGAAAAAGATGCTCAAATCCAACAGTAGAGGAGGGCTACCACAACGAGTATGATGTCAATCTTATCCAAGAATGTGCATAGAGCCTCCTTACCCAAAACCCCAAGGAAGTTTTTTCACATTCTAGAGGAGATGGAAGCAAACATCATCTTCTGCTTTGAGTTGAGAATCAAACATAATCAAGCCAACCTGGTCCATTTTCTTTTCCTGAACCTATGATCCTTCTCCAACTTGGATCGAGTTGAGGGAGTCGGAATAGTAGTAGGACGGAACCCTACAACTTGGAAAGTCAAACCAATCAGCAACACCAACTAGATGATGATCGTTAGTTGTTTCAACATTGGGTGGTTCTCCTGCATTGTGTCCAGGGTCTACAACAAGAACTTGGGAGTCTGGCAGAGCTAGCCTCTAGAAGACGCTCGAGATGACTACCTAAGGTGACGTATGTTGGTTTCTGATGGTCGATTTCAACAATTTCCATAAATTGAGAGAGAAGTTCAGTATTCTCAGGGTAACAAACCAAAGTATGGCCTCTTTCAACAACACTATGGATGATGCGGGACTCCATGAATTGAATCATTGAGGGTCTCACAACCTGGTCGAACAAGCAGAAGCTAGGAAGAAGCAGAACAAACCAATTGGATAGGAGCCTAGTCAATGAAGCATGCCTCAACACTTTCCCTAATGCTATAATCAGACTTGGATCCCATCCGTTCAATGATTGCCCTGGATGAGGATGGATATTATCAACAAAAACCATGTTTGGAGGCCTTTCAAATTCTTGAATATGTGGTGCAATTGGGTGGGTTTCAAGGAACTAGTAGAGGAGAGTTGGGGTGTTCAGTTTTGAGGAATCACATCTACATCACCTTGAAGAAGCTACTAAAAAAGCTCTGAAGATGTGGGTTAAGGAGAAAGTGAATCTACCTAACTTGCTAAAGATTTCCAAGACAGAGTATGATCGTACTGACCTCATTCTATGGGTTGACCCCCTATCAACTACATCCATTGAAGATGAAGCTAGGAAGGTGAAAAAACAGTTACAGCTTGAGAAAGCAGAAGAACTTTTATTGTGGCAAAGAAGTTGGCTCAAGTGGATTATTGATGGCAGTCACAACTCCTAGGTGTACCACTCAGCCTTTCAAAAGATGGAGACGAGGGACATTATAAACAAAGTCATAAATGAGCATGGATAGGTGGTTGCAAGCCAGTAGGAGATATCAATGCACGTGATTAACTTATTCAACAACATGTACTGAGAAAAGCAAATTGAGAAACTATAGGGTTACACAATGTGTGTACCCAATATATATATATATATATATATATATATATATATATATATATATATAAGTGGAGCAATTACACAAAGGTCCATATAGAAAAGGAAAATAACAAACAGAATATATAAAGACATTAATTAACACTCCCCCTCAAGTTGGAGCATAGATATCAATCATGCCCAACTTGTCCACAAGAGAGCTAGAATGTTTCTTTGCCAGAAGCTTTGTAAAAATATCAGCAACTTGATCCTCTGAGCGGGTAAATGGAGTGCAGATCCGACCAGACAAGATAGTTTCTCTGATAAAATGGCAGTCAGCTTCAATGTGCTTTGTGTGCTCATGATACACAGGATTATTAGCAATGAAGATGGCAGCTTTATTGTCACAATGCATAGGAATAGCAGTAGAAAACTCCACACCGAAGTCTTTCAAAAGAGATTGTACCCATAAAATTTCACAAGCAGTGTGGGCCATAGCCCTGTACTCAGCCTCAGCACTGGATCTAGCAACAACATTTTGCTTTTTGCTCCTCCAAGTGACAATTTCCTCCAACATAAGTGCAATAGCCTGAAGTAGATTTTTTGTCAATCTTACTTCCAGCATAATCAGAGTCAGAATAACCTTCAAGAGAACAATGCCCATGCTTTCTATAACAGAGGCCTTTGCCAGGAGATTTTTTAAGGTATCTCAGAATATTACAAAGGGCATCCCAGTGACACTGTCTAGGCTTATCAAGATACCTGCTAAGAAGACCAACAGCAGTAGAGATATCAACTCTAGTAACAGTCAGATAAATCATCTTACCAACCAGTCTCCTATATTTTTTATTGTCCAGAAATATAGGAGATGCTTTATCATCCCAATTCACATTGGGATCCAGAGGAGTATCAGCAGGACACTCTCCAAGCATCCCAGTCTCCTGTAAAAGATCAAGAACATACTTCCTCTGAGATAAGACAAGAGCACTAACAGTTCTGGACACCTCAATGCCCAAAAAATTTCACAGCTTTCCCAAGTCTTTAGTAGCAAAATGTTTGCACAAGTGTGTTTTAGTAGCCTGAATTTCAGTAACATCGCTTCCAGACAGGATGATATCGTCAACATAAACAATCAGAATCACAATACCAGAAGATGTCTTTTTAGTAAAGACAGAGTGATCAACATGTGATCTCAGAAATCCAAAGGTAGTCAGTTCTTGCTCAATTTGTCAAACCAAGCCCGAGGACTCTACTTGAGTCCATAAATAGATTTTTTTAGACGGAAAACCTTGTGTGACTCCCCCCGAGCAACAAACCCAGGTGGTTGCTTCATATAGACCACTTCTTGAAGATCACCATACAGAAAAGCATTTTTAACATCCAGCTAAATAAGTGGCCAATCCAAGTTGACATCAACAGAAAGAAGTACTCGGACTGAATTCAGTCTTGCAACATGAGAGAAAGTCTCAAAATAATCAATACCATAGGTTTGAGTGTACCCTTTTGCTACCAAGCGTGCCTTCAGACATTCCATCAGGTTGATACTTCACAGCATATACCCATATGCAGCCAACAGGCTTGCAATCAAAAGGTGGATCCACCAACTCCCAAGTTCTTCTATCAGCAAGGGTAGTCATTTCCTCTGTCATGGCATTTGTCCAGGAAGAACTTTGTAAAGCATCATGGATATTCTTAGGAACAGCAATAGCAGATAGAGCAACAACAAGATTACTGACATGAATACTCAGATGTGCAGTAGAAACATGATTAGCAATTTTATGAGAGGTACACGAACGAGTGCCTTTCCTGAGAGAAATAGGCAAATCTAAGTCAGAAGTTACCTCAGCAGGTGTAGGACCTTCTAGAGAAGGAGATTGGTGTTGCATGGGGGGGGTCTTGAGCAGTCTGTGACATGTTCCTGCGTTGATACACAATAAGAGTAGAAGCAGTTTCAGCAGGTGAAGTATCAGATATGCAATCACTGATGACTAGTAATGGTGTTGTTATTATATCTGAATTCAAGGTACCCCCTTTAGCAAAATAAAAAGGTATATCCTCAAAGAAGACCACATCACTACTCGTGAACCATTTTTAGTAGTAGGGCTATAGCAACGATACTCTATTTGAGTATGTGAATAACCCAAGAAAATGCATTTTCTGCTCTGAGAGATAATTTGTCATAATTCGGTTTAAGTAAACGCAAAAAGCAGGTAGATCCAAATATCCTCGGAGGAATAGAAAAAAGAGGCATATTTGGTTGTAGAACCTGTACTAGAATCTTGTTACCAATTACCGAAGAAGACATTCGATTAATTAGAAAACAGGCAGTAAGAATGGCTTCTGACCAAAAATGTCTAGGAACATTAGTGTGTAGCATGATGATTCAGTAACCTCAAGTAGATGTCTATTTTTCCTCTTTGCAACTCCATTTTGTTGAGGTGTATATGCACATGATGTTTGATGAATAGTACCGAAAGAACGACAAAACAACTCGACTTCTTTCTGAACAAATTCTAAAGCATTATCTGTTCGCAGAATTTTAACAGTCATAGAATACTGGCTTTTAATTTCAGCAAAGAAGAATTTTAATGTAGGCAATACTTGAAACCGATCTTTCAGAAGAAACAACCATGTGGCACGAGAAAAATCATCAATAAACAGACTAAAGTATTTATTTCCAGATACACTTGGAACATGACAAGGACCCCATACATCTGCATGAACAAGATCAAAAATGTTTTACTATTAATCTGAGACCGCTTAGGATAGACAGTTCTAGACTGTTTTCCTAACTGACACGACTCGCACTGAAAACTGTGTTCCTACACCAGAAATGACATGCTTTATTTTCTCAAATGACGGATGTCCAAGTCTGTAGTGCCACTGCAAAGCTGAAACTGAAGATGATAGTGCTGAAGCTAAAGCCAGAGTGCCAGTCTTTTTCAACTCATCTAGATAGTAGAGACCATCAGGTCCTTCATGCCCCCACCAATCTTCATCCTCGTGCAAAGGTCCTGAAAAATACAAGTACCAGGAACAAAGGTGAGACTGCAGTTCAGGCTACGCACAATTTTGCTAATAGATAGTAAGTTGAGAGGAATACGAGGCACATATAGAGCAGATTTCAAAAAAACTGAGCAATAATGTCACCAATCCCAGACACAGCATATTTTGATCCATCAGCAAGCATAACAGAAGATTTAGAAACCGATTTAGATAAATTCGAGAAAAGAAACTGATTTCTAGAAATGTGAGAAGAAGCACCCGAATCAATCACTCATCTTGTATTACTAGTACTAGACGAGGGTGCACTTAGAAAGGTAGAATCACAACCAGAGTAGGTTGCAGCATGAGCTCTAGTAGTAGCAATAGATGACGACTTAGTGCGCTCCGGTAGTAGGTGTTCCACCTCAGAACAGATGAAATCAGCAGTAGTAGAGTTAGACGAATCAGTAGCTTGAGGCTGGGTAGCAACTTCAGAAGTAGTATTGGCTTCAGAAGCAACATTGGCCCAGACAGGTTTACCATACTTCTCCCAACACTTTTCTTCAACGTGGTTAGACCGACCACAGAAATTGCAGAACCGCTGACCAGATGGAGGGTGAGAAGCATTGGGAGGACCAGAGGACGCACCACGTCCAAACAAACCACGCCCCCTCCTAGAGCTAAGAGGAGGGTGGTTCTCCTGAAAGCGACCACGGTTGCGGCCATGACCACGGCCTGACATAGTAGCTAGGGCAGTAGTATCACCAGTATCGGCAAGTAACTCAGAAGATGAGGAAGGCAGTCATTGAAGGCGCTAAAAGGCACTCTGCAATGTAGGCAGTGGAATACTGGCGAGAATCTGATCCACAACTCCATTATAAGACTCCGGAAGGCCACACAGAAACTGGACTACCTGCAACTCCTGCCTTTGACGTTGCATGGTAGCCAAATCAGTCGACAGAGGGTGGTAGCTCTCCAGCTCACCCCAGAGTCCCTCGAAGGCAGAGAAGTAATCAGCAAGGTCAGGTCCCGAGGACTGTAGACGAGTTAGCTGCTTATTCAAGTCGAACACCTTCTTGGGATTTTTGATGTGAGAGTAAGTGCTTGCCAGCTGATCCCACATTTCCTTAGCAGTAGGTAGACGGAGTAAGGTAACACTGGTTTTTGTTTCACTGTTGTTGAGAATCCATGTCATCACAGTCGAATCATCTTTGACCCAGTCATCATAGGCCTTGATATCCTTGGAGTCGGCAGTAGCAGCAGGAGCGGGAGGTGGATCGCGCGTCAGGTGGGAATGTTTGCCCTGGGATTTAGCATAAATCTCCATGGAACAAACCCAATGCTAGTAGTTGTGCCCATCCAACTTGACAGTAGTAACCTGACGGCGATGATTGTCATGTAAGGAAGCCATGACAGAGAAGCAACACCAAGGCCAGTAGTAGGAGGCGGGTAAAAGAAGTAGATGACCGCCTAGGTCCTCGCTCTAGGCAGCAACAGGCACAGGAGAAAAAATTGGGTGGACTAGTTACACACGGACTACGCCTAGGCGTAGCAAGGGACATGGCGGCTCAAGGGCCGACACGGACAGGCAGTAGACTGAGCCGGAAGAGGCTCACACAGGCGCCCGGGAGGTTGGGTGGCTCGGAGGAGGCGGCGGCTAGGAGGAAACCGCGACGCAGAGGCCAGGCGGCGGCGGCGGTGCGGCAGGCTTGGGCGGCGACTACGCCAGCCGAGCGGCGGGCATCCTAGCGGCTGGCGGTTGCTGCCTGCAGCGGCGGCGGATGGCGGTTGCGCTGTAGCAACGGCGGGGCGCCGAGGGGGGGCGTGGAGAGAGAGAAGGGAAGGGAGGAGGGGAAGAAGGAGAGAGAGGCGGCGCCCAAGGGTTACGCCTGCTCTGGTACCATGAGAAAAGAAAATTGAGAAACTGTAGGGTTACACAATGTGTGTACCCAATATATATATAAGTGGAGCAATTACACAAAGGTCCATATAGAAAAGGAAAATAACAAAAAAAATATATAAAGACATTATTTAACATGTACAATTGAAATCATCACAATAGTAGGGAGGTATCTCTCCCCGCACACAGTGACTAACACAATAAATGATGATCATTGTAAGGAAGCTATTGAGTCTGAAATCAAAGAAGTACTATTCTCCATACACCCCGACAAGGCGTCAGGGCTGGATGGGTTCAACAACACGTTCTTCCAATACATGTAGATGAAAATTAAACACAATATCTACAATGTTTTTCACTCGTTCCTCAATGGGGATCAAATGGTGAGATTTGTTAATCACTTGTTCATCAAGTTCATCCCCTAGACAAGTGATGTTTGCCAGATAACGGTTTATCGACTGATAGCCTTCTACTCAATTTTGTATAGAACCAAGGACAAGATTCTATCTAATTGACTCAAAGGCATTTTAGTCGTTATCATCTCTGAGGAATAGAACGCCTTTGTCAAGGGAAGGCACATTGCAAATTGTTCCCTTCTGGTTGTCGAGTACCTCATGGATTTCAACACCTATAGGACTTTAGAAAAAGCATGTATCAATATTGATATATGTAAAGCATATGATCACGTTAACTGGGGGACCTTGTGGGACATTATGTCCTCCATCGGCTTCTCAAGAACGTGGATGCAATTAATGAAGTGGTGCACTTAAACTACCTCCTTTTCCATCCTAATTAAAGGAGCCCTATAGGTATGTTTAGAGCTTCCAATGGCCTACGACAAGGAGGCCCCCTCTCTCCACTTCTCTTCACCATCGTAATGGAAGGACTTACTAACCTCCTCAATGTTGGTGAGTCCCTTCCTCAATGTTGATGAGTCTCAAGATAAGATCAGGTCATTCACAGTCAAAGGAATCTGTGAAACAACCTACTTCCCGGTCGATACCATCGATAGGAGGTCGATGGTATCGAGATTATCACAGCTACCGGACAACAGCCCGTCGATACCATCGACATCCATGTCGATGGTATCGAGATTATCACAGCCACTGGACATCAGTCCGTCGATACCATCGATAACCATGTCGATGGTATCGACAGAACATCATAGGCGGAAACCGACGATCTGCCACTTGACTGTATTTTTATTATATCATTTGTTTTATTGTTTTTCTAGGTTTTACTCCTTTGTACCACCTTGTATCTTACCCTAATATATAAAAAGGAGTGAGACGGCTATTGCCCTCACACACAAGAGATGCACCTTGCAGCCGCCAACGTTGTTTGTCTTCCTTCTCTCTCGTTAACATGGTATCAGAGCAAGGTTTGCTCTAGGCCGTCGTCTCTCTCCACCGGTTGTTCCTCTCTTCCTCCTTATTCCTTCTTGCCCGCCGGATCTTCCCCTTCCTTCCTCCGGATCTTCTCACCGCGGCACCGACAGCAGTAGCTGCAGCTGAGCCGCCGCACGGCGTGTAGCCGTAATCCGCCGCCTTGAGGATCTTCGGGTAATCCAACGGCGATCTAAAATCTAAACCAGAGGACTAGTCTCTCCATAGTTATTCTCCTAGTCACAAATCCTCCATGTGTGATTAGGAAAATCATCCGGAGGCTGTGAATGCATCAGTAACGCATTTCTATTTTTTCTTGGGTGACGTGTATCTCTCTGTCACCTCAGTCTTCTTTGTGGCGTGTATCAATCCGTCACACAGTCCCGTTCTGTAATGGGGGATATCAAGACACCTATGATCTACAACGAGGTGTCACTTATCACCTCCATCAAGCTCGACAGGAAGAATTTCCTTGTATGGATGAATGTCGTCCACACTGTCCAGGAGTCTCGTGACAAGGCGGGACATGTTGACTCAGGACCTCTGGCCTCTACTGACAAAGGATATGTTGAATGGAAGCGTCATGATAGTCTGGTGAAGACTTGGTTGTAGAACAGCATGGAACCTACTATTGCGGCAAGGTTCATGCTCTATTCAACAACTAAGGAGATATGGGACGCAGTGAAGCAGCATTATTCTCAAGAAAAAAATGTGCTTCGCCAATTCATGATCTATGATCGTTTGTTTGCTGAGAGGCAGGGTGACAAATCTCTTGAGGAGTACTTTGGAGCTATTCAGGCAGTTGCTCAAGAGCTGAGCTATTATCATCCAGTGACTGTCGCTGAACAGATCAAGGACAGGGACGATCTAGTTACGGCTAATTTTTTATCCGGGCTTAACCCTTCGTGCGGATCCGCTCGGAGTGTCATTTTGGCTTCTGATAAATTACCCAATTTTGTGGAAGCCTATTCAAGAATACAACAATCTATCTTTGAGTCTGCTACTCCTGCTCCTGTTATATCTTCTGGGGAGTCTCATGCATCCATAGCTGCTGCGGTACGAGGGGGACGAACTGGTATGGGCTGAGAATGTGGAACACGTCCTAAGTGCACTTTCTGTGACAAATTGGGACATACAGTGGAGAAGTGCTGGAAGAAACATGGGAGACCTGCTGCACCACCTGTAGGGACAGCTCATTATGCCACTACTACAGATTCCTCTTCTTCTTCTGTTGTGGGACCTACTTCTGGAACCGGTATCACTCTTACTCAAGAGGAGTATGATCGGTTTATTCAGGCTACACAACACATGAGTATGGGATCATCATCATCATCGTCAGCAAACCTGACATCTACTGCGGGTAATCAGACTACATCTCTCATAGCTTCTGGCTCTACTTCATCTTGGGTGGTTGATTCTG
This sequence comes from Alisma plantago-aquatica, assembly GCA_963693085.1. Lineage (NCBI taxonomy): Eukaryota > Viridiplantae > Streptophyta > Magnoliopsida > Alismatales > Alismataceae > Alisma > Alisma plantago-aquatica. The sequence goes on along the minus strand of OY856411.1, from coordinate 334,073,220 downwards.
GCACATCACAGCACATGACTGGTATGAGGATATTGCTCCACACTATTGACTCGTATATCCCTCACAAATCTGTTATACTGGCAGATGGTTCAGTGAGGAGAGTGTTAGCTAGTGGATCTGTCCCTCTAACACCCAAGATTGATCTCAAATATGTACACTTTGTGCCTGAATTTCCTTTTAATCTTCTTTCTGTTGCAAAACTGATTGACACTGTAAAATGTACCGTAACTTTTGGTCCTTGTTTTGTATTGCAGGATCTCAAGAGTATGAGGACGATTGGTGGGGGACCTAGGAAAGGTGATCTCTACCTTTTCCATGGTGACAGTCTGCCTCACCAAGTATCTGCTCCTGCTCCATCCGTCCTGTTGAGTGGTTCCCCCTTACTATGGCATTGCAGATATGGACATCCTTCCTTAGAGAGTCTGCGCAAGTTGGAACCAGAATTATCTCAAGTGTCATCTTTAGAGTGTCAGTCATGTCAGCTGGGAAAGCATCATAGGTTATCTTATCCCAGTCGTGTCCATAAACGGGCTTCTTGTCCTTTTGAGTTAGTCCATAGTGATGTGTAGGGTCCTGTCAAAGACTAGAGTTATAATGGTTTTCGTTACTTTATTTCCTTTGTGGATGATTTTTCTCGAATGACATGGATCTATCTTCTCAAAAGTCGAGAGTCTGTACTATCTATTGTGAAACATTTCCACACTGAAATAACAGTCCAGTTTGACTGCAATATAAAAATTCTTCAATCTGATAATGATTTAGAGTATGTCCAAAAGGCTATGTCTGATTTTTGCAGCTCTGTAGGTATGATCCATCGCACATCGTGTCCTTACACCCCTCAGTAGAATGGGGTGGCTGAGCGGAAAAATCGCCATCTTCTAGATATTGCTCGATCTATTATGTTCCAATCCAATGTACCTAAGAAATTCTGGTCTGAAGCTCTTTTAACTGCTTGTTTCTTAATTAATAGACAACCATCCTCAGTTCTTAAAGGACAGACTCCCTTCTCTGTGTTACGACCCACGGACCAACCTTTTTCTCTTCCCCTTAAGAGTGTTTGGTTGCACTTCATTTGTCCATCATGTTGACCCTAAAGCTGACAAGCTTTCTCCTAGGTCTGTTAAAACTTTGTTCCTTGGTTACTCTAGTATTAGCAAAGGATACAAGTGATACTGTCCTAGTCTTCTTCGGATGTTTGTGTCTAGGAATGTTATCTTCCATGAGACCACTCCAAATTTCTCTGATGCTATAAGGGGGAGCAATTGAGAGAGGGAGTGCCACCAGCTTTTCCGAGTGATAGAGTGGCACCATCTGTGCAGAGTGAGGGACAGCCACCCATCATTCCTGATTATACTTTTATTCCGGATGAGCAAGCAACAGACATGCCTGTTATTGAGCATTACCCACATGTTTATAGTAGGCGAGGCAGACCAGAACCAGAAATGGTAGCGACACCAGTCTCTGAGCCTTCATCTTCGTCTTCTACTCATGGGATTCATGCTGAAGCATCAGATCTTGATCTTCCTATTGCTGTTAGGAAAGGTACTCGTTCTTGTACTATTAGACATCCTATTACAAATGTGTGTTGTCTGTCCCACTTATCTAAGCAGGCCCGCGCATTTGCTATAGGGATTGATTCTGTTGATATACCAAGGAATCACTATGATGCTATGAAGGACAGTGGTTGGAAACAGGCAATGCAGCTTGAGATGTCAGCTCTTTTGCATAATGACACATGGGATCTTGTTGACTTACCTACAGGGAAGAAAGCAGTGGGTTGCAGATGGGTTTTCACCATCAAACATAATCCGGATGGATCTGTTGAGAGGTTGAAGGCCAGATTGGTAGCAAAAGGCTACACACAGACCTATGGAGTTGATTTCTTTGAGACTTTTTCTCCATTAGCTCGTCTAAATTCTGTGTGAATTATTATTTCTCTGGCTACTACCTTTGATTGGCCCCTATTTCAGCTTGATGTTAAGAATGCCTTTCTACATGGTGACCTCCAGGAAGAGGTATATATGGAGCAACCTCCTGGGTTTGTTGCTCAGGGGGAGTGTCAGAAGGTCTGTAAATTGAAGAAAGCCATATATGATTTGAAACAGTGTCCTCGAGCGTAGTTTGATAAGTTCCGTGAGGTTGTACTCCAGATGGGCTTTTCTCGCTCCATGACTGATCACTCTTTATTCTACTCTAGCTCTTCCTGTGGCTCTATCATTATGGCAGTATATGTTGATGACATAGTTATTACTGGAAGTGATTCTGCAGGCATATCTCGTGTGAAGGAAGGGTTGTAGAGACACTTCCAAACGAAGGATCTGGGTAAACTGAGATATTTTCTGGGCATTGAGGTGCTTAGATCTCATGCAGGTGTCAATCTATCTCAGAGGAAATATGTGTTGGACTTACTACAGAAGACAGGCATGACTGGATCTAAACCGGTATCTACTCCTATGGATTATCACATCAAGGAGACGGTTGATGATGTTGAGTACTCAGATCCAGGATATTACAGGAGAATAGTTGGCAAGCTAATATATCTGACTGTTACACGACCTGACATTTCTTTTGCTGTAGGAGTTGTGAGTCAACATATGCACTCACCACGACAGTCACACTGGACAGCAGTTTGTCAGATTCTGAGATATCTGAAGAGTGCTCCTGGTAAAGGGATCACATATTCTAAACCCAAGGTGCCTCCATCTACTTTGACTCTCACTGGGTACTCAGATGCAGATTGGGCTGGTGATCATATTGATAGAAGACCTACATAAGGCTATTGTACTTTCCTAGGTGACCATTTGATTACTTGGAAAAGCAAAAAGCAGAATGTGGTAGCCAGATCCAGCACTGAGGCTGAATACTGTGCTATGGCCCATGCATGTTGTGAACTACAATGGGTCAAATCCGTTCTCTCTGAGTTAAAAATCACTATTATGCCTTCTATGGAGCTCAAGTGTGACAACCAGTCTGCTATACACATTGTCAGGAATCCTATCTTTCATGAGCGTACAAAGCATATAGAAGTTGATTGCCATTTTATTCGTGATCAAATCAAAGATGGTAATATTGTGACGCCATATGTCAAGTCTGAAGATCAACTGGCGGATATCTTGACAAAGCCTTTGGGTCCGGCAGCTTTTCAGAAATTATGTGGCAAGCTGGGCATACACGATGTGTACTCTCCAGCTTGAGGGGGAGTGTGAAACAACCTGCTTCCCGGTCGATACCATCGACAGGAGGTCGATGGTATCGAGATTATCACAGCTACTGGACAACAGCCCGTCGATACCATCGACATCCATGTCGATGGTATCGAGATTATCACAGCCACCGGACATCAGTCCGTCGATACCATCGACAACCATGTCGATGGTATCGACAGAACATCAGAGGCGGAAATCGACGATCTGCCACTTGACTGTATTTTTATTATATCATTTGTTTTATTGTTTTTCTAGGTTTTACTCCTTTGTACCACCTTGTATCTTACCCTAATATATAAAAAGGAGTGAGACGGCTATTTCCCTCACACACAAGAGTTGCACCTTGCAGCCGCCAACGTTGTTCGTCTTCCTTCTCTCTCGTTAACAGAATCGATGTCAAAACGCATCTGATCTTCGCTGACGATGTCCTTCTATTATCCTCAGGACACGCCAACAAATTGAGGAAATTCAAACGCTTCCTCATGCGCTTCCGCAAGCTGACAGGATTGTATATTCGTGCAATCAAGTCAAGAGTCTACATTATCTAATCTTGTGATAATAGAAGGCATGGACTTCAAACAGTTTAGCTTTAACCATGTTTATGTTCCCAAATCATTGGTTAATAGAGAATCAAAGTGAATTTACCAAGAAATCACGAAATGGTATAGTTCCCACATATGATTTATTAATTTGGAAGATTGAAGATAGTCATCAGGATTAGCAGAGGGCATCTACCTACAAAGTATTTAGGCATCCGATTGCTGGAGGAAAGGGTACCTCCATGGATTTCAAAATGTGCATTGACAGGAAGTGAGACAAGCTTGACCATTGGGGTGGGATCCGTATCTCAATGGCTGGAAGGCTCATTCTTATCAGATTAGTGATCCAGAGTATCATGAGGTACTGGTGATTTCTGCAATATACCTAATCCAACGCTCGATACAATCAGGTCCTTAACTATAGATTTCTTGTGGGGAGGTGGATCACACGGAATAGCTTGGGATACTATTGCCAAGCCTTACTTTAAAGACGGGTTACAGGTGAAGGATGCGAAAAGCATCTTGGACATCTGTACTATGAAAAGGATAGATAGTTATTGTGCCAACCAAATGGCATTTGGCCCAAATGGATGAGACTTTGATCTGACAATGAGATGATTCTTAATTAGATGGACAATCTGTCTAGGATTTGGAGAAGCATGTGCAGACAATTTGAGTAGATTGGGCACTAGTATGGTATTGATGGCTCTGGTAACCGGACGTGTCCTAGAAACACATTACAATGGATCAAAATTTATACAAGTGATGATGTATCTCGGTCCATTATCTTATGGGGTAAGTATCATTGTCCCAAATGGAGCCCTATGCTATATCGTGTTGTGTTGGGCAATTTACCTACTAGAGACGGACTCATCGACTGGGAACCGAATGTCAACTCTATGTGTAGCCTTTGTAAGAATGTCAATGAGTCTGTGAGGCATCACTTTTTTTTGAGGCTACACGAGAAGGATCTGGTTGATCATTCTCTTTAAGAAGAGACGGAGCATTACTATCTCCCACAATCTTAATGACATAATCGGTTATTGGTTAGATTAATAACAAGGTCAAGCACAACAAGCAACTTTTAGGATTTGCAGGTCTTTGCTTATCCAGTGTCTACTATTCCATTTGGTACAAAAGAAATAAGAGAGACCATGGTCAACATGATAGAAATGAGCAACACATTGTTGATAGAATTGCACATGATCTTGGATGGCATTTCGAAGTGCTAAAAGACCTTTTTTGTAAGATTGACGCTAACGGTAGTACCTACTGGGGTTTTTTAGTTACCCGCCATTTATAATTACTTTTTTATCCATGGGCTAGTTTGTCGGTGCCTTGCAATGTACAATATAGATTTTCTATACTCCTTTTTAGCAATACATTTACCTATTTTCCAAAAAATAAACCAATCAGAGTGAAAAATGAAAAGATGCAATAAAAATCTAGCTTAATATAGTCTACAATTAGAGATATGATCGTTAGCATGTCTTCCGCATAAAGGCAGAACATTATCTGAACTCAAAAACAGTTGTGGCATCATTAATAAAACTTATGATCCATCTATGTTTCAACTTCATATAAATAAAGAAGTATAGTACTTGCTTTTCTCATGTTAGTGACTTACCCGCGCAAGAAGCCAGTAGCTTACCAGATGTATCCTCCTCAATGGATGATGGTGAGCGTCCTCTTGAAAACTCTAGTAATAAAGATCTCGCTCATGCTTCTTAACTTGATTTATCTATTGGCTTACAAGAAAAGTCACATTCATTTACACAAAGTGCATCTCTAGCTTGGTTTCTTAAGATCACTCAACTGATTAAATGACAAATCTTATTGCAATATTATCATCTTTCTTTCTAGGATTGTAACTAAGGTCTTATCCCATTTTGTATGGAAAAGAGGCCTGAATGATCAGATGGGGGTTCTGTAATCAAAGGACATTCAGGATTTAGTGAATTTTCCTACTAGTAATAAGGAAATCATTTATTGGAGATTCCTCTCATTTAAATATCTTCCTAATGGAATTGTCTAGCACCTGAGGCTCTCCTAGTAGTAGAATGATATACGTAGGTTATTGTGTTGATTATCTCATAACATTCTCTTTTGGTTAAGACGGAATTGTTTGCATATTCTTGTCTGTGTTTTTTGTTAATAACGATGGATTCCGATGTCAAGAATGTTTTCTTGTATATGAAGCAATCTCCTAGTCGTGTTTCTCAAGGCCAATATGAAAGAAAAGTATGTGTCCTGAAATGTCTCTTTATGGAGTTAAACAGAGTCTCTCGTTTGGCAAGTCGTCGAGAGTTGCTTTTGGCTTTTCTTAGTCTCATATGTTTGTAAAGACTAACTAGGCTAGGTTAATTGTTGTCTAATAATGAACACGACATTAGGAGAGACGACGTATGAATCTATTGAGATACTATGTTACCAAACATTTAGCAAAAGTTGTGATACTTTCTTGGCATAGGGGTATCCCAAAGTAAAACTTGGGCAAAATCATATTCAAAAAATATACCCTGAATCTTCTAGAAAAGACAGGTATATGGGTTGTTGGCATCCTATGAATCAATCTCATGATTTGGAGTAATCTTCAACGTGACTAGAGGAGAATCCAGATACAAACACCTAGTTGCAAAACTCATATACCCCACCATCACCACTATTCGGTAGGATTCCTCATTCAATTTATGACTACCTTAACCAATGTCAATGGGATTTTTTTCATGTCTTAAGGTGTATAAAGAAGTCTCTTGGCAAGGGACTACACTGTAAGGAGCATAGTCAAAGGAGTACATTGTAAGGAGCATAGTCAAAAAATCCCCAAAATTGTGAATTATATTTGCGGATAATTCATGATTTTATCATGTGTCAAATGATACAATCGGAATATTGCAAGAACTATTCTTAGATTGCACGAATTATTCACTGACTTTACGAATTATCCCCGAATTTTACAAATTGTTCTTAAAATTACAAGAATTGTTCATTATGCAATAAGAACGAGTTATGTGATTTGGCATTTGGGAATATAGAATCAATTCGCAAATAATGTGTGCATACGTAATTATATATCAATGTATATATGTAATATTTTGATGTATATATGTACACGGATTGTATAATTTGAATTTTACGTGACTTTTCCCGAATATTTGGCCACACTTCTATCCAATCATTGTTGAATTTTATCTAAATTTTACGCATAATTCCGGCGCCGAATTTTGTCTAATGAATCCTAAATCCGGAATTTGTTGCTATAGTAAGAGAATGGTCACTTGGACTTGATGGGATATCATTGTTAATATTGGATGCCGCTCTGATAGGAGATCCACTTTTCATTACTAGACATTTTGGTGGCAACCCAGTCATTTGTCCTACTAAGAAAACCTTTGTATCTAGCTATAGTATTGAAGAAAAATTATGCACATGCCACCGGCACGTTCTTGTGGATCAAGGCTTTTCTTGCTTAATTTGGGGATTGTATTAAGTCTGATATCGTTATGTATTGTGAGAATGAGAAAACCACATTCATTGTAAGTAACCTGATGTTCCATGAAAGAACCAAGCATATCGAGGTGAATTGCCACTTTCTGCATGTTATTGTGATGAGCTAAAAGGCTTACTACACCTTTCCAGAAGACACATCATCTCAAAAAGTTGATATCTGCACCATGCCTCTCGCTAGAAAACGTGTTCCGGATCTTTGCAACAGAAAATAAGTTGGGCATGTTCGCTATCTACGATCTAGCTTGACGATGAACATTGTATGTGTGCGTCCGTATGCCAAGTTTTATGTTTATTTTTTTCTCCATTATATCTCCTATGACTTTTGTCCAACACTACGTGGGTGTCAAGTTGTGTGTTTCTTTGTTTCTCCATTCTTTATATCTCCTCATGACCTTTGTCCCACTTATGTATTTTGGGATTTTTTAAACTTGCCTTTTCATATACGATATTCCCCCCTCTCACATATATACAACGACTTCTTCTGTTCTACAAGTTTTGTAATTGTCAAATTCAAGTATTTACTATGGATCTGACTCAATGTTTGGATGTATAAGTCACAAAAACAACAAGGTGTAGGATGTCTAGCTAGACTGAATAGAATTTGAAAGGCAAGCTCTTGTATGTGAAGAAAAGAACAGTGGTCCTAAGTCTGATTTATCAGGCAAAAAGAATTCCAACAAGAAATTCAAAAAAAAATTGTACTAATTATATCAGAGGCCACCCCCAGCCCCCTACATTGTCATCCCAATAGAAAGTGTTTAACCACGTCCTTTTAACTACCAAACATAAAAGCAGAACATACCAAGATAACATTTTATGAAATCTCATGTTTGTTCCTTCCATATGGGTTGCATATTAAAGGCCTCTCCTCCATTGTTTCTATCATCAATACACTATTGTGACCACCAGCAGATGCTTTGCATTTGTAGGTCTGACACTCCCTATCTATCAAAATCACCTCCCATAATCACTGCCCTCAAAAGCATATTCAGCCTTTTCACATATTCAAATATAGATGATTAAAAATTCCTCAAAATATGGTAACTCCTTTGGTGATTAGTGTCTGTTATGACTAAAAAATCTATAATTTTGTCTTTGGTTGGGAGTGATGTTGCACACAACAACCTAGATCAAGCTCAAGCCAGCATCTAGGACAAGCATTTATGAGCATTTGATGTATGGGAAGGGCGCATATAAGATGCTAGAAAGACAGAAAAACTCTAATGATAGTGTTATTAGAGCTTCTAGCTTGATTAAATCAACCAGATATAAAGGATTAGGTCAACCAGACATAATTGTTTCTAGCTTGTAGATCTACAATGAATGAAGGATCTTGATCACATGCATAAACTACACCTCCCAAAATCCTTGCATTGATATGCATGCACTACTAGAGTGCATGATAAATCTATGTTCCATGACTTCAATCAAACGGTGCATAGCATAGATCTAGAAAAGGAGTGTCAATTCATTATATATATGTCCAGTTATGTTTTATAGAAAAGGTTAGTCATCGTTTCTATCTATGAAATGATCTAGGATTTTGGTGTTAGGTTTAGGACTCCACTTCCTTACCCATCAAGACTTCATAAGTGTTCACGTTCAAGACTTACTAGGATCCAAATCCCACTAATTATTGATACAATGAGGAAATTCTTTTGTATATTCCCGAAGCATATAGCTAGCTAGTAGAATATTTGTCTTGAATTTTTTTGATATATTCTCAAATTGTATAACTTATGAAAAGATTGACTTGCACGTGTAAAAAGCAAAACATATATATTTTGCATGTCTTACACTTGCATCAAACAACATTAAGAAAATAGGAAAAATAACCCAAGAAAAACTAGTTGGTGATGCATTAGTGTACATAAGAGGGATCTTGGGGGTGGAGCTCTCAAATTATTTCTTAGAAGAAATGCTTTGTGATGAAGGACAAGTTCTACTCTTACATCCAAAAACCTGATTGTGAATCTGATTTCTCCTAATTAGCTCTTTGATCATATTCTCTTAATTTAGGGTTTATTATGCATTTTTTTCAGTTTTAGCACTTGAGTGTGATACTAGGAACATACTTGTAACTTATAAGTTGTTAATTAATTATCTTTATTTATTATTTTACTTGGGTCATTAGCATAAATAAGCTTGTAGATGCAGTAATGTTTATTTGATGTCTCTAAAACAACTACAAGGCACTCTCTTTCATAGGACAAGAGAGTAAGTGAAAAACAGAAATAGTAAATATTGGATAAAGGAAAAGGAAAAAACAAAAATAAGTCTAAAGCATAAATAGCAAAAAGCATATATATCAATACTCCCCCTCAAGCTGGAGCATAGATGTCGTGCACGCCCAACTTGTCCACTAGAGTAGCAAATCGAGATTTCAAGAGCAGCTTGGTGAAGATATCAGCAATCTGATCATCTGTTGGGATATAAGGAGTGGACATGCAACCTAGTATAACAAATTCCCAGGAAAAACGTCTGTGTTTGGTGCGCTCATGAAAGGTCAGATTGCTAGCAAAAAAATGGAGGCTTTATTGTCGCAAAACATTAGAACAGGTTCTAGTCACATTTATCAAATTCTTTGAGGGTCCTTGGACCCACATTAGTTCAAAAGTAGTATGAGCTATGGCTCTATACTCGGCTTCAGCACTAGACCGAGCAACAACAGTTTGTTTCTTATTGTGCCATGTGACCCGATTTCCTCCAACAAAAGTACAATAGCGAGGTGGACTTTTTATCACTTCTACCAGCATAGTATGAACCAGAGTAACCACTGAGGGATACAGCATCCATGTCGTCGTACAATAATCCTTTCCCTAGAGAATTCTTGAAATATTTAAGAATGTGACAAACAACATCCCAGTGTCATTGTCAAGGTTTATCCAAATACCTACTGACAAGTCCTATAGCAGAAGTAATGTCAGCTCTAGTGATAGTAATATAAATCAGATTACCAACCAATCTTTTATATTGGTGGTTATCAAGATAAGGTGGAGATGACTCATCATCACAATTTGTATTGGGATCCATAATGGTACTTGTGATCTTAGTTCCAAGCATGCATGTTTCTATTAGGAGATCAAGGAGATACTGGCGTTATGAAAGACAGTTGCCAGAAGAAGATCGAGAAACTTCAATTCCCAAGAAGTATCTAACTTTCCCTAGATCCTTTGTAACAAAATGTTGTTCAAGGTATCTTTTAGTTGCTTGAATACCTTCTTTGTCGCTTCCAGATAAAATAATGTCATCCACATACACAATTAGAATGACAAGCCCTAAAGTAGATTTCTTATGAACACCAAAATGATCAAAGCGCGAGTGTGGAAAGTTAAATTTAAGGAGAATTTGGGTTAATTTGCCAAACCATTCTCTAGGACTTTGCCTCTCTTCGAAACCTCCCCCTGAGAAGCAAAACCAGGAGGTTGCTCCATGTATACTTCTTCATGCAGGTCTCCATATGAAAAATGCATTTTTAACATCAAGTTGATGAAGCGGCCAATCATTAGTAACAACAACAGAGATAAGAAATCTAATAAAATTTAGCCTAGCAATAGGAGATAAGGTTTCAAAATAGTCGACTATAATTCTGAGTATAACCCTTCGCAACTAGGTGGGCTTTCAGCCATTCAATTGTACCATCGGGCTGATATTTTATTGTGGATATGCAACGACGGCCTAAAGTAGGGCAATATAGAGGACGATCAACAAGACCCCAAGTCTGTCAATCACAAAGGACATCCATCTCAGTTTCCATAGCTTGAAGCCAAAAAGGATGTTGCAATTCTTGAGTAGTATTCTTAGTAACAGAAATTGCAGAGATAGCATACATAAAGCAAGCAAAGCTAGCACCAAGATTAGTAGTAGTCAGAAATTACTAATAGGATGCTTAGTATAGGAACGAACACCTTTCTGTAGACTTATTGGAAGATCCAAATCAGAAATTACCTAGGAGGTGTTGTGATCTGCCAACGAAGGAGGATGTGGTTGTTGAGAGGCCATAGAGGGAACAGTAACCTTAAGTCTTCATTTGTATACTTTAAGAGGTGGATCAAGAAAAATAAAGTCTCAGGAGAAACATCTTCCACAATCTGAGGGAGTGGACTAGAATCTAGTAGATAACTAGATAAAGCGGACCCGTTTTCAGAGTAGTATGGCATATGTTCAAAAAAAATATCACATCGGCACTGAAAAACCAATGTCAAGTAGATGGATCATAACATCGATGCCCTTTTTGAGTTCTAGAGTATCCCAAAAAAATGCACTTAGTAGATAATGGAATCAAGTTTTGTTAACCCTGCGAGAAGATTTTGAACAAAACATGTTGCCAAAGATGAGGGGAGGTACAGAGTGGAGAGATGCATCAGGATAGAAAAGAGTGTATATGACTTGATATTTCAAAACCGATGACGGCATTCAGTTAATCAAGTAACATGCAGTAGAGACCGTCTCAGGCGAAAAACATTTTGTGACATGATAGTGAAGAAGGATGGTGTGAGCAACTTCTGAAGATGGCGATTTTTTCTCTCCATCACACCATTTTGTTGTGGTGTGTAGGAGCAGGAAGTCTGATGGATGGTTCCCTTATTAGTACAAATATGCCAACATATTTTGCATAAATAATAAGGCATTACCAGTGCAAAAACTTTGATAGGTTTATTAAATTGGTTTTTAATTTAAGCAAAAAAGGTAGCAATAGTATCAAAAATGTTACTACAGTCTTTCAATAAAAATAGCCAAGTTGCTCAGGAGTAATCATCAATGAAGGTCATAAAGTATCTAAATTGAGAGAGACTAGTAACCGAGCATGTCCCCATATATCAGCATGCATCAAACAAAATTTTTTAATAATGTCTTTTTTCTTGGAAAAAACAACCCTGGTTTGCTTTCCAAATTGACATGCTTCACAATCAAAAACTTTCTCTGATAGTGTAGGAAGCAACCACCTTAGTTTAGCAATAGATGGATGTCCTATACGATAGTGCCATTGTAGTCCGGTCACTGAGGAAGAAAGCAAAGAAGTAGTAGATTATGGTACATCGAGGTAGTACAGTCTATCTGGTCCTTCATGGCCCGAAATAATCTGCATCTTCATGCAGAGATCCTGAAACACACAACCCTCAAGATCAAATGTGGTATAGAACTAAAGGCTCTTAACATTTTTACTCGTAGATAAAAGATTCAGAGGAAATCTTAGAACATTTTAGACAAATTTCAAGGGTAAATGATGAGATAGAGAAATGTTCCCAATTCCTTGCACAGGAGTCCGAGTTCCATCAGCCACTGGAACTGGTGAAACCTTACTCGTTTTAGTCAGGTTAGAAATTAAGTTAGAGAAACCAAACATATGAGCAGATGCTCCAGAGTCAATAACCCATATATATTTTTACAATAAGTTGTAGGAGAAGCAAGTAAAGAAGAAGAACCTCCATCTTGATTAGCAGTTAATGAAGAAGGCATGCATGCATGAAGGAATTTCTCAAACTCAGAGTGGATCCACTCAACAGTAGGTAGGATAGAACGGAGGTAGTAGTGGATGGATCTTCAGAAGTGTGAGTGGTGACTTGGTTTGCCCATGTGGATTCACCATGTTTAGCCCAACAGCGATCTTCAGTGTGGTTTGTACGACCATAGAAGTTACAGAATATGTTTCCTGAGGGAGGTTGTCCACGTCTAGAGCTAGATGGAGGAAGACCACGTCTAGGACCTCTACAAGAATGATCTCAGACTCGACCGTATCCCCATCCACAAATTTGTCCAAAGTCACAAGTATGAACCACAAGGGAAGAATTGTTAGAAATAGAGGGTGGGGATGACATGGACATAAGTCGTTGGAATCTGTTCAGCACATCTTGTAAAGTAGGCAAGGGATCACTAGATAAGATATGGTAAATGACTCCAAAAAAGTTATTAAGTAATCCAGCCAAAAATTAAACTAATTGAAGTTCATTGTGTTAGCGTTGAACCTCGTTAATATCAGAAGATAGAGGAGGATACACCTCGTATTCATCCCAGAGAGCCGAACATTGGTAGTAATAATCCTCTACAGAGCCATCTGTTGAGTATTCTCTTTTTGCTAGATTCTTGAAGATCTCAAACACCTTTTTCGAGTTCTGCTGGTGAGAGTACACATGTGAGAGTTGATCCCACATGGCCTTAGTAGTTTGGAGGTGAAGTAGAGATTGACTAATCTTCGATTCGGAGTTGTTAACCATCCACGTCATCACGCCCGAATCATCTAGTCCATTGAGCATGGGCTTGTTTGGCTTTTTCATCATTAGTTTCAGCAGGAGCAACTGATGCAATAGAAGTGGGATGAGAATACCGCCTTTGGGCTTTCACATAAAGCTCAAAGGAAGACTACCATAGATGGTAGTTGGAGCCATCCAGTTTTACTAGTTGTAACATAGAGCAATCGGGGAGGATCACTAGACGCTGTGAGTCACGGGGTGGCGAAGCACACAGAATTAGAAGCAGAGATAATGTGATACAACACACTAAGAAACAACAGTGACCTAGAGCATTGGATCATAGAAACCCAGATAGGGGCAGCAGAAATAGGAAAGAGCAACCTACGCCACGATGTGATTTTCAATCCACCATGTGGCGTAGGCAGCAGATGAAGAGCATCGCCTAACACGTCAACATGCTATTTTAAGAAGTATTCTAAGATATATGAAAAAGAGGGAGAGAGAGATGGAGGGAGTTAAAGTGATGGTAGGAAGGGAGAGGTTTGGCGGATGGCGAAAAGAGAGAAAGTGAGGGAGAGAGGGGATGTGGAAGGGAGGAGGTGAATGGGTTGCGGCTGGAAAAAAGAAGAAAAGGGGGTGAGTGGTAGCGGCGGGGTGAGGGGTAGACAAAGGAGGCGGGAGGAAGGGGGTTGGGAGGTGGGCAGCGCAAAGGGAGGAAGGGGTGGAGGGTGGGAGGTATCTGCGAGCAGGGACAGTAAAGAGAGGTAGGGGTGGGCGGCGGTGACTAGGGAAAGGGAGAGGGGTGGGGTGGCAGGCAGGAGGGGGTGGCAGCGACAGCTGGCAACAAAAGGAAAGGGAGTTGTGGGCGGCGTGGAGGGAAGGAGTGGGGTTGGGGACGACGGGAAAGAGATATGGGTTGGTAGGTGGGAAGCCCAAGGTTAGGGTTAGGCAGGGGAAAGGATGGAGAGGTTGGGGGGGTCATAACTGTCTAATACCATGTATACACAACAATGTTTATTTGATGTGTCTAAAACAATTGCAAGGCACTCTCTTTTATAGGACAAGAGAGTAAGTGAAAAACAGATCTAGTGGATATGGGGTAAAAGAAAAGGCAAAAAGCAAATATTAGTCTAAAGCATATATATCAATATATCCAATTAGGACTTCCTACAAATTTTCTATATAAACCCATGCACGAGGGTATGGTCAGACAGAGTTGAATTAGATGAATGAATTATGTTTTGCAAATCACTTGTCTACTAGTTGGTATTAGAGCCTCAGATATTAACCCTATGTCTAGACCCCAAGACCCACTGGAGACGGCCAAAACCCCAGGTGCGGCCCATTCTGCATATCCTCCACCTATAGGCTTCCTAAACCCTAGGCCTAGGAGCCATCGCCGCCCTGCATTGGATCCAAACCCTATGTTCGATCCAATCCTTCCAGAAGCAAAATTTGAGTTATTGTTCATGTGAACAGTACGCCCGTACTACTCATTTCCTCCTTATAGGTGTTTGTCTTCATTTCCCAATCTTCTAAAATTTAATGTTTTTCCACCAACCACTGAATTTTCTCCATATTGTCATTGTTGGTATGTATGCCAAAGAGTCAATCATATGATGATTATAATGGCATAACTTGTAAATGATCTGATTAATAATAAAGGCAATCGTCCAATTTATTATGTTTTATTCAGTTATGAGATAATGATGTAACATAATAAATGTCTAAAGAATGATATTACTCAATGACGTATGTCTTCGGGTTGATGACCTGAACAATGAGATCATACGGGTGTTAAAAGTATATACATTCTCATCATGTCCCTAGTCGGATGTTATTGTGGAAGACTGATAGACATCAATAACACATAAGACTAGAGTGTGTGTTGGTTGATGACAGAATCTCATCAGCCATAATATGTGATATCAAACCAAACACATAGATACTTGTTAGAGAATAGTGTATCAGACGGACCCACCATAAGAGTGATACATGGAAGCCATAATTGGTAGTCATAATCATCTCTTATAGTTTTGGTGGTGATTGTGGTTCTTACACCTGAAATCACTATACTCACCACATGTCGTTCAATGTACTTTGACATCATCCACCGTGACCTTGAATAAGGGTTGTCATAAAGGTGATGATCGGATGCACTGTGACACATGGGAATGACTGTGGGTGACATAGATGAGATTTGTCCCTCCTACAGGAGTATGATATCCTAGCCACTTGATAAGCGAGACTGAGAAATAAATGGCCAAGCACATGTGAGTCAATATGTGATATTGAGCTTACATATCTCAGACAGTCTGCTCTAGTTCAAGGAATACAGATTGAATGTTAAAGAGGATGACCATTCCATGCCTCGAGTTCAATCTGGATATCAGTGACAAAGGAACTAATACAAACACTGTAACACCAATCACATATTGTAGGTTGAAGTTGTTCTCCAACTTTCCATTTACTTGGATAGCAATGATGTGTTTCTAGACACCGCTCATTGTTTGTGATGTCATAAACGAGTTATGGACATTCACTGACAACGCAACTTGGAACCTATAGGGTCACACACTTAAGATACACTTGGAATAGGAGTTTGTTCATGAATGATATTTAACTTGATTACTAAAGTGTTTAGGTATTCAATTTAAACAACAATTGACTGACTGAACTCTGAACCGACTGGTTCAAGTGTTGAACCGACCGGTTGGAGTGTTAGGTTGATTGGAAATTGCATTGGCTAAATTTTGGATGAACCAGGGCATGAAGCGACCAGTTCACTGAGTGAACCGGTCGGCTCAAGGTCGCCAAACGACCGGTTCATATGATGAACAGGACGGTTCACTGATCAATTTGATCGCTTCAAGGATTAGTGTTGATGCCATGTTGTGCATTAATCGAATCATAGTTGTCAATACAATTGCGATCGAGAAACATGATGAAACGACCAAATCAAGGGTTGAACCGATCGGCTCGCATGCCAACCGGTCGGTTCACCCGTAAACCGATCGTTTCGCCGTTTGCAGGATGCGAAATTTCGTGAAATCATGTACCCTTCGACTCTGGCATAGACTGGGAACCCTGACCCTGACATTCCTACAAATAGAGGGGTGCTGGGGGGCTTCCTAGACACAAAATTAGTTGCTCTGACAATTGTTGTCTTCTCTGGTTGTGGTAGCCGAGAGAATCCGAGCAAGTCCTACCCGATAAAGGGGGGGATAGTAAGGGAGAACAATTGTGGGAGAGAAAGTGGTGCTAGTACACCAACGAGGAGGGATAACTCCTTGTCTATTCTTCTAGAACAATGGGATTTCTCAGTGGTCTATGTGGACTATTTTAGAGGCGAGGAGTTTTTCCTGCTAGGAGGACAACGTCAAGTTGCCGACCGTGGTGATCAACCAGGAGCTGTTGTAGACACTGTTTGGGTGCGACTTGAAGAAAGGTGCACACTACGACGAGGGAATTGTCGCTGGCTTGCTCCAGGACTAGGTATTACCTCGAAACCATCCCTCCCATTACATAGTTGTTGACGCGATTTACTGTTATAAGGGGAATATGGCAGTTAAATTTTTGTTTTCTCTGCCTACTCTGCCGCCATATTTCCCTACAGTCATAAATCCAACAAAAATGTTATTATTCACCATGAACAGTGCCCTGTAGATATCATTCATTAACCCCAAATCTTATTTTTGGGTATTTCTTATCATTCTCACGCATCATCCACAACTCTAGGCGTTTTCAACCACATCTTGGATTTGTCATAGTCTAAATCAGGCACAATGAAATCAGCACACTCTCATGGCCTAGGAATTTGAACTTCCAAAATTTGAACTTCACTTGAACCATCGTACGGACTTCAACGCCAAGATGATTGAGCACGAAACTCATTTGGCGGTGTAAGACACCGAGATTGTAGAAATCAAAGGTATGGTAGCAGTGTTAAGTTGTTAACCGTGCACATGGAGCACTTTCTACAGTAGGATAAACTGATTAAAAATTTACACCGAAATAGACGACCATCTCCACAACAATTCATTCGATCATTGAATTATCCTCTGGTCAGCCCATGCCTTGGTTGTAGTGAAGTTGGGCATCAAGACACACAATGCCCAAAATGCCTTACATGGAATGAGGAAGATTTAGAAGATAAGGACAACCACCAATCACACATATGCAGCTCATGCTTTTCCTCCACTCAAAGAGATGCCACTAGTATTCTATGGTTGCTATGATTGTTTGCAGCGGAAGCGTGATATTTGACCAACCAAACTTCTTTACACAAGGACATGGCATTGGTTTGCATCTTCAACTTTTGGTTTTGATCTCGGGACGAGATTATTTGCAACCAAAGTGACTGATGCGAGACAAGTTCCACTCTTAGATTAAAAAGCCTGATTGCGCATCCTATTAGTCCCAACTAGCTCCCTTATACAATGTTTTCAGACCCGACTCCGAAGTCGACCTAGCAAAGTTTCTGTGTCGCAGGTTACTAGTTCAACCCTGTTTCGACCTGGTTGACCTGATGACATCATCCTAACACCATACACATGATATTACTATATACAAACATGTCTATGCATGTATGAGTGTATACATATATATATATATATATATATATATAAAGATATTGTAAGAAATCACGAGATGATGAATATGAAACATCGAACATACAAAAGCAAGCATCGATTCATAAAGAAGCAAACAATTTTTTTTTGCAATGCTAAAACAAGTTATAGGTTAATTAGTGAATATATCAATGTATCATATAGTTGGGGTTGCGAGAAAAGACATTAAAATTAGTCAAATGGTCATGTAGAGAAGTAAAAATAAAATCAAAAAAACCCGACAGAGTTTTTGACCTGAGGAGAGGGTCACCGTGTCAGCGATTGGACCGCCTGGGTCACAGGGTCAACTTCAGGGGCCCAAAAGGGGTTTTAACCCACACTCGACCAACTAGGCCTTACGAGTGGTGGTTCAATTGACTAGGTTGGACTGGGCTTCAAAACTCATTTTTCGTAATGTTATCGTGTTTTAGGATTCATTATGCAGTTGTTTCAGTTTTAGGACCTAAGTGTAACATTAGGGACTTGTAAGTTCTTAATTATTTAGTTTTATTTATTATTCAGTTGGGTCATTAGTAGTAATAATCCAACTAAGACTTCCCGCAAGTTTTCTATATAAATCTACGCGTGAGGGTTTTTTCCGGAAGAGTTGAAGTAGACGAATGCATCAGGCTATGCAAATTGAGTTTCCATTACTCTGTGGTTTTCAGAAATTGAAGTAATCTCTTTGTAAATCATAAAAAAATCACAAGGAACATTTGGGGTCTGTTTAGGAGAATCCCTTTAGCTAGTGAAAAGGATGAGCAGTAATCCTTTCTTTCTCTCAAATGCCAGATTGCAAAGAAAGGCCAGTGAACGTCTACAAATTAGAGGGCATTCGGTATAATTGATTACTCTGCTATGTATAATTTTATACTGCAAAAGTTAATTTTATTTCTTCACAGGCCAGTCATGATGATTCATCTTGGTGAAGAGTGTTCAATCCATTTGCCATTTGGCAGATATATTTCTACACATCCGACACCTTGGGAATTCCTATCTCAAATATCCATTATGACACAGTAAGAACCTGTTTTGTCATTAACGTTTCGTGCTATCATGAGCCCTTTTCATCACGTTTGTGATTGTCTAACACTAATCATGCTAACATGCCCAAGGAATATTACACAAACATAAACCAGTATAGCTTGTTTAAAATAAATGCATGTGTGATATGACCAACATGTGTTATCGATCTCTAGCATCATGACGAATAAACATGAAATATGGCATTAACTAAATCAATAGACATATATTGTGGGCTGCAGTTACAGTTACAGTTACAGATACATAGGTATTCTGGTTATAGTTTATACAAGAAAGGAATTCTTAAAATACTAAGGGATTTTAAGCCAATTCCATTAAACCTTGTGTTAATCGAACGTTTTTAAAATCAATGACATAAGGTGTGATTTACTAGGTCAAGAACTATGTATTATAAGCACAACTCTTCTAATATAAGAGTACCCGGCAACTTATTATAAAATGTTCAAACATATAACACTAAAAAGTCATGGTGCCAGTTCAAAATAATACCTGAGTCCAAATAGACCACAATCCGGTCCTCAGAGTTGAAATGTAAGAATGCAATATGGGATAAGAAACTGTTGCTGATATTCCTATAACTGCACTGACTCCTCGTGCCAAGCCAATAACATACGCTGGTATACCTTTCCATTGCAAAGTAGCTGTCATTAATGTTCCAAAGCTGTAGGAAACAAATGTACTTCAGCTGTGATATTATCTTGTATGTTACTCTAGAAGAGTCGGTGCATGCAATATTCTTGAAAGCATAGTTTTTATTTGCAATTAAGAGTTAATTTTCCATTCTCCTTTTAGTTGTCCAACAGTGGCATATCTTAGCAGGACTCGAGGTGGTCTCAAAAAAAACCCAGGATGTTTATAAAAGATTAACTAATAGGAGAAAAGGACTGGGGAACAGACCAAACTTCAGCACTATAGTGGCAGCAACAAATGTGCAGGAAGAATATTTTGCATCATCTCGATGAAGTTTGAGCAGTCCTAAGGGCTACTGCTTAAAGAGTCATCCTAATTAATTATGAGAAGTGCCCTTGAACATCTTAGGACAGAAAAATAATAAGAGTAAGCCTAACCATAATAAAGTTAAAATCATGAATTCTCTACTAGTATGGTATGTGACAGAGAGATAGGCAACAGTTTAACAGACACAGAAATTTGAAGATGAACGGCAGGCTCAAATTTTTCCGAATAGTTTACCTATCCCCTACCAGGCAAGCCATTTCAGATGAAAACATAGAAACGTTTTGCCTTGTTTAGATATGTATCACATCAAAATGTTTTTCAAGTACACACATTGTGTGTTAACGATAAGTATGTCATCTTGCATATTTTCCATGCTTTTGAACTTCAGGCGATAAACACCCAAACTATAGCTGTTAAAACGACTAAAGGAGACATAAAACCTACTTACCTTAAAACCGTAAAGTATAGCAATGATAAAGCCACTCCAGGAAGAACGACATCTTGCTTCAGGTATGTAATCCATGCAGAGATGCAAGGAAGCCTAGAGAGTTTGTTGAGACTTTTTTTTCTCAAGTCCGATCCTGATTCCAAGTCACTCCTTTCATGAGATACATTTCCGGATTCCTCAGAGCTTGATGAGCTTTCAACGAAATCTGGAGGAAGCTTCTTATTTCTTCTTATTTGGCAACGCAAACTAATAGCTGGAATTCCATTGTATACAGATTTTAAGAGCCAATATTCCAGCCAAACAGAAATTGTATTCCATAATGCTAAAACAATAGCAGATGCCTTGAGTGAAACAAAACTTATAATGATGCCAGTAAGCACAGGAGCTAAAAGTTTGCATGTAAGATCAATTCTTCTCACAACCGAATTCATATTTGTCAGAATATCTGCTGGCTGGTCTGTTGATATTACAACCACCCTATGATAATAGTGAAATCCTTATGTCAATTTTAAAAACATCAGATGAGCTGCAGCAAAAATAAAAAAACCCATAGAATGCATATGTGCAAACGGCATTGCTAAATGGATATCTTTTAGGTGCAAGAATATGCTTCATTTTTGCAAAATGTGTTATTGTTAGATCATGTGAATCCGACATATTGTTATGGGCACAAGAAGGCAGATAATCAGTTCAGATAGTTAAGGAATTCAATACTTTGATAGTATACAGATAGTTAAGGACAATACTTGACTCAAAACTAGAAAAGGAAACTAAAAGCATGTCACAGAGTTTCAGAAAAAGCAAAACAACTTTCATTATCATGTAAGCTTCAACTCCGCATGTTGGCCTTAGCTGCATGGGTCCCTCTTTTCCACTAAGCTCTACTTTGGGTGATATTCACATCGAGATGTAAATAATCCACATACCTCCTTGCACACTCTTCCCAGAAAACACCATAAGATCTTCCCTAGAAGAAGTTCGAAATAGCCTCAAAACATATATTTATTCCTTTGCAAATATTTTACCTGTGCTTTTTTTTACGAAGAAGAGTTGACAGAGAAAAACACCAAAGAATGAAGGACCACCTTCAAGTTGGGAAAAAACAAACGGGGCTAACAAAATGAAACCAGTACAATGTGGAATTTGCCTCTAATGAAGCACTGTCTTCAAGCTGGAAAAGATGCAAACTCAAAACCAACAACATAAACTCAATCTAATGTGGGAAACCCCTACGATAGAGCAACTGAGTGGACCAAATGAAACCAGAGCGACGTGGAATCTGCCTCTAATGATTCATGAAGCACTGTCTTCAAGCCAAGAAATATGCAAACTAAAAACTGACATATAAACTCAATCTAATGTGGGAAACCCCTCCCTATCTTTGAAGGGAAATTTCACAAGGCAAGTCACAAACATCTACTACTATGTAACCCAAAATTAGAGTGCTTCCCTTGTCCATAAGATCTGAGACATCCAAAACAGAGAACAATAAAAACTCACAGTCTCAACCCGAAGAACTTACCAAGTTAAACTCGAGTAGGCAGAATCGAGTGACGAATAACACTTTGATGCGAACACAATGATGTGGAAGAGTTGATCATTTCTTTTTCACTTTGGTTCTTCTTCCTTTTCTACCTATGTTCTATTTTTTTATTCAACTAACCATCAGTGCATGCAATGCCACATTTTTTTTCATTCCGATAGAGATGAAATGGTAACGCTGATATTTATCAACACCAACTGGCAGTTGGATCTCATGTGGGCACATGAATTTTCGCCCTTGAATTTCATGAACAACAAAAAACAGAGATAAGGATTGTGTTAAATGAAAATTTTGAATCCAGTCTCGTACATAACAATAAAGATTATAACAAGGGATACATAGGACCACCATATGCCAATGACCGCACAGTCGCACACCTGATGAATAGTCCTCACTCGAATTTTTTTTTGTTTATATATGACGTGCTAAACAAAGTTGTGACTTGTGAGCACCTTCTAGTTAAGCGCTCCTGAAGTTATGTTTTCTTTTCTCACTAAGTTGAGATCATCCTTTTCATTAACAAACCAGTTGGATGCAAGGAGATCCAGGTAGCAAAGAGTATAACTGTCTATTTTTATGCATGGCAAACTGTATAACTTAATATTTAGAATCTTATTCCAGTGTTGCACTACGGTCCAGCAAAATTTAACTACATATTATGTCTTCAGTTTCATGCATGTATGTGTGCCCTACTTTAATACCTAATTACTTTAACCGACATTTCTCCTCCAACATCGTACAGCAATAATTCGGATGTACCATGCCTTCCTTCTTAAGAGGATGCTTTCTCTAGCTCTTCACAATGAGCAATGTCATCCATCGCCACACTCGTGACCATTCCTGTAAGGTCATCCTATACAAGGACATCAGCAAAACTTTGTTATGTGTAATTGATCTACCCACATGTCCTTCGGCTTACATGTTTCAGCCACCTCAGGAAATATCCTTATACAAGGAAATTCCATCTCGCATGGCCTTCACTCCCAAGTATTCTCACAGTAAGTCTATCTCTCCTATGATATTTATGACTCCCCTTATTAGTCAACTAGATGTACTAAGTGACCAAGTCTCTAGATGATGATAAGCAAACTCTATTTCTCGATTTTGCGCAGGAGCCATGCTAATTTTCTTTGTATTGTTCCAATTTTATTTGATGTCTCCGAAGAGACGATGATAAGCAATCTCTGACTGAGCTCCTAGATGATAGCCTAAAAGCACTTTGTTGATGGTGATGTTGGTGACTTCAAGCAACTTCATTAGATACAGATTACAAGACCCCCTTCATATAGGAAAACGTAACACTAGTACAATTTAAGAATATGGGAATTTGAAAATACAACAAGTACAACGACCTCATTGGTAGATTAAACAACCATTAATTGTTTCTTACTCCATGAGACAAAATGCCCTCCAAGAAAAATGTGGAAACCAAATGTCAAGTGTTTATCTGCAACTCATAGGCATCATCTTATCCGACCAACTGGAGCTTTTTGTGTATCTAAGGTATGTGGTAGAAACCTTTCAACGGTAGAAACCTCATGCTAGAGGGTTCGCTCTTACGAAGGCTTCTTCCTAATCACAATTTCTCCATGTGTGATTAGGAAATTCTCGTTTAGGGGTTGTAGATGTGTCAGATGCACATCTCGGATGTAGAACAGTGACATGTATCTCTCTATCACTTGTGCCTTCCTCATGATGTATATCTCTCCATCACCTCCATATCTTCAATAGTGTGTATCTCAATCGCCTAGAGCATCCCTAAATCACAACCGGAATCATGGAGGACACTAGGATATCAGTTGTCTACAACGAGATGTCACATATCCCCTCCACAAGTTGAATGGGAAGAATTATCTTTTGTGGATAAATGTTGTTATACAATGTTGGGAGTCCCGAGACAAGACAAAGCATGTTGATTTTGATCCTCCTACGGTCACTAACAAAGGCTATGTGGAATGGATGATGGTAACAGTTTGGTGAAGACATGGTTGTGGGGGAGCATGGAACACGGAATTGTTGTTAGCTTCATGTTCTATATCACCGCTAAAGAAATATGGGATGCAGACAATAAGCATTATTCTCAAGAGAAGAACGCTCTTCATCAGTTCATTATATATGACCGCTTGTTTGCAGAATGAAGGGGAGACAAGCATTTAGAAGAGTACTTTGGGGTGATCCAGGCTATTTCTCAAGAACTAAGCTTTTATCATCTAGTGACCATCCAAGAACAGGTCAAGGATAGGAATGATTTAGTTACAGTAAAATTCTTATCCAGCGTGAGTTCTTCATTCAATTCAGCCCGCAGTGTTATCTTGGATACTGACAAACTTCCCAGCTTGGAGGAAGCTTATTCATGAATTATGCAGTCCAACTTTGAGCCAGTTGATTCTACAGTTGTTCCTTCTCTTGGAGAATCTCATGCATCTGTTGTTGCTGCAGTTAGAGGGGATCGTATAGGTACAGGCCGAGGAGATGGCACATGACCTAAGTGCACTTTCTATGGCCATATGGGACACATTATGGAGAAATGTTGGAAGAAGCATGGTAGACCTTTTGCGCCACCAGTGGGGACAGCTAACTTTACTGGCAGTATTGAGTCCTCTGAGCCTCCTGTTCGAGTTCTAGCATCACTCTTACCAAGGAGGAAGATTCATTCTGGCTACCCAGTACCTGAGTACAGGCTCTTCTTCTTCAGCCAACTTGGCGTCTACTATTGGTAATCAGGCTACTTTCTTATTGGCTTCCAGCTCATCTCCTTCATGGGTTGTTGACTCTGCAGCTTCACAGCATATAACTGGTATGGGGATACTGCTTCATTCCATTAACTCACATATTCCACACCAGTCTGTGACATTAGCAGATGGATTAGTATGGAGAGTGTTAGCCAGTGGATATGTTTCCTTAATTCCTAATATTGACCTTAGATTTGTACATTGTGTGCCTGAATTTCCATTTACTCTTCTTTCTGTTGCCAAATTGATTGATGATGTAAAATGTACGGCGACATTTGGTCCTTCTTGCTTTGTATTACAGGATATCAAGAGTATGAGAACGATTGGTGGGCGGCTAGGAAAGGTGATCTCTACCTCCTTCATGGTGCAAGTCTGTCTCATCAAATATCTATTGCTCTAGCTTTTGCTATTCTTTTGAGCGGTTCTCCCTTACTGTGGCACTACAGATATGGTAATCCTTCTCTGAAAGTTTGTGGAAGTTAGAACCTATGTTATCATAGGTGTCTTCATTAGAGTGTCAGTTATGTCAGTTGAGGAAACATTTCATAGGATGTCTTGCCCTAGTCATGTCAATAAAAGGGATCTTCACCCCTTCGATTTAGTCCACATTGACGTCTAGGGTCCTGTAAAGGAAAGTAGTCAATGGATTTTGATATTTTATTACCTTTGTAGATGATTTTTCTCGTATGACATAGGTATATTTGTTGAAGAGTAGAGAATTTGTGTTGTCCATAATTAAACATTTTCATCAAGAAATATGAGTTCACCTAAACAATCACATTGGATAGTTGTTTGTTGCATTCTGAGGTATCTAAAAGGAGCACCTGGGAAAGGGATTACATACTTCGACCGGACAGTCTGTACTTGCTCTTACTGGTTATGCAGATGTTGACTGGGTCAGTGATCAGAGTGATAGACGATCCACATCTAGATACTGCACCTTTCTGGGAAATCATCTTATCACCTGGAAAAGCAAGAAGTCGAATGTTGTGGCTCGTTCTAGTGCAGGAGTTGAGTATAGAGCAATCGCTTATGCTTGCTGTGAATTGTAGTGGGTTCAGTCTGTTCTTTATGAATTGAAAATTCTTGTGATGTCCCCTGTAAAGCTCAGATGTGATAATCAGGCTGCTATCTATATTGCCAAGAACCCAGTTTTTCATGAACACACTAAACATATAGAATTGGATTGTCATTATATCAGAGATCAAATCAAGAATGGAAAGGTCGTGACTCCTCGCGTCAAATATGGAGACCAACTTGTTGATATTCTTACCAAACCTTTAGGTCCATCTATTTTTTAGAGTCTTAGTAACAAGGTTGGATATACATGATGTGTACGCTCTAGCTTGAAGGGGAGTGTTAATATAGTTAGTTTATATTCTGTTTTATTTCATTATGTATAGTGTTATAAAAACCTGGTTGGACCATCCGGTCCGACCGTGAACCGGCACCCCTACCGGTTTGGTTATTGTATAAACTCGATAATACTGGTTCAACCAGTTAGATGGCCGGTCTAACTGGTCAGAACTGAGCGTTCCACCAGTTGCACCGGTTTGATTAACCACAACTTTTGTCTTAGCCAATGAATGGGTGACTAGAATTGCATCCCCACCTCTCAACATGTGGTCCATTTTTGGGCATAGGCACAAAAACCCACACCCCTAATTTTCCCAGTCCTAACGCTCACCGGAACTTTCTTTCCACCTGATGTAAATGGGTCTAATTATGTTTAGGATCATATTGTCTTAACAAACTTTGGATTTTGAACTATAATTTTGTATGAAACATTAGTATTTTGTGATGTATGAACTTTATTGTAGGTTTTAAGAATTCTACTTATACCTTCCTCATAGTTGAACTAGTTCATATTTTTCCTATATTTTTTACATTTTAGTATATTAATATTATTTTTTATACATTGCTGACGTCACTGGTTCAACTGGTTCAACCACAGGTCAAACCGGTTAATCGGGAACCAGTAGCTTCACCGGTTTGATGATCGGTCCACTCCTGATAGCATTGATTATGTAATTCTTTCTATTCTGCTGGACCTCTATGTAATTGTTCCTTTTCTATACTTAATAAAAGGAGAGGAAGCGCATTGCTTTTCTCTTACGCTGCAATTGTGTGGCACTCACAAAGAGCATAGTTCATATGAAGTGGTTGAGAAAAAAAATGCTTATTCTTGCAGAATGACAAGCGGCCTTGGTAATTACATAGCTCTGATACCATGTTGTAAAGGAAAAGAAGACTATATGATCTATTTAATAAGAGGAATCCCCCTCCTTTATATAGAAGAAGGGGGAAGCACACAGACTTTAGACTAAACCCTAATGGGCCAAGACACACTTTGACCCATATACAAAAAGACTCAAATAACTTAATTAACTAAATTAGCGAGACCTTCTAATTATATCCCTCTCAACTCAATATAGATTTTTGGCCTAAATCCAGTGGTTGAAATGCCAATAAGGCATGAATTGGGAAGCCTCTTTGGATCCTAAACTGTGTTATATTAATGTCTACTCGTCTCATCCTTCTTCCACCTCTTTTTACAAGTTTCATTTATTAGACTATAGCTATTGACGCCTTGTTTGTTGAGTTTGTAAAATGTATCTTAGGGAGTCTGCATACCCCTCCTCTATACTCTCTTTTTAGTGTCTCATAGAAATCACATGTTGTTATGAGAGGCAACCATATAGGTCCTCACATTACCTGGATCGGAGGAAAGATGGGCTAAAGATACGGCAGAGAATGTTTGTATCACCATGGGTTCTACAAAAGCAGTGTGAGAATCATGGATTATACTCCTTAGAAAGAGTGCTTTTTGGTGATGTTATAGAAGTTTGAGTAAAGAAAATAGTTCTCTGGTTACTTGTGATATGGGGATGACAACAACCATAGGTACCCCTATGTTTCCAAAAGCAATGAACTTCAATGTGTCTGATCCTTTCACAAACTCTTCTGAGCTATAAACTCTATATCTCATTTGTTCTCCTCATCCCCCTCTATCTCTCCCCCGCACACCAACCACGAAAATGGTTTGGGTGGACAAAGACAAACTCCCCTGTGAGTGTGACAACACTTCAATAGAAGTAGGGGACATGGGGTGGAGGGAAGAAATGACTGGAGAATGATTTGCTTGATATGGTTGGAGAAGTTATGTTGGACTGTTCAACAGGCTTAAAAGAACTTTACCGCACGTTTAAGAAAGCTTGACTTTGTAATAAGGAATAAATCATCACACATGAGTGAGGTTGATCTTGTGCCTGAGAGCAAACTATATCACACATGTGAGTATAGGGCTTCATGTTGGGCTTCAGAGAGATTGACTAGGTGAGGAAGTTGTAGGGGAAGAATCGATAACCAGATTCGATATAGTATGCGACCCGATTACAATATCCAGAGAAGAAAATAAATGATCTTTGTGAGACACGAAAAAGGGTGCGGATCTGATTCGATATAGTATGCCCCACGGTTTGGTCTAAGTCGAACAATAGATCTGATTACAGGGAAAATAAATACATGAGGGATGCTCGACGACAATGAAGATGGTGAATAAGGTCTGGAGTCGACGACGGCCCCCCTTTAGAGAGAGGGCGACAGAGGTGGCCCTCTAGAGAGGGTGACAAAGCGAGAAGAAGACAGTACTCTCTTTTTCTCTAGGGTTGGAATCAATGCTCTGATTCCATGTAGAAGGGACGAGAAATGGATGATATATTGACAAAGTATTGACTGTGTATTGGATACAAGAGAACCACTTTGATTTGTATACGAGAAGTGAACATGACTGCAGAGACTTCCAGACGTGACTAGACTCTAAACGGGCCTACAGACTCTGGCCCATATATCATATGATATGAAATGACTTTACTTCTAACAATTATCTTTCACCTAGGCTACAATTTACTAGCCTCATAAAGGAGAGTTTTGTACCATAGTGATTTTTGTGTTTCAACTGTGGCAATGACCCTAACACAAGCAATGACTAAAGTTTATCATCAACCTCGGGCATTTTCACTATGTTCAACTAGTTATGTAATGAACGAAAATACATACTGCTGTTGATTTAATACAGATTTTTCTTACATAATATCAAAACTATGGCTAATTGGAAATACACAGCCCACTATATACATCATATTGTAATCAGCATCTACTATGTGTGTATGTAAATCTTGTAGGAAAAACCAAATATATTGCTAAAAAAGGAGACAAGCCAGTTCATGGAACTGAAGCCCCTTCACCAATTCAACTCACTGGGGTAGCTGACTCTACCTAATTTTAAATGAAAAATGGATCCTAGGGGATGCATATATTGGTTCCCCTGCTAGTTCCCAATTCATTCTAATAGACCAGCTAGTTCAATCTGGTTCAAACAACCTTAGGATTAACTTATTCAAGCATGATGTGAAACACACTAGCATCCGGCAACTTGCGTATGGTGCCAAATGTTTTTGGATTCATCTTCTACTAGTCTGTTGCCACTCAATTTTTTTATCCACCCAATCTGGTTGCCTCATCATCATCAACACCATCATCTAAGCCTCAATCCCAATTTGGTTGCCTAACATGTAAAATTGTGAAAAATGGAAATTGAAGAGATCAATGAAACAAATACAGTTTTGAGATCAAACTCCAATTCAGAACAAATTTAGCTATGGATTATGGGTGTAACCATTCTATTGTGACTTCTCCCCATTCTCAATCTGATATTATTTTACTCCCTCTAGAGCTACAATGTTTATGTGCTTCTTGTCTATAGATGTTGAAGACTGAGCACAAGAATATTAGGTATGCGATGAGAGTATTGGGCCTTCAGTCTAAGATGGGACACCCCAGTGGTTAGATCCTTGGTTTGTTACCAAGAAGTCTCAGGTTCAAGCCTTGGCGACGGCATGAATAGAATGGCCAATTTTAAAAGAGTATTGGGCCTTCAGAAGCTTGCTACTTCAGATTTTTTTCCTATCATAAGAACCAGTAGAATGAGTTGAATTCCTGAGTCTTATGATGATGGGGGGAAATGGAAATGACATGTTGAGAGTTAACTGGCAAGCATTTTGAATGTTTGTTGCAAGAATTCATCAACTTTCTAGACATAGAAAGTTCTCTAGTGATTAAAGTTCATTCATAATCTCCTAGAAAGACTAACATCTATTTGCTAGTTGCTACTTGCTACACCATTTGAGAGCTGATTGTGATGAATTTCTGAATGAAATAATACCATTCTCTTTCAATAAGTATGGTCCCCGCAAGAGTTGAAAGCACACCCAGTGCCCCTGCAGCGTTTGTTAGGAGAACCAATAGCAGGAAACCTGTGAAGTTCGTTACCATGAGCTCTGGGAATGCTAGCAAGGCAGTTACTGAAACACCAGCGACTATGAAAGACAGGTTTTGTGTCAACAGCCACAGTCGAAGAACCTGTACAGTGCACAAGCATTATAAGCACTATTTTACACATAGTCGATGGAAAAAGGAAAAAAATTTGAAGTAGAGCATCTTTAGTTACTTGAATATAGGACAGTCTGTCCACCAAACTGCCAATGACAGAACCAAACAATGCAGTAGATGCCGACTCCACTACTCCATAAATAGCAGTGAAGAGCAAGGAATCAGGCCAGATGCTAATCATGTACAATCCAACAGAAAATTCCCACATCCTGGTAAAGAAAACAATACACGAGTGTTACATCAGAAAACAGGGCAAACTTGTGAAAGAGGACAACAGTTAGCCAGGTTCCCAAATAGATTTCATAAAGGCTTAACCTGAGAAATTAGGCGAAGTGGATTGAGAAAGTCTATAGTCCGTGGTTTCTACAGAAAAACATCCTCAAGAAGTATATTTGGGTATTTGAATTTGAGAGTTCTGGAACTGCCGGCGCCGTCTAGGCAGCAGTTGAAGTGTGTTGGTTTTGACATTCGTATATTAAGGATTCCAGCAAATATATTCACCCAACTAGATCCTAAGGTTCCTAAGTAGAAACTGTTGACACCAGTATAATCCATAATAAAAAACACATTCAGAAGAACAGATCATCGTTGCATGCAAGTCCCCAGGGGCAATACTTCAGTGTCTTTAGTATTAGATTAAGAGAAGAAACTCCAGTTAAGAAATAGAGATCGGTAGGCTGCGTTTCCACTTGCATCTGCACGCCACTTCAAGCGAGCTTGAGTTGTGCTTAGCAACTAAATTAACAGGAGAACACTAAGAACCCAGAACAGAGTATTATTTGGGGGTGGGAATTACCTCGCGCCCCATCGAGCCAGAAAATGGCCGGCGTACATAGACCTGATGAGGGAGGTGTACTGAGGTTGCTGGGAAAGGCGAGGTTGGAGAAGAGGGACCTCCATGGTTATACCGTTGCTGCCGCCGTATTCCATTTTCAGGATTTGCTACTTGACGACGGTCGAGTTGTCCGGGGAAGTGTAGAGAGAAGACGGAACTGGCCTCGTGGAGGCCAGATCGGGATCCGGGTTCTGGGCTTTCTCTCAGCCTTAAAATTGAAGCGGGTCAGTATGATGCTGCTATCAGCATATGCATGCAGCTTCATGCATTAATGTTCGAGTTCTATTTTGTGGGCCCCCAATGAGGTCACGTCCCACGCCTTTCCAAAGAGTGAGGGCGAGGTTGCCTGAGGCTGAGACGGTCAACGGAGGATAGTCCTCATACGAAACCCTGCAACGCACAATGAGATACCCACCGGATAGGCTAGTGATAATTATTGAAAAATCCGCGTGATGGTAACTTAGCCTAACGAATGATGAAGGTACAGCACATCATAAATTGTTTCACCCGTCACTACAAATTGACAAATAATGTATGATATTGGTAGTACACCATAAAGGCATGAATCATGGCATATAGTTTGAACAAGATAAACTAAATGAGTTTAACATAGTCTTGTGAACCAAATCATGAGAGAACCTCATTATTCGAAACTCACTTGCGAGTCTCCCAATATAAGAGGACTAAAGAGAAAATATATTAAACATATTTTTTTTGTGATGCATGGATCTACTTAATTTTGTTACAAATGAGTAAGGAAAACATATATGGGCCGATAGATAATGTTAACATCCCTCCTCAAGCTGGTGAGTACACGTGATGTAGTCACAACTTGTGACATATATGTTGGAATAGGGCTAGAGGCAGTGGTTTATTGGTTTATTGAGAACATCAACCACTTGATGTTGGTCTTCACAATGTGTGACAATCTTCTTTGCTTTAACGAGGTCACTGACAAAGTGATAATTCACCTTCATATGTTTAGTACTTTCATCAAAAGTCGGATTATTCAAAATATGAATAGTTGTTTGATTATCACTGTGAAGGGCACCACGAGATTGTGTAGGGATTTCAAACTCCATAAGATGTGTAGGACTCACTATAGGCCTCAATATGCATGTGTCATTGCCCTATTCTTAGCCTCGATGCTTAATATGGCAACTGATTTATGTCTATTGCTCCTTCATGACACTAGATATTTGTCAAGTAATAGAAACAATAAGTGGATTGTCGGTCCTAAGCATCACATGTCCAATCAGTAATGGCATATCCAGATTTATACGTAGTCTTTCATAAAGAAGTCCTATGTGACACGCTAACAATGTGTGTGAAAATTCAAGTTTAGGGTCGTCGAAATAATAAAGGGATTTTGAGTCCCAAGTTGTTGAACATCAAGGAGTTAGGCCACTAGAAACTTGCACTAACTAAAACTAATCAACTTGGCCCTGAAAGGGGTGGAATTTGGATTTCAATTAACTAAAATTTCAAACTAAATTTTTAGTAAGATGGTTGAAATTAGGCAAGAGATTCTCTAAAACACCAGTTTCACCGTCGAGAATCAACTACTGAAATTTAGATTTAATCTTATCATACATTAATTATTATTCAATTTAATAGGTGTTGCACTAGATTCTTAAGTCATTCATGATCATAACACTATAAAACTGATGAATCCTACTTCTGTTGTATTCAAACATAAAAAAAAACCTATTGTGAAAATGTTATACAACAACAAAAGCCTCACACACATAATGCTACCTATGTGCTTTGTGGATGTGTGTTCGTTGAGGAAATCTTATAAAACTTGTGTTTTCCAACCATGAATCATATCTAACATATTGAATAGTGTAGCTCATCATGTCTGACACACTTAATCTTTCATCCACAAAAATAAATGCAACAAGCATATGTTGATCAAAAATATCCATTGTAGCATGATCATGTGGGAATACTTCTGGATTCTAGAGAAAAGGTATTTAGTTCCTTGTGAATAAAATACACCCCATGTAATTGATACAGAGATGGACAATATCCATGATAAATAATTTGAAAGGGATGAAATCCTAGTGAAGGGTATGATGTGGTAGATCATAAGCATCTCTGGGTGACTTTTATTGATCGAATCCGCCTTAGGGAGCTATACATACATTAGGGAAGCTTCTTCTCTCCTACTCCTCCAACCATCAAGAAACATGAATAAAAATATAGATATGTTTTTCCATGAATTTAGGTCTTAAGTAACCTATCTTAGATGATTAATCTCGTTCATTGGATCATCTCAATCAATTTTGAGTCAATTTTGCAAGCATTAGGTCAATGCATTGACAGCCAGTGTTAATGAATTGACAAGAAATCTTTTGTTGTCTAACCCTTAGGTCGATGTAGCAAATCAATGCATCAACTTGAAGGTTGTTGTTTCCTATAGAATACGTCACTAAATCGATGCCATCAACTTGAAAGTCAATGAATTGACTCAGAATATGTAGAATTTTGATTTTCCTACAATCAAATTCATATTAAACTTTGATTTTCTCCAGTTGCCATGGTTAATTCCATCGTGATCATGTTTACCATTGCATCTTACTATGACTATGAGATTTGGCAAATGGATGTTAAAACTGCATTCCTTAACATGAATCTTCTTGAGGATGTGTACATGACACAATCTGAGGTTTTATAAATCCAAAAGAAGATAATAAAGTATGTAAGATACAAAGGTCAATCTGTGGATTAAAGTAAGCATCTTGGTGTTAGAAACTTCAATTTGATGAAATAGTCAAAGAGTTTGTCTTTAGTCAAAATGAAGATGAACCATGTGTTTATAAGAAGTTTAGTGGGATCATGATTGTGTTCCTCATATTATACGTAGATGACATACTATTGATGGGGGATGATATCCTACCTTGTAAATGGTAAAAACCTGGCTGGGAAATGCACTCTCTGTGAACGAATTAGGTGAAGCATCCAATATCTTAAGAATAAAGTGTTGGTGTGTATGCCCTGAGAGCCAATCATGGGATGATTGGTGGGATACATTAAGATTGATTTGATAAACAACAAAGGCAAGCTTCCAATTCTTTCTGGTTCAGTCATATGAGATAGTGATAGAACCAATTGAATGTCTAGAGAATGACAGTACTCAATGACGTATGCTTTCAGGTTAAGGACCTGAACGATGAGATCATATGGATGCTAAGAGTTTGTACATTCTTGTTATGTCCCTAGTCGGATGTCATTGTGGAAGGTAGATAGACAGCAATGACACACAAGACTAGATTGTGGTGTTGGTTGATGGCAGAATCTCATTAGTCATGATATAGAGATATCAAACCAAACACATAGGTACTTGTTAGAGAACAAGTGTACCGGACAGACCCACCGTGAGTTTGACACATGGAACCATGAGATGGTAGTCATAGTCAGTACTCACAGTGATGGTGGTGAATGTGATTCTTAGACCTGAAATCACTACACTCAACACATGTCGTTGGGCACACTTTGACATCATCAAACGCAATCCTGAAACATGGGTTGTTATAAAGGTGATGATTGGGTGGCTTTGACACATGGGGCTTTTGAGGGGTGAGTGATAGATATGGGATTTGTCCCTCCTAAGGGAATTTGAAATCCAAGGCCACTTGATGAGTAGGATTGAGATAGGCGTGCGCACGCATGTGTGAATCAGTATGTGATATTGATGTCATACATATCTCCTTCAATCTACTCTGAGATCAAGAAAGTGAATGAACATTGACAGGATGACTGTTCCATGCCTCGAGTTCATTCGGGATATCAGTGACAAAGGAATTATACATTCGTTGTAACACCATTCACGGATTGTAGGATGAAAGTTGTTCTCCAACTTTCTACTTTCACTTGGGTAGCAATGATGTGTGACTAGGCACCGCTCTTTGCTTGTGAAGTCATAAATGTTATGGACTCTCACTGCCAACGTGAAATGGACCTGCAGGGTCACACACATAGGATTTAACCTGGAAGAGGAGTTTCGTCCACAAAGCAATGTTTAGATTGATTACTAAAGGAGTTTAGTAGTTCAATTAAATACTCAATCAGTCGATGGCTCAATATCATATGGTTCAAGGTGTTGGACGCATTGATTGGAGTATCAGATTGATTGAAATCGCAATTGACTGATTCTGCACAACTTGCACTCCCAACCGATCGGCTCAAGTGTTAAACCGGTCGGCTAAGGTTGCTGAATTGGTCGGATGGAGTGTCCAACCGATCGGCTCATGACCAGGTTGAAACGATCGGTTCAAGGGTTGAACTGATCGGCTCAACTGGTGCAACCGACCAGTTGGGAAAGTCATGTCGGCAAGAATTTTCCTTTGGTTTCAAATTGCCCAATTCGATTGGGAATAATATTGGTATTTGATACCAATTGGGAAAGAAACAAGGAAAGTCTTTTTGAGCCAGATTAGGACCATGAACCGATCGGTTCAGGGCACCAACTGATCGGTTGGAGTGCCCCAAACGGTCGGCTCAGGTCCAACCGATCGGCTCAATGGCCGAACCGATCGG
The DNA here is from genome assembly GCA_963693085.1 of Alisma plantago-aquatica. Lineage (NCBI taxonomy): Eukaryota > Viridiplantae > Streptophyta > Magnoliopsida > Alismatales > Alismataceae > Alisma > Alisma plantago-aquatica. The sequence continues at coordinate 334,037,612 of OY856411.1, read as the reverse complement.
TTCAGCTATGAACCGATCGTTTCAGGTTGCGAACCGGTTGCCTTTTGTGGAAAATCTCGAACCCTTCTACTCCTGCGTTTAGTCTCGTATTACCCGGGATAGAGAACCCTGTCCCATGACCCTCCTATATATATAGGGGTAGTGGGGGCTTCTCAGACAACAACTCAGTGCAACCAGTTGCTCTGCAAAGTTGTCGTTCTCTCTGGTTTTGGTAACCGAGAGAGAGCCCGAGCAAGTGCTTCCCGCAAAAGGGAGGTGCAGCAAGGGAAGGACAACTGCAGTTGCAACTAGCAGCAGGAGAGTGTGTTGGCGACTAGTACGTCAATAGGAGGGTGCAACTCCTTCCACTTCCTTGTGGGACAAGGAGTGTGGAGTTCCAGGTGGTCTGTGTGGACTACTACAGAGGCGGGAGGTTTCTGCCGCTCAGGAGGACAACTATCATCCGACAGTCTGGTAGGAGGAGTCGTCAGTCCCGGTGCGACCAGGAGCTGCACAGACGCCGTCCAAGACCGGAGTTGAACACCACGCAAGGCGCGAGGTATTGTCGCCGAGCAAGCCTCGGGACAAGGTATGAATCCACAAACCATCTTTTCCTATTATATAGACGTTTACGCGTTTCCTCGGTATGGGTTTGGGGGAGAATTTTTTTTTATTTCCGCTGCCTTCTCTGCCTCCCCTAAAACCCAACATAAAGATCTATAGAGATATATATAAAATGCTTCTTGTCCTAAGACAAAGCACATACATTTATAAAGTGTTGAAGAGGTTCAGCATGAATAACTCAAGGAGAGAAAACTCACCCATGTCTCATGGTGTTAGTATCTTTATAGCTCAGCTCCTAGTTCTTGTGAAAAGCAGGGATGCATAAGTAAGATTCCATATGCATCTGCAATTGGATCTATCATGTATACATGTACTCATCTTGATGTCTCGTATGCCTTAAGCATGATGAGAAGATACCAGTCAGATCCTGATGAAGGCCACTAGACTATCGTAAAGAACATCCTTAAGTACTTGAGAAGAACTAAGGATCAATTTCTTGTCTACGACGGTGAGAAAGAGTTGGTGGTAAAAGGTTACACTGATCCAAGATTCCAAACTGACAGAGATGACTTTAGATCTCAATTTGGATTTGTGTTTTGCCTTGACAATGGAGTTGTAAGATGGAAGAGTTTCAATCAAGAAATAGTTGTTGATTCTGCAATAGAGGTTGAGTACATTTTTGCATCAAATGCATCAAAGGAAGTTGTTTGGATCAAGAAATTCGTCACTAAACTTGGGGTGGTTCCAAGCATCAGAGATACAGTAGAGTTGTATTGTAACAACAATGGAGAGATTGCAAAAGCTAAGGAACCTAGATCACATCAGCATCCCAAGGACATACTATTGTGGTTTCATCTCATACGAGAGATTGTACAACAAGGAGATGTGAAGATTTGTTGACTACCAACTGAAAGCAATGTTGTTGACCCCTGACAAAAGCACTTTTATAGTAGAAGTATGAAGGTCAAGTTAGATCACTTGGAATTATGTTCATAGGTGATTGTCTCTAAGTTCAAGTGGAAGTTGTTGGGTTTTAGGGGAGGCAGAGAAGGCAGCGGAAACAAAAAATTTCTCCCCCAAACCCAGCATGAGGAAACGCATCAACGTCTATATAATAGGAAAGGATGGTTTGTGGAATCATACCTTGTCCCGAGGCTTGCTCGGCGATCATACATCGTGTAATGCGCGGTCTTCAACTCTGGTCTTGGACGGCGTCTGTGCAGCTCCTGGTCGCACCGAGACTGACTCCTCCTCCTCCTACCGGACTGTCAGATGATAGTTGTCCTCCTAAGCGGCAGAAACCTCCCGCCTCTGAAGTAGTCCACACGGACCACCTGGAACTCCACACTCCTTGTCCCACAAGGAAGTGGAAGGAGTCGCACCCTCCTGTTGATGTACTAGTCGCCAACACACTCTCCTGCCTCCAGTTGCAACTGCAGTTGTCCTTCCCTTGCTGCACCTCCCTTTTGCGGGAAGCACTTGCTCGGGCTCTCTCTCGGTTACCAAAACCAGAGAGAACGACAACTTTGCAGAGCAACTGGTTGCACTGAGTTGTACTTTGAGAAGCCCCCAATAACCCTATATATATAGGAGGGTCATGGGACAGGGTTCTCCATCTCGGGCAATACGGGACTAAACGCAGGAGTAGAAGGGTTCGAGATTTTCCACAAAGCAACCAACTCGCAACCTGAACCGGTCGGTTGGAACACCAACCGATCGGTTGGGACCCATGAGCCGATCGGTTCACTTCTGAACTGGTCGGTTCGTGGTCCTGATCAGTTCCCGATTGATATTCCTTCTTTTGTTTCTAATTGGTATCGAATACCAATCCTTGTTCCAATCAAATTGGGTAAGTGAAACGCAAGGAAAATTCTCACCGACCTGACTTTCCCAACTTGCTCGGTTGCACCAGTTGAACCGATCGGTTCAACACTTGAACCGCTCGTTTCACTTTGTACATGAGCCGATCGGTTCAACACTTGAGCTGACCGGTTCAGCAACCTCAGCCGACCAGTTCAACACTTGAACCGATCGGTTGGGAGTACTGGTTGTACAGAATCAGTCAAATGTGATTTCAATCAATCTGATACTCCAATCAATGTGTCCAACACCTTGAACATTATAATATTGAGCTATCCATTGATTGAGTGTTTAATTGAACTACTAAACTCCTTTAGGAATCAATCTAAATGTTGCTTGTGGACAAAACTCCTCTTCCAGGTTAAATCCTATGTGTGTGACCCTACAGGTCCATTTCACGTTGGCAGTGAAAGTCCATAACACTTATGACTTCACAAGCAAAGAGCGGTGCCTAGTCACACATCAGTGCTACCCAAGTGAAAGTAGAAAGTTGGAGAACAACTTTCATCCTACAATTCGTGAATGGTGTTACAGCGAATGTATAATTCCTTTGTCAATGATATCCCGAATGAACTCGAGGCATGGAACAGTCATCCTGTCAACGTTCATTCACTTTCTTGATCTTAGAGTAGATTGAACGAGATATGTATGACATCAATATCACATACTGATTCACACATGCGTGCGCACGCCTATCTCATTCCTACTCATCAAGTGGCCTTGGATATCAAACTCCCTCAGGAGGGACAAATCCCATATCTATCACTCACCCCTCAAAAGCCCCATGTGTCAAATCCACCCAATCATTACCTTTATAACAACCCATGTTTCAGGACTGCATTTGATGATGTCAAAGTGTGCCTAACGACATGTGTTGAGTGTAGTGATTTCAGGTCTAAGAATCACACTCACCACCATCACTGTGAGTACTGACTGTGACTACCATGTCATGGTTCCATGTGTCAAACTCACGGTGGGTCTGTCCGGTACACTTGTTCTCTAACAAGTACCTATGTGTTTGGTTTGGTATCTCTATATCATGACTAATGAGATTATGTCATCAACCAACACCACAATCTAGTCTTGTGTGTCATTGCTGTCTATCTACCTTCCACAATGACATCCGACTAGGGACATAACAAGAATGTATAAACTCTTAGTATCAGTATGATCTCATCGTTCAGGTCATGAACCTGAAGGCATACGTCATTGAGTACTGTCATTCTCTAGACATTCAATCAGTTCTATCACTATCTCATATGACTGAACCAGAAAGAATTGGAAGCTTGCCTTTGATGTTTATCAAATCAATCTTAATGTATCCCACCAATCATCCCATGATTGGCTCTCAGGGCATACATACCAACAGACTCCCACTTGCACTGCGAGCCAATCACCCTTGAATCATATTCATAGTGATCTTCAAACATGTCCTACATGTTACTGTGCTCTAGTGCTTAACATAGTGAGTAATGGCAACACCTTGCCAAAGTTAGTATAAATTGCATGTCTCTCATCTCTTCGTTATATGTCACACGTATGAGATGGAGGTGCCGTAATATGCGATCTAGTATTCCTTTGCTAACCTTTAGCCACATTGCATGATCAAGGATTCCGTACTTGTCATCAATGAGCGGAATATAAGTTCATCTCATGAACTTCCAGATCCATATAGTATCCACTGCTGTTTTCTAACACATAGATACTCGACATATCCTTTTAAATGGTTTTATTAGAACACTTCCAATTATCAACAAACTTTCACTTTTATATATCATATATATATTTTGCGATTAATTTTCTGTCTTTTCAGAAGTCCGCATCAATGTAACTCTTTACATCAAACTCTTCCTTATCTCCATAGAACTAGTACTTCTCAAGTACTTATCAAGTTCTAATGGTATTCCAGTAACCCTTACTGGAAGCAGACATACATCCACTAGTCATGTCCCACATACGAATTAACAGGATGAGCACATCAAATTGTCATGTCATGCATACAAGATGATGAATGCATTTTTGTTCTTGCCATGCAAGATAATGGGATGATTACATACATGATAGATCCATATCTATTCTTAGTGTTACCATTCTTCATAAGAATTGGACACTTGGCCTTGGGATACTAACTCCATATAATATGGACAAGTTTTCTCCCACTGAATCTGTGCATACTGAACATTTCAGTACGGATTGCCAATGTATGCTTTCTCTTTTCAGGTCAAGAGATTTTCGAGAACTATATCTATAGATCTCTATTCCTATCACATAGGAAACATCTCTATCTTCCTTAAATATAATTTCCACTTTTGGATTTCCATTCTAGAACATTTCCATTTCACATCAACATGTGGAATGTGAACATGCTCCCACTAAATCACAGATCCCTTCTTTATCTTTGACATATCAGTCAAACCCTTTGACTATATTATCAAAGTAAAGATCCAATTCTGAGTTGCTTGTACTCAATCAATCATATTGATTGGTCCATTGTAACTTATAGACTTCATTTGCATTATTGGATTCATAAACCTTATAGGTTGTGTTACGTACACATCCTTGTTATATTCCTCATAGGAATGCGGTTTTAGTATCCATACGCCAAATGTCTTAGTCATTCAGTTTCAATCAACAAGCATCATCCTTCTCAAAATGTTATCCATGTATCTTAACACTTAAGATTCATTTGCACTATTGGATTCATCCAATGAGTGCTACCATCAAGGTCATACCTTATGGTTTACATGGATGTCATTTAGGATGTAATGGTCGTAAACCATAACTCAAAATTCAGTTCCTCATATTTATCCAAATAGTTGACTCATCACATGAACAACTCATCACATAGATAATTGAGGTGTATCTGTTAAGGATATAAGAACTCACAACCCTTGCGATTCTTAATTTCCTTTATTAATGAGGGTTATTCTTTTATTAAGAAGAATTCAGTTATTCGATAATCATTCTCTAACTCCTTAGAGTATGATTCCTTCTTGATTTAGAAATCACCATGTCTTAATCATGAGTTCATTATGATACACTATCATAACTACTCATAAGGATCTCAAACGTTTGGTCCAAGTATCTTATTCATTGATCTCATCAAGAATTAACACTTTACCAAATTTGCACTTCATCTATGATAATCTTGAACACTTCAAGATATTCATATTGGTATTTCTCTAAACACCATTTGAAGTATTAGCATTTGTCCCAATAAGTATGTAAATACATCACATGTATTATACCTAATAGGATAATCATTCTCCCACTACCATTAGTGAAGATTGATTAATCATGTCCAAGATATTCATGTCTCTTACTGGTTCTCTAACCAAAAGAGTCTAGATTTATCCATCATATGGAAACTAGAAATGAATTTCTCATGATTGATGCTAATTTGATTGTTTGAGTTATAAATAACTTTAGGTATCATTTTATCTTATGCATACCATGTATCACAAGATAAACAAGGCATTGCCACAAAGATCATATCTTTAAGATTGAAACATCAAATTTATTAATTACCATCATTGTCATACAATATGCAATAATAAAGTGTTTCTATCTATTGGCAATATATGAAATAGCAGTTTTCAATTCTATTTCGTGCCCTTTAGGCTGAAATAAATTGAAAGATACTCCTATCTATGGCAGCAACAGTTGCTCCAATGATGGGTACTTCTTTCTTGGTCCTTTCACAAAGGCCATCACTTCTTTGTGTATCTTGCATGTCATATATGATAGATCCATATCTTGGTATCATATACCTCAGATAAAGAAGCGGTTCATTTCATGATACCTTAGGTGGAGATCTCCATCCCCTCCTTCATCTTCTTTTGTTCTTCCAGATATAGAGGGAAATTCCCTTATACACCCTTTCCCCATGTGCCTTGAGGCTGAAGACGGCTTGGATTACTGGCTAGCATCAGAACACTTCTTTGCTTTGCCCTTGTCCTTGCCCTTAAGAATTGCCTTTCTCTTTGATCACATCAAAGATTATGGTTTGTCTTTCTTCATCTTTGCCTCTACTATCCTCAACATGTCCAACAACTCTGTCAACACTTGTCAAATTTGTTCATGTTGTAGCTCATCATGAGTTGTATGATTCTCACAACATTTGCAGTATCATACCAATAGCCAACCCTTGGCTCAGAGGGAATCATTCTTAGTCAAGTTTTCCACATACCCAATCACATTGAGTGTGTGAATACCTTACTGGATCTCCTTCTGTCATGACATACTAGGACAGTGTCTTGGAGACATCGTATGTCTCATGTTGTCTCTACAACTCATAGTTCAGAGAACACAACATCAAGCACTCCTCATCAATGTCTTCCTTGGTATGCTTCAATAAGCATACTTTCAGCCATTGATGTGGTGGGATTGAGTTTATCCGGTCTTGTATAATTAGGACTTAGAGCTTTCGCTCTTTGATTGAGAACACTTCTCATCATCCTAACCAGTTGTGGAATTATTCCCATTTAATTTGTTGGTCTCAAAGACCGATCGCAAATAAAGTGATTTGTTGATTAACCATTTATTTTAACAAAAGGAAATATATGCAATTTTAGTCCAAAACTCATTTTGACTTATTTGATTGATTTGAAAGTTTGACGATATAATTAGGCCTTTAATTAATTATCACTCCCACTATTTTACTTCAAATTGATAGCCCTCACCATCAATTCAGAAGATTGCAGCGTACAACCTTCTAGTGGGCAAGATCCTGAAATCCTCTAAGTCATGAGTCAGCTTTGGCTGATCGCCCACAACTTAGATCTCTCAGGTAGGCAACTCTTGCCAATTGCATCATATGCAACTCTTGTTGAATGAACATGCACAACACCTTGCCATGAACATTCCTTGCCTCTGGGCTTAGACGCTCTAAGAATCACCAGTTAAGTCTAACCCAAAAGCCGACACGATAAACATGCACCCTACTTTGGAAGAACCTACATGTCTACCCTTCACACTTACACAAGATAGACGGCGCACCACGCTTTGGCGTAACCTACGCTTGGTCGATCGAGCTTTTCATGTGTGCCGCTAATGAAAGGCATATAAGACTTAATATTTTAATGAGGGATTTGGTTTTAATATACATATACATATCCAATCACCACAATACATAGTACGTATCATATACATGCTATATCCCAGAAAACATGCACAAATGATAAAAGCAATGATTATGGCCATCCTAATGTGATTCCTCGAGCCAAGAGGAATCACAGTCATCTAGGTATACATCACATGCAACCTTTACAATATGAACTCTGTGCCTTGCCATCTGAGTAGATCAACTCATCACATGAATGATCTGTTCTCTCTAGCCAGTCGTATGGGTGCCACCAGCCGATCGGTTGGCTCCTCCAACCGATCAGTTCGCCTGGACGTCGTGCATCTCGTCATGTCCGCCACCCAGTCGTCTCACTCCTCGATCGGTCATCAACCGATCGGTTCACTCCTTGAACCGACCGTCTGGAACGTCAACCGATCGGTTCACGCCTTGAACCGATCGTTTCAGCTGTTGTCTTGATGTCCGCCGATCTTTGACATAACAGGAAATAAAATCTATCATATTATTACATTGCTTAAAAGAAGAAACCCCGAGTTACATTCGGGGGGAGCAAAGGTAGGAAAGGATCTCGAATTATTTCGAGTTACATCAGGAATAAGAGAGGGAAGATCGGTGCGCAGACTGAGATGCAAGCAACCACAAACAACCACACACAGATAGGGGTTTATAGGCCATAATCATGCTACATACATCCACCACAAAACTCGTTTAAGGGTGACGCGTATCGAGTGCATTAATAATACATATCATATATGTAATTTGGGAAATGTGGATTTAGCATTGGACATGCATAAAGCCAATATTATTCACATCGCATGCAATAAATATAGGCGACAAACTAAAATCGATCATATCGATATTCCTAAAATATAGAACAGTTGACGTGGCTCTGATACCACTGTTGGGTTTTAGGGGAGGCAGAGAAGGCAGCAGAAACAAAAAATTTCTCCCCCAAACCTAGCACGAGGAAACACGTCAACGTCTATATAATAGGAAAGGATGGTTTGTGGAATCATACCTTGTCCCGAGGCTTGCTCGGCGACAATACCTCACGTAATGCGCGGTCTTCAACTCCGGTCTTGGACGGCATCTGTGCAGCTCCTGGTCACACCGGGACTGACGACTCCTCCTCCTACCGGACTGTCGGATGACAGTTGTCCTCCTGAGCGGCAGAAACCTCCCGCCTCTGAAGTAGTCCACACGGACCACCTGGAACTCCACACTCCTTGTCCCACAAGGAAGTGGAAGGAGTCGCACCCTCCTGTTGACGTACTAGTCGCCAACACACTCTCCTACCTCTAGTTGCAACTGCAGGTGTCCTTCCCTTGCTGCACCTCCCTTTTGCGGGAAGCACTTGCTCGGGCTCTCTCTCGGTTACCAAAACCATAGAGAACGACAACTTTGCAGAGCAACTGGTTGCACTGAGTTGTACTTTGAGATGCCCCCAATAATCCTATATATAGGAGGGTCATTGGACAGGGTTCTCCATCCCGGGCAATATAGGACTAAACGCAGGAGTAGAAGGGTTCGAGATTTTCCACAAAAGCAACCAACTCGCAACCTGAACCGATCGGTTCACAAGTGAACCGGTCGGTTGGGGACCTGAACCGGTCGGTTGGAACACCAACCGATCGGTTGGGACCCATGAGCCGATCGGTTCACTTCTGAACCGGTCGGTTCGTGGTCCTGATCACTTCCCGATTGACTTTCCTTCTTTTGTTTCTAATTGGTATCGAATACCAATCCTTGTTCCAATCAAATTGGGCAAGTGAAACGCAAGGAAAATTCTCACCAACCTGACTTTCCCAACTTGCTCGGTTGCACCAGTTGAACCGATCGATTCAACACTTGAACCGCTCGTTTCACTCTGTACATGAGCCGATCGGTTCAACACTTGAGCCGACCGGTTCAGCAACCTCAGTCGACCGGTTCAACACTTGAACCGATCGGTTGGGAGTACAGGTTGTACAGAATCAGTCAAATGCGATTTCAATCAATCCGATACTCCAATCAATGTGTCCAACACCTTGAACATTATGATATTGAGCTATCAATTGATTGAGTGTTTAATTGAACTACTAAACTCATTTAGTAATCAATCTAAACGTTGCTTGTGGACAAAACTCCTCTTCCAGGTTAAATCCTATGTGTGTGACCCTGCAGGTCCATTTCACGTTGGCAGTGAAAGTCCATAACACTTATGACTTCACAAGCAAAGAGCGGTGCCTAGTCACACATCAGTGCTACCCAAGTGAAAGTAGAAAGTTGGAGAACAACTTTCATCCTACAATCCGTGAATGGTGTTACAGTGAATGTATAATTCCTTTGTCGCTGATATCCCGAATGAACTCGAGGCATGGAACAGTCATCCTGTCAACGTTCATTCACTTTCTTGATCTCAGAGTAGATTGAACGAGATATGTATGACATCAATATCACATACTGATTCACACATGCGTGCGCACGCCTATCTCAATCCTACTCATCAAGTGGCCTTGGATATCAAACTCCCTCAGGAGGGACAAATCCCATATCTATCACTCACCCCTCAAAAGCCCCATGTGTCAAAGCCACCCAATCATCACCTTTATAACAACCCATGTTTCAGGACTGCGCTTGATGATGTCAAAGTGTGCCCAACGACATGTGTTGAGTGTAGTGATTTCAGGTCTAAGAATCACACTCACCACCATCATTGTGAGTACTGACTGTGACTACCATATCATGGTTCCATGTGTCAAACTCACGGTGGGTCTGTCCGGTACACTTGTTCTCTAACAAGTACCTATGTGTTTGGTTTGATATCTCTATATCATGACTAATGAGATTCTGTCATCAACCAACACCACAATCTAGTCTTGTGTGTCATTGTTGTCTATCTACCTTCCACAATGACATTCGACTAGGGACATAACAAGAATGTACAAACTCTTAGCATCCGTATGATCTCATCGTTCAGGTCATGAACCTGAAGGCATACGTCATTGAGTACTGTCACTCTCTAGACATTCAATCGGTTCTATCACTATCTCATATGACTGAACCAGAAAGAATTGGAAGCTTGCCTTTGATGTTTATCAAATCAATCTTAATGTATCCCACCAATCATCCCATGATTGGCTCTCAGGGCATACATACCAACAGAAGTCTGTTGGCATATGTGCCCAGATATCCGATTGTAAGATGATTGTAATGTGGCATCATATATTTGATTTGATTAATAATAAAGACACTTTTATGTCAATATGTTTGTTGAATTATGAAATGATGGTATAACATGATAGATGACCAAAAAATTATATTACTCGATTATTTATGTCTTTAGGCTGAGGACATGAACAATGAGATCATATGTATGATAAGATTATATACATTCTTGTTATGTCCCTAGTCAGATATTATTGTGGAAAAAATGTAGACAAAACTAATGCATAAGATTAGAATGTGTGTTGGCTGATGACAGAATCTCATTAGTCATAATATATGATATCGGGCCAAACATATTGGTACTTATTATAGAACAGTGTAGCAGACAAACCCACTTTGAGAGTGATACATGGAAATCATTAAATGGTAGTCAGAATCAACTCTCATAGTGATAGTGGTAATTGTAGTTCTTAGACTGAACCCTTATGGGTGATGCTCGGATACATTGTGACATATGGGGAGTGATTGTGAGTGATATAGATGGGCTTTGTCCCTCTTACCAGAATTGATATCCTGGCCACTTGATAAGCAAGACTGAGAAGCATATGGCCATACTCATGTGAATCAATATATGATATGTAAGCTTACATGCATCTCAAACTGTCTGCTCTTGTTCAAGTAACATGGATTGAATATTAAGAGGATGGTGATTCCATGCCTTGAGTTCAATTTAGATATCTAATACAAAGGAACTACATGATCATGATAACATTAATCACAGATGTAGGTTGAAGTTATTCTCCAACTTTCCAATTACTTGGGTAGAAATGATGTGTTTCCAGATACCTCTCATTGTTTGTGCTATCATAATCTAGTTATGGACATTTACTGCCAATGTAATCTGGGACCTATAGGGTCACACACATAGGAAACACCCAGAATAGGAGTTTACTCATGAATAAGTTTTAACTTGATTACTAAAGTGTTTAGGTATTCAATTCAAACAACATTGGCTAAAAATTGACTGATTGGAAACGTGAGTCGACCGAGTCAAGTATTGAGTGTACCCACTCAAGTGTTGAGTCAATTTAAACACCATTGGGTGAACATTTCCTAAAATAGAATGTGAATCACCCGGTTCAGAATGTGAACCAACCAGTTCAGAATATGAACCCCGACTGATTTAGAATGTAAAATGCCTGATTGGATGATCAGTAAGACTAGGTCAAGGATTGATGTTGACATCATGTTGTGCATTGATTGATGCATTGAAAGCCAATATATTTGTGAATAGGAAAGCATTCAATTTCAATGTCTGGGGTGTGAGTCGACTGACTCAAATGTTGATTCAACCAACTCGTGACCTGCAATAGTCAAAAAATTCATAAAAATCTATCTCTTTGACTCACAATTGCTTTGCAAACCTTGGCCCTGACCCTCCTATATAAAGGGGGTTATTCAGGTCTTTTAGAAAACACAACTAATACTGACAAATGTTACCCTCTCACAGTTGTGGTAATGTGAGAGCGCAAGAAGTCTTACCCGTAAAAAGGAGAGACAACAAGGGAGAACAAGTCAGCGCTAGCACGTTGACCGACCTAAATTGTGCGTCCTAAAAGTGGAGGCGGATTTGAAGTAGTCGGACTTTTACATTTATAACCCGAAACCTTCTAGGCCCCCGCAACTTTGTTTACGGGGTCGAAGTAGATATACGGGGTCGAACACAGGGATAAGGGTGGTAGTGTAGAGAACGCAGAATCGACATGTTACAATCCGATAAGGGTAAAGAGATGGTAAAGTTCCCTAAGGGAACAGCAGGATAAGACCAATAAAACAAAAGAGATTTATCTCCAACTGGAGCTACGAGGAAGATTAAGGTTTTAAGAAATTATCAGTTTTTAGGGGTTTTCATGCAACGGAAACAGAGAGATAACACTAATGTTATAGTAAGGTACGAAGGAGAAAACTTCGGTAAAACAAGCGGCAGCAGAAACATCATGTACCCCACCTCTCGAAGCGGGTACCTCTAACCAAGCATCAACACCCCTCTCGAGGTTGCTGGACTTAAGTTAGAGTAGAAAGGTCACTAAAGCAACTCCGATTCCAGGCACTCTCGTACTCCAGAATCGGACCAAACACTAGAGTCACAACACCTCTCTCGAGGTTGTTGCAACGAGAAAATATGATTCGGTAGCTAATCGAAACGCGATCCAAGCGTACAAGCTAGAGTTCAGATGTTAAACATAGCAATCACCCAATAAAGGTACCAAACATACAACAACAGATAGTTAAACTCTTCTATTTCCATTAACATATAAAGGTCTGATTACATTGCATAAGTAAAAGAAGTAAATGACTGAAATAATAAAGATAAGTGTCGCCTCCTTGATCTAGAAGTTCGACAGACAGCATCCGAATCCCCAGCCCGATACCAGGCAGGAGCCTCGCCCGATACGCCCATGTCGGGCGACACCCTCTCAAGCGACACACTCATGACGGGTAGACGTATCGCGTGGGGCGCCCTTGCCCGATACGGTCATGTTGGGCGGCACCCTCTCGGGCGACACACCATGACAGGCGATACATATCGGGGTTCGGTATCGTGTCGGGCTTAGAGTGATGCTTCTAGTATCGGTCACTTGTATCGGGTATCCTTGTTGGCCGATATCGGCTTGTAGTGGTGCCCGACACGTCCCTAAGTGAACCATTCCCTCCCTCTCGGGATGGGGAAGTGCTCACCTAGAATCGCCTAGCACAACCTCTGAGGCACGATATGCTAGCTCTTGAATCTTTCCTAAGTTGACTTGCGCAGGGTTCTGACCCGTCCCATCGGGGTCCTGTAGCTGCTATTTATAGGCAACGGTTGTGGAAGTTATGGTGCTCCGGACGCCATGTGCTCTTCTTTCAGCTCCATTATTGTGGCTTTAAGGACGCCCGATATACATGTCGCCTGGCACAAGGATGTCGACTTGTCAGTCATCGTGACGAGTGGCGCCTGCCGATGGGTGGCCCGTATCGCCCGACACGCTTTGGCAATCGTGGTGGGTTCAGCTCCCAATTGGGTAAAACGGCGTATCGCTCATCCGCTTCCTCTTGTGCGTCACCCTCGTATCGCGCGACAGTGTATCGTGTTGCCCTGTCGGGCAGTGAGCGCATCGCTCGCTTGGTTGGTAGGAAGGTCGATGTTGGTGGAACACATTTGTGGGCCGGGACTTGCCTTTTCGATGATAAATGAGTTAAAAATGGAGGAAAACTCTACAAAAGATGATAAATTTGAGTTAAGAGCATAGCGAGGTCTGTTTATTCAAAAACATATATAAAAAGAGAGGAAAACAGTTTAAAAGTGCAGTTTTGATAACGAAATAAGGGCCAAAAATATCACAAAATCTGGTGTTATCAACTCCCCTAAACTTAGCATTTTGATTGTCCTCAATCAATCTTAAAACTTTATTTTGTGATGCTTCTTCTTGACCGGTATTTTCAGTCCATGGGTTTGAGCGAGTATCGAGATGTCTTTCTGAGAATGCGGCCCAACCACGAACAATATACTTTATTTCTCCTGCCTTATTTAAGCAAAAAATTTCTCTACAGCTTCAACGAGACTTTGGTGCATGATTTCGAAGTTAGCTTTCACACCAAACAACTTTTGGGGGCAGAAAGTTGTGTGCTTGGGTAGGCTTAAGGCTTTTTGGGTTTTTCTTGTTTCCCATCAGTCCATCCAGGTAAGGGTCCATTAGCGGGCAAGTGGTCCCTGCAGTCCAATCCAGTTGGCTTTAGAGCAGTGATTTCACATCCTATGTACCACTACCCCAGATCTTCCATGCCTAAAGATGGGTACTTTTAGAAAACAAGTGTGTATGTATTTTTTTTTATTTTTTTCATTTGGCACAACTCTCATGCTTTTATTCACTCTCATAAGGATATTATCTCTTTTTGGGATTTTTTTAGGTACGGGAAAATAAGAGAATTTTTGTTGTTTGGGCAACTTTTTCCTTCTACATACACGTCTCTTAGCTGTTGTGAGATTATTTTTTTTGAAATTTTTGGCGTGGAAAATCATAGTCTTTTGTTGTTTGAGGCAACATTATCAGAGAGACATAACAAAACTTGCATCTCCTTAGTCACATAGAAAATAAACTGGCAAGAAGTTGTATCTGATTTTTACTATATAGCGTCTTTGTACATATGCATGGAGACAAAATAAGCAAAAAATTTCAAAATTTTGTAAGAGCATGCGTAATTATATGTGCAAAAGATATAGAAAAGGAACAAAATGGAACAAGGGAGAAAGGGACAAAGGGTATACAAAATTGTATACCTCCCTCACTGGTACATGGTACCCCCCCAAACTTACTCCACAGTCTGTCCCAGAGTGTGAAGTGGATAAGGTAGGGTAATGCTAACCCACTGAAGGTTATCTGGTAAGCGTTGCCTGTGCTAGATTGGGAGCTCACACACATAAAGAGTGGCTATCGCGGTTGTCGATGTGGTGGAGCTGGTCAGGCGTCTCTTCATTTGATATCCATTCCAGGGCTAAGATGCTGCAGTTAGTTGTATCGAAAGGTAAAAGTGGGTTCAGAATTGCGAGACTCAAATAAGATCAGTCATGCTCTTTTGCTGAGGAAGAAGTTCCAAAACTGTTAGGTGTTTAGATACTTCCATTGTGAACATGAACAAAAGGATTGATCATCGATCTCAGATTCTTTAAACTTTTGTCAGTGAAGTCCACTTATCTCTTCCAATACTTTTTCTTGATTTGGTAGCCCCCCAAAAGAGGTCCATTTCCTTATCATAGTCTGTCTTCTGCGGTGGTTTAGGACCATCTCCAAAAGAGAAAATCAGTTGAAGTCTTTTTCCAGTGGCTTCTAGATTGAATGTGGGTATTTTGGGTTCATCAGTCATGAAGCCACCTTCTTCATGGGGGGCACCTTCTTTGGATATAGTGTCCACAAGTGTTTTCAAGAGCTCTCTGTCTACCATAGGCCGGATATCATTGTCATTATCTGCGCGAGCCTTGTGTTTCCTTCTTGAGATCTTTGCACTTGTTCTGGCTGCATCCTCTGGGAAAGAAAATGGACTCGTTGCTTCTTCCGTCCTTGCTCTCTTTTCAGTAGTTGAGGGCTCAGCTGCCTGGGGATCTGCCTCGGGATTCTGGCATTTTTGTCCGACCGTTGTTGCTTTGGCTGCTGCCTCAGCGTCGATTCTTATGCCGTGTTTGTCAATCCGAAGGGTGGTTTTCTTTGTACGAGCCATATCTATTATCATTAAATAAGTTCATTGATCATTCGAATGTTAGGTAGGCAAGAAAAACTGATGCACGATAAGATTTGACCCGTTACAAAGTTCGGGTATCATCCATCAAAGGAACAAACTAGGCGATACAAAGCTGGACGATACAGAGGAAAACTGCATGTTAAACACGTTGCCCGACACGGGTGTGTCGGGCGATACGGTTGCGTGGAACAAATAGCCCGATAGGGACATCCTGAGAGAAAAACGTATCGTCCGACATACGAGCAAACGAGGTGGTACCAGGATGGGCGACACGGCTATCGCCCGACATGGCTTATCGGGTAAGCGTGTTTTAAAGATGGGTCGCGCGACACACGTATCGGGCGACACAAAAGGGAATCGACTAAAGCCGTTAACTCTGTATGCCGCGCGCGATAGGAAGGTCGTGTCGGGCAAGCAAGCTGTCGGGCCATACCTTTACTATCTGAAGCTCTCACGCGACACGAGAGCAAAAGCTAGTCGGACGACATACGAGCAAAAAGGGGAGATTACCGCATGATTCGGTAGCTAGAAGAGCAAAAGTAGAAGCCCGACACGGTAAAACCTCCATACTATATATAGAAATCTCAACCGAGGGTAAAACGGGTAAATCTGGGACGTGAGTCCGTCGTTGAGACAAGTTATTCCCGAGACGAACGGTCCCATCCGTCTAATCAAGGGTAATTACTCATCTTACCCGACACGAGTGCTTACCCCCTAGGCGTGTCATCCGAAACGACTTCTGCAATGCCCGATAGACCCTTTTGCCCGATATGAGCGTGTTCTGTGCGCCAGTTGAGTTGCCGCCCGATCCAGTCAGGAAAAAGAGTTACCTTCCTGAAGCACGGTCGCCCGACACAAGGCCCTATGGAAAAGAAACACTAGATAAAACCCAAAGGTGAAGTGAAGGAAAAAGGCGATATATGGGTAAAACATCATCGGCCTAAGGCTAAGTCCCTGGCCTCAGATAGTATTACTCATCCAGGTCTATAAAACGGGGCGGTGGCCCATAAAACAAAAGAGTTAGCGCATGTGGCACATGTACTGACCTGAGCCTTATTACAGTCCAAATGTTCATAATGTTTATTTTGCAGGGAAGTAAATTGCATCCTATTCTAGGAAATAAAAGAAAGCTCGGGTTGCCTCCCGAGAAGCGTTGTAGTTTTTGTCGCCAACTCGACCGGTTTAGGCCCTTCACGTTTGGCTCCCAATAGTTTCCATGTCTTGCAAGTTGATCTCTGCCCTCCTGACAAAAGCTTCGTCTTCATAGTACCTCTTCACTTTGTGCACATTTACTTGAAAGACCTTAGTCGGATCATCCTTTCCGTAAAGCTCCATCATTCCTGATGGGTAAATCTTTGATACAGTGAACGGTCCTGACCATCTCATTTGTAACTTTCCTGGAAAAAGACGAATGGAGGATTTAAATATTAAAACTGTATCCCCTTCACTCACATCTTTTCTCCTTAGGTGGGCATCATGCCACACCTTCGTCCTTCATTTGTAGATTTTTGCGTTCTCATAGGCATGCATCCTTAACTCTTCAAGCTCTTGTAGCTACAAATACCTCTTTTCTCCCACTTTCTCTAGATCCATATTCAATAATTTAATTGCCCAAAGGGCCTTGTGTTCCAGTTCCAGAGGTAGATGACAGGATTTTCCGTAGATCAATTTGTAGGGGGTGGTTCCAATGGGCATTTTGTAGGCAGTTCTGTAGGCCCAAAGTGTGTCGTCAAGTTTTAATGACCAATCCTTCCTCGTCCGGCTGACAGTCTTTTCCAGAATCTGCTTGATTTGTCTATTTGAAACCTCTACCTGCCCGAAAGTCTGTGGGTGGTAGGGTATAGCGATCTTGTGCTTAACTCCATACTTTCGTAGGAGTGCTTCAAACTGTCTTTCACCGAAATGCGACCCACCGTCGCTTATCACAGTGCATGGTACACCGAACCGAGGAAAATTCATCTTCTCGAACAGCTTTATCACGGACTTAGCATCGCACGTTTGGGTTGCCACAGCTTCTACCCATTTCGATACATAATCTATTGCCACTAGAATGTATTAATACCCCCTTTATGGGGTAAACTGCCCCATGTAATCAATCCCCCATACATCGAAGATCTCTACTTCAATCCAATTTGCCATCGGCATCTCGTTCCTTCGCCCTATATTGCCTGTTGACTGGCACTCTTTACAGATCTTTAAAAACTATGCAGCACCTTTAAATAAAGAGGGCCAGTAAAAACCTGACTGTAGCACCTTCGCAGCAGTCCTTTCGCTGCCCTGATATCCCCCATAAGGGGAGGCATGGCACTCCTTCAGAATGTTCAGGGTTTCTTCCTCAGGAATGCATCACTTGTACAAGTTATCAACACATCTTCTAAAAAGGAGAGGATCATCCCAATAGTAATTTTTCACGTCCGTAAACAGCTTCTTTTTCTGGTTATAGGTGATGTCGGGGGACAGTTCTCCACAATCAAGATAGTTACAGATATCCACGAACCAGGGTAAGTCTTCTTCCTTGGTTTCAACCAACATTAAAGCTTCATCGGCATAGTTGTCATTGATGGGCGGTTCCCCCTGTCCTTCGGCCACGATCCTTGATAAGTGGTCAGCGACCACATTTTCTGCACCCTTCTTATCGATAATCTCATGGTTGAACTCTTGTAGAAATAGGGCCCACCTCAATAGTCTGGGCTTTGTATCTTTCTTTTGCATTAGGTATCTTATGGCCCCGTGATCCGTATATACTTTGACCTTTGATCCAATGAGGTACGACCTGAACTTATCAAAGGAGAAGACAATGGCGAACATCTCTTTTTCGGTAGTTGTATAATTTACCTGAGCTTCGTCCAACGTGCGACTAGCATAGCAGATCACGTGGTGCTTTTTATCTTTTTTCTGCCCCAGGACCGCTCCTACTGCATAGTCGCTGGTGTCGCACATAAGCTCGAATGGTAAATCCCAATCTGGAGCTTGGAGGATGGGTGGTGAGACAAGATCATTCTTCAATGCCTAAAAAGCAGTTAGACAGTCATCAGAGAAAACAAATTCAACATCCTTTACCAGCAGATTGGACAATGGTTTAGAAATATTTGAGAAGTCCTTTATGAATCTTCGGTAATATCCGGTGTGTCCGAGGAAGCTCCTCACTCCCGTCACGGACTTCGGTGGAGGAAGCTTAGATATGGCTTCAACTTTGCTAGTGTCCACCTCGATACCATGCCTTGAGACCTTATGTCCCAAAACGATGCCTTCTTGTACCATAAAATGGCACTTTTCCCAGTTTAAGACCAGACTGTTCTCCTCGCATCTTTTTAGACCCAAAGATAGGTTTTTCAGGCAGGTATCGAAGTCCTTTCCATAGACTGAAAAATCATCCATGAAAACTTCCACGATATCTTCCAGAAAATCCAAAAACATTGATATCATGCATCGTTGAAATGTGGTGGGAGAGTTGCAGAGTCTGAAGGGCATCCTTCTGAAGGCATAGGTGCCGTAGAGGCAGGTAAAGGTCGTCTTCTCTTGATCATCGGGTAGGATAGGAACCTGATAAAATCCTAAAAAACCATCCAAGAAACAGAAAAAGTCATGATGCGCTAATCTTTCAAGAACTTGATCAATAAAAGGTAGCGGAAAATGATCCTTTTTTGTAGCCTAGTTTAGCTTCCTATAATCAATTCACATTCTCCATCCTATGACGGTCCTAACCACCACCTCATCGCCCTTTTCTCCTTTTACCATTGTCATACCGCCTTTCTTGGGTACTACATGGATCAGGCTTACCCAGTTACTATCGCTGATTGGGTAAATGATCCCCACATCCCTTAACTTTATTACCTCTTTCTTGACGACCTCTTTCAGCATCTGATTCAGCTTCCTCTGGGTTTGAGCTAGAGGTTTGGCAGATTCTTCCAGATTGATGCGATGCATACATAAAGCGGGGTTAAGGCCTTTGATGTCTTCCACTGAGTATCCTATAGCCCGACGGTGGAGTCTTAACTCCTCAAGAAGTCTATCTAGCTGGTTCTTTGAAAGATTGGCGTTGACAATGATAGAGTTCCTTTCTTCTTGATCTAAGAATTCATATTTCAACCCCTCAGGTAACGGCTTCAATTCAGGCTTGGCCCTAGATGTCTTTTCTTGTGCCCCCCCCTCAAGAGAGGCATACTTGACAGACTCTACCACCTCATCCTCGCTGCTCAAATCTTTATCAGACAGGTCAAGAAGGCTGAGATACTCCGCAACTCTTAGACTTTCAAAGTCGGAATCCTGATCGCTTATCGCCCTCGCAAGGGGATCTACTATCCGGATGTCTTCTTCTATCTCCTCGCAGAACTGATCGTAGCTATGTGCAAAGCAAGCAGACTCGAACAATGAGGGTCCTTTCATTGCATCCTTCACCTTGAAGTCTATGTGGTCGTTTCCGACCCTCAGAGTGATTATCCCCTCAGAAACATCGATCAACACCCTTCCCGTAGCCAGGAAAGGACGTCCAAAGATGACAGGGCAGCGGGGGTCCTCCATGGTGTCAATGACGACTATATCACATGGAATGAAGAAATTACCTACCCTGATCGACACATCTTCAACAACGCCGACGGGTCTTTTAAAGGTATGATCCGCTAGTTCAATCCTCATATTGGTTCTAACCATGTCGGTTAGACCTAATCTTTGCGCGAAGCTTAGGGGAATGAGGCTTATGCTAGCCCCTAAGTTGGCAAGACCCTTCCGCTCGACATTATCTCCGATGGCGAAAGAGATAGTGAAAGCCCCAGGATCTTTCTTTTTGTTGGGCAGATCCGGTTTTACGAAAGCAGAGGATACAGCTGCCAGATGCACAGTTTCAATCCTTTCTCCTCTTCTCTTCTTCGTTATCAGATCTTTGAGAAACTTGGCGTAAGTTGGCATCTCTTCCAAGGCGTCCATAAAAGGAACTTCCAGATAAAGTTTCTTGATTGATTCCATGAATTTTTCGTGGCGTTTCTTCAGGTTTTCCTTTATCAATTTGTATGGAAAAGGTAGTCTGGGAGCGTAAGGGCTTCTCCCACCGGGTAGATCCTCAAAGGGTCTCTGTTCAGGCTCTTTGGCATCAGCTTGTCGATTTCCATCTTCTGTGGGATTCGCATCCACAGTCCTCGATTCCGATTCTGGTCTGGCCTCCTCATTATGCTCCACTGTCCTCCCGGATCTTAGTACTACCATTCTGGCAGTTTCAGGGCTGGAGAGCAGCTCTCTTGAAGGGTTCTTCATCAAATCAGCCATCTGAGCCAGCTATTGATCAATTTGACGCTGGCGTGTCTGCATATTCACCATCTGGAACTACATGGAGTTTAGAACTCCTGGATTGGGAAGCGCACTCTGCGCCAGCTGGTTGATGATTGTAACATGTCTCTTTATAAAAGTGAATAACTGTCCAACCAAGTTGGGTTGGTGTGAAACCTTGTTTTGGCTTTGACTGGTGCTCGAGAGAGGTCTGGCCCTTCCTTGGCGTTCACCTTCAGAAAGAGGTTGCTCAACACGAGGTGGCATGTTGGATGGTGTTGGTGCTCAGTTGAACAGAATGCCTTCTTCTGAGTACCTGAGCATCGTGTAACAACCAAGTTAGAAAAAAATCTGTTATCAATAACATGAATTATTCATTTCAGGCAAAGAATAATAATAATGATAAAAAAGGGTGTGTTGTCAAGCTCATTTCTAAGTTTGAGGCACGGGAGTGTAGTTAGTGGATTCGGGTTCGTCTACAGTACCGTTTTGCCTTATCCCCGACAACAGCACCAAAAAGTTGACCGGCCTAAATCACGCGTCCTAAAAGTGGAGGCGGATTTGAAGTAGTCAGACTTTTACATTTATAACCCGAAACCTTCTATGCCCCCGCAACTTTGTTTACGGGGTCGAAGCAGATATACGGGGTCGAACGCAGGGACAAGGGTGGTAGTGTAGAGAACGCATAATCGACACGTTACACTCCGACAATGGTAAAGAGATGGTAAAGTTCCCTAAGGGAACAACAGGATAAGACCAATAAAACAAAAGAGATCTATCTCCAACTAGAGCTACGAGGAAGATTAAGGTTTTAAGCAATTATCAGTTTTTAGGGGTTTTCATGCAACAGAAATAGAGAGATAACACTAATGTTATAGTAAGGTATGAAGAAGAAAACTTCGGTAAAGCAAGCGGCAACAGAAACATCCTGTACCCCTCCTCTCGAAGCGGGTACCTCTAACCAAGCATCAACACCCCTCTCGAGGTTGCTGGACTTAAGTTAGAGTGGAAAGGTCACTAAAGCAACTCTGATTCTAGGCACTCTCGTACTCCAGAATCGGACCAAACACTAGAGTCACAACACCTCTCTCGAGGCTGTTGCAACGGGAAAACACGATTCGGTAGCTAATCGAAACACGATCCAAGCGTACAAGCTAGAGTTCAGATGTTAAACATAGCAATCACCCAACAAAGGTACCAAAAATACAACATCAGATAGTTAAACTCTTCTATTTCCATTAACATATAAATGTCTGATTACATTGCATAAGTAAAAGAAGTAAATGACTGAAATAATAAAGATAAGTGTCGCCTCCTTGATCTACAAGGTCGACAGACAACATCCGACTCCCCAGCCCGATACCGGGCAGGAGCCTCGCCTGATACACCCGTGTCGGGCGGCATCCTCTCAGGAGACACGCTCATGACGAGTAGACGTATCGTGCGGGGCGCCCTTGCCCGATACAGTCATGTTGGGCGGCACCCTCTCGGGCGACACACCGTGACAGGCGATACATATCGGGGTTCGGTATCGTGTCAGGCTTAGAGTGATGCTTCTAGTATCGGTCACTTGTATCAGGTATCCTTGTTGGCCGATATCGGCATGCAGTGGTGCCCAACATGTCCCTAAGTGAACCATTCCCTCCCTCTCGGGATGGGGAAGTGCTCACCTAGAATCGCCTGACACAACCTCTGAGGCACGATACGCTAGCTCTTGAAGCTTTCCTGAGTTGACTTGTGCAGGGTTCTGACCCGTCCCATCGGGGTCCTGTAGCTGCTATTTATAGGCAGCGGTTGTGGAAGTTATGGTGCTCCGAACGCCACGTGTTCTTCTTTCAACTCCATTATTGTGACTTTAAGGACGCCCGATATACATGTCGCCCGACACAAGGATGTCGGGCTGTCGGTCATCGTGATGAGTGGCACCTGCCGGTGGGTGGCCCGTATCGCCCGACACGCTTTAGCAATCGTGGCGGGTTCGGCTCCCAGTTGGGTAAAACGGCGTATCGCTCGTCTGCTTCCTTTTGCGCGACACCCTCGTGTCGCGCGGCAGTGTATTGTGCTGCCCTGCCGGGCAGTGAGCGCATTGGCCGCTTGGTTGGTAGGAAGGCCGATGCATGTGGAACTCATTTGTGGGTCGGGACGGGCCTTTTTGATGAAAAATGAGTCAAAAATGGAGGAAAACTCTGCAAAAGATGATAAAATTGAGTTAAGAGCATAGAGATGTCTGTTTATTCAAAAACATATATAAAAAGAGAGGAAAACAGTTTAAAGGGGCAATTTTGATAACGAAATAAGGGCCAAAAACATCACAAAATATGACTTGCGCAGGGTTCCGACCCGTCCCATCGGGATCCTGTAGCTGCTATTTATAGGCAGCGGTTGTGGAAGTTATGGTGCTCCGAACGCCACGTGTTCTTCTTTCAACTCCATTATTGTGACTTTAAGGACGCACGATATACATGTCGCCCGACACAAGGATGTCGGGCTGTCGGTCATCGTGATGAGTGGCGCCTGCCGGTGGGTGGCCCGTATCGCCCGACACGCTTTAGCAATCGTGGCGGGTTTGGCTCCCAGTTGGGTAAAACGGCGTATCGCTCGTCCGCTTCCTTTTGCGCGACACCCTCGTGTCGCGCGGCAGTGTATTGTGCTGTCCTGCCGGGCAGTGAGCGCATTGGCCGCTTGGTTGGTAGGAAGGCCGATGCAGGTGGAACTCATTTGTGGGCTGGGACGGGCCTTTTCGATGAAAAATGAGTCAAAAATGGAGGAAAACTCTGCAAAAGATGATAAAATTGAGTTAAGAGCATAGAGATGTCTGTTTATTCAAAAACATATATAAAAAGAGAGGAAAACAGTTTAAAGGGGCAATTTTGATAACGAAATAAGGGCCAAAAACATCACAAAATCTGCTGTTATCACACGTAGACAATCGAAGGGGGGAAATCCTTCTTGTTGGTTCTAGCAAGCATACCGAGAAGTTCTTGGTGGTCTGTATGGACTACATTAGAGGTGTGGAGGATGTTGCCAACACGCTAGGAGGATGTAATTAACCTCCGTATGTGGTGCTACACCTGGAGGCCGCCAACAACAACAGTCCGAGTTCTGCTTGAGAAAGAAGCACACCACTGCAAGGATAGTCACTGGATTTTATCCAGAATCAGTTATATGCCTTGCAACCTATCTTCCCATACATAGTTGGTGACACATTCTGCTAGTCATGGGAACATGACAAGTAAATTTTTGTTTCTACTTCCATCTGTCTCCATATTTCCCTACACAGCCATCATCCTATTATCACTCCTTGTGGGTCATGACATTGAACTATTGTTGATTTGACATATCATTTTTTTTTGTTTCTTTAGATCTACAATATCTATTGCTAGTTGTGCAATCTGAGTCTCCAGATTACAAATATGTATCCCTTGGTTCTGCAACTCTTACTGAGATTGATCAAAATATAGCTTGTTCTTCTACATGTACTTTTTTTAATACATCTTCCAGTCTATCTAATCTACTTTCGACCTGTCAGAACATGAGTTTTCTGAAATATTGTATTTGAAACTAAAATTATTGATTATAAATGATGTCTTACTTTATGGAAAGGATAGAAGCTTATATACTAAAGTTGTGTTGTTGCATTCAAGTCCCTGGTGGCAAAATAAAAAATGAAATATCATATTCTATTAATTATGTTATTTCCTTGTGGGTCCATAATTGAAATTTAAAAAAGACATGGTTTTATTTTTGTAATTTGAGACTTTTAATTTGTTTTCATAAGAGAATTATTTTGGGAACAAGAAAAGGGTGTTCAATTTACCTATTTTCCATTTTTTCAATAATAGCAAGATGAGAGTGTAAGGAAGGGAATCCTACAATGTCAATGCAAATGGACTTTTCTAGTAGCCTAGAAAAAGTAATATTTTTAGTTAATGGTTGCTAAAAAACTTGTTGTTGGAAAGTAACTTCCTTGTTTCAAATCTAACTCTTGTCAATAACAAGATATTTATAGTTAGGAAGTAACTCTGAAATCTATGACTATTGGTAACTCCTAGTGGTCTTGAAAAATTATTTCTCTTACATGGGTGTTAATTACATGCCTCACTAGATTTTCAATTTAACAACAACATATTGCTTTTTTATATTGAACTCTATCAAAGAAGATAAGTAAGTAACTCCTAAATGTTGGTATCCTATGAGGTTAAGAAATTGTTTGAATCTATGGGTGGCTTTCTTTTTAGGCGTGTTGACAATTTTTCCAATCATCACACATTCAAGATTTGACAAGCCGCTTTTGGAATATGAGTTTGGTCGATATGAACTATTGAATGAGAATGACATGTTTTCATAAAAAATAAGAGGTCATGATTATGGATTAGAGTTGATTGATAATTTATCATTGAGACGTTAATAATGACCATATCCCATAGTTGACCATATGGTGTCTTAAATGATAATATTGTGGGCACCCTTGGGTTCAAATTATACAACCTATGACTCATCTACTACCTCCAGCTAATTAAGGAAACAAGGGAGATTATAAATATGAGTAATGTTTCTCAACAATCCTACCAATCATATGAATATACATGTTTGACTCAACAATTAAGACTAGATGTATAGTAGATATCTCTTAACACAAAGATCACAAAGAATAATAATGAATAGAAGGGGATCAACCCAAGGATTCCAACCCCTTTCCTCCTTACATCCTCTCCACCTATAAATACTTCTTTGTCTTTACAACACCTCCCTCTTTCTCCACTATGCATTTTATGCTACCAGTCATGCTTGCATTGTTATCCTTGTCACACAGCCACAATGATGCCTCCTTGTATGGGATAGCCATTAAGGGAGAGACGTTCACATTACTCTCATATTGAGGTGAGTCAAGATTGACTATCATCCAGTGACCAACATCACTCCCATTTCCTCGTCACACATTCAAAGAATAGAAGAGAATTATGGGCCGCCTGATCACAATCTAATCGACGCGGACTAGGAATGGCAATGGGTCAGATTTTTCAAGACCTGACCCAAACCCAATCCAACCCACCTCTAATAGACCCAAACCCAACCCAAATCTTTTGGGTTGTTCCAAAAAAATATCACCCGACCCAAGTTTCACTCAAACCAACTTGAGCTTCACTCCACCTTACTCATATAGGCAATTTACTATTGTAAGAAGTACAAAACTCTTATTTCTAAATTTCACATGCCCAGTGGATACCTTACCTCATGCAGCTTTCAAGAAGTCAGTATATTCATGTTGCTAGCTTCTAAGTGAAGTGTCACTCTCACAACACACACACATACAACCGATGGTATCACTTCAACTTGCAAAGAATTGTACTAGAAGCCAACATTGTTATTCAAAGTACATGTTCCATTTCATATAAATATATATTGAACAAAAGTTATAGTCAAACAAAACACTAGTCAAACATAATTGTTGATGTAAGAGATTTCAAATCACATCTTTTCACACAAACTGGTCTACATATTGAGTGTGGAACAACATAATTTAATATCACAACAACATATTGATCCTATCAACATAATTTAACACAAAGTAGTCTACGTATTGATCATGGAACAATAGAACTTAGCAACATAGGTTAAACAAACTCCTCCACATCGGCATCACAAGTTGAACAAACTCCCCCACATCAGCAGCACAGGTTGAACCAACTCCCCCATATCAGTACATGTTTAACAAACAAGACATAAGATATGATTTGAATAGATCTTTGGATGCAACTGATCACTGCCCTACTTAGAGTTGCACTTTAATTATGCTAATGTCAACACTTTACAAATTTATCATGAAGAATTTGTATTCATAGAAAAATCATGAATCATAGACAAGCTTCGATTCACAAAATTAACAGCTGTCATCTTAACAATAAGAAGGAATTATCTCTTCTGAAGAGGGACATTATTTTTCAGTATATCGATTCATACATTTCAGCATATCAGATTTCAATGTATTTCAATTTAAGAAAAAGAGACATGAAATGCCATACATTTCAGTACATTTCAATACACTAATGCATGAAGGGTTCAATATTTAGTGATATATGTATGTTCTGATCGTTTTTAATAAAATGTATATTCTATATTTATCACTCATCATCATTCCAACATGGGTAGACCAATTACAAGTTGTGTGAGCATTTGAGGATGGAAACTATATGAGGGACTAACTATTATGGGTACAAGCCAGATAGGTAGCTAGAAAGTTTCGACTTCATATTTGAATGCTCCTTCAAATACCCATTGTTCCTCGGTGGCCCAATAATGTGCTTGAGGAAGGAGATATAGACTACATACAGATGAAATCAATAGATGTAATCATGCTTGAGAGATTATACATTGAGGTCATACTAAAGGGTAATACACTATAATATTTGATGTGTAGGACATTCAAGCTCAAAGGAGGGTTTCCAACTAAGTTGACAGCTAGAGAATAAGTAAGTGATTTGTTGTAGTTATGAGAATATGCACACAATTGGTTTCTCATTTCCCAATTTAATTTAGTTACTACCATTAAAGATGATCTATACATGCAATTACACAATTCTGATATAGAAAATATAGAAAATGCATCTGATATAGAAATATAAAAAATACAATACATGAGATTACACAATTCAACACTTTTTGTAATATTCATTTAATTTCAGGAGAAAAAGAGTGGTAGGCTACTTTCATCATGATAGCACATACGAAATCACCATGTCCTACCTCATGTATACTGATATGGATAATACAATAATCGAAAGAGAGAACCTTAGCCTTGTTGTCTCCATATTCTTTCCATATCTAATTTTAATGCAACAACAAAGTAGACCCAAGTTGCCAATAAAAAGCATAAAATATTAAATTTACAGTAAACAACTAGAATAAAAATATGTGGAAAAAAAGAGGTGAGAAATCTTTATGAAATGTTAGTGGAGAATGTACAAAAAATATGTAGATGAAATTGAATAAAAGCATATGGAAAGAACATGAAACTTACTTATGAACATGAACATGAAACTCACTCAACTCCAAATAGAATATGTCCAGGTTCAAGAATCTAGTTGACATAAAAGCTTGTGAAGGAAAAGTCAACTAAATTACAAGTGTTAATAGAACTTTTTAAAATCAACCCATTAAATAATTAGAACTTTACCTAGAGAATTTAGTGGGGTTACTTCAGTTGTAGAAGGAGTCTCATCATCAACGTCTTCAAGAAATGAACCAATATTTTCGGAAAAGTAATCAACTATAACATGAAAAAACAATCAACATGAATAAAAGAAATCAACACAAAGAAGCACAAGTAACAACTACTTCTTACCCCCAAAAGTAGAATAAAAACTCTAGAGACGCATCAATGGATCTATAGTATCTGAATGGAGGCAGCTACCATGGGGGTTGATAAGTATAGCTCCAGTGCTAAAGGTGGATTCAGATGCAATTATAGAATTAGGGATAGCTAAAATATGTTTGGCTATTACACTCAATGTCAGATAATTCAGCTCATGACTCCTCCACCAAGATAAAATATCAAAATCTTTATCCTTGATCAAGATACCTTCCCTTAAATATGCATCCCACTCAATCACAATAGATCTTCTTATTGTCTCCCCTCTTTTATAACAAGTTTTAAATTCATTAATGGGCTTTAGTACAACTGTCGAATATGGGGACTGAGAGGAATCTACTCGAGTAGTAGAGACATGATCAACATATTTTCCTTTTTCAATATCCATTAATAAATAAATGCATGTCTCATTGACCTTGTCAACAAGTTTGTAAGCTTTTCCCCCTAAATGGACCTATAATAGAATTTTACCATTTCCATTTCAAACCTAGGATCCAGAAAAGCAGAGACTCCCTGAGAATATGAATGTCTTTCTACTACTTTTCAAAATTTTCTAGCATTTCTTTTGCCATTTTTTGAATTATATCATTGTTTGAAGTTTTTCATCTAGTAAAATGCAATTTAATGGAATAAATATTTGTAAAGAACAATTTTGATGTGGGATAGGTGGAGCCGAGTAAGTCCTTAGTTGCTTAATAAAAAATTTGCAGCTTGTCACAAATTATAGAAGAAAAATACCACTCATCATTAGTGGGAAATGAATCATATTGTGCCTCTCTCTGGCCCAGCCTACAAAAAACACGCTTGTATGATAATGTGGTCTTAAGTATGTGGAAAGTGGAATTCCACCTAGTAGGGCATTCAAGGGTCAACTTCTTCTCAGTAAGAACCTCAGATGTTTTATAGTATCTTATAATTTCTTCAACCTCTTTGGAGTGTCTGCCAATAAGCCACACTATAATGATTTTCTTAAGTCCACTTTTAATAATAGAAAGTCCATCTTTGACAATCAGGTTTAACATATGCATGTAACAACACATACGCAATGACTTGTCAAACAATAACATTGAATTGCAGGGCAATATATCCCTTAGTTTCTTAACCATGTCAACATTGGTAATCCAGTTATCCAAAGTAATAGTAGATAGATTCCAATCTAGATTCCAGTCCAATAAGCTACCATATTGAACATTGTCTAAAGCTTCCTTAGAATGTGGGCATTCCACATAAGCAAATCATACTATCAAACTATGCAATGTCCATGTTTTGTCAATGAAATGGGTTGTGATCACCATAAACCCCTTATTTTGATGATTGGGGGTCCATATATCAGTAGCTATAACCACCCTCGACTTGTTCCTCTCAACAACTTGCATAACTTTGGATTTTTCAAAGGAATAAGCTGCTAATGTGTCACTTTTCACTGTATTTCTACTAGGAATTGTGAAAAGGGGTTGGATATTAGAAGTGTATCTTCTAAAACCAGTGTGGTCGACCATAGAGAGAGGATATTACCACCTCACAATCATTTGCATGAGATCTCTTATTGAAACACCTTGATTGAATGATATTTCTACATTTTGTTTACCATGACTTGATATCTCTTGATCAACTACTCCTATTTGAGAAAGGCATGGCATAGTGTAGTGACCATGTAGGTGACTGGTCCACTTCTACTACACCATGATAAAAGTTTCCCACAATGTTTGCATTCTTCCTTAATAACACCACCTACAACCACCTTGTTAAATTGAAGCCACAATCACTCCATGACTTCCCAGACATCATAAAAGATTCCTCAACAAGGTCACTACTATCTATATGAGCTTGTCCCTAATTGTGGGAATTACTTTCTTCATCACCAAGGTTACAAGCTATAGAAGTTTGTCCCTCATCAACATGATTACTAGCCATGACCTTAAGAGTAGTGGTTGCCTATATAAGATGAAAGAAGAAAAAGTAGAGAAGCCTTAAATGAGGAAAACACCTTATTAAAGATCCAATAACATGAAACAATGAACACAAAAATAAACAAAACTTGAGAACAATTATGTATTATTATCGAGTCCCGCGATACAACTATAAGCAATTATGGTTATAACTCAATCAAATGCATGCATGATATACCAGCAACGTTGATAAAGACTTGGAAAACATTGCAAAGGAAAGTTAGTAATGAGAGACTCCGCATACCTCAATTAACAGTTTTGAAGTTAACAAAAAAAACTAGCTAAGAGAAAAACTGACTGAATAGTGCAATGGGAGGTGATCAACTTTGCATATCCTATGCAAACAATAGTAACATAAGGAGATCAACACTAATCTAACAAAGAAAGAAACTACCCAAACATGATAAAAATGAATTCAAAGTGTTCAATTAGATGACTTACAAGAATTTCTAGATGCCCAACACAAAATACAATAGGGAAGATCCCCCTCCAAACAACGACTACCCTCTTTTCTAGAAAGAATAATGAAATTAAATCCAAATTGCAATTCCATAGATTTTTTTCACAATTGGGTTGCAAAACTTCTGGGACCTCTAGTGTCAACTCCTAAAATCCAATCAACAAAAAGGAACACACAACTAAGGAGAAGACATGTCTAGTCGCAAACTAATTGAATAAAATAGAGTTTATCAAAGACAAAGAAGAAGTCCAACACGGTTTATTGTGGAAGCTAAGCCATGTATTCGACTAAACCAACTATATATGTCAGAATACTACCTGCACCTTGGATGTCTCTCCATGTATTCTTCACTCAGTTCCTTCTTGTTTTGTGTGTTAGCCTTCTTAATCTATTTGAATAATAGGGAGCAAAAAGGGATCACTTCAACAACCTAATTCTATTGTATAGCATGAGGTCAATAGAAGTCGGGATATGTACATTGCAAGTGATGGTCGCGTTCCTATGTTGCCACACTTCCTGGAAGGAAATGAAGAACAAGATCCCTACCTTCTTCAAGCTCAAAGGATATGAACTCCATACAGTGTTGCTAGATGACTCCACCTCATGCCCACAACATCAAACACAATGATACTTTGTTGTTCTCTCAGGTACATTATAGAGTAGGAAACCATATATAATACCTACAAAATGGATGGAATCCATATTATAGATCATAAAAGTATATATAATGCATATCTATTGTTCTCTCCATAAAGAGAGTGTTGCTCTTTTGCAAAAAAAAAGACTATGGGATCAGAGATTTGGGATGAAGCACAAGGAAAGTAAGAAAAATACCAAGTGGGAGTGTAAGGGGAAAGAGGTGGGGTTGGGTATCCCAGAACTAGAAACAGACAAGACAGAAAGTGGAAAGGGGGTCGTCTATATTACCCCAAGTTGGGGATAACCCAAGTAACCATTTTGAGTATAAATCGGTCAACACCATGTGAGGGACATGATAGAAGAAGGGGTAAATGGTGTGAGGGAGGGATCAAAGCTAGATCAAGAGGTAGGGGATGGGTGGGAGCGGTGGTACCAGTTAGGTGAATGAAATGACTTAGAGGAGGGAGACATGCAAGGCACTAACTTGAGCCAGGAATGTCAGTCAACCTACTGAATTGGAGTCATCATAAGGCGTAAATAATGGATTGATGGCTAGAGGCATTCTATCGATGGTGATGGAGTAGCGAAGTGGTGCGGATCTGAAGGAGTGATTTAAGGCTCCGTCATGACTGGTTTGTCTAGGAGCACCACACGATTGAAATTCCTAGAAGAACCCCATGACTGAACTATCTAGGAGCTTCGCCTCTAGGATTTTGTTGATCTCCCTATTTCTATTGTCTAGATTTCCTCTAGCATCCTCTCTAGGAGACATGATTCGGGTTACACGGGGGAGACATGTGGAGTAAGAGCGGTTGAGCGAGGGTGGTGAGACTAAGACTGTCATACCATGACACCCGCATCGTGTGAAACTTTCTCCCAACCTACAATAAGGGTGCACCTATAAAAGTTGCACACTGCCCAAACTGCAGTATGTGCCCAGTGGGCTCACTTAAGTCCACCCATGCACCTAATTAAACCCATATTTTTGGGTTGTTTCGGGTGGGTCGGTTGAATTGCCATCCCTAGCATGGACCACCAGTCAACGATTGTTGTTTTTCATGAACAAAGGTAACATTCTCTACACTAACAAAAAATAAGAAAATATTTTGATCTTAAACTAATCATTACAATTTTATTTCTTTGTTCAAAAATTAATTGAAAGTAATTTAAGTTGATAAGAAAAATCCATATGATAAGTTAAAATATTTCAATAGCTAAATATGATCATTATTTGACTTCTATATTATATACCATCTTAGATAGTTATCACAAATCAATTTAAGTCTCAATCTTGAATAATATTTATTTAAGACCCCAAATCCGACCATATTAGTAACTTGATGATTACACTAAGCCAACTATGATCACTACTTATGTGTATAATACAATAGTGGACATGACATTTAGAGATGGCGTGGAAGATCATAATGGTAGTAATGTTTATATAATACAACAATATTCATGTTATGAACCTCAAATTTATGAAATAATATGAGTAACATCTTGGAAATAATGTTAGTGTTTGAACAATTTCTAAAAATATTATCTTTGATAATAGTAATTGTCCTTTATTAATTGAGATAAAAATGATCAATCAACACGTGTGTTGAGACTAAGGGTTTGAAAACATGACATTCAAGGTGTTTTTACCAAATATGGAATTCAAGTATGGAAATCCTATAAATCTTGCACCTAAAACCCTAAGATCCCAGTTTAGGCTTTGTATGGTTTTGGTAGTAACTTCGTCAATAATTTCTTATTCATGCAAATTGTATTAGTTGAATAATACTCTGATTGAATGATACTTGTTTAGAATCAAGGTATGTGGGATACTTATGGTTAAGTGCCTCAAAAATGCTATGATTCCTATAGTTATCTAAAGTTTTACTTTTGCAAATGTCTTGATTTTTAAATTTTGCATATTCTAAGATCCTATGTGTATCATTTGAATCTAAATGATGATTGAGAATCTCATAAGGATGGAATTGACCCCTAAGTGGTTTAATAAAAACAAATTTGGAATTAATGTAGGATCCATGAAGGAGAACCAATAATGAGAAACGGTCCCTCGATGGAACATACAATGATTTGCCTGGTGAGATATCTAAGAGTCCCTTGATGGAACATACATTGGTCCCCCTAGTGATAATATCAATGAGTCCCTAGAGGAAACCACTGGTTCACCAAGAGATATATCTAGTTTTGGGTTGAAAACATTAGCTGAAAATGTGAACTTTTTTACATGCAAATATTTGAGCATTTATTGTGATATACTTTGTTACTATTATATGTGTTATTGTGGTTGCAACCACATACACAACTTAGAAATATGTCAATCCATTATTTGTCAATGTTTCTAATTTAACTCAGAACTCTATATGTGAAGTTTTGGATGATTTAACACAAGCAAAGAATGAAGTTATAAAGTAACCAAGATAATTAGGTAGTAGCTATTTTATCTTACTTTTCTAGAAGATATAGGTTGTTAATTCTAGTTTTTAGATTCCTTAGTTTTGTACATCCTTTTGGAGTCTGACACTGTTGAACATCTTTTATCTTATCTCTTGAATGAAATTATTGGTTTTATTTATTTATGTGAATATGGTCTTAGAAATAATGGTTAATTGCCCTTGCTTCTTTGATCCTCATTTATGGGAACAAAGGTATGAGGGGGTCGTTACAATTGGTATTACAGCCAAATCCACTTACTGAACTTTTCATAATTAATATATCTATAACTCCATGGAACCATAAGAGAATTATTAGGGTATTTACAAAAGTGATGGAGTATAGGATTGGATCACAATAGGGGGATGGAAAAACTTTCCTCAACACCACTAGTTAGTTTACGAGGACTCTCAGGCCACTGTGTACCCTACCTAGACAAAGATTTAGGATTTCCTCAAATTAGAAACCTTTTAGATCTTCTCATCTAAATTTCATCTCTTCCTCATATTGATTCTTTTTCAACTCTAAAAGTACCTCTTTCTAACCCCTATAATTAGATTTTTTTTAGTCATATAAATTATGGTTCAAATTAAACCATGATTAAGACATCCTTTTCCATCTAAAGCACATGAAATGCAATTTAACATTGAAAAGAATGAAGCATGTTTTCTATAATGTATGATTCTCTTATAAAGAGGAACCTTATGTCAAAAGGCATCCTAATGACCTCCTCGATGACGGACTTCGATGGACACCTTCAATGGTTGGACTCCTATAGGCACCTTCGATGGTCTAACCTAACAGATCCTCCCATCATTCACATTGATGGTCAAAATTGATGGATGCCAGAACACCACCCAAATGAAGACACAAAATCAACTCAGTTTCATTGAAACTGAGTCAATTTCATATCCACTTATAGACATTTTGCCAACCACTATAAATACCCCTCCCTGGCCACCAGTCCAAGGGGTTCTGCATTTTTTGGTTCCCAAGCCTTCGTCATAGAGCTTGTAGGTCTAAAAGGGCTCAAGATCTCACCTAACCTTCATACCATCATTTTTCACCATTTTCCATCAACTGCCTCCACCTTCCATGCCCTTCAATTGTCTTCCATCTCCATCCATCCACATTAGTTGTTGTTAGTGGAAGAACTAAGGATAAAGGAGGCCAAGGAGTCCAGAAGATCAAGTAGGATGACCCCAAGGACCAAATCCAACCCATCCAAAGGCTAAGGAGAAAGAGCCCCCTTTTCTCAATGGGATAAATCTTATTTTTTCTATATTCATTTATTGTTCTCCTTTATTTTTGTACAAACAATGTATTTCCTTCTTAGTTAAGTGTCAAACTATCGCTAGTTGAGCTCCTTCTTGGCTAAGTATCATGTATTGGGCATGTTTATGTACTTTGACCCTAAGCGAGTAGTTAATATTTAGATCTAGCATGTTTCTATTCTATCTTTTTGTTGAATGCACATTCATCCTAGATTAGATGCATTTTTAGCATAGTCTGACACTCATTTTCATCATTTTAGTTTGGAACTAGCTAACATTTGCGCTTTATTGATTTTATGTTAATTTATAGGATTTGTATCCATTTCCCCAATTTTAATGGCAGGTTGAACCTCATATCTCATGCATAAGAAACAGA
Organism: Alisma plantago-aquatica; assembly: GCA_963693085.1. Classification (NCBI taxonomy): domain Eukaryota; kingdom Viridiplantae; phylum Streptophyta; class Magnoliopsida; order Alismatales; family Alismataceae; genus Alisma; species Alisma plantago-aquatica. Next base: position 334,001,931 of record OY856411.1, on the reverse strand, counting down.
TATGGTGGTCCCGTCATTGGTTGTTGAAGCCATCAGTTTGCATTACACCTGTCCTACCATTGATTTTCACTTATCTTCCCCTCCACCGATTGGCATTCCTTCGATAGGTGCTCATTAGCTCAAGCCATAAACCTTACTCCAATACCCTCCAGTGGGTGTCTTGCTCAGTCTTTCCATCTATTGACAACTGATGGAGGACATTCCTTTGGCTCACATCTTTTGATCTACCTTCATTTTGCATCATATCTGCCAAACCATTGATACACATCACTCTACCTTTCTTTTGGTTGATAATTGAAGGAAACCCAACTCCCACTATAATTATTTGCCTTCCGATTGTTATGTTGACTTCGCCTTTCGATGTCTAACTTGCATTAAGCAACCGAAGGAACGCCTGCTCATGTCATCTACTGGCTCACCTACATTCAACAATTGAAGGAACTCCTACACATCTGCTTTGATTTCTAACATTTGACCGCCCTATTGGATAAATTGGATACTAGCACATCTTGTTTTTAGATGAATGTAGACATTTCTTATTTATGGATTTTATGTGCTATCTAAGTGTTTCAGGTACCAAGTACATCTTGAGAAAATTTGATCAACATTGGAGTATCAAAAGTTCAAATTATTGTGTATATGTGATTATTTGTAGTACAAATGTACAAGTACTTAGAAATCATTTAAAATCAAGCTATGGACCAACTCCACCTATCCCTAACCTATTCATATATCACAACTAAGTTTCTAGGAAAGGTAGGTCACATTAGAAAAATCACTAGATAGGTTTTCCAAAAATTTACAAACCTTTTATAGGGTTTTTTGGTCAAGAAACTTATCAACCGAGACTTCCTCGGTTGAATATATTGTCGATCGATAATTCCCCTAATTAAGAACTCAGAGCACCAGAAGATCTTTTACAGTACATTAGCTCTGAGTCATTCTCGGTCGAATAACTTGTCAACCAAAACTGTCTCAGTCAAATATTTTTTGGACTGAGGATAGATTGTGAAACCAACCAAGAAGTTAGACCGACACTTAGCCATTAGAACCAAGTTGAACACTTAGACCAAATTCAGTTGAAGAATTTCTCAGCCGATACACATCCGGTCAAAAAATTTGTCGACCGAGAAGGATGCTAGAATGCTAATTTTATTAACAATCAAATTAGTCATTGCACTTACATTGAGCCAACTATAACGACTATTTTTCATTCTAAAACACTCTAGGCACTCCTTAAAGTTTCTATAGCCACTTGTAAACCATTTCTATAAATAGTTGTGGTCTTAGGACACCAAAATCACAACTTACACTTTTAAATACATGAGATCTTGAGAAAATTGAGCTATAAAACCATACTTATAATCATTCATAGCTTCCATTTTTATTTCTTTATCATAGCTTAGCCAAACACCACTCGAACTTGATATATCCTTTGTGGTTTGGTCCATAAGCTTGATTCATAGGGACATGGTTTGAACTTAATTGGTGTATTCCTTTCTCCCATCTTCATTCTATTGTAGTAAATTGATTGGGCTACTCCTAGGAGAGGAGGTTGTTCATGTCTTCAGAGAAGGAGTCTTCTCCAGGTGCTCTTACATTGGTCATCAAAGAATATCTTGTGATCTAGCTCTCTTCCAAATATGTGAAAGAAGAGGTGTTGCCGTGCTCTTCCCAGTCCATCTAAGAAGAGATGTTCAGTTTTCTTCCTCGTCTATGAAAGAAGAGGTTTGATTTGTGCTCTTTCATTGCTGATAAAGAAGAGGGTTTAGTTGCAATAAAAGTTTTGTAATTTTTCCTAACAAATAAATTAATAAAATTGTTTGTTGCAAATCCTAGTTGGAAACAACTAGGTAGTAGACTAACGTTGTAGATAGAACCACTCTAAATCTTGTCTCATCTTTGGTTGTTAGATTATTGCTTTTATTTGATAAAATATTTTATAAATCTCTATTCACCCCCTCTTGATCTTTTCATTTAGTATCAGAGCAGGTCTTCGGGGACCCCTAACAAGTCTTCAAGAATGGGGGACGACATACTTGGCAACCTCAACCTAGAATGAACACATGTAAGCCGGCCACAGTGTTCGATAGATCAAACTACACTTACTAGAAAAGAAGGATGCAATTCTACTTCTAGGGGATCAACTTTGAACTATGGAAGATGATAGCTCATCCATATGTACTTTCAACAATGGATTTAGAAACATGAAATCCTAATATTCTCAAAACAATCCACACTCAATGCAAAGGCGGTAAGCATTCTTTATTATTCTTTATCTATTATTGAATTCAATCACATATCCTCATGTGAAACAACGCATAAAATTTGGTACAAATTAGCTTAACACATGAAGGAACTACTCAAGTTAAAAACACTAAAATTAGTATATTAAAACATAAATTTGAATTATTTTGTATGCATCCTGAAAAAAGCATTATAGAAATGTATTCTATATTTTCTAATATTATGAACAACCTAAGTGCATTAGCAAGGAAGATCAAGTATCCAAGATACTTAGATCATTGGCTCCGAGATACAAGTTAAAGGTGACTGTTATCGAGGAAGTGAATGATCTCACATCACTAAAGATGGAATGGCTCATCAAGAAACTAGAGACACACGAAGTCACTCTAGAAGTGGAAGAAAGGATCTAGGCTAAACAATAAAGAGGAATAAAGAAGGAACTTGCACTTCAAGCCGCCTTCAAGACACCATAAAGAAATGCCACTCAAGAAAACAACGAATCAAGCAAAAGAAAATGCTCTAACTGTAAACAATAAGAAATATAAATGTTTAGTTCTTCCAGGTCTTTCAAATGTGGAAATAAGGATCACTTGAAGAATGAGTGTCCAAATCTCAAGAAGAAGAAGTCCTCATTTAAGTACAAATACAAGGGAGAAAATCCTACAAATCTTCTTAGGGTTAATCAAGTGATGAAAGTGGAAGCAGCAAAGAAGAGGATATATAATGTTTCATGGAAAAAGAAGATGAATAAACTGATGAGGTAGATATTTTCAAATTATCTAAAGAAGAATTAATTACTAGCCTTGAAGAAATTCATGCAAAATACATTGACAACAACAAGCAAAAGAAGAAACTTACTAAAGTTATGGATGAACTTCCTATTAATCTATGTAACCTTAGTTCTAAAAATGATACTCTAAAACATTCAAATGCATTAAAAGAATCTACTGAAAATTATAAGGCACAATTACTTGTTCTTGAAAATAATAATAGTCATCTTTATTAAGAAAAGATTGATATGCTTGAAAAATTAAATGATTATCAAACTCAACCCATCTTATGCACACATTCATATTATGATGTTTTAGTAAAAGAAAGAGATACTTTACTTTCAAATCTTTCTCAAGCAAATTTGGATACAACTAAAAAGCTTGCTGAAAATGTTGAATTACAAAAACATGTTTTTAGACTAAAGCAAGGAAACAAAAACTTTGATAATATTCTAGAAAATTCTTATAAACAAGTATGAAGAAGAGGTCTAGGATATATACCTAAAAACCAAACTAGAAAGGCATATGCCTAAGACCAGAACTATATATGTACATAAAACTGAAGTTGTAAAAATTCTCAAAATGTTCAAAAGAGAAATTAAATGTCTTTTATCTCATGTCATTACTGTCAATGTTTAAGTCATTATTATTTCTCATGTGAATATTGAAAGAAAGGAGCAATTGACATGATTTTCATTCGTAAACCTCCAACTTAAAACAAAAAGGAGAACTTATTGAGATTTGACTTTATGCTTACCTTGAAAAACACGTTTATGTCTTATATGAACCCAATTTGATATTCATTTGCATATCTTTTATGTAAACAAAGATCTATTTACATATATTTTATTTAAGCAAAGATTCATTTGTACATCTTGTTTTAATTGTTAAAATAAAAAGTCTGGAACTGATTTCAGTCGACAAAAATTTCAACCGAGTAATTTTTAAGCTGAATAACAGTTCGATCAAAAAAAAATCAGGAATTTAAATTTGAGTATTTCAGATGATATTTCTGACTTTGATGATATAAGGTTCATGTATATCTACTTTACTCTACAATAACCATCATGGACTCTACTTGGGTACCAAAATCCTTTAAAGTTGTAGGATTGGGTGGTTGATAGTGGATGCTCCAAACATATGACTGGAGATAAGAAAGCCTTTCATTCACTCTAAAAGAAAAAGAGAAGATCAATCACATTTGGATGCAACAGAAAAGGCACCATAATGGGAATAGGTAATATCAAAACTAATCTCACAATAAGAATGTGCTATTAGTAAATGGTTTCCACCACAATTTTCTAAGTGTTAGTCAATTATGTTATAGTGGTTATGATGTGCTTTTCAACAAAATGTGTTGCAACTTTCTTGAAGAGGACACAAAGAATATAGTATATGAAGGACAAATAGTAGGCAATCTTTATGTTCTTAGGTCTAACTTTATGAAATCAATGGTTGGTAATTGTATTATTGTAAATGATATACTCAAAATCTATGGCATAGAAGATTAGGACATGCAAGCACTCATGTTATTAAAAAGTTAACTAAACATGATCTAGTTCATGATTTTCCTACAATTTCTTTTGATAATCCTAAAAATTATGAACCCTGCATATTAGGAAAATAAACTAAAATTTCTTTTAAATAAAAAAAATTCCTTCATACATCTAGGCCTCTTGAACTCATACATATGGATTTATTTGAACCTATGAGAACACAGTCTATATGTGGAAAGAGATATTGTTTTGTAATTGTTGATGACTATAGTAGATATATTGGGTACATTTTCTTTCTAGAAAAGATGATGCCATTGGAATATTTATTCAATTTTTCTCAAAGATTGAAAATCAACTTCAAAATAAAATTTACACCATTAGGAGTGATCATCGAGGAGAATTTGAAAATCATGCTTTTGAAGATTTTTGCTCATCTAAAGGGTACATTCACAATTTCTTGCTCCATGCACTCCACAAAAAAAAGGTTTCGTTGAAAGAAAAAATCGTTCTTTGCAAGAAATGTCTAGAATCATGCTATTAGAACATAACACACCTAAATCTTTTTGGGACGAAGTTGTTAATACCGCATGTTATGTTCAAAATAGAATCTCAATTCATCCACGACTTAAAAAGACAACTTATGAAATACTTTTTCTAAGAAACCAAGGGTGGATTACTTTCACACTTTTAGAACTCCATGCTACATATTAAATACTAAGATGATAAAGATAAATTTAATCCAAAATCACAGAAGGGGTTCTTCTTAGGTTACTGAACCTAAACTAAGGCCTATAGAAATTTTAATACTGTCTCTAAGAAAGTAGAAGAATCAATTCATGTAACATTTCGTGAAAATTAAACAAACAATGAAATAGAAAATGATCTTCCACAACAAATTGAAGATTTAACAATATCACCTAAAGAAGATAATAATGTTGAGAATGAACACATTCAAAATCAAAATGAAGAATCGCATCAACACCTTCCAAGAATAACAAAAGATTATCAACAACGTCTACTAATCTAGGATCCTTTTGATAAAGTAAAAACTAGATCTTCTTTTAAAGATGTAGCTAACGCAGCCTTTGTATCCATAATTGAACCTTAAAAAGTTGATGACGCTCTTAAATATGATTATTGGATCATTTATATGGAAGAAGAATTAAATCAATTCACTAAGAATGATGTATGGGATTTGGTTCCTAGACCTAAAGATAAAACCATTTTTGGGACTAAATGGGTATTTCGTAACAAGTTAAATGAACTCAAGGAAGTTGTTAGGAACAAAGCTAGATTGGTTGCTCAAGGGTATAATCAATAAAAAGGAATTGGCTTTGATGAAACCTATCCTCCAGTTGCTAGAATAAAATCAATTCTCATATTATGATATCTAACTGCACATAGAAACATCAAACTCTTTCGAATGGATGTTTAAAGTACATTTTTAAATGGAACAATACAAGAGGAAGTTTATGTTTCTCAACCTCCCAGTTTTGAAGATCCAATTTTTTTTACCATGTTTACAAATTAAAGAAGGAACTATAGGTTTAAAACAAGCCCCTAGAAATTGGTATGAATGTCTCAAAAACGTTCTTTTTGAAAATGATTTCTCTATGGGAAAAATCAGATCCCACATTGTTTATCAAAAAGTATGAATCCAATTTTCTCTTCGTTCAAATATATGTTGATGATATTTTTTGTTGCTTCAAATGAATCTTTTTGCACATAATTTAGTGATATTATTAAAAAAGAATTTGAAATGAGTCTTATGGGTGAGTTAACATTTTTCTTGGGGTTTCAAATTAAATAAACTCCTTGTGGTATTTTCCTCAATCATGAAAAATGTACAAAAGAACTATTGAAATGATTTAATATGGAAAATTATAAGCATGCCTCTACTCCAATGGGAACCTATGCTAAAATTGATAAATATGAGGTGGGTGAACCCATTGACAACTCCTTATATAGAGGTATGATTGGTAGTTTATTATACTTAACTACATCTTGACCAGATATTATGTTTGTTGTTGGTTTATGTGCAAGATTCAATCGAATCCTATGAATTCTTATTTGGTCACTAACAAAAGGATCTTATGATATTTATCTGGTACAATTGACTACGCTATTTTGTACCCTCGAGATCAACCGTTTGACCTTAAAACTTATATGTTGACTACGCTGGTTGTCGCCTTAATCGCAAAAGTACTTGTGGTAGTTTTTTCTTATTTGGAAAATCACTCATACCTTGGTTTAGTAAGAAAAAAAATATTGTTTATTATATACCACTGAAGCAGAATATATGGCAGCTATCTCATGTTGTGTACAAGTTTTATGGATGCAACAAGTCTTAAACGATTATTGATTTTCATTATCTTTAACTCTAATTTTATTATAACACAAGTACAATCAATTTAGCTCATAATCCTATTTTATATAGTTGTGCTAAAAATATTGAAGTAAGATATCATTTTCTTCATGATCATATAGTTAAAAGTGACATATGTCTTCATCATGTTGATACTAAAAATAAATTAGTTTATATTTTCACAAAACCCATTTCTTTATAAGAATTTAGAATAAATAGAGAAAAAGTAAGCATTATTCCTCTCATAGATGTATATTTTTATCTCTTTGCTTAATGATTTGATATTGAATACAATACTAGTATTACAAATTTAATGTTTGACTAAATTGATAAAATGTCATGAACAAGTATTGCTTAGTCAAGCTCAATCCATCTTCATTGCATAATCTTGTAAAAAATGTCACCTTCGATTGACAAAATTTTGGACTGAGAACTTCCTCAGTCAACAAAATCATCAACCGCAATTATTTTGGTGAGACCCTTGGTCGACTGTGCGCCCCTTAGTCAAGAACATTCTAGTTAGTTCTCCAGTCAAGAAAACCCTAGATTGGAAGTCCTCCGGTCGACAAATTTCATGACCAATACTAAATATTATCATGGCCAAAATTTGGAATTGTCTGTTGAACTAGTTGTTGGAATGCGTCCATTGGACTCTCAGTCGATAAGTTGTCGACTGTGAAGCAATCTATTTTGCTATAAATAGCACCAATACGGCCATTCTTTGTACAACTCATTGATTACACTTCTCTAGCATCCTTTGAGAATTTCTTAGAGCATTCTTTCAGCAACCTTCATTCCCCCTCTCCACCACATCTTTTTTTGACTCCATTCTTGTTGTACTACCTCAAGATGGCTTCATTTTTAGCTCACGGTGGCAATAAGTAGGTTGCTTCCAAGAAGGGGTGTTCCACCTCAGTGACTCCAATACTGAAGGTCATCAACATGATATCCTTCACCGATGTTGATACTAGAGAGAAGCACCTACACCTCACCTCCAAGATGCCTCTTCCTCACCAACCGATGGAAAATGATTACTTCTCCAAGCTCATAAACCTTTCTTGCCTTTTCCAAATCCAAAAACTTCAAGAATTTCTTTCTCCCTCATTCCATTTCTGGTCATCACAAGTTGTTCATCAATTCTTTTCCAATCTTGTTAGGGACACCAATGACCATTACTCCTTCACTTCAATGGTTAATGGGTTATCATTTTTTTTGAAACTGACATCCTAAAAATGTTAGAATAGATTCTACTAAACATGTTGAATTTGCAGATCTCACAATTGGCAATACCCTCAATAACATTTCCACCAGTCAAGATGAGGTAAACTTTACTTCATTAAAAGAACCATATTTCTTCCTAATACCACTCCTCAAGAACAAAGGGGAACATGCTATGCCACATCTCTAAACCCTGAAGGTAGGATAGTAAACCGAATCATTAGTCATAACATTCTTCCTAGAGCAAACAAAATAGAAATCCCTCAATTTTGGATGCATCTTATCTATGCAGTCCTTAAATGCATTCTTGTCAACTTCATTCACATTATTCTCTCAAATATGATTGATTTCTCTCAGAGTCCATCCTATGCCAATTTTGTTTGCCAAATCATTAAACATTCCATTGGAAAAGACTTGGTTTCCTTGAACTATACCCTTAATCGACATCCCCAAAGAATAACCCAAAACACATTTGACAAAATGGAAATTGACTTTGGGCACAAAATGACTAGAACTGAAGAAGGGACATCCCAAGAAGCCATTCATCCACCTTCTTCACCTCTCCCTAGTTACTCTATGGAAAGCCTTGCAAATGATGTCTCTTATCATAAAGGAGTAGCCTATCAAATTGGAAGACATTTTGACTACAAACAGAATTCAACGACCTATCTCAACCAAAAGATGCAATCTTTGACTCCAAATACTCCTATCATGTATCCATATGCCTCATACCTTGGGAGTATCTATCCATTTAACCCATACATCAACTGCACTAGAGTCCCACCTCCATCATCCACTGACCTTACCCATACTCAATACTCCACCATGCAACTCCAAGACATAGCCGCCCATTTCCACTTTGACAGAGCACCCACCTTTCTTGAGGCGTATGCTCTTGCCACGATAGGTGCATTGGATTGGGGAACTCTTGTGAACTATTATGGAATTGTACCCTTCTATGGGCAAGATCTAGAGGTGGATCTGATCCTTGATTCATTCAATTGACATATTTTTGTAATCATATGGCTATCCTTATGTATTTTCTTTTGAGCAACAATGCTATGTAATGGTTTATTTTACCAATGAATTGATCTTGCTTAGGTACTTGTTTATGACTGTTGTGCCAAAATTTGACATTTCTTTAAGCATCATATTAAGAGGGGTATTCTTTTTGAGATGAAAAGGGGGCAAAATAATTTGAAAGCAAAACTTAATTCCTTGAGTTTTTATGTTTTTGATTGAGTTTTTGAATTGAGAGAGACATTGTTATAAATAAATTGTTGCACTTCACTTTAACAGTTGGATGATATATTTTATGTATCTCTAGTATAAATGTGCACACATTTTTGTGACACTCAAGGAATAGCTCACCAAGATATGCAATTTTCATTTTAAGTTTTTGCTTATAGAAATGTTTGCCATCTTCAAAAAGGGGGAGATTGTTGGCTAAATTGGACATTAGCACATATTATCTTTTGAAGATGACAAACCTTTCTTATTTATGGATCTAATGTGCTATCTAAGTGTTTCAGGTACCAAGTACATCTTAAGAAAGATTGATCAAGATTGGAGTATCAAAAGCTTAAATCATTGTGTATATGTGCTTATTTATAGAACAAATGTACAAGTACTTAGAACTCATGTAAAATAAAGATATGGACCAACTCCACCTATTCCAAACCTATTCACATGTCAAAGCTAAGTTTCTATGATATGTAGGACACATTATAAAAATTGCTAGATAGGTTTTCCAAAAAATTGCAAATCTTTTTATAGGGATTTTTCTGGTCAAGAAACTTGTCAACCTAAACTTCCTCACTGGAAGAAATTGTCGACTGAGAATCCCCCTAGTTGAGGACTCAGATAACCAAAAGATCTTTTACAATGCGTTAGTTCTGAGTCATTCTTGGTCAAATAACTTGTCAACCGAAACTGTTTCGGACGACTATTTTTTGGACCGAGGATAGATCGTTAAATTAGTGACAAGAAGTTAGAACAACACTTAACCGTTAGAACTAAGTTGAACATTTAGATCAAACGCATTCGAAGAATTTTTCAACCGATACACATCTATTTGAAAATTCTATCGGCCAAGAAGGGTTCCAAAATGCTAATTTTATTAACAATCAAATTAGTTGTTGCACCTATATTAACCCAACTATAATGTCTATTTCTCATCCTAGAACACTCTAAACACTCCCTAAATTTCCCTCAGCTACTTGCAAACCATTCTTATAAGTATTAGTGGTCTTAGGACACCCAAATCACAACTTGCACACTTGAATACATGCAATCTTGAGAAAATTGAGCTATAACACCATATTTGAAATCATTCACAACTACCATTTTCATTTGTTTGCCTTAGCTTAGCTTACAACCACTCAAAGTTTAATATATCCTTTGTGGTTTGTTCCATAAGCTTGATTCATAGGGATGTTGTTTGAGCTTACTTGATGCATTCATTTCTCCCATTTTCATTCTGCTGCTACAACTTGATTGGGGTGCTCCTAGGAGAGGAGATTGTCCATGTCTTCAGAGAAGAAGGAAACTTCTCCAGGTGCTTTTCCATTGACCATCAAAGAAGAGGTGGTGATCCAGTGATCCTCCAAGTATGTGAAAGAAGAGGTGTTGTAGTGCTCTTCGCAGTCTGTCAAAGAAGAGGTGTTCTTTATTCTTCGCATCTGTGAAAGAAGAGGTTTGATTGGTGCTCTTCCATGGTCAGTAGAGAATAGGGTTTAGTTGCAACAAAAGTTTTGTAACTTGTCCTAATAGATAAATCAATAATTTTTTTGTTGCAAATCCTAGTTGGAAATAACAAGCTAGTAGACTGACTTTGTAGACCAAACCACTCTAAATCATGTCTCATCTTTGGTTGCTTTCTTATTGCTTTTATTTGTTAAAATATTTTATATAGATCCATTCACCCCCTCTTGATATTTTCACACCCAACATCCTCTTCTGATGGGATCCATGTACATGACAATTGAAGGAATTCTAGCACGCAACTCCCAAAGAAAGCTCTGCCCACCTATCGATGGTTCTCCAATGTAGTTGTCTTCTAATGGAACTTTATCATCCTCTTCTCTTGGAGATCCAATCCCCACCTACCCATGGTTGTGTTGTGCTCACCTTTCAATTGGTGGTTCGAACTCCTCCTTCTGAAGGATCTGCTACACATAACAATCAATGGATGTTCTACATTCTCTACTAATGGTCCTCTTAACCTTTTACCTGGCGATGCTCATCCTAATTGTTTACCTACTGAAGGAAGTCTTGCGGATCAACAACCCATTGTCTTTCCCACATCGTTGCTACCTCTTTACGTTTAAGGAAGCACCAAGACTTCACTTCATTGTGGTTGGGAGGGTTCCAAACCCTACCCTACACCTATAATTGAATGTTGTTGCCTCTAGGAAGGGGGATCCTCTATTGACGCTGCCAGACTTCTGCCTTTTGATCCTCACCTTTGACCTCTAGAGCCTTAGACCTTCATCCATCAGTTTAAAAATGTCAACCAAGGATCCTTCCATCTTCACCACAACCAAGGTTTTGAGGTCTAGACCTCGATAGAGGCTTGATCTATTGCATTGTTCCATCGGTTGATGACCTCCACCTACATCAACTTGTTTCTCCCTCCTTACAATGACAAGATCCAACTTTAAAGAAGGAAGAACTACACTCCAGTTCCACCACTGATGAACGTCCACGGGTGGGCATGTTGTTGTATCATCCACCATCAGTATTCAACACAAGGACAAGATTCCACACTCCGTGGATTAGCTTTATCTTCTTCTATGATCATGCCTTTCTTTCCCTCTTCTACTTTTATTTCTACTATTTCTTCCATGAGTGAGTAGTCATCTCTCTAGGGTGTGGGGAGTAACCTTGTTTCTGGGTTTTGTCTCTTTACTGCATCCTTTATTTTACAAACCAATATATGTTTAGAATCAATTATTTTATGCTTGTATGCTTGTCTGATCATCAGGTTTACATGTTTGTCATGATCTTGAATGTAGAGAACTTTGAACCCAAGATCTTATTAAACCCTTGATGAGAACTTCAGATAGGTGTTTTCTAAGGTGATAGCTATATGATCTCTAGGTAAGACGACATGCGAGGTTAGAGAGATATTCGTATGGATTTTAGGCCTAACGTCAAAATGGGTATTTACTCGGCCTCAACATATATATGTTCATGCATAATATGATGTAGTAGAGAGTAAAAGATAGGTAGCAATGGTGAACCACATTCCACTTTAGTGTTCCAATCATTTGATAATCAACCTTTATTTGGCCCTTTTATTATCTACATCCTTAGTATAATCAACAACTAATCCAATCTTATGTTAAATACTATTTCTTGCATGGTTACTTTAATTATATTGCTTCTTAAATATGTTGTCTTTTGGGTTCAATCCTGAGCTATACTATTATAAGATCCATCTTCTTGTGGGTGATGATTATTGTATTTGTTTAGGTAAACTTTTGTGATTTCAATATAGTGAATTTGTTAGTTCAATAACACACATCACTTCTTTATTTGGTTTTGATAGTTGGTTTGGTTGATCTCCTTCCTACTTGAACTGCCAATTTTGCTAACATCTAGATTTTAGTGGTAAAATGGGTAAAAGAGGTAGTTTGGACTGAAATATGAGAGGATGAGTCTAAGGGAGGATCTATCAAGAACCCAAGGTCAAAGAGATCTGGCCCAACATACAAAAACTAACCAAATTTCACCAAATGGAGTCAATTTCACTATCTCTGGATTCCTGGTGGATCCTCTACTGCTCTTAGTGCTCTTGACTGTTTTGGACCTGAGCAATATTCCAAAGTAGTTAAGGATGTTGGTATGTTCTCCTTAAGAGAGGCCCCATACCATTGATGGCATTTTAGGGACACCTCGTAAGAGAGAGTGGGATGACCCTCATATGAGTATCTACCATAGTTTATGTTGGGTTCAGATGTTGGTTGCTTTCTAGGGTGTTCTAGGGTTGTCTATACTCGAGAATGAAGTATGTAGACTACCTAATTCATGGTTAAATATATTGGAACTCCTCTTGATTATGATTTGATGAATATGTTTCTTTATTTTGCTTACTTAGTTTTTTTTGTTTTGTTTGATTTGTTCTAGTTATGAATATCTATGTATTTTTAGTTTTATTAACTAAGTAAGGGTGGAATATTAGGTGACTCCCCACGTCCCTATGTTTGATCCCATATATATACTTCAACCTTGTATTTATTTATGGGTGTCCTAAAGGTTTCAGGTTATAAATTAAGTGTGATCCTTCTTCAAGATCTGCATTTTGATTCACCCTGAGGGCGTATCAAGTTTTGGCACCATTGTCGGGGACGTGATCTTTCCACATTTATGCATCCAATTTTTTTTCTATTAACATAAGATTGTAAATATATACATATACTTGGCCATACACACTGATATACTTTTCCTTTTCTTTCTCATCCATCGATCTAGCATCAACAAGGTAGTTCATTTTGTCAACCTGCCTTCTTGAATTTTCCCACAATTTTGGTTGTTGACAAATAATTGAAAGCCATGCACTCCAACTAGCGCATTGTATTCACCCCCACCATCATCATATGATCATATGAAAGGTTCCCAAGGGGGACATCCCAACTAGAGCTCAACCTTTTCCTTCCACTCAAGGATTCACAAGACTAGTTTCTCCAAGGACAAATAATTCCTACGAGCTTTTAACCTATGCATCCCAATGGGGTCAAGAGTTGGACAGAATAATTGCACTAGGTGGAGAAAGCACTCATGAAACTCTCTCTGCCTTGTCGTCACTCATGTAGTGCCAAGTAGATCTGCTTTGAGTGTTACTTCAAAAGACAAGAACATCATCTTCAAGAAGTAACCAATACTGTAGCCCATGCTAGGGATACATTTTAGGCTATTGAATAAGGATTTATCCACATGTAACCGTTTGATTCAGCGGAGTCTCAACAATAGTACACAGTTGAATGGGAAAATCTTGAAGATATTTCAACTCTATTTCAACAACTTCAAATCCAGGCTATTGAGCATAGAAGAAGGCTTCAAGACCTTGTCAGTTAAGTTCTTATTCACTTACAATTGTCTATTACAATCAAGAAGATTCCAGTCATAAAGACCACTACATTGGACCCCATGTAGAACTTATCTCACCATCCTATTCGGAATGCCAATAGGACTCAACCAAATTATTTTGTGAAGGATTTCCTTTTTAGTGAAGCCCTTCTTTTCATCTAGTTGATTCATTTGAGCATCTATTGGAGGGAGTGCAACATTCACACATTTGGTTTGATGATGAAGATTTTCATCCTTCTTAGGGTGATAAAAAAACCTCTAAATCCCCTTTATCACATCTAGAAGATCAATTTGAGTGGCTTGACTCGAGCTCTATTCCAGAACAAAGTGACGCCTCACAAACTGAGACTTGTCACTTTGTTACAAATAGTGTACCCACCATGGTGTGGAATAATTTGTTTGAGGAGGCTGAAGTTAATGTATCGATAACAATGACAAACTACATCTGCATGCACCAACATTTGCCACCATACCATTTCTAGGGCAGTCAGCTTTAAAGAGCAGTGTGGATAATTCATCACAACATGGTTGTTGAACATGAAGATAACCCAGATCCCCTCAAAATTGATATGATTGGGGTGATAGAATTGTGAATTGATTCACTAAGGGTTACTTCATGTTCAAACTTAATTGGAAGATTCATATATTAATGATGATTTCTCAGAACATCCAACCTCAAGTTTGGGGATGGAGGGTGAAGAACAAAAAATATGATGTCTTCACAACATTTACCCTCCCCCTCACTCTGGGTCGACATATCTGGGCACAAATTTTTGACATTAACATCCAGAGGTACACAAAGAATCTATGTTAAAGATTTCATCTCTGTGCATATCACGATAGTTTTCACACAGGGATAAGTGCACCAAGTCACTAGATGTAAACTTCCTCCCTCATACTAAGCATGGGGATCGTCTATTTCACAAGTGAACAACATTAGAAATACACAAGAAATCCAAACCCCAAAAATATAGATTTGGGATACGGGTGGAATTGTGGGGCAACCACCCCCTCTTTGGTACACATTTTATTTTGTTTTCTTTCTTTAAATAATACATTTTGTCTTTTAGTCTAATTTTACTTCCCCTCTAATGGTCTAGAATGTAAAGTTTTGCCTTCTAGCATCATTTTGAAATTCTACATTTGCTACATACATGCATTCTGTCATTTTTACCTGTAGATACTTTGGACTAACTCCTATGCAGGTTGATTATTTTATACATATACTTGAGTAAGTCTATATATTAAAGTTGAAATTCTTTTATTCCCTCTCTAGATATTTTAAATTTCTATCTAACTTCTCCCTCAAAACCAACCCAATTTCACCAAAATCAATCCAGTATTAGTCAAACTTTTGATACCCCTTTTTACAATGAAATCTTGCACTCTTCTACCCTTTTGACCACCTTTTGACTACTTCCCGCCCCATATTTCCCAGCCATCAATGTCTAACACATGTGCAAGCCAAGATAGTCAAGAAATTGACTCAGTTTCACAGAAACCGATCTAGTTTCCCATGCTTCTTTTCTTGCGCTCTGCCAACACATCCTTTCTCTACCTCAATTGACAATCCATCATTTCACTAACTGCTCATTGGATTCCTCATCAACCATGGCATCTAACAAGCCTTCACTTCACGTGCCAAATTTTTGTGAGGTGAAACTGACCCGATTTCACCAACAATTTTTGTTCACTCGCAATCACCTCTTTTCCTAATCACATCCTATCAGCTGACACTCTTGATGGCCAAAAGACACATCATTTGATGTGCCTGTAATCGATTGTCAGGTTTGCTTCCCTAAATAGGATCCAAGTAATACCAACTTAATTTTATCGAAATCGAGTCAGTTTTTTCCCCTTATTATGGGATGATGGTTATAGAAAGGAAGGAATCTGACTTGATTTTGAATCATTCCACCATTCGACTTCCTTTTCCATCTCTCTCTACCTTGAAGTTGTGAGAAAAAACAATCGTCGAGTCTACTGCAAACCCGACATCGGTTGGTTTTTACACCCCACCACAGTCTCATACCTCTAGGCCACCCCCGAATCAGCACAACACCAACCATCGTTGACACTACTTCGGCAAATTAACACCAATGAATTGTTCTCAACCAAAGGAAGACCTCTATTGTCACAATCATCTCTAGTAATAGCATCTCTGCCCACACTCAAAACTGACTCAGTTTGCAAGAAATAGACCTGATGCCTTGCCTGAGACACCATCTTGCTGATTCCACTCCACCGTCAATGACGACCACATCTCCAGATTATCTTCAAAGAAAACAACCATCGTCTCCCCCTTTCCACTGATACTAGGACACATGTCATCGCAAATCAATGATGTCAACTTAGTTTCATTGAAATCAACCCAGTTTCTCATCGATCAGCTATTGTCATTTGGTCCACTGACCTCGTGCATCAGCAATACCTTCGCCGTGAAACCTACCCAAGTTCAACAAATCAAAGTCAATTTTGTCAGTCTCTTCATTGACACACTCTCTCTCCTACCATAATTATGGACTCAATAAAGAGAGGATTCAAGAGGGTGAAGAGGGTAGTTATGAATAATAGGGGAGAAACATCTTCTACAGGGAGCCCATCTGCACCCACCTCCAGAAATACAACTCCATCCCCCGTGCCTGATGGATTCCATCATTACCTGAAATGAGCCATGTGCTCCCAAAATCCATTATATGATGACACTTCCCAGTGTTTTCCATCATTGGAAATTAGGTCACTCATCCAACCCTAACTACCATTGTGTCTCCACCTCACCATGACACTTGTAGTGAAGACTTGTACGAGGGGTGTAGGAGATATCTTCTCAAGAATTCTCATGGGTTTTATATGACTTCAACCTTCACACCCTGACAGGACACCAGCCCGACTCATACAAGGAGATGTCATAATGCACCTAGTCTGTAGAGGTCTAACCCTTGACAGAATGAGCAATCTTGATGCACCAATCATCTTTAAA
This sequence comes from Alisma plantago-aquatica, assembly GCA_963693085.1. Classification (NCBI taxonomy): domain Eukaryota; kingdom Viridiplantae; phylum Streptophyta; class Magnoliopsida; order Alismatales; family Alismataceae; genus Alisma; species Alisma plantago-aquatica. Next base: position 333,984,765 of record OY856411.1, on the reverse strand, counting down.
GTGCAACTAAGTTTCGATCGGCAACCCGCCAATCTCCTTCACCTACATCACACTAATTGTTGCACCTTCTATGCTTTTCCCCAAGCATGATTAGAAGAGGAAGTTTGACTAGCTCAACAACAATAGTAGGAGACTCGTCACATCAAAATATGTTGATTTTCCCACCCTCAACAACTTGGTATCCATGCAAATGTCGATCAATACCTGGAAACAATCAGGCTAGACATCACCACCTACTCTGGCTGTGATGTGTATGATAGACCCACCCTTGAGTTCTATGCTACACTAAAGAAGTTGAAGCACAAAAGGCATGAATATCTATGCTTCTTCCTACTGAATGTGCATCGGGAAGTCTCCACAGACTAGTTAAATGGATGGATGTCGTAATATATAGAAGACTACATTGATATGTCTAAGGGATGGCTAGAAGGGGGTGATTCTGACTTCAACTATAATCTCACCTAGGAGATGATAACTAGGGAAACTAAGTTTTCTTTTATCCACAACAAATCCACCTTCATCCACAACCCAACTCTTTGCTACGTGCATCGCATGATAGTCAATTTCTCCTATCGAAGCCAGACAACTAGGGTGATGTCAGCCTTGATGACCTCTACCTTCCCATGTGTGTAGTAGTGGGAAGGAAGGAGAATGTGGGAAACTTCTTGATCCTTCACCTCCACAATTCCAATGCTAGACAACTGAATACATACCCTGGGAGGATTTATCGCAGTCATGGCTTGGCAATGACCGTTTTTTTGAAGATGACAAACATGATATCACTCACATACTAAGGTGGACGTGGAGCATCTTGGTCATGTTGATATGATCAAGATCTGAAATGGAAGATTCATCTTCATCTTTAGCAATGCTCTCCATATGATTTTTCTTCTAGCAAATTCCAGGATCGCATGTCAAGGTCTCCTTATCAACATCTCCGCCTTAGACTCTGACGTCAATGCAACCCAAACACGGGGGACTACATGAGCTTCTTCTTCAATGCCCCTGTACTAGAATTTCACTACTACAGAAACAGCCTTTGGCGTCGGTTGTTTAACCCCCTTTGGCGTCAGTTTCTGAGCGACGCCTATGTGGGCGCCGCTAAAGGTCGAACACTTCGGCGTCGGTTTTTTAACCGACGCCTATAATACATATAGGCTTCGGTCTTTTAGTAGATAACCGACGCCAAAAGGGTTCGCGCCACAGAAAACGACGTCATCTAGGACACATTCTGCGTCGGTTATCTACTAAAAGACCGACGCCTATATGGACTATAGCGTCGGTGTTTACTTGGTAACTGACACAGAAAGTGTCCTAGATGACGCTGTTTTCTGTGGCGCGAACCAGTTTGGCGTCGGTTATCTACTAAAAGACCGACGCCTATATGTATTATAGGCGTCAGTTTGACACGAACATCCGACGCCATTTCCAGTACGGCTGTTGCCACATTAGGCGTCAGTTTTGTTCAGAAACCGACGCTGTAGGTCTTTGCTTACGGTTTTCTATAAATAACCGACGCCTATATCTATTTTTTTTTCATATCAGTTTGCAGGCTTGCTGTGGCTGGTCAACAGGATGAGAACCTGTAGTTCAGTTTTCTGAACTGCAGGTTTACGACATCCATTGATATCAGCCTACAAACAGGCCACAAACCTGCAAAAGTCCCAAGGAAAATTTCACACAAGTAGATACATTCAGACATCAATTCAATTCTCACATTCACACATATAGAAACATTCAAATACATGTATTAACATTCAGAAATATTCATTTACAAAGTATCATTCATTATCGCTATCAACATCCCAATTATATCTTACAGTTGCCACTGCTTGTATGGCTTTTGCCCATTCTTCTCTTATTTCATTTAATGCTTCCATCGTATATGGAGCATGTATATTTTTTAAGCGTTTACCTATAGTGTTGTCAGTTTTAAACACCTGCAAAGAGAATGATGTATATATATAAGTAATAATATAAAAATAAGATTGATATATTTCATACTAACTAATGAGACTATATATAATACCTCATGTATGGTATCGATGTCCAATGCGGCATGTTTGATAATCATCTGCATAAATCACATCACATAGTATGCGCATGCCCAACCATTGTCTTGTGTAGCGCACTATAAATTGAAACATACAAAATAATACAACTAAGCACAATTCACATCAATAATATATACATTGGAGTCGGGAACTTACTTGTACGTTCTGCCAATTTATTGGCTGGTTCTTTTTCCTTGGGACCGTTCCTCCAGCCTTTTTGAATGCATCTAAACCCCTACATGTTAATATAACACAATAAATTACATAAGTAAATAGTAATGTAATAACAGATGTTAACAGATACAAAAATGAAATATTTCTCACCAGAATAATGACATTCTCATTACGTGTCCAATTTTAGTGTTTAATGTACTTCCCACGGGATCTAGATAATAAACAGTGAACGTCCCGGGGACAATAACTAGTAACTCCCAATGTCTACCGCTAGAGGTAAAAAGTTAACAATTAATAACTCAAAATGCACAATAAAAATGGAATTTTCTTAAGTCCAAATTATAAATAAAGTAAACTTACTTGACATTGAATGGAGCTATTATTATCGTCTTCTTTTGCTGACCAAAAATTGTAAAAGCATCTATACAGTATTGTTGAACACTATTAGGGTTTTTAGCTACCATACTAATCAATGCTGGAATCAAAAATCCCACATGATCAAATGCAAATTGTTTGCAATGATCTTCGACTAAGTAGCTGCAAACCATGTATTACGTATGCATTAATATATAAGAAACCAGATCACCGGATCTTACACAAGGTATATGGATGTATAAATAAGATCTCACCTTATCCATGTCTCTATCATTGATGTATTCAGCCAATCATACATAAACAGCTCAATAATATCTTGTATAAATAAAGAGCTATCGTATGATTGACCTGCATAATATGCATACAAAGAAACAATTATCAGGCAATGTATATTATGTGCCTGTAGCCAACATGCCATTCCCCTACAAGCAGGACCTAACAGGTATGTTAGGTCAGTTGGAACCCAAGTTGGTAATGCGGGAAGTGGAGGTGGAGGCCTAGGTGCTCCTGGTGTCTTCTTTTTAACCTGTATATATAATTTCAGATCAGTTGACATCATATATACACATTAACAGTCTAAATCAATGTAAATTTATCTTACAATTTCAGTAGTGTAGACGACATCTGCTTTAGGCCACAATATGACCCCGCCTTCTGCCTCAGCAAGTGTATCAATATCCGGGTGGGGATATGGCAATGTAGCTTCCCTCCAATCAGGTAACACACGTAATGGGCCCACACGAACGTAGCCCTGTGGCATTGGAGTCCCGTGAAACCTTTCCCCAGGAAGGGACGGGTAAGCCTGCGCCTCTGCAACAACATAGTCTTGTATTCTTAAGCGGCATGGCTTCAATGCCTACAAATTTACGTAAAGAATGTTATACATATATACATATCATCTTTAAAACATATCATCTTGAAAAGACTAGCTACAATGTCATAAACAATACTTACAGCAGACGTGTTAGGTGATGGGTCTTCAGGATTACTCACAGTCTGTGCATCAGGAGAAGAGTGGGTCGCCATAGGCTGATTGGAAGCCTGAGATGCCTGCCACCGCAACAATTCTTCCTTGACCTTCTCAGCAACTACATCGTTGACCTTCTTAGCAACTATATCCTCGACTCTCTTATTCTCCTATACATGGATAAAAGAAACATTAGCTTCTTATTATTGAATTTCCTTTTGTAGTAACATTCTAAAAAAAGAATAGGTTACCTCTTCCTGAGAAAGTCCCGCTCTGGGTTTGCACTGGGATGGCCCAAAGAATGCTTTGATGCCCACACCAGTGCCTACACCCCTAACACGTCCAGGATGCTCTGGGTTACCCAGAGCAACTGTCAATTCATCCCTTGTGCCCTGAGGGATGAACGTGCCTTGTTTCCTCTGCTCGTGCAGCTCCCGCTAATCACCATCAACATAAATTGGTAAGTTAACACCACAAATAATCAATATTCAAACGATTGCTCTAAGAGTTGTATTTTACCATTTTCGCAGCCGCCTCAGCAGTTACGGGCTTCTTTATTTCACCCTTCTTGTTTCGCCTCCCAGCTATCCAGATATCATGGCGAGGCATGGGTGTGGCAGACTCCTGAGTAGGAGCAGACTCCTGAGTAGCCGCAGACTCCGCATGTAGTCTTTGGCGAACACTTGCATAGCCTTTTGGACCCATAGTGTGGTCATGCACATTCAGTGCACGCCTTGCTTTTTGTGCGTCACTGAGGGCCTAGTTAGTATGCACATTAATGATTTGGTTCGTATCACTAAATGTTAATCTTGAATAGGTGAATACAATGTATATTAATTAAATTGGGAGTGACGCCTAATACCTTGAATTCTTCAGATTTTCTTGAAGCAACAAAATTGTCCCAATCTTCTTTGTCCAAGAAGTTCCATTGTTCAAGGGCTGACTTCTTTTTCTTATCACCCTCTTTTATGTATTCTATGTTCATATTTGTCCTATAATTCCTAAGCATCTTTCCAGCACGTTGCATCACACTTTTACGATGCAACTTCTCATCCAATGCAAACAGATTCTGTAAAATAGAAATGTTATTAACTAGTATCCAAAATAGAATTGCAAATAATAGAATTTGTAATCTACAAAATAGAATTGCAAATAATAATAACTCACGCATAAATCCTTCCATATCAAGTCTTTTTTCCCCTGAGGAACTTTATGCCAATTATCATACTTAACACCACAATGGCTCCGAGTGGTACACCCAAGATAGTTTACAAAATTATTCCGGTTCACTCCAATTGCATTTCCTCCATTATCAAACTCCACAACCAATTTGGATCCACTGCCACTAAGCGCTATTAACTTCTTCAACAGAGTGATGCCCCTTTTCTTGTTAAGTGTTTGGTACTGCGCATCAAGTTGCTCCAGTGCTTCAGTGGGTACATGTGCATCATCAACCTAAAATTTGACAAAAATAAACACACTAAATTAGCCTAATATAGAAATATAAGATATATGACATAACTAGAAGATAATGAATTTTATAGAAATACAGGATATGTTTTTAGAACTTACATTGGTATCCTCGCCATGCTCGTCATGGACAACATGCTCATCATGGACTTCATGCTCATCATGGACATCATGCTCATCATGGTCAGCCATCTGAAAATGTCATTAAAAAGGCAAACATTTAGCATTTGTATTAACTAGAAAAAGGCAAACATTTAGCATTTGTATTAACTAGAAAAAGGCAAACATTTAGCATTTGTATAAACTAGAAAAAGGCAAACATTTAGCATTTGTATAAACATACATGTCTCTAAAATTGTGATCTTTTATCAATTAACAATCCTTCATTGTGATCTCCACGCACATATAAGTCATCATTAGCTTCAATATTTTGTGGAGTTGGCAACCCAACTGAGAATGGACTGGAGTCATCATACTTATCATAGTACTCTTCTTCATCTATAGGATCTTCAATGAACTGTCTTTTACCATGAAGAACAACCGACCATTTATCATTTGCAGGATCATCGATATAGAATATTTGTTTCGCCTGTGATGCCAATATGAATGGTTCACCCTTCTCGCCAATCTTTGCAAAGTTCACCAAAGTGAAATCCAATTCATCCACTATAAATCCTTTGGTGTTATCAACCCAATTACATTTAAAGAGCGGAATTTTGAAATATATGTAGTCAAACTCCCAAATGTCTTCAATGACACCGTAATATGACATTTTAGCTTCACGTGGACTCTTATCCTTTGCACTTGCAAAGTACATAGTCGACGCTTGAAGAGTGACCCCACTATTTTGGACGACACTCTTATCATCTTGGCGCTTTGTGTAATATGTGAATCCATTAATGTCAAACCCTTCATAAGACATAACATTCGGTTTTGGTTTAAAGGCGAGACATTTGATAGTTTCTGTAATATCATTTGGTGTTTGAGATAGTTGATGTAAGACTTTATCTTCAAACCACTTAGTAAAAGTCTTATTATGCTCTCTAGCAAGCCACATTGAACTTGCTCGAGGATGTTGTCTCTTTATGAAATTGGTATGTTCCTCGATATAAACACTCACTTCGTCCATATTGTGTAAAATATACAAGTGAGCTTGTTCCAACTGCTCACAGCTGATTACTTTCACCCGTGATCCCAAAATTCCTTTGCCCTCCTCAATATTCTTGTCATTATCAGGAGTGTCATTACCACTGAGAAAGTCATTGCAAAAATCCATAACCTCTCTCGCCACATAACCTTCAATAATACTCCCTTCAGGCCGATAACGGTTTCGAACATCACCTTTAAAAACGCTCATGTATCGTTCAAAGGGATACATCCAATGCAAGAAAACTGGTCCCAACATTTTCACTTCCCTAGTCAAGTGGACAACAAGATGTACCATGATATCAAAGAACGAAGGAGGGAAATACATCTCAAGCTGACATAGGGTAACAACCACTTCTCTTTGCAAATTATCGAGAGTATCAGGGTCAATAACTTTGCTGCATAGACTGTTGAAAAAGAAACAAAGTCTGGTAATTGCAAACCTTACATGCTTCGGAAATATAGTTCGAATTGCCACGGGCAATATTTGTTGCATTAGAGTGTGACAATCATGAGATTTAAGACCTATCAACTTCAGATCTTTCATTGATACCAATCTACGGATGTTGGATGAGTAACCATGTGGCACCTTAACATTTACCAAGCATTCACAAAAAGTTTTCTTCTCCTTTCTAGACAACGTGTAACAAGCGGGAGGTAAGTATGTTCTTTTATTACCCATTTCACGTAATTCTGTTAATTCTGACCTTATTCCCATTTCACGTAGGTCCAGTCTGGATTTTATCCCATCTTTAGTCTTACCTGGTATATTTAACATAGTACCAATGATGCTATCACAGACATTTTTCTCAACGTGCATTACATCGATACAATGCCTGACTGTCAAAGAACTCCAATAAGGAAGATCCCAAAATATTGACTTCTTCTTGAATGAAGAATTGTCACTCCGTGTGATCATACTACATTGTGATTTCTTACCAAATTCATTGACAATGTCTTTTACTCTTGCATAAACAACATCCCCTGGTATAGGTTTAGGTGCACTCCGTTCATCATTCCATCCATTGAATGCTTTGCGCTTCCTACGATACAGATGGAATTTTGAAAGAAACCTTCGATGACCAAGATATACAGTCTTGACGCCATGTTTTAGTCTTATTGAATCAGTGTTTTCTTCACATATAGGACACGCTTTAGCTCCTTTGACACTATATCCAGACAAATTCCCATATGCTGGAAAGTCATTAACAATGCAAAACAACATAGCGTGCAAACGAAATGTCTCTCTTGCTGAAGCATCATAGGTCATCACACCTTCAGCCCAAAGTTTCTTTAAGTCATCAATCAAAGGTTCAAGATAAACATTGATATCATTTCCGGGTTGTTTAGGGCCCGATATCAACAACGACAACATAACGTACTTATTTTTCATACACATCCAGGGAGGAAGATTGTATATAACAAGCATGACTGGCCAAGTGCTATGTTGGCTGCTCAATGTCTCGTACGGATTCATCCCATCTGTACAAAGCCCAAGTCTTAGATTCCTATCTTCTTCACCAAATTTGGGGTACAATAGATCAATCTTCTTCCACTGTGGGGAATCAGACGCATGTCGTAGGATCCCATCATTATTTTTCTTAACATCTGCATGCCACCTCAAATTCTTCGCATCTTTCGGATTTGCAAACAAGCGTTGAAACCGTGATATTATAGGTAGATACCACAACACCTTGGCAGGAGAACCGGTTTTGGACTCCCCCAAAGTCGTCAATTTATACCGTGACGCACCACATTTTGGACAATCTTTCAAATCTACATAGTCCTTTTGAAATAATACACAATCATTCGGGCATGCGTGTATCTTCTTGGCCTCCATTCCCATTGGGCACAACATTTTCTTTACCTGGTATGTTGAGATTGGCAGCTCGTTTCCTTCAGGAAGCATTTCTTTCAACAAAGTCAACAATGAAGTGAAGCTTTTGTCGCTCCATCTATTGTTAGCTTTCAACTTATACAATCTCAACACAGCGCTAAGCTTCGTAAACTTAGCACATCCTGTGTATAACGGTATCTCAACATCATGCACAATGTTTCTAAATATAGGAGGTGGATCGGTGTGCTCTACCCTACAACTATCCAGCATCACATCAACGATGTCTGCTGGAACTGGTTCGTTCACATTTACGTCATCGGAGGCAATTTCTTCTTCCACCCAAGCACTGCTATCAACATCTACTGGTTTCGATTTTGAAATCTCTCCATGCCAGTGCCATTCTGTATAGCCTTGTACAATCCCATTGCACATGACATGACTTTTGATTTCCTCACCAGTGTTGACTTTCAAGTTGTTACCGCAATGCCTACATGGACAGTAGAACCTATCTGTAGGTTTTTTCCTATGTTCCTCGGCAAATCTAATAAACTGATCAAGACCAGATATAAACTCTGGGGTGCAACGATTACGAATGGACATCCATGATCTATCCATTCTATGATCAGAGAAAACAAGTATATATTAGGAAACAAGTGTATATTAGGAAAAGATTAGGGTATACACTTACATCCTACCTAAGTGTATAATGTGATGTCATTCTTATATATAATAAATGTGTACCACCTATCCCATCCTTGAACACCTAATCTCACTAGTAAGTGTATAATGTGTATTGGGTTTTCAAGAAAATTTCGGCAGCATTTCCCCGCTGTTCTCTAAGTACATATATACTTAGAGAATAAACGGGGAAATGCTACTGAAATTTTCTCGAAAACCCAATACACATTATACACTTACATCCTAAGTGAGATTAGGTGTTCAAGAACAGTCCCAAACCGGGGACTATCCAAGATTTACTCCTAATGAGTCAATCTTGGATGGGTTTCTAGGCCAACAAACACATTTGATGTCATTCTTATATATAATAAATGTGTACCACCTATCCCATCCTTGAACACCTAATCTCACTAGTAAGTGTATAATGTGTATTGGGTTTTCAAGAAAATTTCAGCAGCATTTCCCCGCTGTTCTCTAAGTACATATATACTTAGAGAACAAACGGGGAAATGCTACCGAAATTTTCTCGAAAACCCAATACACATTATACACTTACATCCTAAGTGAGATTAGTTGTTCAAGAACAGTCCCAAACCGGGGACTATCCAAGATTTACTCCTAATGAGTAAATCTTGGACGGGTTTCTAGGCCAACAAATACATGTGTTGTCATTCTTATATATAATAAATGTCTATAAACTACAGGCAACATGGTTAATCCTAATCAACAGAGCATTATTAAATAATAAATCAAGAAATCAATAGTTTCAAACAAAAGGTCTAGGAATCTTTACTAGACATTATATGTATCCCTAATCATCATATTTAACATACTACATTATTATGAACATCCAGATCAGATTAAGATCATACTATGTTATAACCATTGGTTTAATAACCCTATTTCCGCATGTACATGTTTATCAACTTTAAAACCCTATAATTCATGAAATCATTCTAATTCAATTTAATATGTTGGGATCACATAATTATATAATGACATCATAATATATAGAAGAATCATAATTAACATGATTAACAACATGCTCATCAAACTAGGGTTTTTGAGAAAATTTTATTCACAATCTATGCATTTTTCTGATCAAAACCATATACAATATGTCTATAATTGGAGCTAGCATTTATTTCCTATATTATTGGCAATATTAATGTGTGAATCTGACCTGGAGAGGAGCTGTGGTCGAACCTGGAAGGTAGGGCTAGGGCTAGATGAGTTACGGCCGGTCTGGAGAGGAGCTATGGTCGAACCGGCGGCAGTGCGCGACGATCGATGAGCAGGAGGCGGTAGAGAAGCAGCTAGCTAGCTATCGGCCTGGCGGCGGCGCGACGGTGGTGGAGAAGAAGCTAGCTGTCGGTGGAGAAGCAGCTTCTGTCGGACTGGCGGCGGCGGCGTGGAGGCACTGGCGGCGGCGTGGAGGCACCGGAGGAGAAGGCGGCGTGGAGGCACCGGAGGATAAGGCGGCGGCGGAGAAGGCAGTGCGGCGGCACTGTCGTGGAGGGGTGGTTGCGGCAGAGTGGAGGGTCGGGCGACAACAGAGAAGAAAGGGCCGAGGAACAGTTTAGGCGATGAAACAGAAGAAAGGGGAAGAGTCGGGTGATCGTGGGATATTAAGTTCACCAATAGCGTCAGTTGTTTGACACAACCGATGCCTAAACCTCTTTAGCGTCGGTTGTTTGAACCAACCGACACTCAATTGGATGATATTTTCACGAAATTGTTTGGCGGGAACCACTTTCGGCGTCGGTTATCAGCGGATAACCGACGCTGAAAGTGACACTTTTCGCGCAAAGTTTCATCACACATAGGCGTCGGTGGCTATTTAAATAACCGACGCTGTATGTGACACTTTTTCTTTTCGCTCGAAAATTGGATTTCGCAGGAGCTTTTCGGCGTCAGTTTGTTATTGTCAACCGACGCTGAATACAAAGCGGTACCCGTGTCTGGCTGGTCTTCGAATATAGACGTCGGTTTGCTTAAACAACCGACACCTTATATTATAGGTGTCAGTTTTCCTTAATAACCGACGCTCATAAAAGCGACACTGAATGCTATTTCTGTAGTAGTGTTTCGAGACAGATACGAGTCTAATGAGACAACCTTAGATGGCATTCCTCATGGAGAAGTACCCATATGAAGGTGACTCCACATTTTTATCAACAACCTACCAGCTTGAGCAAAAGCCTTCTACCTTTGACCTTGGTAGCCTATACAAGTTTCTCTCAGGTATGCAACATGACTTCCACACCTACCACACTGACGTTGGACGTCGTCTAGACAAATCCAACATGGGGTTTGGTAGATCAAACAAGACTTCGATAGTAGATGGGTAGGTAGTGAATGACTCTAGCATGAGATGTAGTACTTTAGAGAGAGTTTTGACACCATCTAGCCATTGTCACCACCAGAGAATACCCAGTAGTAGAAACAAATGTCTCTGAGCTTCTTTGACATATCCAATACACAGGAAGCTACAGAACCCCCATGGTCATCCTTTGTCTAAGTGTCAACATGTTGAAATATGTCTATGTTCTTCACTCCCCTTGACAGAATCATCATCAAATCCAAACACTACTGAGTTCATATACTCATGTATAGGGAAACGATAGATGCATACCATCTTCTATGAGCTTCTTCAGGACGAAAACACAAATGTCAACACTGATCTCCACATATCGAGAGTAAGGTTGTGAATGGGTAGAGTGTTTCTCATTTACCCACTACCCATACCCTATAGAGTAGGGTATGGATAAGCATAATTTTACCCCCTACCCGCTTATCCCGCATCTAAATAGGGTAGGGTAAAGGGAGAAGCTTTATCCTACCTGCTTCATTCATTTACACAGTATAAGCTTGGATTTATAATTTTAGACTCCGATACATATATTAATGCCTATTGGAAACCCACAAGCCTGCCATTACTTTCCTAATTTGTACTACTATTTAATTTGAAAAAAATACTAAACTGGTGGTAGCATGTAATAATTATATATTAATATAAAAAAGAGTTATTTTTATGAAAAATAATATACTAAAAAACATATACCTTGTTTGTAACAATAATTCCAGGTGAACTATTAGTATTTTTAGTTGTATATTAGTAGAAACATGATTTTTTTTATTGTCTAAATTATTTTTATCATTGTCTTATGTTTGAAGTAGGGAACATTATATGAAATAATCATTTAAAATATCATATATTTATCTTCATGGTGCTTTACCCATTTCATCCTTACCCTACCCATTTACCCTGTGAGTAAATGGGTGCGGGTAAGGGTAGGGTAAGGGTTTTCAAGGAAATGGTAATTATCCTACCTATTATCCGCAACTCTAACACATGTAAGGGTAACGATAAGCCGTTAGCCTACCCTACCCATTTACAGCCCTAGTTGGGAGATATATTCTTCCAGTAGTTGTATTGCTTACCCCCTACTATCCTAAGTTTAAAATTTGCTTAAGGAAGAGAAAAAAAAATTTAAGATTGTGGTGTTAGGGTAGTTCACCCTTCTATTTCTCCATTATTTCTTCCCTTTATCTTGATTTTCAAGCATGCATGTTTAGTTTCTATGTTCATGCATCTAGCATAAAAATTTGTAAACTTCCAGTTTTCTAGTCTAAATTTACTCCTTGGTAATACTTTGTTGTGTAGTTTGTAATCCTTGCTATTAAGGCTATGTGATGAAATTCCAACAATTAAATGATTATCTATATGTCTAATTGCTAAATCTTTGTCTTAATTGCTTGAACTCTTGCTTTGACTGACTCTTTAACTCTTTCCTTAAGTCCGACTATCAATCTTGGGTTATGTGCCATTTTATAGTTTGAAAATTCATGCCACCTTGATCCATGTTGTGAATGACAAACTCATGACTTGGGATCAAAAGGATGACCTAGGGTTTGATCAAACTCCAAGCCGCATTTTCACAAATCTGACAATACTCTAAGGATCCTCAAACCTTAGTAAAGATTTTCACCGAGGTATCAAGTGAACAATTATGAGTTTTGAGTTTTATTCAACTTGAATTACTCTCCCTTGATGGACCTACATGCCTTCCCTCTCTATATTGAGTCAAAAAGACAAAAACTAAAAATATGCAAAATAGGATTAGCCGCACAAAAATCTTAAAATATCAAAATACCTAGCACCCAAGCCTATATGCTAGAATGTAGAGAATAAAAGTCTCAGTGTGAACCAAAACATGAGCATTTGTTTTCCATTTTAGGAGAGATGAGGATGATGCACAACGGGTGTCAGACTACGCTCACAAACATGAGTATGTCATTCTTGGTAGTGCTAATTCGAAAGCTCATTAGTGCGTCTATAAGAAACCCAAGGAGACCTATGAGATCATCCCACTAGAAGGGTTGGTTTGAGCATTATACGAGGAGCTTGTCTCACTACTTTGGGCCAACTGGCTAGGACTACATGGATCATAGCTTTCTACATTGACCGACATGATGCAAATTTGGTATCCTCAGAAGTCATTAGAGTCATTTGTTTTTGCTTTAGGATATTAATAAGTGGGAGGTGTTTTGTTACTAGTCGGGTTACAAACATGATGACAACTTGTTCCTTGCCTTCATTGCCTGCCTAATTACCTATGTGAGAGTGGCTTGACGTTCAATGGTATCAGTCAAACTCTCATGAACAATATTGGATCATAGTGAATTTTCTTAAAGTTGTACAGATTAATCTGTGTTTTTTCCTAAGTGGGTTTGCTTGAATGGTGGGGGATTTTTCTAAAATAATGTTGATTAGGAAATTTGTAGCTTTAAATTATTTTTCCTAAGCTTAGCATTTATTTCCCAACTTAATTTAGATATTAATTTTTATTCTTTATGTTCAATCTTGCTTGAGGATAAGCAAAAGAATTACTCTTGGGGTGGTTGATAACATCCAAATTTAGACGTTTATTCTAAGTAATAATCTATGGTGGCATACCTATAGTAGCCTATATAAGCCCAAAATAACTCTGAATGCTTATCTTTCTATAATTTATCTCTATTTGAAGATAACATTTCTTGACTAGCCATTTTTGGGACTAGCAATCATCAAACTGATTAAAGTGTCTACCCTTCTAATCCATCTGGACAAAATCGACTCAGTTTCCCTAAAATGGGGCCAGCTTTGCCCCTTGAAAGGCAAAAATGCCTTGACATTCCATTGACTCCTTCTATCAGAAGACTCCTGATGGTCCACATTGATGACCATGACTGGTGACTTTCTCTAATGGTGGCTTTTGATGGCTAATTCTACCTAAAGTAACCCAACATCGATCGCCCTCTGACAGAAGGAAACTAGGTCGAGTTTAGTGAAACTGACTTGATTTTACATCCGTCAACCATTGACCTCTTCTATCAGAAGACATCCCAAGGACCTTCTCAATAATGGACTCTGATAGGAACCTCTGATTATCAAGTTCAATGCTTGACCCCAATGGTACCTCCTAATGGTCAGAGTCGATATACACCAAAATGCCACCCAACTGAAGACATGAATCCAACCTAGTTTTGTTGAAATTGAGTTAGTTTCATCACCACTTACAGACATCTTTACCAACCACTATAAATACCCCTTTGGGTCACCATGCCATTACCTAGGCCGAATGCCTAAAAGGGCTCAAGATCTCACCCTACATCCATCCCATCATTTTGTACCATTTTCCATCGACCATCTCCACCTCCCACACCCTTCCATCATATTTGACCTCCATCCATCCACACCATCTATTATGTGGGGTGGAATCAAGGAGAAAGGAGGCCAAGGAGTCTAGAAGATCAAGAATGACAATCCCAAGGACCAGATCCAACACATTCAGAGGCTAAGGAGCGAGAGCCCCCTCTTCACGATGGGCCAAAACTCTTTTTCTTCCTCTTTTCTTTGATTGTTCTCCTTTGTTTATTTAAAAATGATGTATTTCCATCTATTTTCAGTGCCAACTATCCTTGTATATGGCTAGTTGATATTCTTCTTATCTATGTAGCCTATTTTGGGCATGGTTATGTACTTTGACTCTAATCAAGTAGTTAATATTTAGATCTAGCATGTTTCTATTCTATCTTCTTTATTTGGTTGTGATAGTTGGTTTGGTTGGTCTCTTTCCTACTTGAAAAGCCAATTTTTCTTACATCAAGAGATTAGAGATAAAAATTGGTAGAGGAGGTAGTTTGGACTAAAATCCAAGGGATATATGGTCGAACGTAGTGAAATCAACCTGATTTCACCAACCTGAGTCGCTTTCACTATCTCTGGATCCCTAGTGGATATTCTACTATTCTTAATGCTCTTAACTGTTTTGGGCCAAAGAGGTGATCTGAAATAGTTAGGGGTTTTGGTGTGTTATCCTCTAGAGAGGCCCTAGACTATTGATGGGGTTGTAGTCATACTTCATGAGAGTGAGTGGGATGACCCCCATAGGAGTAGCTACCATAGCACATGTGGGTTCAAATGTTGGTTGCTTGCTAGGGTTATCGAGGTTGTCTATGCCCAAGAATGAGGTACATAGACTACCTAATTTGTGGACACACAACCTGGAACTCCTTCTCTTTATTAGTATGATTTGAAAAAATCTACTTTCTTTATTTTTCTTATTTAGTTTTTTTACTTGCTTCTAGTTTTGAAAATCCATCTACCTTCAGTTTTGTTTAACTAAGTAATGGTGGAATCTTAGGTGACTAAACGTCCCTATGTCCCTGCATTTAATCTCATATATTTACCTAGACCACGCATTGCGTTGTGGGCATCCCAAAGGTTTCTGGTTATAAATTTAAAGTTTGATCAAAATTTAGGATCTGCATTTTGATGCACCCTAAGGGTGTATCACATAGGGAGGAACTCACCTAGTTACTTAGACCCCTCACCTAGGGTTATTGAAATGGAGGAATAAAGGGGAAGAGCTAAAATTCCTCTAGGGAACTTAGGAAGTTCTCCACCAAAATGCCACAAATTTTCCCTTTCTGTATTTATTAGGTGATTTCATAAGTCAAATGACCATAGCAGGAATCAACGAAGGATAACAAGAAGTCACATGGAAATAGAGAACAAAATTAGAGTATAATGCACAAATATTACCCAACATGGTATCATAATTACATAATTTTCCCCCAAATTCTCCATAAAGGGGATTATATACTCATATCAAATAAAGAACAAAAGAAGTGGGAGAAGAAGATAGAATGTAATGACCCCCACTTTTGAGTCATGGTGGATCTTAAAGTCGAGATTCATTCCCTAAAATTCCTTGGTTCTAGACCTAACAAATAATAAATAATAACCAGTAATTTCCATTAAATGGACAAATATTTTTTACGAGATGTATAATGAGACTCCTCCAAGGAGGTACATAAGTTTTACATGAGAAACTAACATATATGAGAAGAATATATCCAACTAAGTAATCTTCCTTGTGACTTAAAATTAGTATATTCAATTGATTTCATTAGAATTTTTATGTCTTCATATCTATATATACATGATAGATACCTACAACGCCAATGACCAAAATGTGGACTAGTATATCTCTATACTTTGTATGTGGTTGGCATGTGTGATATTGGACTGGCAATTTCAGTAGGAGCAAAATCTCTAGAATTTACCTAATAAGTACAATAAAAACCACATGCATGCAGATGGAATTTATTGTAGTATAGTTTAGGTTTGAACCCAAAGGACAACATATTGAAGAAGTAATATGATCAAAGTAACCATGCAAGAGATTCTGTTGGCTATTAATTATACTAAGGTTGCAGATAATAAAAGAGATGAAATAAGGGTTGATTATCAGATGTTGGGAACACTAGGGTGGAATGGGTTTTACTGCCACTACCTATCATTCACTCTCTCACTGCATCATTTTAAACATGGAAATATATATTTTGAGGTCAATAAAATCCCCCTTTTGATGTTAGGATTAAACATGGAAAGATATCACTCTAAGCTCTCGGTTGAGTAACCAAGAGATCATACATCTGTCCCCTTAGAAAAAACCTATCTAAAGTTCTCATCGAGGGTTTAATAAGAAACAATCGATATCCTAGATGTTGGATTCAAAGTTCTCTACATCCAAGATCATTACAAACAAGTAAACTTGCTGACAAGACAATCATACAAACATAAAATGATTGATTCTAAACATATAATGGTTCATACAATAAAAGATGCAGTAAGAGAACAAAATCAGGTAGCGAAGCTACTCCCTGCACCCTAGAGAGAGGACTACTCACTCATGACAACAACAACAAAATTAACATATAGACGAAGATAATAAGGCCATCATCACAGTAGACAAGGAAGGAGCAGTCGTGGTGTCTGGATTCCTGTCTTCAAGGTCGAAGGATATGATAGTCAGTACAACAACAAGTGTTCTCCTTCACATTCATTAGGGAGAGAGTTGACATCGTCGTTTTCTTTCACCAAGGTCAGATCTTATCACCGTGAGGAGAGAGTAGCAGGAAGACAAAGGTGAAGGTTGTCAACCAATGGAAATAGGTATAGTGGATCAGGCCTCTGTCAAGGTCTGAACCTCAAGACCTTTGTAAGGAGTGGGACCCACTAGGGGGACCACTCCGTATCACTATTATCTTGAGACCGCCATAGAAAAACCCATACATTGAATCACAATAATTAGATAAGACGGCAGCTATATTGTTCTCAAAATAACATGGCATAATGAGCATAAAGTAAAAGCAATAGAATGTAAAGAGTTTTAAGTTATTACATGATCCATTTATTTCTAAGAACTTGTCCACATGGACATAAAAGAAAACACAAAAGAAATTAAACTAATGGGTCGATTGGGGAGGGCAACCTAGGCATCTCGGAAATTTCACGATCTACTGCTAGACAGGTTGCTCGAACACTGGGTCCTCAAGTGCAGGCTCCTCTTCATTTGGGTGGGAAGGAACATCACCTAGAACATAGGAAACAATAAAGAGGTCAGAGAAGGCTGAGTATGTACATATATAAAACATTTTGGGCATTATATAGGGTTAAAAGTGCAAAAAGAGATGTTCCACAAGAAAAGGGGGCTATTTGCAATTAGGTATGTTCAAGAGAAAAGTAACAAAAGAAATGAGGCACATTAAATTTCAGATTACAAACATGATAATAAAAGAGTGTCTTGCCATAACAATCATCCACAATTTCATATTAAAACAACACACATTGCATGCATAACAATGTAGACTAAATATACCTAAAACAGGGCCATAACACCATAGGATCATGGCCTAAAAATAAATAAGGGTGGAAACGCACACCTTGGGCGGAATATGCACGCCCTATATAAGTATGGTTGTACATAAGTACCACTATTCTAGATAATCTAGTCAAACACGCAACATACTATAATAGAGTGGCAAGACTATCATTTTAATCAATATCAACCAAAAGGCAACAAGGCAGGAGGGGCCTAAAGACCCATAATCATGTCAAATTAGTAATCACAGCAGTAAAAGAGATTCATATTAGGAATTATAAATGTCCAACAATAATATATTTCCAAGAGAAATAACAGTTCAAGAGATGCCTCATTAAAATGTATATGGATTTAGTCAAATAATGCCCAAAATAAAATAGAGGATGTACATACCTTAAAGTCAGATCCTAACACTCAATAATGTTCTTTAGGCTCAGATTTAGGTCTTTCACCACCTAAACATAATAAGTATGTGCTACATCAATAAATGGTTCCTTAAATCCTTAATAATAAAAATGACCTATCAGTAGGTCTCGAATCAGGTCTCCAAACCTATCCCATTAAATCCGTTGGATTTTTCTCATTTCAAAAACATACCTATATGAGTGATTTGGACACAATAATGATTTATAATGAATTTTACAAGTTAATCTGATTTCTAAGGGAAAATAAAAATAATTTGTGAAAAGACAATAACGCCCTCGAATGAAATCGTGATAAATGCAGTGTGATTTATCGCAAACTATGGGCGAGAAACAACTTCCATGTCACGGGGTCAGCCAGTCAATGGAATGTGGTATTACAGAATTTCCCTTACTGGGTGTGACAAAAACAGATGTGCACCCATGGCTGAGACTGGATTTTTACCCCCAGGGATTGACTTCCCTGTCTGTCGCGCCATGGCGTAGCAATGGAGCTCGAGGCTCTTGGATCAGTAGGGCAGGGTGTTCGATCCTGGTGCTTTCACGACTGGGAACCAGCGTGCTAGCTTTGGCTAGTCACTGTGAAACCCACGACCCCTAGCAGAGCTGGGGGTCACCACTGTCAGGACAAAGCTCGGCGGAGGCGTCAAAGAGGTGAAGCAGCACAACCTGGCCACAGGAAGGAGGGGAAACAACGTATGATGCTGTGTGTCTCAAATCGAGGCCTTGCGGAGGTGGCGACGATGGATCCCAGGGAAATCGGAAAACAAAGGGGGTCCGGCAAGAATGGCAGCAACACGGCAGAAGCAGGCGAGGTGGAGGTCAGATATGGGGGTGGTCTCAGAGACCCTCACGAGGCCCCAAGCAAGCTCATTCCATATGAGGCGAGCTTGCGGTGAGTCCCATAGCCCAAAATGAGGACAGGGGTCCATGGAACTCTCACCAGCGGCAGCCAAAAATAGGGGACAACAGTGAGTTTGTCGACCTAGACACATAGAGCGATTCGGGGCAAACTAATTACACTGAAAGAAAGAGGGGGGTTCGTAGATGGTTACCTCATGAGGAATCGAACTGAGGAAGGAAAAGCTAGCAGCTGTTCATCGTCTTCGCCGGAGAAGATGACCCATGCCAGAAACAACTTCCAGGTGTCCACGTGAGTAATTGATCGAATGAAACTGAAGAGGAGGCATCGCAGAGAGATTCTGGAGCAAAAGAGAGGGAGTGATGGATCCCAAGGAGGAATCGGTGAGCTAGGGGAAAGGGCAGTGAAAACCGCACATGGCCTAGAAGGGTGTTTTTGATGTGGGGCACCGCACGAGGTGAGGCAGGGTTTGTTGGATTTGGGGGAGAGAGTGGAGTCTATTGTCAAAGAAAAAGCAAAGAATGGTTTAGCCTAGCATGAGAAAGCGAGTAGAGAAAATCTCGGCGCTGAACAAGTCACTGGAGCACGTGAATGCCGGAGGTAGGGGATGACTGAGTCCCCAAGTACCTGACCCGAGCTGCTCGCATGAACCAGAACCGACCCTTGGACCCAAGGCTAGGCTATGATAAAAGAAATTGATTAAATCAACCAAAACATAGGTTAAATCATATAAAATCTATTAGGGTCCAATTAAGGGTGCGTCTAACATCCAAATGACCCCAAAATTTAAGGGTTAACTAATTAAGATGTGAGGAACTCAATTATGGGCTTATATTTGGATTTTGAGACTTCCTTAACTATTATTCAACCATTAGGCATAAATCATTCAATAAATGAAAGGAATTAAACCTAATGGTCAAAGGTGGTCAAACCTTTCAACTAAACTCGATTATTGTCCTATATGATACCCAAGTCTATACTAGTTCACAAATCTAGGGTAAAGTAGTCTAGATCATCACTATTGCTTATAAGTTAGCTAATTGAGGTATTAAGATAACAATTGCACATGTCTTCACTCTATGGAACCCAACTCGAGTCAATCTAGGGTTTGAGGGTCAAAAGTTATCTAATTCAATGCAAAGCATGAAGAATGATCTGCATGATGTAATTATCAAGTAAGGGTTAAAGAAAAAGGAAATGATGTCTTGTACCTAGAATTGGGGATGTTACAACACACCACCCCTTAAAAAGATTTCGTCCTGAAATCTCAAGCAAAGAGGGAGGGGTAGGTACACAACATCTCTTCTTTCAACTCCCAAGTAGTATCCTCAAGACCATGGTACTTCCAGAGAATCTTCACAAGCTCAATCTCCTTGTGCTTCAATTGCTTTGTTCTGGAATCTAGGACCTTCACTGGAAACTCTTCGTAGGACAGATCTTCTCGTAACTTAATAGGTTCAATAGTCATCACATGAGTAGGATCCTTCACATACTTCTTCAAGATAGATACATGGATCACATTGTGAATCTTGTCATAAGTGGGAGGTAGAGCTAGGCAGTAGGCACACTCCCCAACTCTATCCAAGATTTCATATGGTCCCACATAATGAGGACTCAACTTGCCCTTGACTTTATACCTTGCAATAGAACAAATTGGCTTTATCTTGAGGAACACATAATCACCAACCAAGAAGCTCACATCAGATCTCTTCTCATCAGCATACACCTTCTGTCGATCTTGGGAAGCCTTCATCCTTTTCTTGATCAAGCAGATCTTATCAGTCATCATCTGTATATCATCACTCTTCATCAGTGCTCGTTCACCCACATCATCCCAGTGTAGTGGTGAACGACAAGGTCGGCCATAAAGTGCTTCAAATGGCGACATACCAATGTTGGCTTGGTAACTGTTATTATAAGCAAATTCAGCCAACGGAAGGTATTTGTCCCAAAAACCTCCCCAATCCATCACACAAGCACGCAATAAGTCCTCCAGAATCTATACTGTATGCTCGGATTGGCCATCTGTATGAGGATGGTATGCTATGTTGAAACGTAGGTCGGAACCCATCTCCTCTTATATCTGCTTCCACAAATGAGAAGTGAACTTTGGGTCTCGATCAGAAACTATCACCTTGGGAACTCCATGCAAGAGAACAACCCAGTCCACATACAGTTGTGCCATATCAGGAACCTTGTAGGTGATCTTGAACGGAAGAATGTGAGCCGACTTGGTCAGGCGATCAATAACAACCCAAACTGCATCGTACCCACGCTTAGACTTCGGAAACCCAGTAACAAAATCCATAGTGATTTTTTCCCATTTCCACTCTAGTATCTCAAGTGGATGAAGAAGACCACCGAGACGCTGATGTTCAATCTTCACCTGTTGGCACGTCAAACACCTTGCAACATAAGTAGCAATATCCTTCTTCATGTTTTTCTACCAGAAACCCCGTTGTAAGTCCTTGTACATCTTTGTGGTACTGGGATGAATCGTGTACTTAGACCCATGGGCTTCACCCAGAACTCTCTATCTCAGACTAGCAACATTAGGTATCCAAAATCTATGGCAGAAGCGGATAGCACCATCCACTCCAACAGAAAACTCAGATTGTGGTTTCTTTGTCAACATCTTCATCTCATCAAGCTCAGAACTGTCCAACTGTGCAACAATAACTTCAGTAATCCAGATGGAAGTGATAACCAAACTAGCCATCTGCACTCTCACCTTCTCCATAAAAGAGTCATCACCGACCACTGATAGCTCAGGTCTCCAACTCGAGACCTATTCTAAACCTCTCCATAAGAAGCAACTGATAGAAGCACAAGCTGCATCCATTTTCCTACTCAGAGCATCAACAACAATATTGGCTTTACCGGGATGATAAGTGATGGTAAAGTCATAGTCCTTGAGGTATTCCATCCATCGTCTATGGCGTAGATTCAAGTCCTTCTGAGTCATTAGGTAGCATAGGCTCTTGTGGTCACAGAAGACTTCAAACTGTACCCCATACAAGTAATGTCACCATATCTTCAGTGCATGAACTATGGCAGCCAACTCTAGATCATGAGTAGGCCAATTACCCTCATTAGGCTTCAATTGGCGGGAGGCATATGCAATCACTCATCCTTCTTGCATAAGGATGCATCCTAACCCTAGTTTAGAAGCATCAGTGAAGATAACATAGGGTTTACCCTCAACAGGTAAAGCAAGCACAGGGGCAGACGTCAAACACTTCTTCAGCGCTAAGAAACTCTTCTCACACTTAGGGGTCCAGATAAGCTTTACATCCTTGCACGTCAACTTTGTCATAGGAAGAGCCAACTCAGAGAAATTATGTAAAAATCTCCGATAGTAACCTGCCAAGCCCAGAAAACTATGTATCTCTGATGGGTTCTTTGGTGATTGCCACTTCATCACAAATTCAATCTTGACTGGATCTACCGCAATATGTCCCACAGAAATAACATGGCCAAGGAACATCACTTCACTGAGCCAGAACTCACACTTGGATAACTTTGCATAGAGATGATGTTCTCGTAATGGCAGAAGAATGATCTGTAGATGCTCGCGGTGCTGGTCTATAGACTCGGAGTAGATAAGCATGTCATCGATGAACACCACCACAAAGTTTTCGAGGTATGGACGGAAGACCCAATTCATTAGGTCCATGAAGGTGGCAGGGGCGTTGGTCAGACCGAATGGCATGACCAGGAACTCACAATGCCCGTAACGAGCATCTTCGGTACATCATCATCCTTCACCCGCATCTGATAGTAGCCACTACGCAAATCCATCTTCGAGTATATAGTAGCAGACTTCAGCTGGTCGAACAAATCATCGATGCATGTCAGAGGATAATGATTCTTGATCATCACTTGATTCAGCATACGGTAATCCATGCACATCCGCAAGGACCTGTCTTTCTTCTTTACAAAAAGCACTGGTGCTCCCTAGGGAGAGACACTAGGGCGTATAAACCCCATGTCTAGGAGCTCTTGCAGCTGCTTGTTGAGCTCATCCAACTCAGTAGGTGCCATGTGATAGGGTGTCTTGGAGATAGGAGTCGTGCCTGGTACGAGGTCGATAGAAAACTTGACTTCTCGTGATGGGGGAAGTCCAGGAAGCTCGTCGGGAAAGACATCAGGAAAGTCCCTAACCACATCAATGTCCTCTATAGCCGGTGGTGTAGGATTGAGAACAACCGATGCCAAGTAGGCCCTAGAGCCCTTGGCAATGAGATTCTCCACCTTGAGTGCAGAAATGACGAACTGTCGATGTCCTTTCTTCCTTCCTTTGATGCATAAATGCTCGCCGTTGGGGTGCAGGAGACTAACCTTTTTATCTTCACAGAAGAGAGAAACTTTGAACTTCTTAAGCCAGTCCATTCCCAAGATTACATCAAAGGCCGTCATTTTGAGGATGATGAAGTCTATCTCAAACATCTTGCCAGAAATACAAAGGTCTACAGTAGGGATTTTTAGGAAAGTAGAAGACATTTTACCTGTAGGAGTGTCAACCTCTAGGATATAGTCCATGTACATAGTTTCTAGCTCTAACAAGGCTACATGCTTAGAAGATATGAAAGTGTTTGAGGCTCCAGAATCAAATAATGCTTTTATCAGTTGTTGAAGTAAGTGCACAGTACCTTCAATGACTTCGTTATCATCAGTGGCCTCCATGAAGTCCATGGCAAAGACACGTCTTGCACGTTTCTCAACAGGTGGGTGACATCCTTGCTGATTATTATTCCTTGGTGATTGTTGCGGATGAGGTTGCTGCTGCGGCTGCTGGGGTGCTCGTGGCCAAGCTGGTGCAGCTGCTCTCTGGAGCTTGGGACACTGTGGCCTGATGTGACCCACCTGGCCACACTCGTGGCACGTCAAGTGCCTCACATATGGTCGAGCTGCAGGTTGCACTGTAGGGCACCTGCCAGGAGGGTGGTGATGCTGATAGCGGTTGTACTTGTCATGACGGTCATCACTGAAGCTCTTTCACTTAATGGGACTCTGAGTCAAGGGCTGAAAGCCTGGATAAGCCTCCACATCGAGGGCCTTATCCACCATCTGTTGGAAGGTGAGAGGGAGTTGTGGAACAAGAGCTCGCCCAAACTGGTAGCTCAGTCCCTGTAGAAAGAGTGTAGCTTAGCGATCCTCTCCAAGACCTATAGCATAGCGCTCCAATAGCAGGAACCTCTGAACATAGGCAGAGACATCACAAGCCAAAACAGGTGAAATCAATTCCCTGCTTCAAGATGTAGAATTCTGCCTCCTTCTTCTTCAAGGCGGCGACACAGATGTACTTTTGGCAGAAAAGAACCAGGAATTGTTGCCATGTCATGTCGGAGGCGTCGCGAGTGCGGGCGACACTGTTCCACCAAACGCGTGCTATCCCGTCCAACATGTAGGTGGTGAAGTGGACCTTATGGTGAGGAGGGCATGCCATGCCATCGAAAGTACGCTCGATGGCCAAGACCCAGTCGTCGGCCTTGTCCACCATCTCGATCTCTCCTTCTCCCTTGAAGTAGGGTGGCTGCATCTTGATAAACTCCGTGAGGGAGTACTCTTTGGGTTTCTCAGGAGGAGGAGTGGCGTTGACACGCCCCATCATATAATTGGCCAAAAATTGGTGCATGACTGCCAATTCTTGCTCTGCAGTAAGCGGAGGTGGAGGAGGAGGTTTCGAAAAAGGATGAGGCACGATGACGACCTGGTGGCCCCCAGAGGTGGCATGTGCATCCGGTGTCGTCAATGGCAGCTCGATGAGTGGCATACCAAACTATGGGTTCAACGGTGTAGAGTACCCATCTTCTTGTCTCTCATGGGACTGGGAGGACTCACCATTCTTGTCCCCAAACAGATCGGATCTCCTGAAAAGGTAGATAGGGATAAGAATCCTAAAGCAAAATGTTGAGATACTAGATTGTTGACTGCTATCGCTCTGATACCATTTTGTAAGGAGTGGGACCCACTAGGGGGACCACTCCCTATCACTATTATCTTGAGACCGCCATAGAAAAACCCATACATTGAATCACAATAATTAGATAAGAAGGCAGCTATATTGTTGTCAAAATAACATGGCATAATGAGCATAAAGTAAAAGCAGCGGAATGTAAAGAGTTTTAAGTTATTACATGATCCATTTATTTCTAAGAACTTGTCCACATGGACATAAAAGAAAACACAAAAGAAATTAAACTAATGGGTCGATTGCGGAGGGCAACCTAGGCATCTCGGAAAATTCACAATCTACTGCTGGATAAGTTGCTCGAACACTGGGTCCTCAAGTGCAGGCTCCTCAAGTGCAGGCTCCTCTTCACCTGTGTGGGTAGGAACATCACCCAGAACATAGGAAACAATAAAGAGGTCACCGAAGGCTGAGTATGTACATATATAAAACATTCTGGGAATTATATAGGGTTAAAAGTGCAAAAAGAGATGTTCCACAAGAAAAGGGGGCTATTTGCAATTAGGTATGTTCAAGAGAAAAGTAACAAAAAAAATAAAGCAAATTAAATTTCAGATTACAAACATGATAATAAAAGAGTGTCTTGCCATAACAATCATCCACAATTTCATACTAAAACAACACACATTTACATGCATAACAATGTAGACTAAATATACCTAAAACAAGGCCATAACACCATAGGATCATGGCCTAAAAATAAATAAGGGTGGAAACGCACACCCCGGGCGGAATACGCATGCCCTATATAAGTATGGTTGTACATAAGTACCACTATTCTAGATAATCTAGTCAAACACGCAACATGCTATATTAGAGTGGCAAGACTATCATTTTAGTGAATATCAACCAAAAGGAAACAAGGCAGGAGGGGCCTAAAGACCCATAATCAAGTCAAATTAGTAATCACATCAGTAAAAGAGATTCATATTAGGAATTATAAATGTCCAAGAATAATAGATTTCCAAGAGAAATAACAGTTCAAGAGATGCCTCATTAAAATGTATAAGGATTTAGTCAAATAATGCCCAAAATAAAATAGAGGATGTACATACCTTAAAGTCAGATCATAACACTCAATAATGTTCTTTAGGCTCAGATTCAGGTCTTTCATCACCTAAACATAATAAGTGTGTGCTACATCAATAAATGGTTCCTTAAATCCTTAATAATAAAAATGACCTATCAATAGGTCTCGAATTAGGTCTCCAAACGTGTCCCATTAAATCCGTTGGATTTTTCTCATTTCAAAAACATACCTATATGAGTGATTTGGACACAATAATGATTTATAATGAATTTTACAAGTTAATCTGATTTTTAAGGGAAAATAAAAATAATTTGTGAAAAGACAATAATGCCCTCGAATGAAATCATGATAATGCAGTGTGATTTATGCAAACTATGGGTGAGAAATGACTTCCATGTCACGGGGTCATCCAATCAATGGAATGCGTAATTACATAATTGCCCTTACTAGGTGTGATAAAAAGAGATGTGCACCCATGGCTGAGACTGGATTTTTACCCCTAGGGATTGACTTCCCTGTCTGTCACGCCATGGCATAGCAATGGAGCTCGAGGCTCTTAGATCAGTAGGGTAGGGTGTTCGATCTTGGTGCTTTCCCAGCTGGGAACTAGCCTGCTAGCTTTGGCTAGTCACTGTGAAACCCACGACCCCTAGTAGAGAGCTGGGGGTCACCACTGTCAGGACAAAGCTCGGTGGAGGTGTCAAAGAGGTGAAGCAGCACAACCTGGACGTGGGAAGGAGGGGAAACAACGTATGATGATGCATGTTTCAAATCGAGGCCTTGCGGAGGCTGTGACGATGGATCCCAAGGATGAAGAATTGGAAAACAAAGGGGGCCTGGCAAGAACGACAACAACACGACAGAAGCAGGCGAGGTGGAGGTCGGATACGGGGGTGGTCTCAGAGACCCTCGCGAGGCCCCAAGCAAGCTCATTCCATCCGAGGCGAGCTCGCGGTGAGTCCCATAGCCCAAAACGAGGATAGGGTCCATGGAACTCTCACCAACGGCGGCCAAAAATAGGGGACAATAGTGAGTTTGTCGACCTAGACACATAGAGTGATTCAGGGCAAACTAATTACACTGAAAGAAAGAGGGGGGTCGTAGATGGTTACCTCATGAGGAATCGAATTGAGGAGGGAAAAGCTAGTAGTTGTTCGCCGTCTTCGCCGGAGAAGATGACCCATGCCGGAAGCAGCTTCTAGGTGTCCACGCGAGTAATTGATCAAATGAAACTGAAGAGGAGGCATCACAGACTGATTCTGGAGCAAAAGAGAGGGAGTGATGGCTCCCAAGGAGGAATCGATGAGCTAGGGGAAAGGGAAGTGACGGCTGCACACAGCCTAGAAGGGCATTTTTGATGTGGGGCACCGCATGAGGTGAGGTAGGGTTTGTTGGATTCGGGGGAGAGAGTGGAGTCTGTTGTTGAAGAAAAAGCGAAGAATGGTTTAGCCTAGCATGAGAGAGTGACCAGAGAAAATCTCGGCACTGAACAAGTCAGTGGAGCACACGAATGCCACAGGTAGGGGACGACTGAGTCCCCAGGTACCCGACCCGAGCCGCTCGCATGAACCAGAACCGCCCCCTGGACCCAAGGCTAGGCTGTGACAAAAGAAATTGATTAAATCGACCAAAACATAGGTTAAATCATATAAAATCTATTAGGGTCAAATTAAGGGTGCATCTAACTTCCAAATGACTCCAAAATTTGAGGGTTAACTAATTAAGATGTGAGGAACTCAATTATGGGCTTAGATTTGGATTTTGAGACTTCCTTAACTATTATTCAACCATTAGGCATAAATCATTCAATAAATGAAATGAATTAAGCCTAATGGTCAAAGGTGGTCAAACCTTCCAACTAAACTCGATTATTGTCCTATATGATACCCAAGTCTATCCTAGTTCACAAATCTAGGGTAAAGTAGTCTAGATCATCACTATTGCTTATAAGTTAGCTAATTGAGGTATTAAGATAACAATTGCACATGTCTTCACTCTATGGAACCCAACTCGAGTCAATCTAGGGTTTGAGGGTCAAAAGTTATCTAATTCAATGCAAAGCATGAAGAATGATCTCCATGATGTAATTATCAAGGTAAGGGTTAAAGAAAAAGGAAATGATGTCTTGTACCTAGAATTGGGGATGTTACAACCTTGGTGGCGGTGAGGGTGCAGGGCTCCTTTATTGATGCTCATCAACCAGTGGATGAAGGTCGAAGGCTCTGGAGGTTGAATGTGTGGGGTGAAAGTAGCAGTAGCCTGGCGGTGTTAACGACAGATCCCCATTTTGGAGGTGAAAGACTTCTATTTATAGGTAGAGGGTATGGTTTAGAATCCTACCAGCCGCCATGGAGTTAAGTGGTGGTGTCGCCATGATGGTGAAGAGGCAGTAGTGATGTGTGGAAGACGATGGTTCGTCAATCAATAGGACTTCTATTGGTAGGTGAATAGTTAGGATGACAATCGGTAGGCAAAAGGTTGGGAGAACATATGAAGAGATCGTAGAACTTCCTTCAAATGGCTAGGCTAAAATCCCTTTGAAAAGCATAGTAGAGTTACCATCAGAGGAAAAAACTAGAAGAGCCATCAGAAGGCAAAGCAAAGGTCCCTTTGGAATCTGACGGATAACAACCATTGATTGTTATGTGTAGGAGTTGCTTCAGAAGCCCGAGTTAGAATGACCTTCAGAAGGTAAAATTGACCTACCATCAAAAGGTGCCCACCGGTAGCGAGCATTGGGATAGATGATGTAAACCTATGGCATATCAGAAATATGTGAACTAAAGGAATATACTCCATTGTTTGTCTACTGTTGGAATGGCTAAGTGAGACAAACCCACGCAGATGGTGTTGTTTTCATGTGTCGAAGGGTCTGTGTCTATGGAGCATCAACCAAAGGAATGACAACTAAGGGAGGGGAAGACTAGTAAAAACCGATATCTTGGTAGGTGTAATGCAAAGTGATAGCATCAACAACTGACAAAGGATTGGATCATCGAAACTACAGTCCATTTATCTAAAATTTTCTCATGTCTACTAGCCGGTTAGTAGGACCATCACCTCTTACACTACTCATACAAAATGAAGTACAATAATGCCATGAAAACTAGAAATTTTGTTGAAAACCTTATAAATTACCATAAAATTAGGAAAACTGAAGTACAATCTAGTCCTAACGTAAAATGAGGAAATTGAGTGCAAATATAATCTGAAATACAACTAAAATTAGGATGAATGTGTTCATCAAACAATAATGATTTTAAATGTTGATCATCCTCGAGTTATGCAAAATCTAAAATAGTGACCATGTGAATACTTTTAACCAATGTGATTTCCTCACCTTCACATCATGCTCATTTCCCTACCACTTGATATGGCCAAGCTTCCCAACTTCCTGAGACCACTAAACACATATATCCATGTCTTCATTTCCTACTTTGTTTCCCGAAAACACTTCCCCATACTATCCCTACTACCAGGAACATCTAAGAGTTTTTATGAAAATTTAGAGAATTCTAATGAACAAGCATATATATGATCTGACACTATGGTGTGTGAAAAGGATATCAAAATGAGACATTCATTGCGTCTCTAGATGGAAAAAGGAGATATGGGGGTTTAGTAAGGAATATGCAAATCTCTCCCATATTCAACTTGAGATTGGATTTATCTGTGTTAATACATGCAACATTTGTTTCCTTTTTGTTCTGTGCACATTGGCATATTTTATTTTGGTTTTACACCCCTATTACATAGAGAGGGGCATGGAAGAAGCAGATTGAGTAGGGGGAACCTTGAACTTGGAGTTTGACACTTTTTATGCCTTCTATTTTCTTTTAATATACATGAGGTAAGAAGATGTAAGAAGAAGTGTAGAATAGGGGTCAGATCAGTATGCAACTTGATTTACAATTTAGTTCACATGGTTGTTCTCCTAGTCTCACTATGATAAAATAGTGTCATGATAAAGGAAAAGTGATGAGTCCATAAATTTGTTGCACTAGTTCGTTAGATGAATGACATGTTTGATCCCTAGGCCACATAGGGTGATTTCTCGCCATTGGTTGTTTCAAAAATTGGTCATTCTGATGTTTTGCTTCCAGTAAGTGGAGTTGAATGATAATGATATGCATGTATGAAAACAAAAAAATTGACTCTAAACGAGCCAGATAGTGGATTTGCTTACTCAAGAAAGAAAGTTTTTAAAAATTTTAAGCTAAATGCAATGCATGAGTGCAATGAAAAGATCATAGGTTACAAAGAAATAGGTGTGGATAGAGATTAGAATATATATGTACCACCCACCCGCCACCCCAAACATAGATATTTTCCCATCATCAAGAAAACACTAAATTCGAGATGGAGGGGAAGAACTGTGATGTTGGTCCACAAGTCGTGGTTGCTCTCTGTCCAAAAAAATTTATTCACCTTTAATCAAAATTGTTAGAATTGATAATATTATTATTAGATGCTCTAACAAACTAAATGCAACATTAACTAATATGTAAAAACAACTAAAAATTAAGGTAATGCTTAGGTTGACTCCTGAGAAGCATCTTTGTTTAATGTTGATGGCTTGATGCCTGAAGCTAAATCATGATATGTTGGAGGAAGGATTGAAAGTGGTTGGTTGGCCTATATATCAATAACAGTGAAATGCTTGAGTCATTGGCCATTGATTATGAATTCTCCAGTCTTCTCACTCAAAATTATAATATCTCCATGAGTAAAGATGTGCTTGATGATGAATGGACCCGACCTTTGGGTCTTGAGCTTTCCTAGAAAGAGACGGAGGAAAGAGTTGTGCAATAACACTTGGTTTTCAGACTTGTAGATCTTTCCTCTTTAGGTGGACATCATGCCACATCCTTGTGTTTTCCTTGTATATGTGTGCATTTTCATATACCGTCAGTGGTAGCTCTTGTATTTCAAGTAGATGGTTTTCCTTTGTTGCACAGAGGTTGAAGTTAATTGATATTTTTGTTCAAGATCCACTTGTAAATGACAAGACTTACTATAGATGAGGAGGAAAGGCATAGTGGCCAAGGGAGTCTTATAGACAGTCATGTATGCCTTGAGTGCATCGTTCAACTTGTTAGCCCAATCTTGCCTTGTCCTGCTAATTTTCTTCTCGAGAATAGCTTTGATTTGACGATTGGACACCTCTAGTTGTCCAATTGAATGATGGTGGTAGGGAGTAACCACACTATGCGAGACACCATACTTGCGAAGAAGCATTTTGAAGCTGCTTTAAAAAAAGTATGATTCTTCATCATCAATGACACTATGGGGGACTCTAAAATGTGAAAAGATAGTATCTTTGAAAAGTTTGATCACTGCCTTGGAGTCCTTGGACTATGTTTGGATAAACTTTGAATGATTTGGAAATATAATCAACAAAGACCAAGATGTATGAGATGCCATTATAAGAAGGGAATGGACCCATATAGTCCAAACCCTAAATATCAAAAGTCTCAACTTCTTGTCAAAGATTAAGGGGCATCTCATCCCTCTTGGAAATATTACCAAATCACTGGCACTAGTAACAAGCCCAACAAAAGAGGCCAGAAGAACCCTCGTTGAAGAACTTTAAACACAATTTTCTTAGAGATCGTGTGGCCCCCAGTTGGGCTTGGGTGTCATTATTCAAGGATGAGAGGATCTTCCTCTTAATAGATGTACTGATGGTAAAGGACGTATGAGCATAACTAAAAAAAATAAGTCTCATCCCAATAGTAGTGGAAAATTTCAAACACGATCTTCTTCTTCTTATTCCCTATGTAGCTTGGATTAAAGACTCATGTGGCTAAATAATTCATAAAATCAACATACCACGGAGTAAGCGTAGACACCTTCAACAAATGGTTATCAAGCAGAGAGTCATTGATTGGGACCATGTTAGTGTCTTGAATATGTAGTCTGCTAAGATGATCAGTGATAGCATTCTCACTTCTGTTTCTATCCTTAATTTCTATATAAAACTCTTATAACAGTAGGATCCATCTTATCATCTTTGGCTTTGCATCCTTCTTTGACATTACATACTTGATGGAAGCATGATCAGTATACATAGATAGAAGTGGAACTTGTAAAATACACATACAATATCTAAGAGCTCCTTTTTAGTGGTTGCATAGTTCTTCTATGCATCGTATAATGTTTGCCTGTCATAGTATATGACATGATGTTTCTTGTCTAAACACTACCCCAAAACTTCCCTTATAGCATAGTGACTGGCATCACACACGATCTCAAAAGGAAGAGACCATTATGGGTGTTAAAGATCTTCATGTACTCAGAGTCAGATACAAAGTTCACACTCTTATGAAGAATATTTGTAAGGGGCTTGGTGGTCTGGATGAAGTTGTGAATGAACTGGCTTGCCCCAGAATTGACCGCACTTCTTTGGCAGTGGTCAGTGGAGATATCTTAGAAAGCACTTCTATCTTATATTTATCAACTTCAACACCTTTAGAGCTAACACAATGCCAATAATTCCTTCATTCACCATGCAGTGGCATTTTTCCCAATTAAGCTTTATATGTGCTTCTTCACAATGATTTAGGACCAAGGAGACATGGGGCAGACATTATTCAAAAGAGTCCCCATTGGCTCAAAAGTCATCCATGAAGATTTACATATGGTTTTAGTGAGGCCAGAGATGATGGCCGATATACTACACTAGAGGTGGTTGGTGCATTGTATAGTCTGAAAGGCATTCGACAGAAAGCATACGTGACAAAGGGACATGTGAATGTGGTTTTTTCTTGATTGCTAGGATGGATGTCTATCTATTCCAAGCTAGAGTATCCATCAAGTAACAAAATAAATACTGGTGAGTAGTCTCTCTAGGACCTGATCAAGAAAAATGAGGAGGAAGTGGTCCTTCTAGGTTTCATTGTTGAACTTGAGATAGTCTATGTACATGCACCAATCAATCACAATGCGGGGGGTATATACTCATTTTCTCATTCAACACAATAGTAGTGCATCCCTTTTTTGGCACGACTTGTATGGGCTCACCCATGGTGAATCAAAGTTGGGATAGATGATCCCAAAAAGTAGCAACTTTATTATCTCCTTGTGAAGAACCTCCTTTAGGATTGGATTCAGCTTGGATTGAGGCTTGATGTGGGGCTTGTGGTTGTCGATCATGTTGATGTGATGCATGCAAAGGGTTGGTATTACTCTAGTCGAGTTGATCATTTTTTAGCCTAAACCCTTCTGCTTCTTTCTTAGCTCAATTAATAGTTTATCCTCTTACTCAGTTGTGAGATCTACATTGATGATGATTGAACAGTCCTTCTTCTCTCTGAGGAAGATATATTTTAGACTATAAGGCAGAGGTTGCATCTTAGGTGCAGTCAATTCCTTATCGTCTTCTTCGATGACAGACACAGACTTGAGTTCTTCAAATTCACCTTCAAGGTCCTCCTCGATAGAGTCTAGGTGGAGAAGAAACCGCTTAGCTTGCTCATCATTAAACTCATGTGCATTGGGGTTGATGAGAGTGTCTGAAGAGTGTCCTCATAAGTAGGTCCTCCTACTATGGTTGTGCCATTTTATCAACGTAGTCAATGAGGTAGCATTACTCTTAGGAAGAGGGTGCCTTGAGACTCTCAAAAACCTTGAAATCAATGGTGCTTGTCCCAAGCATGAGTGTTAAAATCCTAGATTCCATGACAATGAGCGCTCGAGCATTTGCAAAGCTAGGGAACCCAAAATGAGACGATAATAAAGATCCTCCTTGATGTCCATGATGATAAAATTGTAGGGCCAATAGGATTTGGGGCCCACTCTCACAGGGATGTCCTCTAGGATTCCCATAGGGGTGGTCATAGAGGAGTCAACAAGTTGAATAACAATGTTAAAAGGAAGGATGTTGGTCGTGAAGCCTAGTTGTTTGCATAAGTTGTAGGGCATGATAAAAATGCTAGCCCCAAGATCAGCCAGACCCTTCCAACATGTGGTGTCCCCAACGAAGCAAGAGATGGAAAAATATACCAGATCTTTGAGCCTTTTAGGTAGCTTGCTCTGGACGACATCTGATGTTGTCCATGCTATTTTCACGGTTTGATATCCTCTATTATGTACTTTCTAGTGAGGAGAGTCTACTTGTTCCATAAGGGGATTCCAACGAGAGCATCAAGGAAGGGAATATCAATGTATAACTTCTTTTTCGCTTCCTTGAACTTCAAGATCCTCGAGTCAAGATGTGTATGATCTAGACGGCTCTAATAAGGGACTCAAGATTTGTAGACTAGAACAATAGGTATGGGGGAGAAGTTGGTTTAGTGTTTGGTACCTTCTCTAACTGGGGTGAGCTTCTTTCTTGGGAGGTCCAACTACTAGTTCCATTGATATGGTTATCGATATATCCACTGGGGTGACTTCTTCATCTTCATCATCATCAAGAATGATCATGTTATTGTTGATGATAGGGGTTGGAGGTTCTGATAGCATGTCCAAAATGTGTGGTCACTGCCTTTAGTTGATCCTCTTGATGCTTGGGGTTTCCTTCCGGTTGACTTACAAATGAACTTGTTAGAGGGTGAAAGGTGGCAGAAATCTATGCTAGTTGAGCCTCCATGGATTTATTATAGACCTCTTGACTTGCGAGAATCTTCTTGATGGTGTCCATGCGACTTTAGTCATTGGAGGCGAATATGTTTTGCTGGCTTCCCTTCCCAAGGAGGAGTTGTCCTACTTGGTTGTAGGGTTGTTGTCTCCGATAGTAATTATTGCCCTAGTTGAAATTGTTGTGATAGGATTGTAATGTTCTGCCAGTTGTTTTGGTTCTATTGGAACCTAGGAGGACCCCGAACATGGTTCTAGATGGGTCCCGTCTAGATTTGGTGTGTGTTTTCTACTCCATTTGTATTTCCATATGGGAAACCTAGAAAAAGTTCTTCAGTGGTTAGGTTTTAGTATTGTTGTCCCAGAATGGATTTGATAAAGTTGACTTCTTCAATGGTTGGGGTACTGTCAAATTGAGGTTGGTGCATGTTTAGAGTAGCATGGTAGAGGTGGTTTCATTGCTAGCTCATGTGGCCTTCTACACTACATACCTGGAAGACTTCTTGGATGAATCTAGCTTGAAAGGATGACTAACCTCTCTACCCATTCCCCAGAAGGGTTGACTCAAGTTTTTATTCTTTGAGAGCAAGCATCCTCAGGGATTCAACGTTGGCTTTTATCTTAGATTTGTCTTTTGCCATAGTCACTTTAAGAACTCCTCTCTTTTGTGGAGAGTCCCAATTCTCTTAGTTCTCATCTCCCTTACTTATGGCCTTCCATGCATCATCAAAGCTTTATTTCATGAAATTGCCATTGGAGGAAGCATCAAGGAAGTGATTGACATTGTCATCGACTCACCTATAGAAGGTTTCTATAAGTTGCACCTAAAGGATATTATGTGATGTGGGCACTTTCACAACAACTCCTTGAATATTTTCCATTCTTTGAAGAGTGTTTCTCCTGAGAGTTGTTCGAACTAGTTTATTTGCCCTATAATATGATAAATGTGTGAGGATGTGAAGAACTTCTTGAGGAATTGGTTATGGAGTTTCTCCCAAGTTTTGATGTTGTGATCATCTAAAGAATTATACCACACCCTAGCCTTTTCAGAAAGGGAATAGTAGAATATTTGTAGCTTTGTTGTTTCTTTGAATACACCATCTTTCTTGATTAGTACACATAGACCAGTGAATTTTTGAAGATGGTCATGTGTCCTCGCTAGGTTTTCCTACAAAATTGTTGTTTTTCATGATCATCACCCATTGCATTTTGATTCCAAAGTTTGGTGCCGAAATGGCTAAATGGATAATAGTGTTTCATATGTTTGTCGCTTTAGAGATAGAGAGTACTCGTAGTTATCTCTGCCATTCTGCTTCTACAGTTTCTTATTTCTCCACTTGCACGACAACTCTAGCTTGAGCTAGGAGTTTGTCTCATTGTGCTGCCAGTGCAACTGAAACTCTACAATTGAATTTTACATTATTGATATTGGATCTTTTTTCACGAAGGAGCTTGTGATACATTCCTTCGACCTTAGGGTGAAAGGGTGAAATGGAATTGATGGTAGAACAATGTTGCATGCACAAGAGATATCACTTGAGAAATGCAAACTATCAAGTTCAGATGGTTTGGAGATGATTTGGATTCAATATGATATGCAATAATATCAACTAAAAAATGAAATCTTAACTAATAATAGTTGGTAAAAAAAATAGAAAACATTGTTGTCCCCAACAATGGTGCCAATATATGTTGTGTGTGATAGTGCAACACCAAATTCACTTGGAGTGAAATCACTATATTTACCTAAACAAGTACAATAATCACCACATGCAAGCAAAAGGATCTTATCGTAGTATAGTTCACAATTGAACCCAAAGGACAACATATTTAAGAAGTAATTTGATCAAAGTAACCATGCAAGAAATAATATTAAACACAAGATTGGATTGGTTGTTGATTATACTAAGGTTGCAAATAATAAAAAGGTTGAATGAAGGGTTGATTATTAGATGATTGGAAAACTATGGTAGAATGGGTTTCACCACCACTACCTATCATTCACTCTCTACAAGGTCAGGAAAATCCTTCTTTTGGTGTTAGGATTAGTCATGGATAGATCTCACCGCGTTACCTAGAAATCATGCATACATCACCTCATAAAACACATATATGAGCTTCTCATCAAGGGTTTAATAACAAACAATCTATATCCTAGATCATAGGTTTGAAGTTCTCTACATCCAAGATCATGACAAACATGTAAACCTATTGATCAGACAAGCATACGAGCATAACATGATTGATTCTGAATTTTTTTACAATAAAATATGCAGTAAGAGAACCAAATCGGGTAGCGGGGCTACTACCTGCACCCTAGAAAGAGGACTACTCACTCATGGCAGTAGTAAAAAAAATTAACAATAGAAGAAGAGAAGAAGGTCATCATCATAGTAGATAAGGAAGGAGAAACTATGGTGTCTGGATGCCTATCTTTGATTTCAAAGGAGATGACAGTCGACACAACAACAAGTGTTCTCCTTAAAATTCATTGGGGAGATACTTGGCATTATCGTCTTCTTTCATCAAGGCCAGATTTTATCACTATGAGGAGAGAGAAATAGGAAGATGAAAGCAAAAGTCCTCAACTGATGGAAACAAGTGCAACAGATCAGGCCTCTATTGAGGTCTAAACCTTGATACCTTGGTGGCAATGAGGATGGAAGGATCCTTGGTTGACGTTTGTCAACTAATGGATGTAGTTTGAAAGCTGTGGAGGTCAAAGGTGAGGAGTGAAAGTAGAAGCAGCTTGGCAACATCAATGGAGGGTCCCCTTTACTATAGGTGAAGGCCTTCTATTCATAGGCAGAGAGTAGGGTTTAGATTCCTACCAACCACCATGGAGTTAAGGTTGTGACACCGCCATGAAGGTGAACAGACAACTACAATGTGGGGGAAGATGATAGGTCATCGATCTGCATGACTTCCATTGGTAGGTGAACAACTGAGATGACCATTGATAAGGAAAATGTCAGGAGGACCATTGAAAGAGATCGTAGAACTTCCTTTGGAAGGCTATTATAAAATTCCTTTAGAAGGCAGAGTAGAGTTAGTGTCTAAGGACAAAACCAGAAGATCCACTAGAAGGCAAATCAAAGTCCCCTTTAGAAGTTGATGTAGAATAACCATCGATTGTTATGTGCATGAATTCCTTTGCAAGGTGGAGTTATTATGACCAACAAAAGGTAGAACCTGACCAACCATAGAAGGGAACAACTGGTAGCAGATGTTGGGCTTCCTTCAATTGTCAAATGAAAGAAGGAACAATGATGTAAACCAATGTCATATATGAAAGATGTGAATTGATGGAGACTAACCCACAAATGGAATGGCTGAGGGAGACAAACCCACCCACACCCCCTAGGGGGCTGTTGTCGAAGGGTCTGTGTTGACACCTCATTTTTTTCTCACTCACCAAAAGGTTCATTCTTAAATGTTAATTCTCTAGATAATGACGTAGTTCATCACATTTTCCACATTTTATCTGTTTCCACATTTTTCACATTTTTCTGCATATTTGAAACACCATGTTCACCCACACTAACCCAGTTCAGGGATTTCCACAAATAAAATCTTTTATCTGGACTTAAGTGCAATTTGATCATTATTGTCACTTTTTAAAACCTTTTCTCATAATTTGCCCAGTTCAATTATCTTGAATTAACTACTCTTCTTTTTCCCACACATGGATTAAATTGCATTTTACTGCACAAAAATAAAAATCTTTTAGATAATAATGAAGGATAATCTTGAATTAATGCATTTTATCTCTCCTTCATTATTTTATTCAGTTTTATTCATAATCAAAACTTTTCATTGATTTTAAATATGAGTTTAATCTATCTGATCCTATCTCGTAAAACTCATTCTGAAACATCACCCAAAACCCTCATGAATATCCAAATTTGGGAAACAAAATACCATTTTTTCTGCCAGGGTAACACATGGTAAAATCTTGATTTTTTTGATGCAGGAAAAGTTGGTGGCTCACTGCAATCCACCTACCATTTTTTTCCAAGAAATCCAATTTATCGATTTTTTTATGTCTTTCCTTTTAT
Organism: Alisma plantago-aquatica; assembly: GCA_963693085.1. NCBI lineage: Eukaryota > Viridiplantae > Streptophyta > Magnoliopsida > Alismatales > Alismataceae > Alisma > Alisma plantago-aquatica. The sequence goes on along the minus strand of OY856411.1, from coordinate 333,945,926 downwards.
CATGCCAAGTGTACCCAATGGATCACAACAATCCACCTATGCTACATGGTGGGTGGCCTTGATCCATGAGCCATGTATGCAACACATCAACATGATCCACTACCTCTTCCAGAATTTTCCAGTTGGAAACCTTAAACCCTAATATCCACTTATAAATAGACCCCAATATCCCATGTACTCTAGGCCCCTCTCATCTCTCTAGAAGCCAGAGAAATGACTACCTCCCCCTTTTTGTTTTCTACATGTGATCAGAGGATTCTTCCTCTGATACCAACTGCTCTACTAAGGTCGATAGCTGCACAACAATAACTACTACTTTTATTGTTATATCCATACCAATAATTGTTTCTCTCTCTAACCCGTTCATAATTATTCACATCTACATGCTCTTTCTCAAAAATATAATATTTCTCAAGTGAATCTATCTCTCTCACCTCTCTCTCTTCCTACACATCGGTCATAACCTCCAATGATGGATCTCTATTGTGGGAGGTCCTAAGGCGATTGGGACTACAAAACGCCTAAAAAAGGACCTTGAGGGCTATTATGAGAAAGCCATAGATACCTCCAGTCCCAAAAGGTCTACCAATAAAAAAAGTTGTTTTCTTATCATTTTACGATTGTTTTCTTTAATAACAACCTCGATCACTGCTATTTCTATCCAAGAAGGCTAAAGGTTGCAATACCGTTATCGGGCAAAATGGGGGTGTCAATGTTTCCCCACTTGTAACAGGACCGCCTAATACAACCTCTGAATAGTGCATACCTTTCTTATCACCCTTCAGAGGAGTTGAAATCAGGTTTTTTATATGTTTTCCTGCTGATTTAAACACCTATCTTCATTTTTTTCCTTGTTTTACGTATAAAACTGGGTGGTGACTCCGAGATTTATCAATTATCATTTTCTCCTTTCTTTGTTGTAGTTCCCATGACTGTAGGATCCATTGGATTTTTTGATCCAGGCACAATAAATTGGTGACTCTACTGAGGAGTTGTCAAATGATCTGAGTTGTATTTTCCTTTTTGTTATCTCATGCTTTTCCAATTGATCGAGGATTTGGTTTTTCTTGTTCTGTCTATTTTTCTCCTAAAATAAAGTTTTTCAAACAAAATTGGCATGGGAATCAGAGCAATCCGGCCATAAAAAATACCAAAAAGAATTAATATATATATATATATATATATATAAATAACTGCAAAACAATCTATTCTGTCAGAAAAAAGAAAGTTTCTCTTTCTCGTCGCCTTCTGTTCTCCTAGATATTTAAAAAATAGTGGAATACTATGTTCTATAGGAAAGAAAATGAGTTTTTTTTTCTTTTCTTTTCGCTTCGATTTATCTTTTTATTTTACGAACAATATGATAATTGTCCCTTTTCTAAAATTATCATTTTTAGGGTTAGCCTCCTCTTCCCGTCTAGGGTTTGCCTCTGCTTCCCTTTTGGGGTTAGCCTCCTCTTCCCTTCCTTTTTTACTTTTATTTTAAGTTTCTTTTTATTTACTTTTTAAAAAGAAAATATAAAAATGAAAGAGAGAAAAGGATGAGTGGTGTCTTTAGGATAATCAAGATCTTCTTGTTATTAATAGTTACGTGATTGTTTTCTTATGTGCCTATCATTTATCTTCCATACTTTATTATTACAGGATTGCATCAGAAGATATTAAAATCTTAAACCTACATAATACCCACCTACAAACCCAATTGCGTCATGGAATGAGTGCTAACACTCATGTTGGATCCTTGAAAGTGGCATGGGGGTGCCAGTAAAGGTACCAGATCATCGTTATGTTGGACATCCAAAGGCCTCGAAAACACCCCCCTCTCCTAGAACTCAAGATTAATTATGTCCGCCATAGTCACGAGGTGTATAGGAGGCAATACCCATATTTGTTGAACCCAAGTCACCCCCATGATTAGTGCCATCACGCCACAGAGAAGATAAAGGCCATCCCCTCTTGTACAAACCATGCCTGAGTGAGGACGTAATATACACTAAACTCATGGGCTGGAAAGGGGGACTTTATCTTTTACATATGCATCTTGTGGCTGCTTGTTTTATAGCTTTTAAGATTGTTGTGTGCTTTTGCTAATTCTAAGATTGTTGAAAGACTTATGCTTTAATATTATAATTTTCACCCATTGCTAACCTCCTCATGTTTAAAACAATAATATCAAAACAACAATCTCCAATCAACAATTTGATGATCTCACATGGTCTCCATGATCATGTGAGATCCCAAAAAATCTCAAATGATATCTCTAATTCAACAATATTCATTCAACAATCTTTCCAAAAAAGACTCTTTTTTCCTTTCAAAAAAAGGAATACCTTTCTAAAAAATCAACATTGTTTCTAAACCCAAAAAACTAGTTAAAAATCTTTTCAAAAGAAATGTCTTTTTAAAACACAAAAAAGAAAAGTCTTTTTAAAAAAAATAAAAAACTTTCTTTCAAAAAAAATCTCAAAAAGGAAATTCTTTTCAAAAGAAATCTTTTCAAATAAAAAAAAGAAAGATCTTTTCAGAAGAAAAAAAATATTTTCCAAAAAGAACAATCTTTCAAATAGAATACGCTTTCAAAACTCAATAAAGTCGAAAAATGCTTTCAGAAGTCAACAAAGTTGAACATTCTTTTTAGAAAAAAACAAAGTTGAAACATTTCCAAAATCTCCACAATGTTGATAAATAAACTAATATTTCTATAGAATGGAAAACCTTTATTTGATATATCTGAAATAATTACAATGTACTCTCTTTTATAGGACTAGAGAGTAAGGAAGAATCAGAACTAGGTAATATGGGATAAAATAAAATCTAAAGACAAGACATATCTTAAGAAGATAACAAACCACACAACACAAGATAACAAAACACACAACACAAGATAACACATAAAACATATATACTAATACTCCCCCTCAAGCGGGAGTATAGATGTCAATCATGCCCATCTTGGCCACTAGTGTAGTAAAGCGAGTCTTGGGAAGTATCTTGGTAAAGATATCAGAAACTAGATCTTGTGTAGTAAAGTGAGTCTTGGCAAGTATCTTGTTAAAGATGTCAGAAACTAGATCTTCTGTCCAATGATAAGGAGTACACATACGTCATGAGATAACCACTTCTCAGACAAAATGGCAATCCACTTCGATGTGCGTTGTGTGCTCATGGAAAGTGGGATTGCTGGCAATAAAAGTGGCAACTTTATTATCACAGTGCATAGGTATAGAATCAAAGACAGAATTATCAAATTCCTTAAGGAGTACTTAGACCCAAATTAGTTCACAAGCAGTGTGAACCATAGCATTGTATTCTTCTTCAGCACTTGACCAGACAACCACAGTCTGCTTTTACTACACCATGTCACTAGATTTCCACCAACAAAGAAATAGTATCCATAAGTAGATTTTCGGTCACATCGACTATCAACACAATTAGAGTCAGAATATCTAGTAAGTTTGTGGTGCCCATGTCTGTCATATAGTAAACATTTTCCTGGAGAAGACTTTAGATATTTAAGAATGTGACCAATAACATCCCAATGACATTGTCAAAGTTTGTTGAAATATCTACTCACAAGTCCAATAGAAACAATAATATCATCTCTTGTCACAATGAGATAGATAATCTTACCAACCGTCCATCAGTATTGATAGTTATGAGGGTATGGAGGTGAACATTCATCATCCCAATTGGTATTGGGATCCATAGGAGTACTAGCAGGTTTAGACCCAAGCATGCCTACTTCTATCAGAAGGTCATGTACATATTTTTATTGTGAAAGGCATACACTAGAATATGATCTGGAAACTTCAATTCCCAAGAAGTATCTAAGTTTACCCAAATATTCATTAATAAAGTGTTGTTCTAGATAGAATTTGGTAGCTGCAATACCTTCAGAATTTTTTTTAGACATAATGATATCTTCCACATAAACTAAAGCACAATAAGCCCAGAGTTGATTTTTTTAATAAATTAGAATGATCAAAACGTGAGTTCCAAAATTGAAACTTGAGAAGTATATGGATTAATTTATGAAACCATGCATGTGGGCTTTGTTTTAGGCTATACATTTCCTTCCTGAGTCTAGAGACTTTGGAACACTCCCCCTATCTAGCAAAACCAGGTGGTTTTTCCATATAAACTTCCTAATGTAGGTCTCCATATAGAAAGGCATTTTTGACATTTAGTTGATAAAGAGACCAATCTTTATTAACAACTACAAAGATAAGGTACTCTCACAGAGTTGATGTGGCCCACATGAGAGAAAGTTTCAAAGTAGTCCACTCCATAGGCTTGAGTGTAGCCCTTTGCTACACGGCGAGTCTTCTGCCGTTCAATAGAACCATTTGGTTGATATTTAACAATAAAAATTCAACGACATCAAACTTTTAGATAGTTTTTAGGACGATCAATAAGATCCCAGGTCGTGCGATCTGATAGGGAATACATTCCATTTTCATAGCTTGACTCCAAGTAGTATTCTGAAGAGATTGTGTAGCATTCTTTGGCACAGAAATAGTAGAAAGAGTAGTAGTAAATCATCCAAAGACAACATCAAGATTAGTGGTAGAGCAGAATTTACTAATTGAATGTTGAGTATAGGATCAAACACCTTTCCTTAGGCTGGTAGGAAGGTGTAGGTTAGAGAATACCTGGGAAGTCTTGTGATCTGGTGACAAGGGAGGAATTGGTTGTTGAAGAGCCAGAGAGGGGACTATGGGTCTTCCCACATATACCTCATTAGCTTCATTAGTTTGTTCATGTTCTATTATCATAGGTTGAGGATTATGATCCAACAAATCACTAGATAAGACAGACCCTTCTTCAGAGTAGTACAACATGTTTTCAAAGAAAACAACATATGCACTCACAAACCATTGTCAATTGATAGGATCATAACATTTATGCCCTTCCTAATTTTGGGAATATCCCAGAAAGACACACTTAATGGAGTGGGGGTCAATTTTAGATATCATAGGGTGGATATTCTTAACAAAATGAGTGCAACCAAAGATGTGTAATGCAACATAAAACAAAGGAGCATCATGATATAGAAGTGAGACAAGGAATTGATTATGCAACACATAAGATGACATACGATTAATTAGGTCACATGATGTAGAAATAGTTTTAGGTCAGAAATGTTTAAGAACATGATAGTGAATAAGCTTTCAAAAAACATGATGACTGACGCTGTGGCGATTGGGAGTGCATCTACTGCTGACGATAGAAAGGGCGTGGAGCATGCATCTTCGTCCCAAAACCAGTCGAGCGTGGGGAAGGATTTGTTCAAGAAGGTTCTGTAGGGTGAAACATCCTTGGAGAAGGTTACATTGAACTGAAGGGCCAAACACTAATCTACCTAAGTGAGGAAGCAACAATGAATGTTCATCATTGGAACTCGTGCTTGGTGGGCACATTGTAGATTTTAGACCGCACTTGCCCACACTGGAATGATACCTGAGTTAGATTTGGGTGCTCAATGGTTCCATTGAGGTTCTTAATCATGGTCGAGGTTTCTTCCTGATGAGATTCTCAGGCCATTCAGATTTGGAATCGGTATAGGAAGGAAAGGCTTGTTTTGTTAGAGATAAACCTTTGATTCTTATGAAGTGGAGCCCAGGCCAGAAACTAATGAAATTCAAGTTGTCGGGAGTTCCTATATGGATCCAAGTGCATGAACTGCCTTTGGATATTTGGGAGAAGAAAATGTTTCAGAGGATAGGTTCATTTCTAGGTGTTCCTCAGAGAATAGATCAAGCCACTCATGATTTCAAGAGGCTGGAGTATGCCAGAATGTAATTCGTGATACCAGCAAATTCTGAGTTCCCAGAAAGTCTGTAGGTTGCAAGCGAGAATGGTGAGCCAAATAAAATTACATTTTCTATGAATGGAAACTAAGACTGTGATCTATTTTTAATCTATTTGGTCATGAATGTTAAGAGATTGGTCCTCATCCTGGCCTTCAAAAGCAGAAGAGGAAGGTATGGGTTCTAAAAAATACTATTCTAGTCTCTGAAGGTAATAATACTATTAAAAGTGATAATGTGGTCATCTCCAATGAAACCTCTAAAGGTGTTGTAGATAACTCCATTTCTACTATTGAGGTTACTAACACATTTCCAACTGATAACAAGGAGGCAAGAAGTAATGGTGAGGAGAACCAATGGGATTCAGATAAGGAAGTGTTTCATGGCACGAATGATAGTTTTGAAGAAGATAGTAATGGATTAGAAGATGAGGTAGGTCAAGTGGTAGACCTCATCACCCCTCCTAATTCCACTGATATTTCAAAGACTTCTAATCTTATTCAAGACTTAGATGGGTTCTAGAAGCCAAAAAAAGTAAAGATTCCAAGCCCCACATATGACTCTCCTAACCCAAGCACTTTCAATAATAGATTCAAAAATCTAGAGAAGGAGGTGGTTGTTGAGGATGATGGCCTTCCCAATGATGTACTGGATGAAGTCTGTTCCAATGGGTGACTTGAATCTTATCACAGTGTCTTGGAATGTTAGGGCTCTAATTAACAAGGCCCCTAAAGTTTGGGAGGATGTCAATAAGGTTAGGCCACACACCATAGTTTTGAATGAAACACGAGTGAGAGAAAGGAAAGTGAAGAAACTTCTAAACATATTTTTTCCTAAGTTCAAGTGGATCTCGAATCATTCTTCCCATGTGTTGGGGAGAGTCATCATTCTCTGGAAAGAGGATTGTTGTCTTATTACTAAAATTGATGAAACTGACCAGTGTATTCATGTTAATGTTTCTTCTGATAATCACAATTTCTTGTTAACAAATGTTTATGGACATAGTGATGATAATGACATAAGTAGGCTATGGGATAAGATTGAAGAAATTTATCCTAGTGTGAACTTACCATGGGTTTGTTGGGTGATTTTAATTTTGTCAAGTTGGAAAGTGAGAAAATCAGGAAGGATCCTCCTACTAAGAAATCAATGGAGGATTTGAATAAGTGTATCCTTAACTGTGGTATTTTTGATCTCAACCTAAGTGGCCCTAGTTTTTCTTGGGATAATCATCAAGGGTGTGACAAATTTGTCACTTCTCATATTGATAGGTGTTGGTATAGTATGCCCATAGAGTCAATCATATGATAATTGCAATGAGGCATATGATACTTGATTTGATAATAATAAAGGTAATTATGTCTATTATGTTTATCTCAGTCATGAGATGATGACACATACATGATAGATGTCTAAAGAATGATGAGACTCGATGGCATATGTTTTCAAGTACGTGACTTGAATGATGAGACCATATGTATGATAAAAGTACATACATTCTTGTTTTGTCCCTAGTCAGATATTACTGTGGAAGCAAAATAGACAATAGTAATACATAAGACTAGAGTGTGTGTTGACCGATGACAGAGTCTCATTAATCATGATATATGATATCAAGTCAAGAACATAGATATATGTTAGAGAACAGTATATCAGACACACCCACCGTGAGAGTGATACATGGATACCATGGAATGGTAGTCACAATCATGTCTCATAGTGATAGTGGTGATAGTGGTTCTTAGACCTGAAATCACTACACTCATCACATGTCGTTGGGTGCACTTTGACATCATCAAACACATTCCTGAAACACGGGTGTTAAAAAGGTGATGATTGGGTGACTTTGACACATGGGGTTTTGACTATGAGTGGTAGATATGGGATTTGTCCCTCCTACAAGGTGTATGACATCTAGGATCCCTTGATAAGTGAGGATGAGAATTGTATGGCCATACTCATATGATTAAATATATGATATGTGAACTCACATGCATCTTCGACAGTCTGTTCAGAGGTCAAAGATCATGGATTGAATTTTGAAGAGGATGACTTTCCATGACTCGAGTTCAATCTGGATGGTTAGTAACAAAGGAACTATACGATCACAGTAACACTAATCATAGATTGTAGGTTGAAAGTTGTTTTCCAACTTCCCTTTTCACTTGGGTAGCACTAATGTGCAACTAGGTACCACTCTTTGCTTGTGAAGTCGTAAGTGAGTAATGGACTTTCACTGCCAATGTGAAATGGGACTTATAGGGTCACACACATAGGATTAACCTGGAAGAGGAATTTATCCATGAATGATGTTTAGATTGATTACTAAAGTGTTTAGGTACTCAACTAAACATTCAATTAATAGACTTGACTCAGAATCATCAAGGTCAAGCGTTGAACCAATTGATTAGAGTGTCAGATTGATTGAGAACTGCATTGACTGAATTCTGTACAACTTGGACCACCAACCGACCGGTTCACTGGGTGAACCGATTGGATTATGGTTAGTGAGATGATCGGTTCACACTGATGAACTGATTGGTTCACATGGACCAATAGAGAAGGTGTTGGGGTTCTCGGTTTGTGAGAAAAGATTTTCATTTCACTTGTTCAATTTGATTGGGGCAAGAATTAATCTTTGTATTAATTAGAAACGAATAAGGAAAGTCAATTATGGGCAAGTCTGGGATGTAAAATGACCGGTTCACACTCCCTACCGACCGATTTAAAGGTGAACCGATCGGATCACCTACCCAAACGACCAGTTCATTTGTGAAATGATCGGTTTGCATGCCGCAGTGCAATCAGTTCGTGGAAAATCTGGACCCTTCTACTCCCGAACATACTAGGAACCCTGACCCTGCCCTCTACTATAAATAGAGGGGTACTGGGGGATTCTCAGAACACACATCTCATAACATCAGTTGCTCTGCAAAGTTGTTGTCCTCTCTGGTTGTGGTAATCAAGAGAGCCCAAGCAAGTGCTACCTGACTAGGGAGGCACAATGAGGAAAAGACAACTACATGATGACAACTGGTGGCGGGAGAGTGTATCAGTGACTAGTACACCGACAAAAGGGGAGGAAACCTTCTAGTGTCCTTCAGGATAGGATGACTAGAGTTTTTGGTGGTCTGTGTGGAAAATATATAGAGGTGGGAGGTTTCTTCCGCTCAGGAGGACGACGGTCAACCGCAGTCCGAGTCAAGGACAAGAGCTGCACAGACACCGTTGAAGACTAGGTGGTTGAAGACTACACTAGCTACGAGGTATTGTCACTGAGCAAGCCTCAGGACCAATCACACTTCACTGAAACCATCTTTCCTATTGCATAGTTGTTGATGCGATCTGTTGGTTATGGGTTTGTGGTGATTTTTTTTTGAGTTTGTTGCATGTTCTATCCCACAAAACCCAACAGTGGTATCAGATCCACATCAACATACTATGGTTTAGGATTAATCGATATGATCAGTTTTTAGTTTTTCACCATTTATTTATTGCATGCATTGTGAATACTTAAACAGGCTAATATGCATATCTGATTAAACACCACAAATCCCAACATACATATACTATATGGTATATATCTGCAATCGATACGCGTCACCCTAAAATGGTTTTGATGGTGGATGTGTAGCATGATTATGGCCTATAAAGCCCTATGTGTGTTCTTGGTTGGTTGTAGTTGTTTACATCTCAGTCTGTGTATCGAGTACTTTCATCTATCCTGATGTAACTCGAGATAACTGGATCCTTATCTTCTATCTGTGCTCCCCCTAAATGTAACTCAGGGTTTCCCAAAGAGATATGTAAAGTAGGGTAGTTTATTTCCTGTTATGTCAAAAAATAGTGGGCGCCCAGACAGGCGTTTGGAGGATCGAGACGACCATCTCATGAAGCGAGACGATCGACTGGTGGATCAAGATGACCGTCTTATAGAGCGAGATGAGTGGCTGGTGGCCTGATGAGGTGCATGATGACCTGATAGACTGATCGCTTGGAGGAGCCATACGATCGGTTGGTGACACCCAACCGACTGGATGGGAGGCGATCTGATTAGTCATGGGATGAGCTGATCAAACCAGAGCAGCTAAAGCACAAGACTTCATCTTCTAAAGGTTGTTGCATATGATGTAAACCTAGATGACTGTAATTCCTTGTGGCTTAAGGAATTATAATAGGATAGCCATAATCATAGCTTTTATCTATATTGCATATTTTCTCATTGTGGTTATAGCATGTATATGATACGTACTATAAATATGTGGTGATTGGATATGTGCATGTACTTATATAAAATCCCTCAAATATAAATATTAAGTTTAAGATGCCTTCCAAAAGCAACACACATGAAAAGCTTGATCAACTAAGTGTGGTCACGCCCTAGCGTGGTGCACCGTCTATCTCGTGGAAGTGTGATGGTGAATATGTGGGTCTGCCTTAGCAGGGTGCATATTCATTGTGTTGGCATTTGGGTCGAACTTAACTTGGTGACCTTGATCAGATCAAGCACCTTGAGGCATGCAAATGTTTATGGCAAAGAGTTGCACATATCATCTATCCAAGAATTGCATATGATGCAATTGGCATGATTGAATACCTTAATAATTGGTCATGAGCGCCAGCGTTGGTTGGGTATTGATGCAATTGTTTTGGATCTTGGCCACTAGAAGATTGTACACTGCAATCTTCTGAATTGATACTTGAGAGTTATCAATTTGATCAAAATAGTGGGAATGATAGTTAATTAAAGGCCTAATTAATATCATCAAATTTATCAAATAAAACAAATAAAAAATGTTTTAAAAAGTTGCAAAAATATTTTGTAGAATCCAAATGACAGACACAAATACATTATCATTGTGATTAGTTCATAAATGGGATAAACTTCAAATCTGGTTTAGGATTTTTGAGAAGTGTTCTCAATGATGAGTGTAAACTCTAAAAGTCCTTGAAAGACCAGAGCCAGTTGAACCACTCCAAATGCGCCCAAGGATGGAATTGGATGCTTACTTGAAGTATGCCAATGATGCCTAAGACATGAAGAACCTTGTGTTGAGCTATATGAACTATGAGTTGCATAAATAGCTTGAAGCATGGACAATCTTGAGATAGTTATACATATTTAGAATCATGTAAAACATGAAAGGTATAATGTCTTCATAGCGTTGTTTGAGTACAATCAGACAGATGGAGATCAAGTATAATCTCATATGCTCAATGTGATTGTGTAGGTAGATTAACTATGATTTCTTATAGGTCAAGAGTTGACCAAACATGTGATTCTACAAATAGTTGTGTGAATCATATGACTAGTTTATCAAATGTTGAGAAACCTGGACAAACCACCATCTGAAGTGCTTGGCATGTTGATGCCGAAGAATGAATGAAGAAAGGGAAAAACTTGTGATAATGATCAGCAAAGTAGAGTCCATAGATTAAAGCAAGGTCAAGAAGTGTTCTGAGGCCAAGCTTGGGTACAAGTCTTCATCACTCAAGATATGGATAGGGATAAGTAGGAAAGGGAAATAACCTCTTTGTAGAGTCTCTCAGGAAGATGAAAGAGATAGATATCTCAACTTCAGGACCTGAGAAGAAGTAATTTAGAAACTGTACTGAGCAAAATTTGTTGCCTTTACAATTACAATATGACATTCATGGGCATATAATAGAATTAGTGAATTGCTATTAGACATCTGCCATCAATGATATCACCATACATCTTGTTTGGACAAGAGTGTAATGAACAGATGGCAATGCCTATGTCTCATCAACTATACTTGATAGTGAAAGAGACAAATGAGTATGACACATGTAATGAATGACATGATAACTCAAACTTGAATGCCTATAGCATAGTAATTTGTAGTGCATAAATCAAAATTAAATTTCTAGAAATCCATATGATGGTTATCTAGACTCATTTTGGTTATTGAACCAATAGAGACATGTTAATCTCATTCATTGTGCAATATGACAAAGGTTCTTCACTAGATGTAGTGGGAGAACAATTATTATATTAAGGATTATACATATTGATGTATATAGACCTTTTAGAATAAATGTTAAAGGTAATCAATGGTACTTCATTATATTTACTGATGACCTCAGTAGATATGGTAGTTTGTATTTAATAAAATAAAAACATGAATCTCTTGAAGTGTTCAAGGAGATCATAAATGAAGTACATAACAAACTTGGTACAAGTATAAAATTTCGATATGATCGATATGGAAATACTTAGAACCACGAGTTTGAGAACCTTATGGAATATCATGATAATGTATCATGATGGACTCCACCTGAAACACAATGATAGTGTGTCATGAGAAGTGTATCAGAAAGAAGGAATCACATCTTGATGAATCCGAATGTGATTACTAACTAAAATTCAAATTTCCTTTTGGGCACATGCTTAACACTAAAAGAGGCACGCTGGGAATCACAAAATGTTGTGGAATCAAAAAGCTCCTGAAGTAATACACAAAACTTATGGTTCTGGTAGAACATGCCTAGAGCTTGAAAGATATATGATATCTTATGGACAAGAAGGTAGTGAGTTGATCATATGATGAGTCAACAGTCTACCTACAAACTAGTGAGAGACAAAAACTGAGATATGGCTTGAAGCCATGAAATCCAAGATGGACTCCATGTACATCAACAAAGTGTGACTTTGGTTGATCCACCTGAGGGGTTAAAACCCGTAGGGTACTTTTGGGTCTTCTAGAAGAAGACTAACATGGAGGGTAGTTTGGCTGCAAAGAGTTTCTAATAAGTTCAAGGCATTGAACATGATGAAATCTTTTCAGCAGTTACCAAGGGTAAATCCATCAGGATAATGCTTGTTTTAGTAGCTTAATGTGACTATGATATTAGGCATATGGATGATAAAACCACATTCCTTTAATGGAATAGTGTGCAGGATGTGTACGTGACACAACCCTAAAGGTTATATAAATCCAATAATGCAAATAAAGTCCATAAAGCTGCATAAATCAATCTTTGGATTGAAGCACGCACCTCAGAACTAGGATCTTCTATTTGACAAGATAGTCAAAGAGTTTGACTTGAGTCAGAATAAAGAAGTAATGTTTGATTACAAGAATTTAGTGGGAGCATATGTATATTCCACATATTGATGGGGAATAATGTCCTTATACTGCAAATATTAAAACCTGGCAACAAAGTACATTCTGAAGTTTTAGAAGAAGCATCCTATGTGATAGGAATCAAGATCTATATGGATAGATTGAAAAGGCTTCTTGACCTAAGAAAGAGAACATACATTGGCAGGATGCCGAAAGGGCTCAACATGATGAGAGAAAACCTATCCATCTTCCATGGAATTAGTCTCTCAAGAGCCAAGTGCCCAATTCTTATGAAGAATAAGGAATGCATGGATAGATGTCATATGCATTCACAATTGGATCTATTATGCATGAACTCATCTCGTTATCTTGTATGTATTGAACATGACAAGAAGATATGAACTATTTATCTTGTATGTATAGGACATGACAAGAATATACGAACTCATCATCTTGTATGTAGTGGACATGATAAGAAGATATGAAATCATCATCTTATATGACAAGATGATATAAACATCCAGCTATCTCATATGTATTAGACATGACGAATGGATATCTGTCAAACTCCAGTAAGAGTTACTGGAATACCATGAAGGACATCTTTGTGTACTTGTGAAGTACTAAAAGGATTAGTTCCTTAGTTATGGTAATCAGGAAGAGTTGGATGTAAAGAGTTACACCAATGCAAGCTTTCAGAATGACAAAATTGTGTTTGACCTTAGAATAAGAATTGTTAGTTGGAAATGTTCCAACATAAGACAATTGATTAATTCTACAATAAGAAGTCGAGTACCTTAATTTTACAAACATTATAAAGGATACAGTATGGATCTAGAAGTTCATATGGATGAACTTAGGGAGGTTCCGACAATTGGTGACTCAATAGAAATATTGTGACAACAATGGAGCTAATGGTTAGGCAAAGGAATCTCAAATAGCATACTATGACTCTTCCATCTCATACGAGTTGTCGTACAGTGAAGGGATGTGAAACATGCAATATACCAACTTGAAGAAAATGTTACTTACCCGCAATAAAAAGTGGTTGTGTAGCAGAAACATGATGGACATGTTAATATCACTTGGAATATGATTCATAAGTGATTGGCTCTATGTGCAAGTGGGAGTCTGTTGGTATAGTATGCCCATAGAGACAATCATATGATAATTGCAATGAGGCATATGATACTTAATTTGATAATAATAAAGGTAATTTCATCTATTATGTTTGTCTCAATCATGAGATGATGACACATACATGATAGATGTCTAAAGAATGATGAGACTCGATGAAATATGTTTTTAAGTACGTGACTTGAATGATGAGACCATATGTATGATAAAAATACATACATTCTTGTTTTGTCCCTAGTCAGATATTACTACGGAAGCAAAATAGACAATAGTAATACATAAGACTAGAGTGTGTGTTAACTGATGACAGAGTCTCATTAGTCATGATATATGATATCAAGTCAAGCACATAGATATATGTTAGAGAACAGTATATCAGACAGACCCACCGTCAGAGTGATACATGGATACCTTGGAATGGTAGTCACAATCATGTCTCATAGTGATAGTGGTGATAGTGGTTCTTAGACCTGAAATCACTACACTCATCATATGTTGTTGGGTACACTTTGACATCATCAAATGCATTCCTGAAACACGGGTGTTATAAAGGTGATGATTGGGTGACTTTGACACATGGAATTTTGACTGTGAGTGATAGATATGGGATTTGTCCCTCCTACAAGGAGTATGACATCCAGGTCTCCTTGATAAGCGAGATTGAGAATTGTATGGTCATACTCATGTGATTCAATAGATGATATGTGAACTCACATGCATCTTAGACAGTCTGCTCAGAGGTCAAGGAACATGGATTGAATGTTGAAGAGGATGATGTTCCATGACTCGAGTTCAATCTAGATATTCAGTGACAAAGGAACTATACGATCACAGTGACACTAATCACTGATTGTAGGTTGAAAGTTGTTCTCCAACTTCCCTTTTCACTTGGGTAGCATTGATGCACGACTAGGCACCGCTCTTTGCTTGTGAAGTCATAAGTGAGTAATGGACTTTAGCTGCTAATGTGAAATGGGAACTATAGGGTCACACACATAGGATTAACATGGAAGAGGATTTTATCCATGAATGATGTTTAGATTGATTACTAAAGTGTTTAGGTACTCAATTAAACATTCAATCAATAGACTTGACTCAAAATCATCAAGTTCAAGTGTTGAACCAATTGATTAGATTGTCAGATTGATTGAGAACTGCATTTACTGAGTTCTACACAACTTGGACCACCAACCAACCGGTTCACTGGGTGAACGAATCGGATCGTGGTTAGTGAGATGACCAGTTCACACTGGTGAACTGACCGATTCACATGGACCAACCGAGCAGGTGTTGGGTTTCTCAGTTTGTGAGAAAAGATTTTTGTTTCACTTGTTCAATTTGATTGGGGCAATAATTAATCTTTGTATTAATTAGAAATGAAAAAGGAAATTCAATTGTGGGAAAGTCTGGAAAGTGAAACGACTAGTTCACACTCCCAACTGAATATTTCAAAATTGAACCTGTCGGCTCACCTGCCCAAACGACCGGTTTGTTTGTGAAACGATCGGTTCGCCTGCCGCAATGCAATCATTTCGTGGAAAATCTGGTACTCCTGAACAGACTGGGAATCCTGACCCTACCCTCTACTATAAATAGAGGGGTACTGGGGGATTCTCAGAATACACAACTCACAACATTAGTTTCTCTACAAAGTTATTGTCCTCTCTGGTTTTGGTAACCGAGAGAGCCCAAGGAAGTGCTACCCGACTAGGGAGGTACAACGAGGGAAAGATAACTGTTGGACAAAACTGGTGGCGGGAGAGTGTGTCGGTGACTAGTATGCCAACAGAAGGGGACGACTCCTTCTAGTGTCCTTCAGGACATGATGACTAGAGGTTGCAGTGGTCCGTGTGGACTATCTATAGAGGCAAGAAGTTTTTGCCGCTCAGGAGGCCGATTATCAACTGCAGTCTGGGTCAAGGATAGGAGCTGCACAGACACCGTTGAAGACTAGGTGATTGAAGACCACACTAGCTGTGAGATATTGTCACTGAGCAAGCCTCAGGACCAGGTACACTTTGCTAAAACCATCTTTCCTTTTGCATAGTTGTTGATGCAATCTGCTGGTTATGGGTTTGTGGTGAGATTTTTTTTCCGCTGCCTATTCTATCCCACAAAACCCAACAATAGAATCCTTTACTATAGTCTCTTCATGCAAAGATTTCTAATTTCTCTAGTTTCCTTATTACCAACACAGTCAGTGATCACAAAATTTTGAAGTTGTTGATTGGTGAAATGAAGAAGATTAACTCTCCCTTCATACTTGTTAATGCATGGACCAAGAAGGAGGACTTTATGAACACTGTCAAGGAAGGCTGGGTTACCCACAGAGAGGGGTTCCCTTTGTTTAAAGTTCATTCAAAGATGAGAAGTCTGGGAAGTATATTGATTAAGTGGAACAAAGAAAAGGTCACAAATCTCCTTGATAATGCTCGAGCTACTAAGATTCAGGCCTATGAGGCTCAGGTCAATTTAGATGATAATCCCAATAATGTTGATTTGAGGGATGAAGTTGTCGGGTGTAGGAATCTAGCCCCCGATGCTCTTAAGTTATAAGAGTCTTTCTTGAGGCATAATTTGAGAGTCCAATGGTTGAAAGAGGGGGATTCTAACACAAAATTTTTCTATTCCTCTTTAAAAGTGAGAAGGCACATTAACCATTTTACAGCTCTCACATTTATGGGACTTTGAACACTAATGTGGAGGAGATTAAAGACTATATTCAGAACTTTTTTACTCAAATATTTTTAATAATGGTCATGTTGCTAATACTTCTCATATGAACAGTCTTAGTTTTGTCAAGTTGGATGATGTCCCTAGACTCTTTGTGGACAGATTGATTACTTCTTCTGAAATTGAAAAGGTGGTTAAGAATCTCAATACTGACAAATGTTCGGGGCCTAACGGCTTTAAGGATTGTTCTTTAAGGATTGTTGGAATCTTATTAGTCTTGATATTTTGGAGGGCATCTGTAATTTCTTTAAAACAGGGAGGATGTTGAGAGAGGCAAATAAAACTTTTATATCCTTAATACCAAAATCAAAAGATACTCACCTCCTCAAGAATTGGGGATCAATTTCTCTGTGTAATATGCTGCTAAAGAATGCCACCAAGGTCATGAGGAATACCCTTCACTCGATTATGCCCACTATCATTAGTGTCAATCAGTGTACCTTTATCCAAGTGAGAAGAGATGTGATCTTTCTATCTAATGATTTCATTCATGATTTCAATAGGAAAGAGGGCAAGAAAAAGATGTGTATTAAGCTTTATATATCAAAAGCGTCCGACTCAAGTATCTCAGGAAGATTTATTTCATATTATTCACCTTATGGGCTTCCCTCCCTGCTAGAAGATTTGGTTACAAGAGATATTTCTACAACTACTTATGAAATCTTGGTGAATGGTGAACCTATGAGTTCTTTTGAACCTAGAAATGGGGTTAGATAAGGCGATCCTTTGGTGCATTATCTCTTTGTGATGGTTATGTAGACTTTCTCTCTACTCATAGACCAAGCAGTTAATGAGGACAAGATTAGACCTCTCCGTGCTTCAGACAATATGATGGTGTCTCACTTAATCTTCATAGATGATCTTATGGTCTTAATTGAAGTGGATAGGAGTAATGCTCAAGCATTGAAGAAGGTTTTGATGGATTTTCATGATGCAAATGGTTTGAGAATTAATGTTGACAAAAGCTCTATTTTATTCAATGTTAATGTTGATAAAGACCACATTTGCAGTGTTTTAGGTATTTTTGAAGGGAAGCTTGATCAAAATTACTTGGGGATTCCCTTATTTATTGGGAGATTGTCCAGGAAGCACTGCAGTCCACTGTTAGACAAAATCAAATCTAAGCTGGAAGGTTGGAAATCTAAACAATTGACGATGGCTGACAGATTGGAGTTGGCTAGTTCAACCTTATCCTCTATTCAAAATTTCTTTCCTATACCTTGCACAGTTTGACGATATTGAGAAGATGATTAGATATTTCATTTGGGGTGCCTCTAAAAGTCATTTTGTAACATCCCCGACCTAGGTTATGCTCTAACCCTAGATGTTTTGCTTAATAATGTTGATTAGATGCTTGTTCATAGTTCTTGGAAAGTAATTAAGGCTCAAGAGGAACTTATATTTCAATTTTAGTCGTTTTTTAATAATGTTAAAATATTGTTTTGTTAGTTTTGGACTAAAGTGCAAATTACCCAAGTTGAGGGGTTAACTTGCAAATTGTACATGATAAAATGTTTCTCAGATGTTGAAGCATCATGAGAAGGAGAATTATGCATTGGTATGGTTTCCACAAGCTTGAGCACCAAGATAAAGCTTGCTAAGTAATCCTTGTGCATTAAAACCTAGTTTTGGTGTAATGTGTAATTTACCCAAAACCTAGGATTCAATATGAAAAATACCACTTCTAGAGGGTCCCCCATGTTTCAAGGAATTGAGGGGGAAGAGGCGGCACTAATTTTGGAATTAAAAGATTTTTATAAGGCATTTTCTCTCTCATTGATTTTCTTATAAAAACACCTTTTACAACCCAAATCAAAGGCTTTTTCGAATCCACTTCCTCTCTTTGCTTGCAAAAATGACCAAGGGAGATAGGAGCAGCAGGAGGACGACCCCCAACCTTTTGGTAAGCTTCTTGATCCTCTTTCACCTTGATTTCATGGTGGAAATCATAAAACAATGCATGATTTCTTCTCTATTTCACTCCATCTTCAATCCTAGCCAATCTTTTCACTCCAAAGCTTGAGGACGAGCCTTGGGAGAGTTTCAAAAGCTTCCTCCACCATTTTTGACATGAATCTCCAAGATTTAAAGCTCAATTGGAGGCGGGTTATATAATTCAAACCCTTAAATATTGTTATTACATTCAAATCTCCATTATTTGTTGAACGTTTTGTTCTATTTGAAATTCCCTTGATTCATTGCTGTAATTACCATGAAAATGGCAATAGCTTTTGAATGAACGAAGGTATATGATGATGACATCATCTTAGGCACATATTCCAACAATTTTCACTTGCAAACAGTTTTAAGACTTTGGTCCAAATGGTTTCACCAAACCGTTTGGAGACCAAACGGTTTGCAAACTGTTTAGAGTCTTGAACCCCAAACTATTTAGATGAGTTGACCATTTGGATGGGTTGTCCATTTGAGGTCAGGACCCTAGTACATGTTGGATGAGGATCTAATGGTTCCAACTGATTGAATCAATATATGGACAATCATCCAATTAGAAGCCCTGATCGGGTTAAGTGCTGATTTTTGCACTTGAATGAATGAAATCTTTGGGTTGATTAACCCAAACGGTCTCAAGACCATTAAGAGATCACCCAAATGGTCTCAAGACTGTTTAGAGTTCAACCAAGACCATTTGGAGGTCATCCAAATGATCTCAAGACCGTTTGGAGGTCATCCAAACGATCTCAAGACCGTTTGAGGTCAGGTCATGCCCAATTTGATCGGTGGATCAATGATTTCAAAGTAATTAGTTCCATAATGTCTAATATTGAAAGTTCATCGATTTCAACCCTAATTCAATTGGGTTCAAAACCCTAATTGATGATCAATTGAAAGTCTAATCAATTGAAAGGTGATTCATTAATCTCAATTTAATTATGGTTCTTAGGTTCAATTGATGAGTAATTACATGGATTCAATTGATGAAGGAATTAATCTTGGAAACCCTAAATCAATATGAGTGGTTGAGACCATTTTTGGTCCAATCAGTTTTGAGGAGGTTTGGACCAAACAGTCTCAAGACCGTTTGAGTCCAAACGGTCTCAAGACCATTTGGGACCAAACGATCCCAAACCAATTGAGACTCAAACGATCCCAAGTATATATGTTCTAAACGGTCTCAAGCATCAACTTTGTTAAACAGTCTCAAGCATCAACTTTGTTAAACAGTTTCAAGCACCAAATTTGCTAAACAATTTCAAACCATTAGACTTAAACCATTTGGAGGTCTAAATGGTCTTAGACTGTTTGAAGGTCATCTATGCAAGACTGTTTGGGGTCTAAGTGACCAAGACTGTTTGGAAGTAATTTATTAAAACCGTATCGACAATTAAGGTGATTAAAGGTCAATTGTTTAATTGATCATTACATGATGTAATTCAAGGGTGATTATGGCAATTGTACTCTTAATAAGATAGGGTGATTAGTACCTTTTGAATGATTAATCTATGATGATTATGGAAGTAATGACACAATACATGTGTAAACTCTCCAATCAAGTTGAGTTGACTTAATCTAATCAGGCCTGAATTAAATATCATCATATAAAGGATAAGAGAGAGAGGACTTCCTACATGAATGATAATAATGTAGTGGTTAAGTCTCAACACTTCCAACATGAATGAATGTGTAATTAGGGCATGATCCTTGATAAAAAGATCATGAACCCTAATTAAGAAGGGTAATGCGCGCTAATCCTATTTGAGGACAATGATATGTGAAACCCTAATCTATGGTAATGGTATGACCCTAATTTAGGATAATGACATGAGAAACCCTAATTCAGGGTATTTCAATAATAAACTCTGATTGAATGTGAATAGTAAACCCTAATTGAGAATGATGTTATGAGAAACCCTAATTCAGGGTATTTCAATAATAAACCCTGATTGAATGTGAATAGTAAACCCTAATTGAGAATAATGTTACAAGAAACCTTAATCAAGGGTGAAGCCATATGAAACCCTAAAGTGAGGGTGATGTCATGTGGAACCCTAGACAAGGGTAAGGTCAAAATAAACCTTAATATAATGGTGTGATGTAAAAACTTGATTCAAGGTAATGCTATGCGCTGATATGTAACACTTTGATATGAAATCCTACACTGATATAGGATAATGATATGTGGAGCCCTAATCTTGGGTTGTAATGTATGAAACCCTAATTTTGGGCAATATGATGATAAATCATGACCCAAATCTGGGTAATGGGATAAAGTATTCCTAATTGACATAAATTGGGAAATCCTAACTCAAATGAGGAAATAGTGGTGTTACTCATACAATGCATAGTGTTGATTTGTAATTAATATAATTGTTATCACGTGCACTAATTATGCAGGTTTCATGAGATGGTGGACATAGCCAGGTATGAGCTATGATGTTTTATCATTGAAATTGCTTTATGGGCCTTGTAAGCCATAATATGTTGTGTTGCCTAGTGAGAGGTAACAAAAGATATTATTGGGCTTTAAGAGCCATGTGAAATACCCGCACTACAATTAATATGTTTACAATGATTAAATGACTTGAAGGTATTAAGTTACCTAATAAAGTGGTAACAAGTGTTTTGATGAACTAAGGGTTTAAACACCCATGTTTCGTAATCATGACGATGAGATGATAAGGGATGAGAATACCCTGATGGGATAAGAGATTGAGATCCCAATGTTTAATAAAGCTTTGAAAAGAATTTTATAGAAATAGTATTCATTCTTTGTAGCAACTGTTATAATGTTTTATGTTTGAAAAACATGTTTGATGCTAAAAGAATATTGTAATGTACTTAATTAATCAAGTGAAATGATATCATGTAGAGCCCTGACCATAGATCCATCATCGTCAGTAGTTTGGTGATGGTGAAATAGGTTTTCCTACGGGAACTCTTGGAGGGCATACTTTTGAGTATGTGGGGGTTATGGGCGTGAATATCCTAACGCCCTAATGGAGGAATTGATGTGAGGTAAACATTAAATCTCTATATCCTTCATTATTTATGTCGGGATGGATGTATCACTAATCTCCCGAAGACTGGGATGGATGTATCATTAATATCCCGATGATCTTATTGTCGGATCGATGTGAGATAAATATAATATCTCTCGATTGCGAAGAGAGTACAGTATGCCACTGTAAGTCTAATAGCAAAGTTGCCAGTATACCCTAGAAAGCTATTTAGTAGAGACACAAGATGTCCTGTATTTGGTCCTCACACTGACTGAGGAAGATGAGGTCATGGAAATCCGGATCTTCTATTGACCTGTGTATGGTACCGATTTCGATTTCGCAATGGTCGGTTGGAGTATGAGCGGTATACCTCATCTCCTCAGCGCTTAAGTATGCTTGTAAAATGTAATCAGCCGTGTAGCATATTTGCTTAAGGTTGAAATACGAGAATCATTGGTTGATGTTACTTTGCATAATTTGTTCTAAATAGACAAATGTTATTTATGCTCTTCAATTCCTTATTGGATAAGTAACAAGCTGCTTTATCAAGATATAGCTAAAAGGAATTTGATAGAGAATATTGCTCTAATCTGTTTATATATTGAGTTATCTGCTGTTAAATGCTCATGATTTTTCTGCTCAGTTTTATACCATTAATTGCAATAATAATGTTTCTGGCAGAGAGTTATATCTCTCGTTGGGACAATTTTACAATGGTCTCACCCCCATGAGATCCAACTTTTTAGGTAGACACCAAAGAAGAGGTAGGAACCCTACAGTAAGGGAAGAGCAGCAACAACAGTAGAACCAAGGACAGTAGTGAATTCCTCAGGTAGAAACACTGGTTGCCATGTCATGTATATAGAGAGAGTCCTATGTGCCGTCTCTGTACTCTCAGGTCCTAGGAGTTAGTAGTTAGTTTAATATCGATCTGAGATTTTCGCTTGATGCCTCGAGATTTTTATACTGCCTATGTATAGTCTAACAGGGTAGCTGATGCTTGTAACTCTCGAGAAGAACTGGTACAAAAGATGTACTAGTAAACCAGAATGTACTTGAGATACTTTGGTTCCTCATGCAAGAGTTTTTCAGTCTATGTATCTCTTTGTAAAAAGTTTTAATTTTTAGTGATATTCAGTAATTCCGCTGCTAATGATCACTCCCACATTAGTTAATCTCATTTTTGTGAGTTGGATGCCACAATTAGTTGGTATCAGAGCTCTAGGTTTGCTGAGTCTACAGAGACATAGGATTAAGGTTGTTTAGTCTATTCTAGTGTCTTCCAGTTTATCTGATAGTGTCTTCTGCTCATATAGGGGGAGAAGAAAAACTAAAGATGTATGGATCACACGATGAACATGTTGCTAAGAGCAGCATTGCTGCACCAGGAGGAGGTGCAAGAGACCAGGATAGGGAAGAACCCGTACCTGAACAACCCCAGTTCAATCAAGTAGATATGGGGAACCCAGCCTTCCAGGCCTTGTTTGGATAGTTTATAGCTGCCATGACTCATATGACAGATAGGATGCCACTACCTGCACCTAGGGTGCCAGTTCACCACGAAGGACAGGGAGCCGGCAAGACATTTGAATGACTTCGCTGGGTTGGAGCCACATGGTATGCTGGTACAGCTGACCCAGCAGACGCAGATATGTGGCTGACCAAACTAGAGAAGGCCTTCAGAATCCTTAACATCCCAGAAGCTGAGAACGTTAGACACACAGTGTACCATCTTAAAGGGAGTGTTGGCCATTGGTGGACCATAGAAGAAGGCAAGAGGTCGGGTGTGGAGATCGGATGGGAAGTATTCTGACGAGAATTCATTAATAGATACTTTCCTAAGACGTTCCTTGATGAGAAAATCTCTCAATTTGAGAGGTTAAGGCAAGGAACAATGAACATTAGCGAGTATGAGGCTAAGTTCATGGAGCTTTTGTGGTTCTGTCCGCATATGGCAGCTACCGATGAAGAAAGGATTCATCGTTTTGAGAAGGGATTGAACGCCGATTTAACCACTCCTGTGTCTGCTTTAGAGAACAGGGAGAGGTTTGCTATTTTTGTGGAGTTTGTCAGATGCATAGAGAGGTCTATGATTGAGAAGCGATAGACTAAGAGCAAGAAGGTGTATACTCAGTTTCATGGATAAGGGTCCAAAAGTTTTAAGAAACTAAGGTTTTCTGCACCAATAGCACCACCAAGGTTTAATACCCAGATGCAATGGACATCAAATAGGGGTAGAGGCCGTAGTTTACCACTGGAAGGAGCCCACAACACAACATCAATATCGGTAACATGACCATCTAGACCACAGCCAGGGAACAAAGGTTGTTTTATATGTGGAAAGATGGGGCATCTGATGAAGGATTGTCGAGCCAGAGAAGTAAGTGTGACTCAACCTCAGAGGCAGAGTCAGCAAGGCTCTCATAGGCGACAGTTTCCAAGTGGCGCAAGAGGACGTGGACAAGTGTCCCAAGCTGGATCATCAGCACCAAGTAATCGAGCACCGAGTCAAACTCAAGCGATGATGAGATTTTATGCGATGAATCAGCCTGATGCAGTAGTCAACCCTAGGGTTGTGACAGGTCAGATGGAACTATTTTATTCTGATATGTCTACATCTTGCGTCGTATCTGTTTTAATTAATCTGGTTGCTACGCATTCTTTCATCACTAAAAGAGTGATTCTTGACTGCAATGTGACAGTTGGTCATAGGTCAGAGAGTTTGAAGTTAGAAACTCATTTGATGGGATCTGTAGTGTTGCGGGAGGTGTGTTCTTTCTGCACTCTTTTCTTTTCTGAACATCGCATTCAAGTGGATCTTATACCACTTGAGATGCATGTGTTTGATATAATTCTTGGAATGGATACCCTAGAGAAATACATGGTTGTCTGGGATTGTGAGTCCAAGCTAGCTATGTTCACAGATGATAGTGATACATGGATCTTTCGAGGAGATAGAAAGATTCTTCCAACCTGTCTTGTGTCAGCTATGGTAGCTAAGAAGTTGATGAGGCAAGGATGTTTTGCATTCTTGGCACATGTGGTAGATACCTTCTAATCCTTCTGAAGTTCCGATAGTTAGGGAGTTTGAGGATGTATTCCCTGAGGAACTTTTAGGTGTACCTCCGCCCAGAGAGATTGATTTTGAGATTAATCTAATTCTGGGTACGCAACCTATAGCACAAACACTGTATAGGATGGCGCCTGCTGAGATGGCAGAGCTGAAGAAGAAAATTCAGGAGTTTCTTGAGAAAGGATTTATCTGACTGAGCACTTCACCCTGGGGTGCTCCAGTTCTCTTTGTTAAGAAGAAAGATGGATCGATGTGGTTATGCATTGATTACATGCAATTGAATAAAGTGACTATAAAGAACAAGTATCCCTTGCCAAGAATAGATGACTTATTTGATCAGTTGCATGGTGCAACTATCTTCTCTAAGATAGATCTAAGGTCAGGATATCATCAGTTGTGTATTAAGGAAAGTGACATACATAAGTCTGCCTTTAGGATAAGGTATGGTCACTATGAGTTCATAGTTATGTCGTTCGGACTAACTAATGCACCAGCTGCATTCATGGAACTCATGAATAGAATCTTTCGAACTTTTCTTGATAAGTGTGTAGTAGTTTTTATAGATGACATCTTGATCTACAGTAGAGATGCTCAATAGCATGAGCAACACCTCCGTCAGGCTCTAACATTGCTAAGAGAGCATAAGTTGTATGCTAAGTTTAGCAAATGTGAATTCTGGCTACTAGAAGTTTCTTTTCTAGGACACGTAATATCTGCCTCAGGTATTCATGTTGATCCTAAGAAGGTAGAATCTGTCCTTCAATGGGAACAGCCAAAGATACCGACAGAGATACGCAATTTTCTAGGACTGGCAGGCTATTACAGGAGGTTCATTAAGAACTTCAGTTCTATAGCTTTACCCCTAACCAAGTTGACCAGAAAGGAGGTTCCTTTTGTCTGGAATGACAAGTGTCAACATTCTTTTCAGTTGTTGAAAGAAAGGTTGACAAGTGCACATGTGCTGGTGTTACCTGAGCAGGGAAAGGGGTACATAGTTTTCTGTTATGCATCCAAGAATGTTTTAGGATGTGTGTTGATGCAGGATAAGCAAGTGATTTCTTTTGCTTCTCGACATCTTAAGAAATAAGAGGAGAATTATCCAACACATGATCTAGAATAGCTGTTGTGGTCCATGCTTTGAATATCTGGAGACATTATCTCTATGGAGAGACATTCCAGATTTTTACAGACCATAAGAACAAAAATTATATTTTCTCACAGCATGAGCTGAACATGAGGCAACGCCGCTGGATGGAGTTAATCAAGGACTACGATTGTACAATTGATTATCATCCAGGAAAGGCTAATGTGGTTGCTGATGCATTAAGTAGAAAATCAACAACACCAACCTTAGATAAAGCACAGTTGAATTCTTTAGTGTGCTCTAAGAGGGATATGTTTATATCCTTGAGGAAAAACAATGTACAGTTTAAAGTATCATTGTTAGCCAGGTTGTTAGCTGAGATGCACATAAAACCAACTCTGAGACAACAGATTAAAGAAGCCCAGCAAGCTGATGTTGTAGTTTAGTAGATTAGGATAGAATATGCTAGTGAGAAATGAGATGGCTTTCATGAGTCAAAGGATCAGGTAGTCCGTTACCATGGTAGGATGGTAGTACCTGATGCCAATGACTTGAGAAAGTTAGTTCTGGAAGAAGCTCATTCTTCGATGTATTCTATGCATCTAGGAAGCACCAAGATGTATCATAACTTAAAAGATATGTATTGGTGGCCTGGATTGAAGAAAGATGTAGCTGAGTTTGTTATGCAGTATCCTATGTGTCAGCATGTTAAAGTTGAACATCAAAAGCCCACAGGAACAATGCAATCTTTGCCTATACCAGAGTGGAAATGGGATCATGTAACCATGGACTTTGTGGTTGGTTTGCCTAGAACAACCAAAGGTCATGATTCCATTTGGGTAATAGTTGATAGGTTGACAAAGACAACACATTTCTTACCTGTCAAAACAACCTACACCGTTGAGAAGTTGGCACAGTTATATGTAGATGAGATAGTGGGGTTACATGGGGTTCCAGCCACTATCGTTTCTGATAGAGGTCCCCAGTTCATGAGTCGTTTTTGGGAACGACTTCATAAAGCTTTGGGTACACAGTTAAGGTTTAGTACAACCTTTCACTCTCAAACAGATGGACAATCTGAAAGGACCATACAAACTTTGGAGGACTTGCTTAGGGCATGTGTCCTTCGATTTGTGGGAAGTTGGGATCTACACCTGAGCTTGATAGAATTTGCTTACAATAATAGCTATCAGCACAATATTGACATGGCACCATATGAAGCATTATACAGTAGACGATGTAGATCTCCTTTATGTTGGTATGAAACTGGAGAAAATCAAGTTTTGGGTCATGAGCTTGTGCAACAGACAACTAAGAAGATTAAAGTAATACAATAACATTTAAAGACTTCACAGGATAGACAAAAATCATACGCCGAAAAAAGGCGAAGACCTTTAGAATTCCAAGTTGGAGATAGAGTTTATCTCAAGGTATCACCCTGGAAAGGAGTCCTTAGATTTGGAAGGAAGGGAAAGTTAGCTCCTAGATTTATGGGGCCTTATCCAATCATTGAACGGATTGGAAAGGTAGCTTATAAGCTGGAGTTACCACCTGAGTTGCATAAGTTGCATCCACTGTTCCACATCTCTATGTTGAGGAAGTGTCATCCTGACACAGAGTTAGTTCTACAACATGTGGAGGTAGAATTAAATAATGATATATCATATGTTGAAGGACCTGTGACGATCCTTGATGAAAGAATTAAAAAGTTGAAAAAGAAAGACATTTGTCTTGTAAAAATCCTCTGGAATTACCGTGGCATTGAAGAAGCTACATGGGAACTAGAGGAAGAGATGAGGAGGAAATAACCTACTCTTTTCTCTTAAATGTTTTTGTTGATGATTTCAGGGACAAAATCCTTGTAAGGGGTGGATAATTTGTAACATCCCTGACCTGGGTTATGCTCTAACCCTAGATGTTTTGCTTAATAATGTTGATTAGATGCTTGTTCATAATTCTTGGAAAGTAATTAAGGCTCAAGAGGAAATTATATTTCAATTTTAGTCCTTTTTTAATAATGTTGAAATATTGTTTTGTTAGTTTTGGACTAAAGTGAAAATTACCCAAGTTGAGTGGTTAACTTGCAAATTGTACATGATAAAATGTTTCTCAGATGTTGAAGAATCATGAGAAGGAGAATGATGCAGTGGTATGGTTTCCACAAGCTTGAGCACCAAGATAAAGCTTGCTAAGTAATCCGTGTGCATTAAAACCTAGTTTTGGTGTAATGTGTAATTTACCCAAAACCTAGGGTTCAATATGCAAAATACCACTTCTACAGGGTCTCCCATGTTTCTTGACATCACGTAGAGAAAATAAAATGAGAGGGGTGCCTCATTTGAATTATTTTGGAGGAGGGAGAATCTTGGTATTAAAATAACCAAGATTTAAGCATAAAAGGAACTTTATTTCAATTTAATGTAAAAAGAAATATATTAATTGAAGAACCCTTCAACCAAAAGGTGAGGGATGAATTTGCAAAAGGGTTGTATGATCTTGTGCCTTACAAAGGCATGAAAATATCTTGAGTTAGTGGAAAGTCCACTCATATTAAGTTAATAAAAAGAAATATCCACTAAAAAGGGGATATTAGTATAATATGATTAAGGTGCTTAATTTCTTTTCTTTTAATTCTTGGATGAATGAAGAAGTTTTGCAAGTGGGCGAATACGGCTTCGTGGCCACGGAATTGAGGGGGAAGAGGCAGCACTAATTTTGGAATTAAAAGATTTTAATAAGGAATTTTCTCTCTCATTGATTTTCTTATAAAAACACCTTTTACAACCCAAATCAAAGGATTTTTCGAATCCACTTCCTCTCTTTGCTTGAAAAAATGACCAAGGGAGCTAGGAGAAGTAGGAGGACAACCCCTGACCTGTTTGAAAGCTTCTTGATCCTCTTTCACCTTGATTTCATGGTGGAAATCACAAAACAGTGCATGGTTTCTTCTCTGTTTTACTCCATCTTCAATCCTAGCCAAAATTTTCACTCCAAAGCTTGAGGACGAGCCTTGGGAGAGTTGAAAAATCTTCCTCCACCATTTTTGACATGAAGCTCCAAGATTTGAAGCTCAATTGGAGGCGGGTTATATAATTCAAACCCTTAAATATTGTTATTGCATTCAAATCTCCATTATTTGTTGAACGTTTTGTTCTATTTGAAATTCCATTGATTCATTGTTGTAATTACCATGAAAATGGAAGTAGATTTTGAATGAAAGAAGGTACATGATGATGACATTATCTTAGGCACATATTCCAACAAGTTTCCCTTACAAACGGTTTTAAGACTTTGGTCCAAACGGTAACGGTTTGCAATCCGTTTAGAGTCTTGAACCCCAAACCGTTTAGATGAGTTGATTGTTTGGATGGGTTGACCGTTTGAGGTCAGGACCCTAGTACATGTTGGATTAGGATCTAATGGTTCCAATTGATTGAATCAATATATGGACAATCATCCAATTAGAAACCCTAATCGGGTTAAGTGCTGATTTTTGCAATTGAATGAATTAAATCTTTGGGTTGATTAACCCAAACGGTCTCAAGACCGTTTGGAGATCACCCAAACAGTCATAAGACCGTTTGGAGGTCATCCAAAGGACCTCAAGACCTTTTGAGGTCAGGTCATGCCCAATTTTAATGGTGGATCAATGATTTCAAAGTAATTAGTTCCACAATGTCTAATATTGAAAGTTCATCGATTTCAACCCTAATTCAATTAGGTTCAAAACCCTAATTGATGATCAATTGAAAGTCCAATCAATTGAAATATGATTCATTAAGCTCAATTTAAGTATGGTGATTAGGTTAAATTGATGAGTAATTACATGGATTCAATTGATGAAGGAATTAATTTTGGAAACCCTAAATCAAAATGAGTGGTTGAGACCATTTTTGGTCCAATCGATTTTGAGGAGGTTTGGACCAAACGGTCTCAAGACTGTTTGAGTCCAAATGGTCTCAAGACCATTTGGGACCAAACAGTCTCAAGACCATTTGGGACCAAATGAACCCAAACCAATTGAGACGCAAACGATCCCAAGTATATATGTTCTAAACGGTCTCAAGCATCAACTTTGTTAAACGGTCTCAAGCATCAACTTTGTTAAATGGTTTCAAGCACCAACTTTGCTAAACAGTTTCAAACTGTTAGACTTAGACTATTTGGAGGTCTAAACTATCTTAGACTGTTTGAAGGTCATCTATGCGAGACCATTTGTGGTCTGGTTGCTCAAGACCATTTAGGGTCTAAGTGACCAAGACTGTTTGGAAGTAATTTATTAAAACTGTATGGACAATTAAGGTGATTAAAGGTCAATTGTTTAATTGATCATTACATGATGTAATTCAAGGGTGATTATGGCAATTGTACTCTTAATAAGATAGGGTGATTAGTACCTTTTGAATGATTAATCTTTGATGATTATGGAAGTAATGACACAATACGTGTGTCAACTCTCCAATCAAGTTGAGTTGACTTAATCTAATCAGGCCTGAATTAAATATCATCATATAAAGGATAAGAGAGAGGGGACTTCCTACATGAATGATAATCATGTAGTGGTTAAGTCTCAACACTTACAACATGAATGAATGTGTAATTAGGGCATGATCCTTGATAAAAATATCATGAACCCTAATTAAGAAGGGTAATGTGCCCTAATCCTATTTGAGGACAATGATAGGTGAAACCCTAATCTATGGTAATGGTATGACCCTAATTTAGGATAATGACATGAGAAACCCTAATTCAGGGTATTTCAATAATAAACCCTGATTGAATGTGAATAGTAAACCCTAATTGAGAATGATGTTATGAGAAACCCTAATTCAAGGTATTTCAATAATAAACCCTGATTGAATGTGAATAGTAAACCCTAATTGAGAATAATGTTATGAGAAACCCTAATCAAGGGTGAAGCTATATGAAACCCTAAAGTGAGGGTGATGTCATGTGGAACCCTAGACAAGGGTAAGGTCAAAATGAAACCTTAATACAATGATGTGATGTAAAAACTTGATTCAAGGTAATACTATGCGTTGATATGTAACACTTTGATATGAAATCCTACACTGATATAGGATAATGATATGTGGAGCCCTAATCTTGGGTTGTAATGTATGAAACCCTAATTTTGGGCAATATGATGATAAATCATGACCCAAATCTGGGGTAATGGGATAAAGTATTCCTAATTGACATAAATTGGGAAATCCTAACTCAAATGAGGAAATAGTGATGTTACTCATACAATGCATAGTGTTGATTTGTAATTAATATAATTGTTATCATGTGCACTAATTATGCAGGTTTCATGAGATGGTGGACATAGCCAGGTATGAGCTATGATGTTTTATCATTGAAATTGCTTTATGGGCCTTGTAAGCCATAATATGTTGTGTTTCCTAGTGAGAGGTAACAAAAGATATTATTGGGCTTTAAGAGCCATGTGAAATACCCGCACTACAATTAATATGTTTAAATGATTAAATGACCCGAAGGTATTAAGTTACTTGATAAAGTGGTAACAAGTGTTTTGATGAACTAAGGGTTTAGACACCCATGTTTCATAATCATGATGATGAGATGATAAGGGATGAGAATACCCTGATGGGATAAGAGATTGAGATCCCAATGTTTAACAAAGCTTTGAAAAGAATTTTATAGAAATAGTATTCATTCTTTGTAGCAACTGTTATAATGTTTTATGTTTGAAAAACATGTTTGATGCTAAAAGAATATAGTAATGTACTTAATTAATCAAGTGAAATGATATCATGTAGAGCCCTGACCATAGATCCATCATCTTCAGTAGTTTGGTGATGGTGAAACAGGTTTTCCTACGGGAACTCCTGGAGGGCATACTTTTGAGTATGTGTGGGTTATGGGCATGAATATCCTTATGCCCTAATGGAGGAATTGATGCGAGGTAAACATTAAATCTCTCAATCCTTCATTATTTATGTCGGGATGGATGTATCACTAATCTCTCGAAGACTGGGATGGATCCATCATTAATCTCCCAATGATCTTAATGCCAGATCGATGTGAGATAAATATAATATCTCTCGATTGCGAAGAGAGTACAGTATGCCATTGTAACTCTAATAGCAAAGTTTCCAGTATACCCTGGAAAGCTATTTAGCAGAGACACAAGATGTCCTGCATTTGGTCCTCACACTGACAGAGGAAGATGAGGTCATGGAAATCAGGCTCTTCTATTTACCTATGTATGGTACCGATTTCGATTTCGCAATGGTCGGTTGGAGTATGAACGGTATACCTCATCTCCTCAGGGCTTAAGTATGCTTGTAAAATGTAATCAAATGAGTAGTATATTTGCTTAAGGTTGAAATACAAGAATCATTGGTTGATGTTACTTTGCATAATATGTTCTAAATAGACAAATTTTATTTATGTTCTTCAATTCCTTATTGGATAAGTAACATGTTGCTTTATCAAGATATAGCTAAAAGGAATTTGATAGAGAATACTGCTCTAATCTGTTTATATATTGAATTATCTGCTGTTAAATGCTCATGATTTTTCTACTCAGTTTTATACCATTAATTGCAATAATAATGTTTCTGGCGGAGAGTTATATCTCTCGCTGGGACAATTTTACAATTGTCTCACCTCTGTGGGATCCAACTTTTTAGGTAGACACGCAAGAAGAGGCAGGAACCCTACAACAAGGGAAGAGCAGCAGCAACAACAGCAAAACCAAGGACAACAGTGAATTCCTCAGGTGGAAACACTGGTTGTCATGGCCTGTATATATAGAGAGTCCTATGTGTCATCTTTGTACTCTCAGGTCCTAGGAGTTAGTAGTTAGTTTAATATTGATATGAGACTTTGACTTGATGCCTCGAGATTTTTATACTACCTATGTATAGTCTAACAAGGCAGTTGATGCTTGTAACTCTCGAGAAGAACTGGTACAAAAGATATACTAGTAAACTAGAATGTACTTGAGATACTTTGGTTCCTTATGCAAGAGTTTTTTAGTCTATGGATCTCTTTGTAAAAAGTTTTAATTTTTAATGATTTTTAGTAATTTCGCTGCTAATGATCGCTTCCGCATTAGTTAATCTCATTTTTGTGAGTTGGATGCCACACATTCGAAAGCCCATTTGATCAAGTGGGACACTGTGACCAAGCCAAGAAAATAATATGGTATGGGAATTCGATCTATCAGGGAGGTAAACAAAGCTTCCATGGTATTCCAGGCATGTAACATTGCTAATATGGTTGACTCTCTTTGGGTGACGTGAGTTCATGAGAGGTACTTCAACAAAGTACCCTTCTGGTTAGTCAATGAAAATAGTACCTCCTCTTAGATTCTGAATAGGTTTGTTAAGTAGAGGGACACCCTTAAACAACACATTAATTACTCAGTTGGAAATGGCAAGAATATATCTTTCTGGGGTGGGCCTTTACTTCCTGGAAATCATCTTGTTGTGGATGTCTTGGGTTGACAAAGCTTTATCAAATTGGGGATTCATGTTGACAACAAAATGAGCATCTTGATCACCAATTGAGATTGGATTCATGATGAGTTGAGACTTCACATGGAGGTTAATCTTTTGCTGAGAAGTCTTGATAACCCGTCTAACATTGAAGATAAAATTCTATATAAAGGAATGGAAGCTATTAAAATGAAGAATGTGTGGAATGTGGTTCGCACTAAAGGACAACTCTAACCCTCTATTTGAGTGGATTTGGAAGTTTAATGTCCAAATAGGTTTCTCATTCACGCATGGAAAGTGGGTCATGGTAGATTGATGACCACTAACTATGCCAGGAAAATGGGGTTTAGTACTCCATCTTATTGTTTCCTCTGCAAGGAAAATGACCAAGACTTCAACCACTGTATGTTCACCTGCCCTTACTCTGCTCAAGTGTGGAGGGAAGTTGTTGAGGTTGGTCTTCTAGGTTGCCCTATCAGTGCTTCTGACCTTGTGTGTTGCAGTGATAAAAGAAGTCATCTCATTGCTATGTGCAGTCTACATTGACTTTGGGGTGAAAGAAATGCTAGAGTACACCTTTGTAGGGAAAAAAGTTGGAGGAAGGTATGGGAGATGATTATGAAAGATATTACTCTCCTTGAAGGCAGATGATTGATGTGTCAGTCTCTTTCTCTTGGCTGGTTGTTTCTTCTTGATGGCACTTCTATTTTGACTACTTTTGTTTTCTCTAAGCCTCTTTTTATGCAGAAGACCTTTTGTAAGTTTTTCTCTATTCTCTTTTATTGTACAATTTCTAGTTAGAGACTATTGTGTAAATACAAAAATACAAAAATAGTAATATGAGAGCTTGGTTACCAAAAAAAGACAGTGAAAAAGAATTGTGTGTGCTACTTTAAGTAGATGATGATTCTCCCTTTCTGCCACACCATATTTTTGTGGTGTGGAAGAGTAGGAAGTCTAATGAATGATACCCCTAGAACTACAAAGTATATCCATATATTTTTGAATAAATTTAAGGGCATTATCGATTCACAAGATTTAACAGTAGTGTGGAATTGCATTTGGACCTCAGTAAGAAAGGTGGTGATAATTTGCAAAATAGTATTGGGATCCTTTAAGAGAACCAACCAAGTTGCCCTGGAATAATCATCAATAAAGGTCATAAAATAGTGATTGCCAGACAAGCTAGAAATAGATCATGGACCCCGAATATCACATGAACAATATCAAATAGATTTTTAGAACTAACTTCTTTCTTCTTATGAAAAACAACTCTAGTTTTTTTTTCCAAACTGGCATGATTCACACATAAAATGTTTTCAAGAATACTAGGAAATAGGTCGTACAATTTGCAGTAGAAGGATGTCGTAGGTGATAGTTCCATTACAAACTAGTCATAAAAGAAGATAGCAGAGTTGTAGCATATCACAGCACATCCAGGTATTTCAGTCCATCTGGTCCCTCATGGCCTGAACCAATCCTCTTCCTCATACGGAGATCTTGAAACACACAATCCTCAGAGTCAAAAGCAATTGAGCACTAAAGTATCTTAATCGTTTTATTGATAGATATCATATTAAGAGGGAATTGTGGAACATATAAGATAGATTTTAAGGGCAAATTTTAGATACATATATAGTTCCAATGCCATGAATAGAAGACTGAGTCCCATATACAATAGTGATAGGAGGGACATTTTTAGTCTTAAATAAGGCAGTGAAAAGTTTGGAATAACCAAAAATATGGGCAGATGCACCAGAGTCAATGACCCATTTATTTTTACCATAAGTAGTAGGAGTTGCAAGTAAAGCAGAGGAACCTCCTTCTTTATTAGTTGTTGGTGAGGATTGACGTGGAATATAATCACACTAAAAAACTCACTTAGGTTGAAATCCCCAAGCTTTTACCAAAACCTCATGCAATAATACCACCCGCAAGCGGACGGGTCTTATCACAGTATAGTTAAGGATCGAATCCTAAAGGACAACTTTTTAAGAATATTTGTCAGTCGAATCTAGCTCAAGTAAGACCAATATTTAGAATGATTGATTGGTTTGAGGTTAATTAAACTAATTGCAAGAAAAAAGAGCAGAATTAAAGTTGATCTAGATTAATGATATGGAATCACTGGGATGGTCTCGGGTTTCACCACCACTACACATGCAAACACATCTAAACATCAAACATCCATGTAAGATAAAACTATCCAAATAGAGCTACTACAAAATCCCCCATATGGGCGTTAGGCTTGCGTAAGCATCACCTTAGGCATCAGATGTCTCGTCACCATCCGGATCACATATTTACGGCTCTGAAGATACAAAATCCAGCTAAGGTTGTGGTCCTCCCTAAGGGATGTTTAGACCACAAAAGCATCATCATAGGCTAGATGGCTCATCCGCTCACGGATCACACACTTACGACCTCAAGGAATCCTATCAGAAGTTCTTGTCAAGGAGTCAAATGTGCTAATCGATAATCAAGTAGGTGATTAATCTACAAGCAAACATCGACGATTAACAAAGATGATACAAAATCCAACTAAGGTTGTGGCCCTCCCTGAGGGATGTTTAGGCCACATAGGCGTCACCGTAGGTTAGATGTCTCGCCCCCTTACGGATCATACACTTACTACCTCAAGGAATCCTATCCTATTTCTAGTCAAGGATTCAACTTTGTAAATCTCCATTCCACCCTACATATATAAGTTCTCGCAACATAGGGAAGAACAAGATGAAAGCAAGTAGGTAATCAAACTATGAACATTATTAATTAACAACAAAATGGAAAGTTATATACATTGCCATGAAATGCTTAACAAAAGGACATGCTTGCATGGGCAGCAGGGCTAGTCCCCGCACCCTAGTGAAAAGGAACTACTCGCTCATGATGTGAGAAACAAGAAGAACAAGAAAGAGAGAGAAATCTGCCATGAGCATGATGCAGAAGGTAGTCGTAACTCGGTGAAGATGATGCGGTCTTCTACGTCGCGTCGGAGTAGATCCGTACGAGAAATGAGGGACGCCAAGACAGACCGGACAGTCTTTCTCACTCCTCCTTCCTTCTCTTCTCGATCTCCTTGATTGCAGCTCGAGTGGCAGGTGGAATGACAGCAGTGTGAATGGAACTGGATCAGGCCTGTGTACAGGCAGCCTGTCGGCGTCCCGGAACCCCTGCCCAAATGAGGACCCTGCTGGTCCTATTTATAGGCTTGTGTTTGGTCCTCACATTTTTTGAAGTGACTCCTCCATACGGTTTGGTTAAGTGACAATACGGTCCTTGTGTCTTTTACTCAAACGATCTTCAGTATATTGTCATATGGTTTGGGAGATAAGACCATACGGTCCTGGTGTCTTTTACTCAAATGGTCTTCAGTATATTGTCATACGATCTAGGAGATAAGACCATATGGTCTAGGGATCCCTTGCTCAAATGGTTTGCTATCCAAGAATCTCCAAAGAGTTTTGGAGAGTATGCCTCAAACAGTTTGGTTAGGCTATACGGTCTTCATCTGGTTTGCCTTCATGCTCAAACAGTCTTGCGAGACCCTTCTCATCCAAATAGTCTGGTTCTATCGTTCGTCACATCTGCATGCCAACCAGCCTTCAGATCAATATTTCATGATCTTGCTTCCCTCTCCAATCGGTCTTGAGCCAATGACCAAACGGTCTTGAGAACTCGGCATCATCATGCGTTCTTGTAGACCATTAAGCCCCAGTGGTCTTGGTCACTCGTGCTTTGTAGTCGTGGCTGCCATCGGTCTTGGAAACGTCCAAACGGTCTTGGACGGTGGCTGGCCAAACAGTTTGCACTCTCCAAACATCCAAACGGTCGTCGTCTTATTGTCCAAATGGTCATCGCCTCCTATTCGGTCTTGAGTCTGGGCGCTGGGTAGCGGTGCAAGTTGCAATGCTGCTGATTGCAGCGGAGGCGTAGGAGGATCCCACGACAGGTAGGGGTGGCGTTTAGGTTTGTAGGTTGCTATGATGGCGGGAGGAAGAAGAAGAAGGGAAGCAACTACGGTAACGTTGTTGCAGTTGGTGAGGTTGCAGGTTGAACGGAGAAGGTGATGATGGCAGAGGCTCTAGGCGTCGGTGCAGATCCCAACTGAGGACCTTACTGTAGGTGCCATCTAGGGTTTGCAGTCGGGTGGAAGAAGGACAAGGGAAGAAGGTGGTGGTACAAATAGTCTTGAGGACATAAACGATCTCGAGTAGGTTGCCCAACCAGTATTGAAGACTGGTGGATATCAAACGGTCTTGAGGAGACCGATAGGGTAGGTTGAGAGCAAAACCATTAGCCCAGATGAATGAGGACTGTAGATTCAAGATCAGATGGTGTGGAAATGCTCGCAGTCTAAGAGCGTATGGATGAATGGTGAAGACCGATAGGTCAAAATCGAATGGATGAAGCTGATTGGTCATACCATTTGGTCAAGACCGATTGGTCAGACTATTTGGTCGTGACCAATGGTGAGAGGATTTTGAGTGAGGGTGGACCTAGGGCTGAGAAAGGTGGGCACCACTTATGATGGTGATTGGTTGAGATGAAGATTGAATGGCGGTGATTATTGTGGATTAGGGTTGAATGAAGGCGGGTGACATATGATGGTTAAACCTCATAATGACCTGCATAAAATCAACATAAACTCAGTTAAAACCTTGATGATTGAACCAATTAAGTAATATTGCACATTGTGATATTTAGTAAATAAAAATGGATGTATTCAATCAAAATGAGCCCAAGATGGTGATTGATTTTGATGATGAATATGCATTCATCAAAACACCCCAAACTTAAACGTTGCTCATCCTCAAGTAACACGAAATCTAAAATAGTCACCAAATGAATACTTTCAACTTGTGTGATTGCCTCATCTTCACATCACGATTGTTTTCTTTCTACTCTGTATGACTAAGTATCTCAACTTCTTGAGACCACTAAACACATCTTGCCATATCTTCATTCCTGAGTTTGTTTTCCAATATCACTTCCTCCTCACTTCCTCCAACAACAAGCATGTCAAAGAGTTTTTAAAGTGTCTAGAGATACCTGCAAAACAACAAGAGTGCACCTGATCTGACACTGGTGTTTTTCAGGATAGTGGAGGCATTCATCGTGCCATTAGATAGAAAACTGAGTGAATGGTGGTGTGGAAAGAAGAAATAAATCTCTCCTCTATTCGACTCGATATTTTTATTATATAATTTGCAATTTCATTTATTGCATTTTTTGTGCGAGTCACTCCTCTATTCGACTCGAGATTGCATTAATTTGTGTGCGCTTTGACATCTTTTTTTTGTGGTATGCCCCTATTAATTTACAAGGGGTATGGAAGAATCAGATATAGAGGGAAGTGGTGTGCCACCCCAAACTTAGGGTTTGGCACTATTTTGGCTATTTTGTTTCTTTTTTTTATAGATGGAGGGATACAAAGATGATAGAAGAAGTGTAGAAGAGAGTTCAGATCAGAATGCAACTTGATTTACAATTCTGTGTACCGGGTTGTTCTCTTTATCGTACTCTGCTCAAATAATGACTTGATGTGGATCCAGTGGGGATTCCATGTTATTGTTCCACTAATCAGTTAGGAAGCATGACGTGTTTGATCCCTATCAGTTCGACAAACACTTGTTATTTTTGCATAAGTATCATGATGTTATGATTCATAAGTTGCACAAGATGATTTCAATTAAAAGGCTAGTTTTCAAAAGAAGGTCCTTTTTGAGGGTCCGCTTTGAATAAGAAGGGTATAATGATTCAAAATGCATAGAGATTTTTAAAAAGTTTCAAAACTACGTCCAGTATCTATTCAAAGTTCTTTTAAAAACTTTAAAATTTTGAATATTTTATTTGAAATTTTGAAAATTTAGGTCAAAAATGTGATGATGAAATCTTAAGTCTGATTTAGATGGGTGAAGGTGGAAAGTAAGATACGTATCACCCACCCTCCACCCCAAAGTTATAAATTTTCTCATCCCAAGCAAACTCTA
Organism: Alisma plantago-aquatica; assembly: GCA_963693085.1. Lineage (NCBI taxonomy): Eukaryota > Viridiplantae > Streptophyta > Magnoliopsida > Alismatales > Alismataceae > Alisma > Alisma plantago-aquatica. The sequence goes on along the minus strand of OY856411.1, from coordinate 333,906,581 downwards.
AATCTGAGATGGAGGGGAATTTTCATGCCATTTGGACCACCAGATGTGGTTGCGTTCCAATCAACGTACTTCCTCCATCTGAAAATCTCAAACATAAAGACCATTCCGAACTGAGAATAGCATCCCGTGATGCAATTTTATTTGGTGTGAAATTTATCTAAAAGGTAAAAACAAAATTAAGGGAAAATCCTGATTCAAAATTAAAACTAAATATGAATTTATTTATCGGGTTGCCTCTCGACAAGTGCCTTTATTTTACGTCGATGGCTCGACTTGATTCCTTCAACGTTTATGGTGGATATGTTGGATTGGTGAGATTCAACATTGTTCAGAGCCTATGTCAGCAGAGGTGAAATATCTCTTCAATTGTTGACCATTTGCCACAAATTCACCTGCCTATTCACTCCATAAAGAGAAAGCACCATATGGGGCGATGCTATTGACAATGCAAGGCCCCAACCAGCGAGAACAGAGTTTCCCTGGGAATAACCTCAATCTGGAATTGAACAGAATAACTTGGTCTCCCACTTGTATGTCCTTTCTTTTTATATGGTCGTCATGCCAAAGTTTCGTACGTTCTTTATAAATTCTTGCATTCTCATAATCTGTCATCCAGAGTTCTTCCATCTCCTGGAGTTGCAAAATCCTAGCTTGGCCTACTTCCTTCATATCAAAATTAAGTTGTTTAATTGCCCACCATGCTTTGTGCTCAAGTTCAACAGGAAGGTGGCAAGCCTTTCCAAATATAAATCTAAATGGTGTAGTTCCAAGCGGAGCTTTGAAAGCAGTTCGGTAGGCCCACAATGCGTCATTGATTTTCATAGATCAATCCTTTCGATTGTGGCCTACAGTCTTTTCCAGAATAGCCTTGAGTTTACGGTTAGAAACCTCCACATGTCCACTAGTTTTTGGATGGTAGAGAGAGGCTACCTTGTGTGTTACACCATACTTTCTCAGTAAAGCTTCAAAGCTTCTTTCAAGGAAATGAGACCCTCTGTCAGATATCACAATTTGTGGGACTCCAAAACGGGGGGAAATGATATCTTTGAACATCTTGATGACGGGTTTGCAATCACTAGTGATGGTTGGTATGGCTTCAACCCATTTTGAGACGTAGTCCACCGCCACTAGGATGTATGAAAATCCATGAGAAGATGGAAATGGACCCATGTAGTCCACACCCCAAACGTTAAATATCTTGACTTCTTGCCACAAATTCAGTGGCATTTCATCTTTCTTTGTTATGTTTCCTGATCTTTGACATTTGTCACATGATAAGACAAAGTCATGGGAATCTTTGGATATAGTAGGCCAAAAGAATCCACATTGCAAGACTTTTATAGCAGTTTTCTTAGAACTCATATGGCCTCCAACTAGACCTGAGTGACATTGCTCTAAGATAAGTTGAGCTCCTTCCTCAGTGATACATCATATGTATAGACCATCAGCACATAGTTTGAAAAGGTATGGCTCATCCCAGTAGTATTGTTTCACATCATGCATAAATTTCTTCAGTGCATTTCCGGTGCATTCAGGGTGGATAATACCCGCGGCGAGGTAATTTACATTGTCTGAGTACCAAGGTGTAGCTTCTGAAATTTTCATTAATTGGTCATCCATAAGAGAATCATTAATCAGGATCCTCTCAGTATCCAGAGTGTGGATATGACTGAGGTGGTCTGCTACAACATTCTATGTACCCTTTTTATCTTTTATCTCCAGATCAAATTCTTGTAGTAGAAGAATCCATCTTATCAACCTGGGTTTTGCATCTTTCTTCGCCAAGAGGTAACAGATAGCTGCATGATCTATGTAGACAATGACTTTTGTACTGATGAGGTAGGATCTGAATTTGTCAAAGGCATACACTACTGCAAGAAGTTCTTTCTCGGTAGTTGCATAATTCCTCTGAGCTTCATTGAGGGTTTTTGATGCATAGTAGATCACATAATGTTTATTTTCTATACATTGGCCCAAAATAGCACCCACAACATAATCACTGGCATCACACATAATTTCAAATGGGTGATCCCAATCGGGAGCTCTAATGATGGGTGTTGTTGTAAGAGCAAGCTTTAGGTTGTTGAAACTTTTGACACATTCTCCGTCAAAATTGAACTCAACATCCTTTAGTAACAAATTTGTCATCGACTTGGTTATCTTGGAGAAATCTTTTATAAATCGCCTATAAAAATCAGCATGACCCAATAATGCATGAACTTCTCTTATATTTGTTGGAATAGCAAGTTTGGAAATCACTTCTATTTTTTCTCCATCAACTTCGATTCCTCTACTGCTAACTCTATGTCCAAGGATAATGCCTTCATTTACCATAAAGTGACACTTATCCCAATTTAATACAAGATGTTCTTCTTCACATCATTTAAGGACAAGGGATAGGTGCTTTAGGAACGAGCCATATGAATCTACATACACAGAAAAATCATCTATAAAAACTTCCATAATGGTTTCAGTGAGACCAGCGAATATAGCTGACATGCAATGTTGGAAAGTTGGAGGCGCATTGCAGAATCTGAATGACATTCTTCTAAATGTGTATGTTCCAAATGGGAAAGTAAAAGTAGTTTTCTCTTGGTCATCTGGATGTATGGGTATTTGATAGAATCCAGAGTAACCATTGAGATAACAGAAATATTCTTGGTGAGCCAATCTTTCTAAGACTTGATCAAGAAAAGGTATTAGGAAGTGGTCCTTTCGAGTCACCTTGTTTAACTTCTGGCAATCAATACACATCCTCCACCCTGTGACTATTCGAGTGGGGATGAGTTCATCGTTTTCATTTCGTATCATAGTAGTTCTACCTTTCTTTGGGACAATATGCACCAAACTGACCCATGGCGAATCGGAGATCGGGTAGATGATTCCAGAAGTGAGTAATTTAACAACTTCAAGGCGAACGACTTCTTTCATATTCGGATTAAGTTTCCTTTGGTGTTCTATGGTCAGCTTGTGATCTTCCATCATCGGTATTCTATGCATGCAAAGGGCTTGACTAACCCCGGTGAGGTCACTCATCTTGTATCCAATGGCTTTTCTTCTTTCTTTTAATTCCGTTAAGAGTTTGTCTTCTTGTTCTGTCATTAGATCTAAATTAATGATAACTGAACAGACTTTGAGGTCATCTAGAAATGCATATTTCAATCCTTTGGGTAGGGGCTTCATTTCAGGAGCTTGTGGATTTTCACATGGTTCTTCAGTTACTTCCACATCTTTGAGTTCTTCAAAAGTAGCTTCAACATCTTTTTCTACAGAGTCGAGAGATTCGATGCAATCCTTTACTTGTTTGTCAGTAGGCTCATCAACTTATGGGTCCATCAGAGCAACTTCTAAAGGATCGTCCGATTCATGATTCTTTTGAGTGAGAAGTGACATTTTCTCTATGCAATCGATAAGATATACTTCTTCTTGCATGCTTGGTCTTCGCATACTTTCAAAAACTTTGAATTCGAGAGTTTCTTTACCAAGTCTGAGAAGAAAGGTTCCTTCTTCAACATCAATTAGGACTCTTGCAGTGGCGAGAAATGGACGTCCAAAAATGAGAGGGTATCTGGCGTCTTCTTTTATGTCCATGATGACAAAGTCACACAAAACATAGGAATCTGTTCCCACCTTAACAGATACATCCTCAATAATTCCTAATGGACGTTTGATTGAATTGTCTGTGAGTTGTATAGTCATGCCTGTTGGGAGAAGTTCAGCAAACCCTAGCCTTTTGCAAAGGATGAGTGGCATGATGGAGATGTTAGCACCAAGATCTGCCAGCCCTTTCTTTCATGAAGAATCACCGATATGGCAAGAAATCCCAAAGGATCCTGGAACTTTCTGTGTCTTTGGCATCTTACTCTGGATGATATCTGAAGTGGTTCTAGCTAACTTGACTGTCTCATATTCTATAGTTATATATTTCCTGGTGAGGAGTGACTTTAAGTACTTTGTTCAGGCTGGTATCTCATCCAACACATCCAAAAAGGGTATATCAACATGAAGTTTCTTCATAGCTTCTTTAAACTTATTGAACCAAGTATCAAGCTTGGTTTGCCTTAAATGAGCAGGGAAAGGTATACGAGGCTTGTATATAGGGATATCAGGTTCTGGTGTTTCAGTTTCTTCATCAATAGGTTTCTTAGGACCTTCCTTGTCAGTCTTATCAGTAGTTACTGACTGTTTTGGTTGAGACTCAGGTGTTGTTGAGTCTTGGATAATCATAGGTTCATCCTCATATGTAATGACCATAGGTTTCTTGATAGGAGGATCGGAATAGTTTTTTCCTAACCTAGTGGTGACAGCTTTCAATTGTTCGGGATGCTTAGGATTGTTCTCGGGTTGGCCAGCAAAGGCTCCAGCGTGTGGCTTCATGCTAGCTACAAGTTGAGCTAGTTGAGACTCAATAGCTTTCTAGTGGGCTTGCTGGTTAGCTATCATAGTCTGTTGTGATTGCAACATCTTCTCAATTGTTGTTAGTTTGTCATCTGGAGAGACAGGACTGGCATGTTTCCCTTGTTGTTGATAAGGGACTTGGTTGGGATTCTGGAACTGAGAATTGTTATAATAATTGTTGAAGTTCCTATTCTAAAAATTACCCCTGAAATTTCCTTGATTCCTAAAATTATGTTGTTGATTATACTGGAATCCTGGTGGGCCCATTTGTTGATTAGCTGAACCAAGTTGTCTTGAGTTTTCCGCTCCTGAAGGGTTTCCATATTGAAATCCAGGATGGTTCCTATTCTGATTCGGATTGTAATATCCTTGACCAGGGATGTTATTAACAACATTGAGGTTTTTAGTTTTACTATTATCACCTTGACTACAAATGTTTCTTAGAACAACATCGTACAGAACATTGCATGCTAAAGTGGAATGATCAGTACCTTTACATGCTTTACAGAACAGTGAGGCAAACTTGATCTATTCTTGTTGTTGAGGGGGTGAACATCCTCCTCCAAATGCAGCAAGGGATGATTCGATATGGTCTTGCTTGGCTAGTAAGAGCTTGAGGGTTTCAACGATAGTCTTATATTCTGGAATAACTTCAGCCATAGCTACCTTCAGTAGTCCTTTACCTACAGACCTACCCCAATTAGCTTGATTTTCATCTCCAAGAGTGACGACTCTCCATGCGCTGTCATAACTTTGACGCATAAAATTTTCTCCAGATGAGGAATCTAAAAACCTTTTGATATCATCATCCACACCCCTATAGAAAATTTCGATGAGTTGATTCTTAGGAATTCCATGGTGTGGACACTTGCGTAGAAGCTCTTTGTATCTATCCCATGCTTCAGCAAGGGTTTGTCCAGGGACTTGAGTGAAATTTGTTATCTGTCACCTAATTTCATACGTGAGAGAGGGAGGGTAGAAATTTTCCAAAAATATATTTTGAAGTTGTTCCCAGGTTCACTTTGCAATGAATTGTACCAGCTTATTGCTCTATTAGCAAGTGAATACTTGAAGAGACAGAGATGAATGGCATCATTGGATACTCCATTTTGCTTTGTCATAGCACATAGATTAATAAACCTCAAAACATGTTCCTGACTACCCTCTCCTTGTTTTCCATAGAATGGGTTGTTTTGAAGCAATGTGATCCAATGTGCCCTAATCTCAAAATTGGCAGCATTGATGGGAGGAGGTTGTACTAGATGACGAACATTAGCAGCTTTGGGGATTGAGAACTCTCTAAGATCCTTTTGTAGTTCTGCTGCTTGTGCTGCTTGGATTTCTTCTTGAACCGTAGCTCTGGCTTCTTGCATGAGCCTTTCTCTCTGTGCATTAAGGGCTTGAGCTACCCTTCAGGCTATTTCCTCCTCTTGAGCCATTCTTGCTTGGTTTTCTCTATTTTTACGATGAAAGGTTTTGTCTATCTCAGGATCAAAGCTGGCAGTGAGTCCAGGACTATTCCAACGGTGCATGCACTGGTCTTTGATGGTACCTGAGATGAAAAGATTTGAAGTAAGATTGATGGAGTGGAATGAAATTCAAGTAGATGAGCAATTGTATCAAAAGAAAAACAAATTCCTAGATTAGCCTTAAAATAACTAGATTTGACTAACTGATTCCGTTGTTCCTGGAAATGGTGCCAGAATTTGACGTGGAATATTATCACACTAACAAACTCACTCGAGGTTGAAATCCCTGAGCTTTTACCAAAACCTCGTGCAATAATACCACCCACAAGTGGACGGGTCTTATCACAGTATAGTTAAGGATCGAATCCCAAAGGACAACGTTTTTAAGAATATTTGTCAGTCGAATCTAGCTCAAGTAAGACCAATATTTAGAATAATTGATTAGTATGAGGTTAATTAAACTAATTGCTAAAAAATAAAGAGCGGATTTAAAGTTGATCTAAATTAATGATATGGAATCGTTGTGATGGTCTCGGGGTTCACCACCACTACACATGCAAACACATCCAAACATCAAACATCCAGGCAAGATAAAACTATCCAAATAGAGCTGCTGTAAAACCCCCCATACGGGCATTAGGCTTGCATAAGCATCACCTTAGGCATCAGATGTCTCGTCACCATCCGAATCACATATTTACGGCTCTGAAGATACAAAATCCAACTAAGGCTGTGGTCCTCCCTAAGGGATGTTTAGACCACAAAAGCGTCACCATAGGCTAGATGGCTCATCCCCTCACGGATCACACACTTACGACCTCAAGTAATCCTATCAGAAGTTCTCGTCAAGGAGTCAACCACGCTAATCGATAAGCAAGCAGGCGATTAATCTACAAGCAAACATCGACGATTAACAAAGATGATACAAAATCCAACTAAGGTTGTGGCCCTCCTTGAGGGATGTTTAGGCCACATAAGCATCACCGTAGGCTAGATGTCTCGCCCCCTTACGGATCATACACTTACTACCTTAAGGAATCCTATCCTATTTCTAGTCAAGGAGTCAACTTCGTAAATCACCATTCCACCCTACATATAGAAGTTCTCGCAACATAGGGAAGAACAAGATGAATGCAAGTAGGTAATCAAACTACAAACATTATCAATTAACAAAAAAATGGAAAGTTATATACATTGCCATGAAATGCTTAATAAAAGGACATTCTTGCATGGGCAGTGGGGCTAGTCCCCGCACCCCAGTGAAAAGGAACTACTCGCTCATGATGCGAGAAACAAGAAGAACAAGAAAGAGAGAGAAATCTGCCATGAGCATGATTCAGAATGTAGTAGCATCTCGGTGAAGATGATGCGGTTTTCTACGTCACGTCGGAGCATATCCGAATGAGGAATGAGGGACGCCAAGATAGACCAGGCAGTCTTTTCACTCCTCCTTCCTTCTCTTCTCAATCTCCTTGATTGCAGCTCGAGTAGTAGGTGGAATGACAGTAGTGTGAATGGAACCGGATCGGACCTGTGTACAGGCAACCTTTCAGCGTCTTGGAACCCCTGCCCAAATGAGGACCCTGCTGGTCCTATTTATAGGCTGGGGTTTGGTCCTCACATTTTTTGAAGTGATTCCTCCATACGGTTTGGTTAAGTGACCATACGGTCATGGTGTCTTTTACTCAAACAGTCTTCAGTATATTATCATACGGTCTGGGAGATAAGACCATACGGTCCTGGTGTCTTTTACTCAAATGGCCTTTAGTATATTGTCATACAGTCTGGGAGATAAGACCATACGATCTAGGGCTCCCTTGCTCAAACAGTTTGCTATCCAAGAATCTCCAAATAGTTTTGGAGAGTATGCCTCAAACGGTTTGGTTAGGCTATATGGTCTTCATCTGATTTGCCTTCACGCTCAAACGGTCTTGCGAGACCCTTCTCATCCAAACGGTCTGGTTCTATCGTTCCTCACATCTACACGCCAACCGGTCTTCAGATCTATATCTCGCGATCTTGCTTCCCTCTCCAATTGGTCTTGAGCCAACGACCAAACGGTCTTGAGAACCCAGCGTCGTCATGCGTTCTTGTAGACCGTTAAGCCCCAGCGGTCTTGGTCACTCATGGTTTGCAGTCGTGGCTGCCATTGGTCTCAGAAATGTCCAAACGGTCTTGGACGGTGGCTGGCCAAACGGTCTGCGCTCTCTGAACATCCAAATTGTTGTCATCTTTTTGTCCAAACAGTCGTTGCCTCCTGTTCGATCTTGAGTTTGGGTGCTGGGCAGCGGTACAGGTTGTGATGCTGCTGATTACAGTGGAGGCGTAGGAGGATCCCATGGCAGGTAGGGTGGCGTTTAGGTTTGTAGGTTAATGTGATGGCGGGAAGAAGAAGAAGAAGGGAAGAAGCTACGTTAACGTTGCTACAGTTGGCGAGGTTGCAGGTTGAACAAAGAAGGTGACGATGGCAGAGGCACTAGGTGTCAGTGCAGATCGTGGCTGAGGACCTTACTGCAGGTGCCATCTAGGGTTTGCAGTCAGGTGGAAGAAGAAGAAGGGAAGAAGGCGGTGGTACAAACGGTCTTGAGGACATAAACGATCTCGAGTAGGTTGCCCAACCAGTCTTGAAGATTGGTGGATATCAAACGGTCTTGAGGAGATCGATAGGGCAGGTTGAGAGCAAAACTATTAGCCCAGATGAATGAGGACTGTAGATTCAAGATCTGATGGTTTGGAAATGCTCGTAGTCTAAGACCGTATGGATTAATGGTGAAGATCGATAGGTCAAAAGTGAATGGATGAAGCCAATTGGTCAGACCGATTGGTCAGACTGTTTGGTCAAGACCAATGGTGAGCAAATTTCAAGTGAGGGTGGACCTAGGGCTGAGAAAGGTGGGGCCCACTTATGATGGTGATTGGTTGAGATGAAGATTGAATGGCGTTGATTATTGTGGATTAGGGTTGAATGAAGGCGGGTGACATATGATGGTTAAACCTCATAATGACCTGCATAAAATCAACATAAACTCAGTTAAAACCTTGATGATTGAACCAATTAAGTAATTTTGCACATTGTGATATTTAGTAAATAAAAATGGATGTATTGAATCAAAATGAGCCCAAGATGGCGATTGATTTTGATGATGAATATGCATTCATCAAGGATAGATGCGCCTAGAGGAGTTTTTCAAGCTCTAAGTGGATCCACTCAATTATGGGTTGAGTAAATCTTAAGGCAGTAGTAGTTAGTCTTCACAGACATCATAGAAGACTTGATTCGCCCAGGAATGTGCATTGTGCTTTTTCCAGCAGCAATCCTAATTGTGGTTCGTGCACCCATAAAAGTTGCAGAAGTAGTTGGCAGCAGGGAGTTGAGTTTGACCTCATCTAGGGCCAAGAGGAGGACCTCTTTTAGGAGCACGTCCACCATGGCCGTGGCCAAAGCCACATCCACATCCTTGACCAGAATCAGAGGAGTGGACCATAAGGATCAAGTGATTAGAAGAGGTAGTAGGCAGAGAATCCATAGAAGGAAGGCGTTGACCACATTTAAGAACATGCCTCAATGTAGGTAAGGGATCAGTGGATAAGGTTTGGTCTACCACACCAAAAAAGGAATGAGACAAACCATCCAAAAATTGAAAGAGTTGAAGTTTGTTATGTTGTTGTTGAATCTCTTTGATATCAACCCAAAAAGAATGATGTAATTCAAACTTAGCCCAAAGTGTCAAACACTAGTTGTAATAGTCTTCTATAAAATCATTAGCGGAATACTCCATTTTAACCAAGTTTTTCTGATGTGAGTACACGTGGTACAATTGATCCCACATGGCGTTGGCATTTGGAAAGCTAAGAAGAGACTAATTGATATTTGGTTCAACATTGTTTACCATCCACATCATGATGCCAGAATAATCTTTAGCCCATTGGTCGCACGCTTATTTGGAATTTTCATCTGTTGAAAAAGAAGCAGGCGAGATATGAGAGTGATATCCTTGGGATTTGGCATAGAGTTTGAATGATGCTGCCCAGATATGGTAATTTGATCCATCAAGTTTTACGGTCGTAACACACAAGGTCGGTGAAGCATATATAGTCGTCATGGAAGCCATAGAGATGACACACACAGAGATGAAGTAGAAGTAGTAAAAAAATGTATATCTATATGATGAGATCTAAGAAACCCATAGTGGATGACAATAGAGGCATAATAAAGTGGCAGAAGAGTAGATCTAAATAACATGTGTAGGGGTAGAGGAAGAAGCATCTAGATCCAAAGAACCCACATATGGAAAGTAGATAGCAGCAACAGATTTGAGAAACCCACATAGGGGTAGTAGATAGCAGTAGCAGATCTAGATCAAGAGATCTGAGACACCCACATAGAGGAAACATAGAGAGAAGAAAAGACCTATGTTTCCATGATATGAGATTCACTCCACCATGTGGCATAGGTAGGAAAAGAGGAGATACCTTTAGGGTTTCAACTTGCTATTCTGGGACTAACTGGAAGAGGAAATTATGGGGATGCAGGTCGATAGGGTGGAAGTTGATGGGTTATAGGTCGATCATGTAGAGGTCGATGGGGTTGGAATGAGGTGGAAGGTCGATGGTGTGGAGGTCGATGGGTTGGAGGGCAATGGGGTTGATGGAAGGTGAAGGGTTGATGGTAGGTCGATGGGTTGATGGGTCGATGGGTGGAAGATGAAGAAGGGTCAGTCAATGGGTGGAAGATGAAGGGTTGATGGGCGTATGAGTGGTGGAGGTCGATGGGTGAAAGATGAAGGGTTGGTTGATGGGTGGAAGATGAAAGGTTGGTTGATGGGGTGGAAGATGAAGGGTTGATGGGTCAATGGGTGGTGGAGGTCAATGGCAAGGTGGTGGTAGTGAAGTTTATGGATGGAGGGGTGCAAGGTGGTAGGTATGGTTGAGATGGTGGAAATGGTCAAGGTAGTGGGGTCAATGGTAGGGGAGGGGTTGATGGGATGTCTTAGGTGGTGGGTATGGTGGAGATGGTGGAAGTGGTTGAGGTAGTGGGGTTAATGGTAGGGGGTTGATGGGATGGCTTAGGGAGGATAGAATATGCCTGATACCATATATAATGGAAAACCTTTATTTGATATCTCTAAAATAGTTATTCTTGCACTCTCTGTTTAGGACAAGACAACAAGGGAGAACAAGAACTAGAAATATGGGATAAAAGAAAACCTAAAGACAAGACAGGTCTTAAGCACATAACAAACTACACAATACAAGATAACAAAACACACAACATAGGATAACACATAAAGCATATATACTAATATTTCCAAATTATAGCAAAATTGGAATATGTTTTCAAAATTGAATAAATTTGAACATTATTTTTCAAAAAGAAGAAGTTTAAACATCTTTCAAAACCACAAAGGAAAGATTTCAAAACTAAAACAAAAGAAAGGAAGACCTTATCAAAAATCTTTCGACTTGAATCATGCCAAAAGGTTGTTTAATTGTGGTATCTTCTCATGATCCATCACTCATGCATGAAACCTTTGACATCCTTCATAAGGTTACTCAATCCTCAAATATCGTATATAAATACCAAATCTTGACTAAAGTATCTACTACTGCCCAGAGCATATCAACTCCATTTGATCCAAAGGGTTTTCTAGCTTGACTAAGGTGTCACCCAGTAGCATGTGGCATGCCCATCTTTTCCTACACAAACTATGGTCCCAAATTGAGACCATAAATGGGGCCATCCCCTTGCTTTCATGCTCACATCTACACAGTCCTAGATCGTGACCTAAAATTGGACCATCAGTGCACCTTCACTTTCACATATTTGATGGTCCTGGACCACAACCTTAAACTAGGCCATTACCTAGGCTTTCACACTCATATCCATATGGTCTCATACTATGACCTAAAACTGGGCCATTACCTTGTGCTCTCACACTCACATCTTATACGGTCTCGGACCATGACCTAAAATTGGGCCATCACCATGCCTTCACATATGTATTCAACCATAGTCTTTGGTCCTGAGTGGGTCACATTATCCCCAGATACTCCTTTTTACCTCTATGAGTATTTCTCTCATAATATCTCCTCTAAGGAGAGAGGAATCTTACACACCCATATCCAACCATAGACTCTGGCCTTAAATGTGTCACCTTGTCCCTAGATATTCCCCTTTTTCTCATGAGTATTTCTCTCATAAGATCTTCCCTTAGGAGAGATACATTTCATGAGGAAAAAGGGGAATATCTAGGAACAGGAGAGAGACATCTCACACACTTGTATCCAACCACAACATTTGGCCCACAAAGGGTCACCTTATCCCTAGATACCCCTTTTCCTTATACGCACATGTTTCATTAAATTATACAAGAGAAGAGAGAACCTCACATATGGATACCCAACCATAGTCTTTGGCCCCAAGTAGGTCACCTTGTCCCTGGGTACCATCCTAACTTACCATGATCCTCATACTTCATCATGATTCTATTGGACATACCTGATGACAAGACTTGAGTATCCTTCAATATCACTCAATCTAGGGGCATGTACAAAAATCCCTTTCCATGCAAATGGTGAACTCTCATATTTGACTTGATCTTTGTCCCCTTCTCCATGCAAGGGGCAGGTTACCTTTGTCTGTCATGTTTTTTGGAATCCTCTTCCGCAATTGGAAGTTTCTTTTTATTCCTTCTAGTAATGTTGGGCATACATAAAACATGAATGCCATCCTCTTGCCAAATGCAAGGGGAAGTTTCTTTACTACCATGTTTCTTCCCTTTTCAACTCCTTTCTATACAAGGGATAGATTCCCAATTGGTCTCCTGAACCTAAGAACCAATGATTCCACCTTCAGCATAGAGGAGGACATCCCAAAAGTCTTAGGCAACAAATGCTTACTAATAGTTTCAAAAAGAGCTTTTTGAGATGACAAGAACCAATGAACAATCCAGCATTGGTGAGGTGATGAAGACACTTTTTGAAGACTCTCATGGTGAACTGAAGACTTGGTTCGAATCAATATCCATCCAACGCTCATGATGGGTTGATGAACTACAAGACATAGAGGCACTTGAGTTCAATAGCAAGAAGACAATCCAAGCTAACATGGGTCAGTTAGAGCCACAAACATAGGTGTTCCTCTTTGTAAGGCATGCACAACTATCATCACTTTACAACCTTCAGGGTGAACAACTACATCATTTTGGATGACACCCGCCAAGGGTATACCCACACAAGAATATTTCATTTGAGAATATACAATAGGAGACATCTATGACACACACAATCACTCCACAAAACTGCCAAGCAGATGATCAGAGTAAAGAATCCAATGACTAATCAGAAGTTGTTGTATATAAAGGCAGAAAGCCAAAAGCTATAGAGTGTCAAAAGACTATGATTCCAACTTAGAAGAAGAGATCTTATGCAACTAATCACACAACATACCCTCCACTACCACCTTGGAACTATACTCTAGTTCTAGGACCATACAAGTACCCACCTCATCTGATTTTGATCGCAACATTGACAATCACAGTCTGGTCAGAGATCCGATGTGTTTTGGATTACAATATTCTATAAATCATGCAAAAACTGGGAGATCTAGAGGTCAAGGTAACCAAAATTGACACCTTCAAGGGTCATCACCAAAAGGTTACAAAACCTGATTGCCGAATCATGACAAAAAATTATACATTTTTAAAAGAGACTATTACTCCCACCATGGTCAAAGAGGAGATGTCGATGTAGAAACTAAAAGGAAATGTTCAAATGCTTAGGGGTCTCTCTCAGCGAGGCTCTCCCATTCATCAAGAATCTTGTGAACTTTCCCGCCATAAAGGAGCCCCGTAATCCTCTACTAAAGAGCTACAATCCCAATGTTCACTATGACTATCATCACATCTTGGGGCACAAAATAGACTCATGTATACCCCTCAAGAACAACATTCAAGAACTAATAGATTCAGGTTTGGTCCAAGTGGATGCCCTAATAGGTACAGTCACTCCAGAGTGTATCGTTGAAGATCTAGGTGTAGCTGTAGAATTGATTGGATCCTTGCTCAAGCCAAAGCATATTGGGAACACACCAGCTGATGCATTCACAGAGTTGATTGAACATTCACTTGTGTGATAGATCTATCAGAGAGCACCAAGACACACATCTATAATGAGCCCTAAAGCATCAGGGGATCGTGAGGGATCCATCTAACCTTTCTACTTTAAAAATCATCAAAATGAAAAGGAAAAAAAGGAAAAGAAAAGTTTCAAAAAAAAATAAAAAAAAAATCAAAATTTCAAAATGGAACTCTTATTTCCAAAATGAAAAAAAAAATCATCAAAATCCCAAAATCCACTTAATCTACTTAAGTTCCTAGATGTGTCCCCTCATGCATCCGTAATTGAAAGGGCCAAAGTAGAACCATATGGCCTAGGATGGAAGGAGAACAGTTGTCATCTCGAGGCCCTAATGGTTCGAAAACCTAATTTCACTCATAAAAATCACTCAAATCAATGAAATCATCTAAGTTAAAACCACACCTCAAAATAAAAAAATGTCCTCTTCTAGGTCTCTTAAGCTGAGCACCCCAGAGGCGAGTTGGAATTGACCCACAAAGTCAGGATATCCTGAAAACAAATTTAGGGGTCTTTCCCTACATGAACTTTAATGCTTAAACATGGCAACAACCATGCTCACATGGCCCAAAAAAGACAAGTGGACTGGAGGATAAGGAGATTTTAATCCCTTACAAAATTTTTCATGTCTCACTATTTTCCATGATGATCTAGCTTGGGGACCATACATGGGAATCCTTCCTTTGGAAACTCCCATTAATCCTCAACTCAAGTTCCCATCCTAAGGCTCTGGAATCAATGTCCACAATGTAAAATAATTAATCAAACATACATCAACTGTGAAGGAAAAAAGGCACCCAAACTTGGACATATGCTTGTGATATATTGGTCTTATTAGTCTGACACCCAGGATCAGTGGAGTCTCAAACTCCCATCCTAAGATTCTAAGCATCAATGCCCATGGTCTCAAATGCAAAATGATCAAATATAAACAACTAAGTCCAAAGGACATAGGAAAATGTAGACCAAGACGTGTCGATAATAGATCCCATAGAGGTGTCTCTGACACCTAGCACCTTAACCCAACTGGGTAGGGATTTCTACTCCAATACTCATTACAGGGCACAACTTGAGTCACACAAGCATAAACTCAAGAGCCAATGGAGAATCAAATCCACCCTAAATAAACCCTCCCCTAGTGTTACATCTAGATATGATCATCTTGAGGGAAGAACCAAGTAATTCATAGAAAACTTTGGGCAAGCTCAAGCATGTTTGGGGTCTCAAATCACCTCAAACTCTAGTACTGGAAAGTGGAAAGTAGGGTGAGTAGGGTAGTTATCATTTTCCAATTAGATAAGCTACATTTATTACATGATCATCCCTCATGTCTCATGATAGGACTCTTGGCTAACATGGGTTTCCACCAACTCACTAAAGGGGTCTCAATCCTAAATATCTCAATGTTGACCAAGGGCCTAAGTTGAAAACCCTTCAAGGTTCATATCCTGACCTCTTCCATGGTGAATAATCAAAAGGTGAATCAATAATCAACTTCAAAATAACTTCTTACTGACTAACATGATCATATTAATGTTAAAAGAAGAATCCAAAACCTTTGAGACAAAAAAGGGGCAAAATGCTACCACCATAATTCAAATCATGATAATTCATTGACTCGACAAAGATAAGTGAAGAATGGAAATCATATATGATATTGGCTCACACTACATCGATATCATATATAGTTTCATCTTAAAGAAGGTCTCCTTCAACAATCATGACATATCTCCACTAGAATAATCCATCAGGGAACCATTGGCAGAAGATTACGGACAGCAAAGGCAGGATGAACTATTCAATATAGAGACATAGTCCAACTCACATCTGTCTCCAGCAATGCTTACAAAGATCTGCAGATAAAGAGTCAAACAAGGTGCATCATCTCTCAATATACTAAAACATAACATGCTACCCATGAACGAGGGTTGCTTCTTATCATTTAGCATGGACTCACGTGGCATACTCTTCACATGATAGCTACTAAATCAACAATGGACATCCAGTCCAAAGACCTTGTAGAAGGACATCTCGGACACAATGACCACATGTCACCTCATAACACTCCTTTCAAAGAAGCAACAACATGATATAACATCTACTGATGACATCCACAAAGCAGCCTCAAGCCTCTACCTTCGAATCAGATGCACTGATCAGTTTGCATAGGCCCACCAAAGACCTATGAGAAACGCAACATCAGTGCCACATCACTGAAGCAAACTGAATGATAGGACCTAGACTTCACCCAGAGTCATCATCCATGTGATTACTAGAAGCAAACTTGTTTGATCTTTTTCTTCAATTTAAAAGTCTTATACTCTGCTATGCATCTTCAATCATGACAAGTTTTGTGGATGGTCTCTTCCAGTCTCTTTTGAGTCTTGGACCATAACCAAAAATCGGACCAATCACGAACCTAACTTCCAATCTCTTTTGGGTCCTAGACCATGAACTGAAATTGAACCAATCACAAATCTAACATCCAAATCACTTTTGGGTCCTCGACCATGACCTAAATCTGGACCAATCACGAACTTAACTTCCAATAAATTTTGGGTCCTGGACCATAACCTATTGGACCAATCATGAACTTAACTTCCAATCACATTTAGGTCTTGTACCATGCCCTAAAATTGAACCAATCATGAACTTAACATCGAATCTCTTTTGGGTCTTGGACCATGGCCTAAAACTAGACCAATCACAAACTTAACTTCCAAATCTCTTTTGGTTCATGGGCCAAGACCTTAAACTAGACCACAATCCATGTCCTAAGAAAGCTCCTCTCTTGTCTTTTTGGGACAGCCTATTTTGGATCCTAGATCAGGACCTAAAACTTCACAAACCCACATTCAAACCCTACCATAAGTGGGTACTCAACTATTTTTACAAAGACCTATTCTGAATAGGGTCTTCTCATTTCAAGCCCTACACCAAGTAGGCACTTGTCATTCAAAACCTACCTTGAGTAGGCACCTCACTTTCAAAATCCCTATCATGAGTAGGCACATCACTTTCAAAATCCCTACCCCAGTAGGCACCTTGCTTTCACAAGACCTACCTGAATAGACACTTTACACTTCTAAAAGTTAGGCACCTCACTCTTAAAAGCCCTACCTGGAATAGGCACCTTGCTTCCACAAGCCCTATCCTGAATAAGCACTTTACGCTTTCAAAAGCCCTACCATGAGTAGGCACCCCGCTTTAAAAATCCCTACCTTAGGTAGGCACTTCACTTTCAAAAGATCTACCCTTTATAGGTACCTTGCCATCACAAGCCCTATCATGAATATGCACTTTATGCAAGCCCTACCCTGAGTAGGCACCTCACCTTCAAAATCACTACCATGAGTAGTCACCTCGCTTTCAATAGTCCTACCTTGAGTAGGTACCTTGCTTTCACAAGACTTATCTTGAATAGGCACTTTAAACTTTCAAAATCCCTACCCTGAGTAGACACCTTGCTTTCAAGAGCCCTACTCAGAGAACGTACTTGTTATTTTCAAAGACCTATCCAGAATGGACACTTCTTGTTTCAAAGCCCTATCTCGAATAGGCACTCAACTTTTAAGTCATACCTTGAGAAGGAAAGCCACCTCAAAGCCCTACCCTTCCATAGGCATCTAACTTTTAGAATCCCTAACTGGGATAGCCACTTGACATTTTCAAAGCCCTATCCTGAATAGGCACTCAGCTTTAAAGCTCTACTATGAGTAGGTGATCCCCTTCAAATTCCTATTCTAAATGGGCACCTTTCTAAACGAAAATCATGATGCTTTGGTAGGCACCTACACTTAATCCCTATTATAAGTAGGCACCCTTGCTCTCAATCCCTATCTAGAATAGGAATTTCATTTCTCAAAGACCTATGTTCAGGTAGGCATCTATAATGATCTAAGTCCTACACCATGTAGGCACTCCCAAATTAATCTCTTGATTGCCCTTGAGGCCTACCTACCATCTAGATATAGAATCTTGGATTGTGACCCATGCTACTCAAATTCAAAAGCTCATGATACGGTATGACCATGATACATCCATGCTTTCATGCCCTATCCTGAATAGGCATCCCCTATTCTGAAAGCCCTATACTGAGTAGGTGGTTTCCCTTGTTAAATCCCTACATTCAGGTAGGCATTACCTCGAGCACTATTCTATATACGCACTCCCAACAAAGCCCTATAACATGGCAGGAATCCCTTTAAAATCCCAACATTCAGGTAGGCATCTCTCAAAGCCCTACCTTGAGTAGGCATTCCCTCCCTTCTAAAGCCCTACATTCATGTAGGCATCTCTCCAAGCCCTACCCAGAATAGGCATTTCCTCCCATTCAAGCCCTACATTTAGGTAGGCATCTCTCCAAGCCCTATCCCTAATAGGTATTTACTCACTTTAAGGCCTACATCTAGTAGGCTCCCTTGTCCAAGCATATCCTGAATAAGAATTCCCTCCAATTTAAGAGCTACACTCATTTAGGCTCCTGCTTTTAAGTCCTATCATGAATAGGCATCCCTCCTGATCAAAATCCCTACATTCAGGTAGGCATTCAAACGAAAGCCTTATACTCATATAGGAATCTATGCTAAATCCCAATTTTGAATAGGCATACATCAACCAACTTTGACAATCTTTCAAGCCCTATACTGAATAGATTTCCCCTAGAATTCAAGAATTACATTCAAGTAGGCACATCCTTTAAGACCTACATTTAGGTATGCACACTTGACAAAACCTTGCATTTGAGAGGTCACTCCTTATGAAATCTCTATCAACAGATAGGCACCTCAATCAAAGCCCTACTTACAGTAGATAAATCCCGCTCTTGTCATGTTGAACCATCTTGTATTCAAGAGAAACTCTAGGGAGCAGATAATTCTTGGATACAGTCATTGGCCATAAAGGCCACCTTAAACTAGAAACTTGTTAGATGCCCAAGTTTATCTATCTCGAACACTTTTGAAAATAGACAATTGATCGATACAATCACTGGTCATGAAGGCCACCTTAAATTAAGAAATTTGTCTGGAGCTCAATCATATGTATCTTATCCATTTATCAATCTTATGATAAGGGAGGATGCTCTAATGATTAGACAAACATCCACTATAGTTACCGATCATGAAGGTCACCTTAATTAGAAACTTATGTGATACCCAACATATCCATCTTGAACACTCCTGTAGAGAAGCCAAGGTGATGATGCTCTAAGCATTGGACAACTTAGAGATACAATCAATGGTTGTGAATGCCACCTTAGATCTATATATATGTCTAATTATCAACCTTCTCTATCTTGAGAATTTTTGAAAATTGCAAACACTCTAAATATGGATATTTGTCTGATACTCCAATATACGGTCCAAGCACATGACCTAAAATTGAACTAATCATGCCTACATATCCATATCAATCCATGATCCCAGATCATGACCTAAAACCAAATCAATCCTATGATCATATTTCCATATATTTCTCAATCCAAGATCATGACCTAAAATTACACCAATCATGTCCTAAACATATGAAGATTTCCAATACCTACATCTAGTAGGAGTTTTTAGATGATAACCTATGCTATCATTGCCATATCTAACAATCCTTTCTCAGTAGCTATGTGGTTCAAAAGAAGGTGAATCAAATCAAGTGAGAACTAGAAAGTCGAGTATAATGGTTCATTGACAATCTAGGGGAACATATGATAGAC
The DNA here is from genome assembly GCA_963693085.1 of Alisma plantago-aquatica. NCBI lineage: Eukaryota > Viridiplantae > Streptophyta > Magnoliopsida > Alismatales > Alismataceae > Alisma > Alisma plantago-aquatica. The sequence continues at coordinate 333,886,871 of OY856411.1, read as the reverse complement.
TAGTGTATGCTAGCTTAATGTTGGAGGATCACTTGATACCCGATCTCAACTTGTTTAAACACTCTTCCTAAGAACTTTATCCTATGGGAGCACACATGCTCTATGGAGTAGACAATTAACCAGCATAGTCACTAGCCATAAAGGTCACCTTATATGAGAATTTGTCTGACACCCTAATGTTCAATCTCGAGCAATGAAAGCCCTATTATCACATAGGCAAACTCATCCAATGTTTAACTTTTCTGATTCATGGTCACAATCCAAATTTGGTTCCCACTCTACAAAAAGTTGAAAAAACTAAAACTTAATGTGTAGAAAGAGAAGAGAGACAATGACTACTTTTTAAGATCTTTTTACAGCACAGAAGTTGCCATGATTCTCAATGATTACAGACTCTTGATCTTAATATCTCTAACAAACCACAAATCACATTTGCTTTTTTAGATTCATCTTTTCTCACCAAGTCATGAGTTAGTGGGAGAATCAGACATGCATTGGTTTAAGAACTGAAGCTATGATGGGAGACACTCATCTAAACTTTAAGCGATTGAATGATTGGTCAGATTTAGGAAACTACACAGGTCATAGGCTGCCCTTACTTTGGAGAAGTCATTATTCCCAATCTTTTCCTCACTAATTCATCTTTAGAGAAGAAACATCACACATGCTTTCCACCCTCCATGAGGTTTGTCAGAACATATTTGATGAGTTCAACCTTTTTGGCCTTTAGTGACCAAAAATAGGTGTCAGACTTGACTCGATCATGTGGTTCTCACTCTTATCTTGAATCTTGCCATGAGAGGAGCAAACTATCGACGCCCTAGTTTTCTCACTCAACAAAAAATCAAGCATAAATGTTAATTATCTAGATAATGACAGAGTTCATCACATATTTCACATTTTTTCCTCCTATTTAATCCACCCTTTTCACACACTTTAACCCAATTTGGGGTTTTTTGTAATTGAGACATTTTATCTGGACTGAATCATTGTTTTTGCTTTTTAAAAGACTTTTCTCATAAATCTCCCAGTTGATTTATCTTGAATTAATTACTTTCCTTTTTCCCATAGATAATCTAATTGCCTTTAACCACATAAAAATACAAATCTTTTGGATAATAATGAAGGATAATCCTAAATTAATGCATTTTCTCTCTCATTCATTATTTTATTAAATTTTATTCATAGTCAAAACTTTCCACTGATTTCAAATATTAATTTTGTTCATTTGATCCTATCTCATTAAATCAATCCAAAACATCACCCAGAACGCTCTAGAATATCCAAATTTAAGAAACATAATACCATTCTTTTCTACCTAGTGAACTGCTAGCAGATCTAGGCATTCCTCTAGGGTGACACGTGGTAAAATTCTGATTTTTGATGCATAAAAATTTGTGGTTCATGACAATCTACCAATAAACTTTTATCCAAGAAATCCAATTTTTTTATTTTTTTTTATTTCTTTCCTTTTATCATGCCCATTGCACCTAGAAAATCACAAGAATCCACATGTGCTACATGATGAGTTTCCTCTATTTGTGAGCCATGCTAGTGGCACATCAACTTGATCCTCCACCTCTTCTAGAATCTTCCAGTTGGAAACCATGAATCCTAATATCCACCTATAAATACACCCCCATATCCCATGTACTCCAAGCTCTTCTTGTCTCTCCTGAATCCAGAGAAATGACTACCTCCCCCTTTTTATTTTCTTCTTGTAATTAGAGGATCCTTCCTTTGAACCAGATGCTTTTCTAATGCTAGTAAGTTTCATAATAATAATTTTTGCTTTTTCTATTATAATAATATTAGTAATCTCTACTCTCTCTAGTTTGTACATAACTTTCATATATGCACACTCTTTCTCAAAGATCTTATCTTGATCTACCAAATCTATCTCTCTCACCTCTCTCTTTTCCTAGGCACCAGTCCTAACCTCCAACAATGGATCTCTACCGCGGGAGGTCCTGAGGTGATTGGGACCATAACACACCTAAAAATAGGACATTTAGGCATGCCAACAACAAATTTTGCTTTTTATATTTTTACCACTATTTTCTTTAACAACAACCTTGATCATGGATGTTTTTATCCTAGATGACTAAAAAGGTTGCAATACTATTATCGAGTGACATGGGGGAGTTGATACACTCCTAACATCATCAAATCCTAACTCTAAGTTGTACATACCTTTCTTATCCGCCTTTGAGGTGGAATCAAAATCGAGTTTTTATGTGTTTTCCCAATGATTTAAACTCTTATATTTTTTCCCTTATTTCGCATATAACCAGGTGGCATTGAGATTTACCGATTTATCCTTTTCTCCTACCTTTTTCACTATTCCCACAACGTAGGATCCATTGGATTTTTTGGGTCGGGTACAACAGTCTTCTATGGAGCATCAACTAAAGGAATGACAACCAATGGAGGTGCAGACCACTGAAAACTAATGTCTTAGTGGTGTATTGTAGATTGATGGCATCAACAATCAATGGAGGATCAGATCATTGAAAACATGGTCCATTTATGCAAAAGATTCTTGTACTCGATTGTCACTTAGCAGGACCACCACCTCTTGCACTCCTCATATGCAATGAAGTACAAGCCTACCCTAAAAATTGTAAATTTTGATCAAAACCTTATAAATTATCATAATATTAAGAAAACCTAAATACAATCTAGTACTAAAATAGAAAGAGGAAATTGAGTGTAAATCTAAGCTTAAAATGCAACTAAAACTAGGATGAATATCGTTCATCAGTGGTGCAACCAAAATGTGTGCTAGTACAATAGCAACATTTAATGCTAATAATCAATTTATTCGCACATATGAACTTGTGTTTTCATTATATATTTTAACCCATTCTTGGTATGCTATCTCACATGTAATCATCGTCCATCCTTGAACTTGTGTGTATTATCCCTTGATACATGTAACCTAGGGTTCAAAATATTGTAGTCTCATTATTTGGTACTCATATTGGCATTATAGTTGAACAAGAAGTAAATAAACATACAACATTTCACTTCTTCGAATCAATACTTTGGAAATCATCCGAAAACCATTGTTAGTCGATAATGTGGGTACTCATAAGTAACCACCTACCTCAATGTAGAACCATGAAATATACTTCAAGTACTTTATGAATGCATCCAAACACCCAAGCAATCAACATAATCAATCACCATCATTTGTATGAATGAATACTACATATGTGTCACCATCATATCACTCATATTAAACCTTACTTAGGTCTTAATCTAAGCATTCAGGTTATCTAGGGTTCAGATTAGGAATAAGGGTAGCAAACCCTAGTTCTACTATATCATGGTTCCTAAGGGTTATAAACCCTAATTGAGGCTTAGGTGAAATCCTATTATCATATAGAGCATATATTTTCATTAACATTATATTATGTAAACTAGGTTATAACATGTTATATACATTAGTTTAATAACCCTAATTACACATGTATATGATTAACTATAAGTGATCATCATCATTATTATCTTAGAGTATGGTCTTCAACATCATCATATTATATGAGCAAATAAATGTATTCAACACATCCAATATTTTAATTATAGAATTTAGGTCGCATATGCATTAATCATATTCTAACCATGTACTATCCATACTTTTAGATTTGAGATCATATCTAGGTATTAAAACCATTTTATTCATATTCAACCAGTTTTTCTGATCAAATCACATATAGATTCAATAGTATATGATTTACTAAATAATTACTAGAATTATTATAAGATAAACCTTAATTGAACAATCAAAGATTGCCAATTCAGTAATTCACCGATTATCCATACTTTCCACGTGGGGTGGTCTGGCCTATGGCCTGCAGCCATATCAGTGCCATTTATCCTATCATCATGACCCATCACGTGGGTCATGATAATGGGGTAAAATTCCTAAGACGATTTCTCCTCCTCTTCCCTACATAATTGGAGACAGGTTGCAGCTTCTAGGGAGTCAACCTCAACGTTGACTATAGTATTGAGGCTCCAGCAACTGCAATTGTGGATGTGGCTAGCATCAACACATTCATCTAGACCTACCGAGGTACTTTATGGAGGAAGGATGGTAGGAGTAGGGTATTCTAGGTTAGAATATATCCTATAAAGGTTATAGATTAGGACGAGAGTATTTACCTTCACTACTGGTGTGAAGCGGGTTGGGGAAGATTTTTGGGGATCCCAAGAGTTATTTCTGATACTCACAATGTATCTTAGGGGTCTAGGGGATGGAATCCATCTAGCTTCTTTGTGGATGATAGGATGAATTGTGAGGAACCCACTCTATGCTTCCTCGAGCAATGTTGAGGGCCAATATCCCCTATTAGTGGTCTGTTGATGCTCTAGTGCCAATTAATTTGTCAGTGAGATTCTAAGGCATGGATATGGGGTTAAGATCATCGAAGATTAAGATCTTAGTTGTCGATGAGTTGTGACACTCTCACAAAAAGTGAGTGTGGGTTGTGTTTGGATGATCACAATGAAGCTTTTTAACCTCTTATATAGGTAGGAATTTTAAGAGAGAGAGGATTTCCAGTTCTCCCTAACTTCCTAAATTTTGTGATATATGGGCATTAGTGCTACACTTCATTATAATGGTCATGTTGGGGATTGTTGAGTTCAATTTATCCTCCAAAAGGTGTTGGGGTTGTTATTTAGTAGTAATGAGGACAATTGATGTGAGGAGGAGTCTAAGAAGAATCGTCTCTCATGTTCTAGTGGGATAGTAGGCAATTGGGCGAGGGAGATTGTCACGCCCCAATCTCACATTAACCACAAACCACGAGATTAGGACGCGACAGAATGGGATTTACACATAATCCAACCACTCTTCACTTTTTAAAGCATTTTAAAGACATTGATAGAAAATCTGATTATAAGATGTAAAATGAAACTAAACAAACTGCGGAAGCATCTTTATTAACTGACTAGCAATATAAACAGAGTCTACAACATATTACATTGTTCGACATAAAATAAAGCATGACAGTTAATTACATCTTTATACACATTCACTCTCTCACTCACACCTTGTCCCAAAGATCGAGGGGAAAGGACTAAGAGACCTCTAACTTCTAACTACGAACCTTCTATTGACTAGGCGTTAGGATGAAACGATTCTTCAGATTTCCTGCTGCTGATGATAACCTGAAAATGTTTTGAGTAGAGGTATGAGCCTACTCGCTCAGTGAATAGCATTTCACTTAGCTATCACTAAACAACTCATCAGGTTTATAAATTGAAATTAACATAAATGCAGAACTAAGCAAGGCAGTTCTAATAACATAACAAACATACAGATAATAATCACATTCTAAATCATCAACAGGTAATTCAGGTATATAAACAGTTATATAAATTTACTGTGAACCTACATGATTATTTATTCATTTTATTATGCCCTAAATATATGCAGTGTACTCTGCATATAAAGATCCGCAACAAGTCCATGCTACGGTCCCACCGAACAAGACTTAGCGACACACCCGGGAAATGCTAAGTCTGACGCCAGCCCTGCTCTGCTACAGGACCCCTGGCTCTCCGGCCAGAACATAGGCTCTACAGCCTCAAAGCACTACTCTGAGTGCACCCGACTCCTCCTTTAACCGGAGTACACCGGCGGAGAGTCACAGGGTTACCTTCGTGACACACGCACGAATGGTGTTAGATAACCGTGTTTTCTTTTTCTTTTTCCCAGTGCCATCGTGACACACGCACGATTGTTGTTAGACACTGCCTTTCTTTCTCTCCTCGTGCCACCAGAATTACTCAACCGGTTGATGTTGGACACGAGTTTCACCCCTAAGAAACATACCTTCATTTAGGGGTTCTACGGTGTTAGGGCATCTAGGTCTATACTTGATTAACAAATAGACATTTAAACAGTAACATCACATTTCATGCATTTTGCACAATCTAAACATCACAAAAGCACATATATATATTTATCATAAATAAACAGGATTCAGAATCATTCATCCAGTTTCAATGCTAAACATCAATATTTGAAATCAGTTAATACATTGCAACAATAATACAGGAAATTTCATCATTTTCATTAAGCATATCACGTAGTTCAATTCTAATGAATCTAACATACACTATTGTATGAACTATACTGTTTAGAAGTTATATCAATTGATACAGAAGCAATTAAACATTTAAATTGAGTTAAATATTGATTTCTAAATGAACTACTACTCACTTTCTGGAACTCGGCCGATCGGCTGACAACTCGGCCGATCCACCCGCAACTCGGCCGATCCAAACCCTGGTCGATTTCCTATAAAGGGAAACTCGGCCGAATCATGCCCAATTCGGCCGATCAAAACACTGATCGTCAATTCTAATAAAGGAATTCGGCCGAATCATATGCAATTCGGCCGAACAGTGTACAGACTAAAAACTAAAACGAACCTGTTGCAATGGAACAGTGCACGCACACACGTCTAGGTTGGGATCAAGCTCAGCTGGTGCTAATATTTGGATATTGATTGCGGATTTGTGGTCTGGACCTCAAGGTGGATTCGTTGGCGTCAATATCACCTTTTCCTGGAGATTTGCGTGCCCAAGAGCTCCTGGTTTGAGCCTGCTGCAAGTAGCAGTTGCTTCCTACGTATAGGTTGAAGAAAGGACTCGGCTAGGCGCCGAATCGAGGGCTAGGGCTTCGGATTTTTGCTTAGGCCTCTTGGCCGAACTCCATGGCGTCGCTTTTGTGTGCTGGCTGCGCCCGAAGGGGCGCCTAGCTACTTCTGTAGCTACTGGCCGCCGGCCGCCGAAGCTGCTAGGGCCGCATGTGGCTGGAAGTGCCGCTAGGGCGGGCTAGAGGAAGAAGAAAGGAAGGGGAAGGTGGCGCCCTGGCTGGTCGGAGGTGAAGGGTTCGAGAAAATTGCCCCTTAATCGTCCCTGCTCTCCCTTTCTCTGCAGGTCACGCGCTACAGTGCGCCGACCCTCCCTGTTGTACCGGGTGAACGAAGAAGAATAGATAAGGGTCAGATTCGCAGAGGGGGCCGAAGTGCAATTTTCCCAGCAAAAACCAAAAGTTACAACTAGGTCCCTAGACACTCAAATGCCCATATCTTTTAACTCGGAAGTCGGTTTCGAGTGATTTTTCTTGCAACGGTTTAAGCACGGAATTCTCTATAATCCTCAAAGTGCAAAACATGCTAAAAGGACTATTTTACTAGATCAAAGCTCTAATTACAACTGTGATTGCTTGATTCGACTTAATGTACTAAATAACCAACATTGACATTATTAATTGCCTCAGGTGATTCAATCTTAGCTATTAATTCGCATCTTAGCTTATCTTGATTATCCATGATGTTTAATTTGATACTCAACCCTAATTGAGGTGTTTTACGTAATTCGAGGTGTTTATTAGTTAATCATGGAGTGGGTCGTAACAACCTTTTCCCCTTAAAAGAATTTCGTCCTGAAATTCCTAAAAGGGAAAGGAAACATGTTACTCCTTTCTGACTCGTATTCCTTCGTAGCTCCCTCTGGGTTAAGATTTCTCCACAAAATATTACTAATGGTATCTCACAATTCGTGATTTCCTTGATCCTCTGATCAACCATCTGCATAGGTCCCTTAACCTAGGACACATCTGATCTGATTCCAGATCGACCCACAAAACATTGTCTTTCCAGAACTGTTATAGCAGTATCTCACTTTATGGTAATTACCAAGAAATTATTATACTATACATGCAGACAAACTAAAATTCTTAAATAAACAGAATGCATGTCTATTTGGTACTAAAATTAAATCATGCAATTTAACTGTTAAACATCACTACATATCATACTGAAAATTGATATCAAAATACTTGATTCATCGTACACCCTATCCTTAGGGTTTTCATTTGCCTTGTTCATTCATCACATGCCAACACCCTACTCTTAGGGTTATCTCATTCACTAATCACATGGCAACACCCTACTCTTAGGGTTTCCATTATCTCATCTATTTGATTGCAATTCAAATCACAATACGGTATCATTCCAGAACTGGCAGAGCAGTATATTTCAAATCATTGTAATTACTGAGTGATGTTTATATCATGCATGCAGACAGATAAAAAAAAATTCATAAATATTCCAAACTCAAATCAATTTTGGCACATACATACTGAATTTCATGTAATTGAACATCCTATTACACCAATAAGAGTAATTTACTCCATTTATAAGAAACCATCTGTAATATTTATCAATTGTCTGAAATTTCTTGAAGTATGTGCATGTTAACCAAATTCCTACCTTATGCATCACATAACTCACTTAAGAGTTATTTACGTATCAAATCACAAATATTTAATAGTACTTGAGAATTTATGATAATATCTCAGAGAAATGTGCCAATTCATGTAAATGTTAAGTCACACATATTAACATAACAGGAAGCATGCAACTAAATTTATTTGAATATTTTAATGCTATCTTATTATCTTGAAATCATACACCTAATGATTTACCAAATTTGTATTGCCTGGGTTTATACCCAAACCGTACCATTATCGTTTGTGTATTTCCAAACTCAACATTCACATAAGGCAACTTGTATGAGACTTAAATATTCATTCTTACTTCCACTGAAAAGCAAAACACATGCTCTCAGCATGTCCTCAAGAGTCTGAATGGTTTTCTCAAACTGGCCATCCGTCTGCAGTTGAAAAGGTTATATTGAATCTTAACTTTGTGCCCGAAGCACAATGCAACTGTTTCTACAATCCTAAATGTGAACTTAGAATCTCAATATGATATGATTAAATCTGGATTACCAGGCAATCTAACTATTTCATCCATATATATCTTAGTCAAATCTCGAGACATCAAAGGTCGACTTAATATGAAGAAAATGAGCAGACTAAATTAGTCTATTCACATTCATTCCTATTAAATCACAACCTTTAGGTATCCTGGGTAATCTTACCACAAATTCCATTGTGATAAATTCCCACTCTTAATCCAGCATAGAAAAAAGATTACAAGGTAGCTATAGATCTCTAGGGTTCAGCCTTAACCTACTGGTACACATTACTCCTAACCACGCACTCAGCTACATCCTTCTGCATATCTGACTACCCATTTCAACCTCTCGAGACTCATATACATCTTAGTGTTTTCCTGAAAACATAGCATACATCAATACATACACTTCTATAAAAATTCTTTTCTTTCAGCTTTTCCCCTTAAAAGAATTTTACACTATCTTGAGATACACACAACATGTCATGTTAATACAACACCTTATCATCATAAAAACTTAAACAGTAGTCTCTTTTCCTCCTATCATGTCATGCATAGTCTAGTTTAACTCACTATCACCCTATTGTAGTTTCTTGATCTGATCATAAGAAGTAAGCTTAACTTACATCTGTACAATCAAATCACTCTGTGTTATTACCCCTAAGTCTAAGTTCAATTTCCACATTTCTACTAGCAGGTCTCTATTGAAACCTGTCACAGAGAATGCATTGGCTGTTGAACTTGACTTTCTGCTGAAAACATCATCCACCACATTCTCTTTATCAGGGTGATATTCTACTGTCACATTATAAAGATAGTGACACCATGTCTTAAAAACATGAACTACATCAGCTATCTTTAGATCATAATCGGATAATACTCCGCTTTCTATGTTACTTACTTATTGTTACATTTTAGGTTTATGTTTTACTCCTTTCTCTAAGTCATTTCATGTTGTTCATGTACCGATCAGGTTATCTTCTTCAAAACCCTAGATCGTTATCAAAGCCAGTTTACTTTTCATAGAACAAATCTCAAGATCTTATTTTACAAAGATACTAGTATTCAAGGTTACATCACTTGTGATATCCCTTAAACTACTACAACTTTAATCATTCTAGGGTTTGGTCCTTAACAATAACATAGCATTATTGTGTGTATGTGTAATCGATTATATAAATCAAATTAAGTTGCTTGGGTCAATAACATATTAACCCAACACTCAATTTTTTTAATTACTTTAGCTGAAAATTCAGTTTTCACAATAGTTTCTGTAATTCGTTTATTAAACTGCTAACAGAAGCTCCAAAAATTCTGAAAATTTTATATGTTGTGCCTAATAAAGTTTTATACCTCCAGTAAAAATTTCAGATCATTTCAAGTTACCAATAATTAATTAAAAATCGAACAGTGCACTGCTATATTGCAGTCTGCAGCAGGTTCGGCTGAGTTACAAACTCGGCCGACACCCTCACTGCAGGGGTCAAACATCATCCAAAAATTATGCCAATTTAACAGAGTGTCTAAAATTGTATTTTTCAAGCACAGTTAAAATTTGAGATCAATCGGATATACCAATAAAAAGAAAAAATTCAATTACCATACTGCTATATTATTCAGAAAATGTGATCGGTCGAGTTTGAAACTCGGCCGATAAACAGGTCAAAATATTTTTCAAAAATTCTGATATATTCCAAATGTTGCTCACATTATATATATCCAACTCATATCCCAATTTTAGCCAAACCAGAGTTACACCTAAAATACTAAAAATCATTTACTGAGACACTTTACTTATCAAATTTGTATTTATGTATCATCAAAACTCTATTTTGGGCCGATTAGGGTCTATGCTTCTCAAACCCTAATTCTCAAGAACAAAGAACATTTAGACTTCTTATCATAGTTAAAACATCCTAGTGTATATACATTCTCACTATGTTACGGGTCTAAATCATCCAAAATCTATTCTTATTTTGCTGTTAATAGGAGTCATTAAATCTCATAAACGCGTCCTGCCAGCCGGACCAGGCCGAACCTGTAGTCCTGAAGCCAAGAGCTACTCGAGATTAATCAACCCCTATTAATCTTAAACATGTGGAAAGAATATCCACTCAGAACAAACTCATTTAAACAAAATTTCGGGTCTACTTTAATACAAAGAAAACAAACATTAAACAATTCACTTCATATCACAACATTATAAAAGAATCATACTTATTGTACAAACTGAAAGTCTAAATTTGTGCATATAAGAGCATTTCCAGTGATCTTTAATCAAATAAGCAAGTTATATCACATCCTTTGTTTAATCTCTTACTCCTACATTAATTTCTGATTTCTTAACCCTAAGATTTCTAGGGTTTTCTCTCTAGCCTATCCTTCCTCTGCATACCTGGCCAGGGCATCCAGAGAAGAACAGACAGAGTAGCTTGATACTGGTCAATCTAAGTATTCAGACACCTGGCCAGGGTATCTAAACACTCAGACCTTCCAGAGCTAAAACACATCATTAATTATTCGCCTTATTTATAACTTTATCTTTTGACCTTAATGATTCTTATCGACTCAACTTAAGCTCATTACTTGATTCTCGTGACCACATCCTCTTCCTGCTATCTGCAATAATATAACAGAACACTTCCTGTTAGAAAATTACAGATAGAAGAAAGACACCTAAACCTTAATCCTATTGGTCTCTTATCGTCCCCTGACCTTGAGTAACTACGTACTCAAACCAAAGCTCTGATACCAAAATTGTCACGCCCCAATCTCACATTAACCACAAACCACGAGATTAGGACGCGACAGAATGGGATTTACACATAAGCCAACCACTCTTCACTTTTTAAAGCATTTTAAAGACATTAATAGAAAAATCTGATTATAAGATGTAAAATGAAACTAAACAAACTGCGGAAGCATCTTTATTAACTGACTAGCAATATAAACAGAGTCTACAACATATTACATTGTTCGACATAAAATAAAGCATGACAGTTAATTACATCTTTATACACATTCACTCTCTCACTCACACCTTGTCCCAAAGATCGAGGGGAAAGGACTAAGAGACCTCTAACTTCTAACTACGAACCTTCTATTGACTAGGCGTTAGGATGAAACGATTCTTCAGATTTCCTACTGCTGATGATAACCTGAAAATGTTTTGAGTAGAGGTATGAGCCTACTCGCTCAGTGAATAGCATTTCACTTAGCTATCACTAAACAACTCATCAGGTTTATAAATTGAAATTAACATAAATGTAGAACTAAGCAAGGCAGTTCTAATAACATAACAAACATACAGATAATAATCACATTCTAAATCATCAACAGGTAATTCAGGTATATAAACAGTTATATAAAATTTACTGTGAACCTACATGATTATTTATTCATTTTATTATGCCCTAAATATATGCAGTGTACTCTGCATATAAAGATCCGCAACAAGTCCATGCTACGGTCCCACCGTACAAGACTTAGCGACACACCCGGGAAATGCTAAGTCTGACGCCAGCCCAGCTCCGCTACAGGACCCCTGGCTCTCGGGCCAGAACATAGGCTCTACGGCCTCAAAGCACTACTCTGAGTGCACCCGACTCCTCCTTTAACCGGAGTACACCGGCGGAGAGTCACAGGGTTACCTTCGTGACACACGCACGAATGGTGTTAGATAACCGTGTTTTCTTTTTCTTTTTCCCAGTGCCATCGTGACACACGCACGATTGTTGTTAGACACTGCCTTTCTTTCTCTCCTCGTGCCACCAGAATTACTCAACCGGTTGATGTTGGACACGAGTTTCACCCCTAAGAAACAGACCTTCATTTAGGGGTTCTACGGTGTTAGGGCATCTAGGTCTATACTTGATTAACAAATAGACATTTAAACAGTAACATCACATTTCATGCATTTTGCACAATCTAAACATCACAAAAGCACATATATATATTTATCATAAATAAACAGGATTCAGAATCATTCATCCAGTTTCAATGCTAAACATCAATATTTGAAATCAGTTAATACATTGCAACAATAATACAGGAAATTTCATCATTTTCATTAAGCATATCACGTAGTTCAATTCTAATGAATCTAACATACACTATTGTATGAACTATATTGTTTATAAGTTATATCAATTGATACAGAAGTAATTAAACATTTAAATTGAGTTAAATATTGATTTCTAAATGAACTACTACTCACTTTCTGGAACTCGGCCGACCAAACTGGGAACTCGGCCGATCGGATGACAACTCGGCCGATCCACCCGCAACTCGGCCGATCCAAACCCTGGTCGATTTCCTATAAAGGGAAACTCAGCCGAATCATGCCCAATTCGGCCGATCAAAACACTGATCGTCAATTCTTATAAAGGAACTCGACCGAATCATACGCAATTCGTCCGAACAGTGTACAGACTAAAAACTAAAACGAACCTGTTGCAATGGAACAGTGCACGCACACACGTCTAGGTTGGGATCAAGCTCAGCTGGTGCTAATATTTGGCTATTGGTTGCGGATTTGTGGTCTGGACCTCAAGGTGGATTTGTTGGCGTCAATATCACCTTTTCCTGGAGATTTGCACGCCCAAGAGCTCCTGGTTCGAGCCTGCTGCAAGTAGCAGTTGCTTCCTACGTATAGGTTGAAGAAAGGACTCGGCTAGGCGCCGAATCGAGGGCTAGGGCTTCAGATTTTTGCTTAGGCCTCTTGGCTGAACTCCATGGCGTCGCTTTTGTGTGCTGGCTGCGCCCGAAGGGGCGCCTAGCTACTTCTGTAGCTACTGGCCGCCGAAGCTGCTAGGGCCGCAGGTGGCTGGAAGTGTCGCTAGGGCGGGCTAGAGGAAGAAGAAAGGAAGGGGAAGGTGGCGCCCTGGCTGGTCGGAGGTGAAGGGTTCGAGAAAATCGCCCCTTAATCGTCCCTACTCTCCCTTTCTCTACAGGTCGCGCGCTACAGTGCGCCGACCCTCCCTGTTGTATCGGGTGAACGAAGAAGAATAGATAAGGGTCAGATTCGCGGAGGGGGCCGAAGTGCAATTTTCCCAGCAAAAACCAAAAGTTACAACTAGGTCCCTAGACACTCAAATGCCCATATCTTTTAACTCGGAAGTCGGTTTCGAGTGATTTTTCTTGCAACGGTTTAAGCACGGAATTCTCTATAATCCTCGAAGTGCAAAACATGCTAAAAGGACTATTTTACTGGATCAAAGCTCTAATTACAACTGTGATTGCTTGATTCGACTTAATGTACTAAATAACCAACATTGACATTATTAATTGCCTCAGGTGATTCAATCTTAGCTATTAATTCGCATCTTAGCTTATCTTGATTATCCATGATGTTTAATTTGCTACTCAACCCTAATTGAGGTGTTTTACATAATTCGAGGTGTTTATTAGTTAATCATGGAGTGGGTCGTAACAGAGATAATCTCTTTGTGTGTCCCCATGCCTAGATCCGTGAGTCTAGGTCTGTATGGACTCTGGATGCAGTCATTTTTTCCTCTATTGATGGATGGGATCCAGAGCCAAACCACATGTCTCCCTATGATCTTGATTTAACACAAAATTTAGGAGTAATATGGATAATCCCCATAATATTATATATTAACTGCCTCACTTCAATGGAATATCTAAAATCTTCTAAAAATAGTATCTATCACTAGGAGAATCCAATTAGCATGAAACTTTAGGATTATTTTCCTATTATTGTTCCAATTCAATCAAGGTCACAATATTATTGTAATTGTCTTAAAATGAATCTCAAGGCATTATTGTTGAATCATGTCATGAAATCCAAAATTTACCAAATTTGGTGATCTTACATTCACCCCTCCTTAGAAAGGATTTTGTCCTTAAAATTGAAACTTAATCAGGTTAAGGTGAATGATAACACATATTAGCCTCAAACATTAGGTCTAGCAACCTTTCTTGGACATGTTTTAGCTATATATGTTCAATAAATTTTATTGATCTGAAAATTCCTCATATTATGAAGGTTGGAATATGAATTCAATCCAAGGTTATTTCCATACTCTCATTCATTGCATGTTATTATCACTTGGTTATTTCAAATTTACTTGATGGTTACATTTTCACTTATGTTTCAAACAAAATTATCATTATTCAACAATGTTCATATAAGGGTGAGGTAACACCCCAGAACTCTTTAACTTAGGGTATACATCTTCACATGTCAACTTCATGTATCACATGTGGCTACCCAATCTCTACACACATAATAAGATGAAATAAAAATTTGTATGCAGTCCAAATACAATGCTCATCTATTCCATGTGTGGAGATGGTGTATCCACATATTATCTCATAGATCCAATTTTTTGTTGTCATCCTCAACAATGACTCCAAAACATGAATAAATATTAATTCCACAGGTTTTTCTTAGATTTCATGCACTCATAGGGAAAGTGATTGTCTCAAAATTCTTGATTTTCTGCACAATTCCTTTTAATATTTTACTTCCACATTATAACATAACTTCTTGCATTCTTTGTATCTTCATCTCATGCGTTATTGGCTTGGTTATTCCCCCTTAACCCCTTGGGTCTTAGACACATAGAAAGTGGCTTTTCTTGAGCTCTTCACTGCATAAGGCTAATGCAAGGCTCGACTCTTCCCTTTATAATGCTCACATAAGGATCAACTCTTCCCTGCATAGGGCTAATGTAAGGCTCTGCACTACCATACATAGGGCTAATTTGAGCCTAACTTGAGATTCTTCCCTTCATAGGACTATTTTGAGCCTAACATGAGCTTCTGTCCTACATAGGTTATTCCAGACCCATTCTATGTATAGGTATAACTGAGACATTACAACTATATATTATAATTATTTTTATGTTGGAATTATTTAGAGTGAGGATTCCCAAATGTCATCTTCACCCTAGGTCTCATCACTTACTAGAAAACCCTTAAGGGTTTGGTATACCCCCATGCCATATTTTTTAAGGTATATTTTTATCATCGGGTTTTCAAATTGGAATTTTGCCAACCAAGGTATCATATCATATTATAATGATGTACCAGGACATTTATCCTTGTATTGATTATGTCTTGTATTATCATACACCTAAATGGTTAGGGTTAGGGTCCTTATTGGACATCCATGGTTACTTAAGATTTTTGAAAATCTAATGCATGGTGGTTCAACTCATCCTTATAGGGGAGGTCCTATCCAAGAGTGCCTTCTGTTGGAGTTTTAAAATAAAGGTCTCAACTCACTTATCACCCACAATTATACAGGGTCAATTGTAGTCTAGTCTCGAACTCAAGGAGCTAGGTTAGCTAGGCACAAAATCATTAACTTTCATTAATCCAAGTCGACTTACAAAATTTGAGTTGATTACATATAGCTAAAAGGCAAGTAACAATAAAATAGCTTGGGTTAAAGGTTTATTTTAGAATTTAGAAAATCCTAGATATGAGATTTCACTACCCCACCATCACATCATGCATAACTATGAAATTAAAACATACAATCAATTTGCAAGGAGATTGTCATCATCATGCACCTCCCGGTGACGTGAGAAGGTTCTCTTCATTGCATAACACACCATGTATATGCTAGATTCGAACACAATCCAAAACCCTAACCATACTCCATACATTCCCATGGTCAAGAGCATATTGCCATGAATCCTACTCCCTACTTCCTCATACATCCTCCCGAATAGTGCAAGACAACATCAAACATGTATAAAGGTGGCCAACCAAGAATACAAGCAACAAATCACTGTAGGCATCCATGGAGAAGCTAATTAACTACAATTCAATATAAATTTCAAATTCTCATGACCAATGGCATGGGAGCTACTCTCCCATATTCAAGAAAAAGGTTCTACTCGTCCATAATGAAGATACACAAACACGTTGTAGATTTTTTAGAGTTTTGCATAGCTAAAGAGAAGAAAAATTAAAGGAACCAAAAGTGTAGCCAAGGGGAAGTCGAAATCCAGATAGAGGATAAGATTCCACCCTTTGAGCTGCTTCAACTCAGAAAATCCTCCCTCCCAGGAAGCTTGAGTGAGAAGAAAAGTTTTGCTGCACCTTTGGAGAAGAAATGGTGAAAAAATGAAGTAGAATGGAGGTTTTTTTTCAAGAAAACCTCTTCTTCCACCCCAAAATCAACTTCCTTTTCTCTAGAACTTCTCTTGGATGAAAATTTCTTCCAAATGAGAAGTGATAACTGCTCAAAAGCTTGGACTCATGTTTTAAAATGAGGGTGGTTGCTTCTGATTTTTGTAGAAACTGATAAAGACATGTCATGTCTCGTCGTGCAATTTATTGAATAAATGTTGTTGTGTGAGAAGTACACGGTGTGTCCACTTAGAGACATGTGTGTAGATACTACTAGAGTTGATTTGGGCATAAGGCACATAACATGTTCGATTAAATACAGACCTATGTGCATTGGAAGCAAGTCAGAGTCAGCCTCTGGATCGTGAGGACATGTCGTGTCTTAATAGAGACATGTCATGTTGTCTGCTCTGCATTTTAGGCACTGAGGCTGCTGGAATCTTACATGCCCATATGTTTAATGATATATGGCATGTTCTTTGTTGCGTGAGCCTTTTTGGGAAGTTACACATCGTATCTTAAATAAGACACGTCATTTTCAATAATGTTTCTTCAAAAATGAACTCTGAATCAACTGCAAATAAAGGAGAGGTCTCACAAAGGTCGGATTTGGGTTGGGCTATCTCCAATATGGCATTTTCAATGTGTTCCTGTGATCAACTTCATGAAACAAGTAAAATAACTAAAATATGGCAAGTTAAGTATGGTTAGAGGCTAAATGAAGGCAAAATGAACTAAATTTGTGTGTGGATGTGTACAAAAAACAGATATGAAATGCGCACATCAAATCCTGCTAAGCTAGAACTATTGCTTGTCCTCAAGCAAAAATGAGTATAGAACACAAATGAAGGAATTCTAAATCTCATGTATAGACCAAACAAAATAGAAGATATAAAAGAGGTCAGACCAAGCATAATAATCAGGTTTGAATTCATAGCCTTGATTTCAGCTTAGACATCTAAGAAAGAAAATTAAGTTCAGCAAGGATGGTAACACTTTAAATGAAGTAGTCAACTAGGCAGCACTAAAGGAACTTGGATGACTGGGCAAAACAATTAGTGAATATGCAACAAAACCTTCAACTATTATTGATGAAAATGATGGAATCTTAGTTAATGTTAGCAAACTTTATCTCTCTCCTCTTTTTTTCCCAAAAGATATGATATAGGATTGGTGATTCTGACACACAACTACTAATGTATGCTTATGCACACAAGGAGTGTCGTTTGAGGAATTTTACCCTCTTTTTAGGACATATCACCTAACCGACATGGCCAGATCAGAATTACACTAGGTTAGTATGACATGTGGGCGGTTCCAGCCATCTTTTATGGGGAAATTAAGGTGAAGTGAACCAGAATGTAAGTTAAATTGGTCAAGATTTTCACTTATTTTTCCCAAATAGAAGAGAGTTAACCAAATTGTAATATCACATGGATTCCATTCATTTGTTTTGGAAAAATTTCACTGAAAGAGGGTTGTAAAATCACTAGGAGTTTGGCAAAATCATCACGTGTTTTGAATAGTGTTGCAAAGTTGACATATTCACAAAATTTGTTACCAATTACATGTAGTAGGCAATCCAGGATGAAAAATATGAAATTTCAAGCTACAAACATAAATCTAACATTAAACATGTGTTGGTGACCATGAAGTTTCATTTGGTTCATGCGTTCTCTTTTACAATTTCTTCAAATGAAATTCTGATGAGGGAGGATAAGATAGTTCAAACTTGTGAAGAAAGATAGTTCATTACACAAAATGAGCCTCACATCATACTAAACTTGCCAAGAGAAGAGCAGAAACTAAAAAACAAAAACTAAATACAAGAATTGGAGAACTAGAAAATGAAAAATAACTAAACAACTACATTACTTTCCGGTTGCACCCCCCCTAAGCTTGAAATTTGTAGTGTTCGCACTGCATCAATCAAAACTAAGGAAGAAGCAACTGAGTACATGTCATGGATGGTATCAGTAGGAAGGGCCAGCGCCCCCATGACCAGTAGGGAAAAACTGGTTGACATGATCATCATCATCAGGAATGTCGACTGGCATAGGTTGTAGAGTAGGCTCAGGCTACGGCGGCAGAGGTGTAGGGTGGTATGGTTGAGGCATAGGATAATGGGCTTGAGAGATATGCCACATATCCATGCATTGGACCATGTCATGCATCACAGATAATTGTTGACCCATTAGGTCAAGACGACCGTCTAGATGGTCAAACCACTGCCGAACATAGCCATAAAGATGCCTAACATCAGGCATCGCCCAAGTGTACTCTATCTCAGTGTTGGTGGAGGGTGGCACTGCTCTATGTGGCAGAATGGCTGGATTAGTTTGATCCTCATGTGCATTAGCATCATCACCTTGGTCAGTATGGTCAACCTTCCAATTGTCCTTATTTCTCAAAGTGATGTTCTCCTAGTTAGGCAAATCTATGTATTGATCATTGTCAAAGTATTTTCTGAACTTCACATCATTGTTGGGGACCCTACTAATCAGCCCTGCAGAGATCATATATTGGAGGTCTACCAGATTCCTACCTTGTACAGCCTCTAGATCGGTCAGGTCCACTTCGAGATTGGTGGCCAAGAGGGTAATTAATCCCCCACATATAATGTCCCCAGATTCTCTTTTCTTGATCTTCCTGATGTCTAAGAATTGAGTGAGGATGAAATAACATGCATTGATCTGGAAATCATATACCATACCCCACAGAAAGAACAAATCGTATTTCCCACACATGCCTTATGTTTGTTTCTTGGCAAAGATGCATGTGATGAGGAGGCAATGGAGGTAAGGTAAGATGGGGTTATGGATAGCAGAACCTTTGGCCTTTGTGGCATCATGTCTCTATTCATGTCTGATCTCATTCCAGAAAACATCACTTTCAAAAGAGGGAGAGAAAGCTAGAGCACCCTCGTAGTTGCATTCTAAGAGCTCACAGAAATCCTAGAAGGTGATTCTATAGCTCTGACCTAGAATATGAAAGCTAATGAAGGAATAGGGTTCGATCATGTGCTTTGGGTCCTCCTCAACCTTAAGAGTGGTAAGAAATTCATATACAAGGTGAGGATAAGTTTTCATTACCGTGAAGTAGATACACTCGAGGCCAATGCCTTTGAGGTTCTCCTTGACCTCATTCTTGAATGCCCAGATCTTTAATAGTTTCTTCACATGAGAAATGGGTAGGGAGGATCTTATGGGAGATGAGTAATTGATATGTCAGGTCTTCTTCTGTCGTCACCCCGAAATGGGTTGAGGAGACATAGGTGGGGCATAGGAAGAGCTCACTTTTTGCCTGCGGTTTGATGTTGTTGAGTTGCTGCTGAAACGGTCTTAAACATGGCGTGTCTGAAGAGGGGCATGGTGTGTATCTGGATAGGGGGCTAGCAATCTGGGGCGAGTACACGTCGTGTGTTTTCGGAAACATGATGTGTACCTGGAGCGTTTCAATGGTTAGAGGTTGGGGATGATGTCACTTTCACACGACGTCAACTCGGTTGCACATGACGTGTCTTTGAGAGTAGGTGATGAAGAAGATGACGACAGAGGTGCTGCTCATGTGGCTTTACTTTTTAGATTGGAGGAGGTGCTCATTGAGGTGGCCTCATGGTGGTGGAGTTGCTGCTTGTTGCGGCAGACTCACAGCAGTGGAAGCTATTTGTGAAGCAACACGAGGTGGCGGGAGTTGGACTTTGCTTAAGGAATAACGACAGCACCTGATCCTTGCTTGCGGAGCTACGGTGGCAGACACAGTTGAGGAGTCGCACACGGTTGTTAGAACACAGTTGGTTGAGAGTGAAAGTGAGGGAGGCAGCTTGGGATTAGGGTTAAAACCCACTTTCTCGTCCTTGGACACGGCGTGTCTATTTGAGGTCATGACGTGTTATTTGACACAGGTTGCCTAGTCATTTTTGAATGTGATTTGACTGTTGAGTACACGACATGTATGAATTAAAACACATCGTGTGAGATTCCAGAAACCAAAGTTGAGGTTGCCTCCACTGATAGCGACAAGCCATGTGCAAATAAAGACACAGTGTGTGATTTTCTAGAAAGATAGCTACATTTGAACGAACAAAAGGACACACCATGTTCAATTTAAAACACGACGTGTGAGTTTCCAAAGAGATACACAATGTTCTCAACCTGATAACGACACGCCATGTGCAAGTAAAGACACGACATGTAACATTCCGAGTGGAAACTGTGCACACTTTACCTGATAACTACACGGCGTGTCAAATAAAGACATGTTGTGTGTTTTTCTAGAAAAACTTAGTGCTTTTTGAAAGACCTGTAGGACACATCGTGTTTGATTAAAAACATGTTGTGCTTGATTCCAATGGGTGTCATATTACAACCCATTCCTAGCTTGTTGGTAATCCAAGAGATTTAAGATAATCTTAATGATTATCATGTTTTGTTAGTAATATTCTATGTTGTACTTTATATTAACCTTAATGTCCTTAAATACTTATTTGGGCAACTCATAATCATGACTTAAGCACACTATAAAGATTCGAGTTGGGGTTAACATGACATTTACCCATACATGTGTGCAACAAGAGAGATAATGACATTGGCGGAAATAATTAATAAATGATTTTTCATTCGATGATATTATCAAAATAATATGGTAGGATTGTAGAGAATTCAATTATGAATCCAAAAAAAAAAAGAATGAACCAAATCAGCGTTAAAATGAGTGAGTTATGCCATTTTTAGTAAGTATATATTGAAAACCGTGACCGATGCTGCGTCAACACCGCGACCACGACCGACATTGCGTCGACAGCACGACCGCGATCGACGTCGCCAAGGACAGTCAATCGTAAAACGATCATATCTCGAGCAATACTTATCTGTTTTCAACGAAATGAAGTGCGTTGGAACCGCAATTCGATCATCTATCATTCCATACCATTTTCTAGATGAAAGGGAGACCTGGAGAGTGATTTCTAGGGTGATTTATGGGGAAGAACGTGAAGAACAACTGAAATCAAAAGGGTTTGCTATAAATTTGATTTGGTAAGTATTTTTAACCATAGATTCCTCCTTATCTTCACTTCCCCTTGATCAAAACCTTTGATCTAGTGGTTTGTAGGTTTGGTTTAACCTCTAATCTCGTCTTCTACCTATAGCAGGCCCCGTTTAGGGTTAAAAGGAAGAAGAAACTGTGGATTTTGCTAGGATTTGGATATGGATTCGAGATCTTCAGAGATGGGCTACGTTTTTAGGGTGTTTTCACACCTTAGGGTGAGTGGATACTTCCTTTAACAGTAGATTGCACAAAAATTAGTTAAATCATTAATAATTTTCAATTGATTAGTATGCAAGTACAACTCTAAATGGTCGATTTGATTTAGCTTTTGCAAAATGATTTGATATGAATTATTCCTCTGTTGTGATGAATTTCAAATTATGAAATCAGATTAGAAATGAGCGCAATCCATCTAAATGGGAATTATTAAAGTAGTTGTAGAGGTTACTTGAATATACTAAAATTGTTGTATAATTGAATAAAGAAGTTTGTCTAGTTGAATCTCTTTAGTTACGAATGATTGTTTTATTTGTGTGTATATTACATATATGTTAGATAAGATCTTGGATTCTTCTGATGATATCAATGTTTGATTGATATATCATTAAGAGCGTGGAAACCCTAGTTCAGTTCATTACACAGTTTCATATATATATTCAATTATATGTGAACTACTGAGAGAATTTTTTATTGAATGATGTTATGATGAATTCAATCCTTATGTGAGTTATGTGATAAGTGAATGAGGTAAATGAAACCCTAATGATAGGGTGTTCAGTGAAACAAGTATTGTGATATCAATGTTTCTCAGTTTGAGATGTGGTGATTCTTAATAGTTCAATTGTGGTAGATGTTATCAGATGGTTTATGAAATGAATGGTTTACAAACATGAACAAATATATGTTGATGTGATGATTGAATTGTGAATTTAAAGAGTGAATTAGACATGTAGATGTCCTGAACACTATAGAATCCTCACAGGATGAGGCCATCACTGTGAGGAGGAAACAACTTCCCGACTGGAGGTAGTCCAGATTGAGGTAAGATGGAGTGCATCAGTAGGGTGCGGGGGTCTTGACTAATAGGGTAGACTCCTTATAGTTGTGTGGTACCCAACACCAACCAGGGATGTCAGTGGTACCTCTGTAACATGTTGAGTGATTAGTGATCACTAGGTCCACTGATGCACAATAAGCCTGAGGGCTTTGACTCACCGCCTGAGTACCCAGGTTGAGAGGTGGAGTCTAAGATATCCGGCTAATCTTATTGGCCGCCGAGACGTAGACGTGTCGAGGCCCGCTGCAGATGGGGTCTTACTCAATAGATAGGCTTAGGAACCCAAGCATGCTTCTAAGCCTTATATAGTGAGATGGTAGCTTGCTGTGATTCTTTCACATGTTGTGGTATACCTCATGTGGGTTCAGGGCATAATAAGATGAATGAGAGGTTAAACAAGTGTGCACAGTTATTCAATTATTCTTTGTATGTTTCTGAGTTATGAGTTCTCTTTGAGATTAATCAAGCATGTTCATATATTGATTCACTCTTATAGATATCTAGAGTATCTTGCCATATTTATTATTGTGAATGATTAGTCTCTTTAAAGCTTACTGCTGTTATAATTGATATCAGTTGCTCAAAAGTATATCTGTAATTATATCAGTGATGTAGATTGTTTCTTTGAAGTACTCATTTACTGTGCGAGTAGGCTCACCCCTCTACTCACAATTTTTAGGGAAACCACGTGGACTTGAAGAAGGTCAAAGCATTAGAGTAGATTGACCACATGAGTTAAGTATGAGATTAGTTAAGTTCAGTCGGTCCCTGTCACTCTAGATCCTTGTATAGATGTGAGAGAGTTGTAAATGATGTTTAGTATCATTGTTTCCTTGATAAGAGAGAATGTATTTGTTTTTCATGACATATGTACATGGAAGTGTGAGAAACAAAATGAATGTATGGATGCGTATCATTAATGTTGAGATCATATTAGAGTGATCAAAGTTTAATTCTCTTGTAAAGTTTATTTATGTGATTGGATGTAAGAAAATAAAGAGTTTGAATTGAAAAAAAAAATAGGAGTGAACCTTGTATTAAGTATAATCCTCATAGTCACACCCTAATCTCATGATTGGTGGTAATCATGGGATGCGGGTGTGACAATCTTTTGGTATCAGAGCTTAGGCTGAGTTGTCTCATAGGATAGAAATTCAAATTTATAAGTGTGGAAGATAGGAGGTGATGTGTCTATAGCTTTGGGAAGTCAGGGTATTTGGATACCCTGGCCCGGTATCTGAATAGTTAGATTGACCAGTATCAAGCTACTCTGTCTATTCTTCTCTGGATGCCCTGGCCAGGTATGCAGAGGAAGGATGGGCTAGAGAGAAACCCTAGAAATCTTAGGGTTAAGAGACCACAAAGTAATGAAGGAGTAAGATATTAAACATAGAATGTTATACAACTCTTGCTTTATATTGCTTATTTGATTGGAGATCAATAGAAATGCTCTTATATGTATGAATTTAGATTTTCTGTTTGTAGAATATATATGGTTCTTATATATTGTTGTGTATCATGAAGTGATTCATTTATTATTTATATTCTTTGTATCAAGTAGACCAAAAGTTATGTTTAAATGAGTTTGCCCTAAGTGGATATTCTTTCCACATGTTTGAGATTAATAGGAGTTAGTTAATCTTAAGTAGCTCTTGGCTTCAGGACTGCATGTTTGGCCTGGTCTGGATGACAGGGTGCGTTATTGGGATCTAATGACTCTTATTAACAATATAATAAGAGTAGAGTCTGGATAAATTAGACACACATCATAGTGAGAATGTACATACACTAAGATGTTGAAACATATGGGAAAGATTAGAATAGCTAAGAATCAGTTGGAATTGATATCTGAGATCCAAATTTGGGGCCTCATATGAGAAATCCTTAATTGGGAATAAAGGAACACGACATAATGTTCAAATTAAGTTTAATGATTAGTATTATATGAACTCTAAATATGAAATATGGAAAAGATATGATAAAAGTATGTAAGGGCCAAGATAGTAAGAATTAATCATGAGGAATGGATTATATAATCGAGTACAATGTTTTTTTATGTACTCCAAAGAAAAGGGAAAAAAATAGAAGAAAAGAGTTAAGTATACAATAAGTACATAGAAGTGAAGAGTCTTCAAAAGAGTTAAAGTAAAGAGAATTACATTAACATGTAAATCATAAGACTAGGATAAGAAACATAGTTCAAACAAAGAGAAATGTTGGAAATGATGAGCTTTATAAAGGAATGAGGATTACATGACACAATTGAGAGCATGGAATGTATACCTTTATTATAAAGTTTAATACATTCATCCTTACTACCTTTGGACTCTAAGTCTCTATAGAACAATAAACTAGTTTCTAAAAGAAGAACAAAAGTATATATTAACAAATGAATAAGTCATACAAAGGTAGACTATATTTAGGAGGGAAAAACTTGATTGAAAGAGATACTAAGTTTGACCCATGCATGAGCCATTTGATTTAAAATGAAGGATATGTAATGTATTAAACATGAGGTGAAACTAGTAGAGAGATTATTGATTTAGAAATTCAACTTCACATTAGTAAAAGGATAAAAAGAAATATTTGCAACATGGTATACATGATCATAAGAGAAAATTTGAAGTTAAAGATGACAGGTGGAAGAGTAGTATATGGTAAGAGGATTATGGAAAGTAAGGAAGGGTTTGAAACATGATGGAGTAAAATATATTATAAAAGAGAGAGGTTGTGAGATTCAAGCCAGTGCTATGTAGTCAAGTATCCTTGTTGATAACTAATTGAACCTACATATGAGAAATGTACTAAGGGAATGTTTGAAGATAAGAATTCTAAGTCTCAGAATCATCTTCTTTTTCATATATTACTTAATGAGAGAAATGTGGAAATGAAGTGATAAGAAAATAAATCATATATGATGCATAACCACCATGGTAGAGACATCTAGTGAATGTAATAATGACACAAAATATGATGATGAAACCCTAGCAAGGTAAATTGAGAATGTAAATTATCTGAATGGCCAAGTATGAGAAAGGAAAATTCAATTGATAAGATAAGGAAGACTTTAGTAAAACTTGTGAGATCCAAAGTTTGAATTTCAAATTAAGGGAGCAAAGTCACATCACAATAACATCATGCTACTGATAAGGACCAAACTCTAGAATGTTTAGAGTTGTAGTAGTTCAAGGGATGTTATTAGTGATTTGACCTTGAATACTAGCATCTCTATAAAACAAGATCATGAGTTTAACACTATGAGAAGTAAACCAGCACATATAGTAATCCAGGGTTTAGAGGTAGCTAATCTGAAAGGTTGATAAACAATATGGAAATGATTTAGAGAAAAGGGTAAGAAATAAATTTGAAATGAAACAAGTGTGTTTTGAACAAAAATAGAAGTGCAAGATGAGCAAAGTATAATCTAAAACAAATTCTTGTAGTAATGAATGAGGAGATAAGAGAAAACAATGGCTTTCGGTAATATGTGGATGTGTTTTTAGAAGTGTAATTTGTTGAAGATATAATGAGGGATATAAATTAGTTCTACATATGATTTCAGTGTACATGTATAAGCAATATGTTAATTTTAGGTGTCTGATGGTTTTAGTCATTCATACTAGTAATCCATCGTAGTATTGTACAATTGTGGTATGGTGATATGGGTTGAATGATGATAGAACAAATGGATGGTTACCCTAAATAAAGTAGTCTTACCTATTCACTCATTTGAATGGAAGGGATGATAACCATATTATATTCATATGTAACCCTAATGAGGTATAACTTGTAATACCTAGTTTTAATATAACTAAGTGATGATAATTGGGCATGGATAGTCCTTGAATGACTAATACAATCATGGAGTACTCTGTTACTATTATTGAAACCCTAGTATGCTATAACATGATGGTTACATATTGATTTATGTGTTGATTTATACTTGAGAATAGTATGGAATGTGATGGTGATGCTTCACCTTATGCATCCATGATCCAATGGGGATGCCGTGAGTAAAGGTTTGGGTATAAGTGTTGATTAGTAACATTAATATAATTTATTTTGTTGAACCTAACTCTAATACAAATAGATAAAGATGAGTATTCATGTTTAACATTCTTATATGATGGAATGATGGTGGAATAACCGCCTTAATATGATCATAACCTTAATATGTTAATTGGTGTTTATCATAGCCACATGGTTGATACTTTCTTATGCTAAACATGTGCATTATGAATATGATGAGGGTTAATCATATCTAGATTCTTTGCATGTTGACATAATAAAGGAAAGTTCTTAATGTTAATATAACCCTACTATGATTGTTTATGAATATCTCCTAGCTCATTAATGCAATATTGTGTTGATCTAGTGTATTATATGTAAGTGATGTTGTTGAGCCTTGTTATAAGGAATGCAAGGATAACAATGATCTTACAGGGAATAGTATGATGGTCTTAATGACCTTTGGGCATGGTTGAGCCCTGGATGAGGTGTAATCCTCTTGTGTTGATAAGGGTTGATACCATGTGATATTGTGAAAAGGATTTATATCTTGTGATAATATGATGACTAGTGTGGTCCCATGAATGGCAAGTGAATAGTACCATGTGATGATGAGATGAGAAATTATATTTCACACATTTTATATCTTTTAAAAGTTGTGATTTGAAGAGGAACAAATGTCTCAATGTTGAAAATAAAATTCTAGACCATAGTATTTGAAAGCTTAAAAGGAGAGAGATACCCCTAGTAAAGGTTCTTTGGAGGAATCATGTATAAGAGAAGCTACTTGGAAAGTGGAGATGTAGATGTTCAACAAGTATCTTTTCCTCTTTTAGAAATTTTGAGATGAAATTTTTATCAGAGGGGGAGAATTGTTACAACCCATTCCTACCTTGTTGGCAATCCAAGAGATTTAAGATAATCTTAATGCTTAACATGTTTTGTTAGTAATATTCTATTTTGTGCTCTATATTAACCTTAGTGACCTTAAATACTTGTTTGGGCAACTCATAATCATGACTTAAGCACACTATAAAGATTCGAGTTGGGGTTAACATGGCATTTACCCATACATGTGTGCTATAAGAGAGTTAATGATATTGGAGGAAATTATTAATAAATGATTTTTCATTAATTATATTATCAAAATAATGTGGTAGGATTGTAGAGAATTCAATTATGAATCCAAAAAAAAGAATGAACCAAATCAGAGTTAAAATGAGTGAGTTATGCCATTTTTAGTAAGCATATATTGAAAACTGCGACCGACGCTGCGTCAACACCGCGACCACAGTGTAAACTATGACCGACGTTGCATCGAAACCGTGACCGTGGTGTAAACTGTGACCAACGTTGCATCGACACCACGACTGCGATCGATGCCGCCAAGGATAGCCAATCATAAAACGATCATATCTTGAGCAATACTTATCTGTTTTCAACAAAACAAAGTGTGTTGGAACTGCGATTTGATCCTCTATCATCCTAGACCACTTTCTAGATGAAAGGGTGACGTGAAGGGTGATTTCTAGGGCGAGTTTTGGGGAAGAACGTGAAGAACAATAGAAATCAAAAGGGGTTGCTATAAATTTGATTTGGTAAGTAGTTTTAACCGTAGATTCCTCCTTCTCTTCACTTCCCCATGATAAAAACCTTTGATCCAGTGATTTGGAGGAATGTATTAACCTCTAATCTCGTCTTCTACCTAGAGTAGGCCCCGTTTAGAGTTAAAAGGAAGAAGAAACTGCGGATTTTGCTAGGATTTGGATATGGATTCGAGATCTTCAGAGATGGGCTATATTTTTAGGGTGTTTTCACACCTTAAGATGAGTGGGTACTTCCTTTAAAGAGTAGATTGCATGAAAACCAGTTAAATCATTAATAATTTTCAATTGATTAGTATGCAAGTACAGCTCTAAATGGTCGATTTGATCTAGCTTTTGCAAGATGATTTGATATGGATTATTCCTCTATTGTGATGAATTTGAGATTATGAAATCAGATTAGAAATGAACGCAATCCATCTAAATGAGAATTCTTAAAGTAGTTGTAGAGGTTACTTGAATATACTAAAATTGCTGTATAATTGAATAAAGAAGTTTGTCTTGTTGAATCTCTTTGGTTACGAATGATTGTTTTATTTGTGTGCGTATTACATATATGTTAGATAAGATCTTGGATTCTTCTGATGATATCAATGTTTGATTGATATATCATTAAGAGCGTGGAAACCCTAGTTCAGTTCATTACACAGTTTCATATATATATTCAATTATATGTGAACTGCTGAGAGCAATTCTTATTGAATGATGTTATGATGAATTCAATCCTTATGCGAGTTATGTGATAAGTGAATGAGGTAATTGAAACCCTAATGATAGGGTGTTCAGTGAAACAAGTATTGTGATATCAATGTTTCTCAGTTTGAGATGTGGTGGTGCTTAACAGTTCAGTTGTGGTAGATGTTATCAGATGGTTTATGAAATGAACAATTTACAAAGATGAATAAAGATATGTTGATGTGATGATTGAATTGTGAATTGAAAGAGTGAATTAGACATGTAGATGCCCTGAACACTATAGAATCCTCACAGGATGAGGCCTGAGATGCGAGGAGGAAACGACTTCTTGACTGGAGGTAGTCCAGATCGAGGTAAGCCGGAGCGCACCAGTAGGGTGCAAGGGTCTTGACCAGTAGGGCAGACTCCTATTAGTTGTGTGGTACCCAACACCAACCGAGGATGTCGGTGGTACCTGTGTAACATGTTGAGTGATCAGTGGTCACTAGGTCCACTGATGCACAATAAGCCTAAGGGCTTTGACTCACTGCCTGAGTACCCAGGTTGAGAGGTGGAGTCTGAGATATCTGGCTACTCTTATTAGTCGTCGAGAGGTAGACGTGTCGAGGCCCACTACAGACGGGGTCTTACTCAAGAGATAGGCTTAGGAACCCGGGCATGCTTCTAAGGCTTGTACAGTGAGATCGTAGCTTGCTGTGATTCTTTCACATGTTGTGGTACACCTCATGTGGGTTCAGGGCATAATAAGATGAATGAGAGGTTAAACAAGTGTGCACAGTTATTCAATTATTCTTTGTATGTTTCTGAGTTATTAGTTCTCTTTGAGATTAATCAAGCATGTTCATATATTGATTCACTCTTGTAGATATCTATAGTATCTTTCCATATTTATTATTGTGAATGATTAGTCTCTTTAAAGCTTACTACTACTATAATTGATATCAACTTCTCAAAAGTATATATGTTATTATATCAATGATGTAGACTGTTTCTTTGAAGTACTCATTCACTGAGCGAGTAGGATCACCCCTCTACTCACAATTTTTAGGGAAACCACATGGACTTGAAGAAGGTCAAAGCATCAGAGTAGATCAACCACACGATTTAAGTATGAGATTACTTAAGTTCAGTCAGTCCCTATCACTCTAGGTCCTTGTATAGATGTGAGAGAGTTGTAAATGATGTTTAGTATCACTGTTTCCTTGATAAGAGAGAATGTATTTGTTTGTCATTTCATATGTACATGGAAGTGTGAGAAACAGAATGAATGTATGGATGTGTATCATTAATGTTGAGATCATATTAGTCTCTTGTAAAGTTTTTTTATGTGATTGGATGTGACAAAACAAAGAGTTTGAAATGGAAAAAAAATAGGAGTGAACCTTGTATTAAGTATAATCCTCATAGTCACGCCCTAATCTCATGATTGGTGGTAATTGTGGGATGCGGGTGTGACATGTCATCTGTGATCTTACACGTCATGTGAAAAATAGTACATGTCATGTCTTTTTAGAATATGTATAGTCATCCCTCATATGAGTAGTGACATGGCATGTACAAATAAAGACATGTTGTGTCTTTCTAAATTTCTATGGAAATTGTCTTCTTTAATCAGCACATGTAGAGATGATGATGATATGTATATTTGAGGGTCTACATTATTACATTCATCCATGACAAGTTTATTTTGGGAATTGAAAAATGTTCTTCACTAAAACTAATTAATGAAATATGTCCTAATGTGGGGTCAACTCTCACTAGTTCCTCTATTTAAAGTCCATATTAAGACTCTTCAATTGGTTGATCATGCATCTTGGAGGGAGCAAGAGGCTCCCTTATCAATCTCCTCTACTACGGTATACAACTTGCACCTTTGCCCATTAACCTTGAAAGTTGATTGCTTCCCTTGCAGCTCCACTATGTCGTACATAAAGACTTTCAAAACTAAGAACAGTCCAGACCACTTAGATCTCAAATTCCCTATGAAGAACTTGAGTTTGGAATTGAATAACAGAACTTGGTCTCCTTCTTTGAATTCGTTAACCTTGATTCTTTTGTCATGCCATCTCTTTGTCTTTTCTTTGTAGATCTTGGCATTTTCATATGTGTCCATTCTAAGTTCTTTGAGCTCCTGGAGTTGCAACAATCTTTTCTCTCCTACTTTCTTTATGTCATAATTAAGTAATTTGATCGCCCACAATGCCTTGTGCTCCAATTCTATGGGTAAGTGGCATGATTTGTTGTAGATTATCTTAAATGGATTTGTTCCGAACAGAGTTTTAAAAGCTGTCCTGTATGCCCATAGTGCATTGTCTAGCTTCAGTGCCCAATCCTTCCTTGAGCTGGAGACAGTCTTTTCTGGAATAGCTTTTGGTTGCCTATTAATTAGAGATATCCACCTAACCTGATGTTTGAGGATGATAGGGTGTGGACACCTTATGATTCACTTCATACTTTCTAAATAGGTTGTTAAAGTTCCTTTCATTGAAGTGGTTACCACTGTTAGATATTATTGCTCTTGGGACTCCAAACTTGGGAAAAATAATCTTCTAGAATAGTTTTATCACAAACTTTACATTTGGTTCTTGAGTGGGGATTGCCTCCACTCATTTGGATATATAATCACAAGATACTAGGATGAACTTGTAGATGCACGAGGATGGAAAAGGCCATATAATATATGCCCCCACACATTGAAGACTTCTATTTCTAGGATTGAATACAATGGCATTTTGTCCCTCTTTAAAATTCTCCCAGATCTTTGATATTTATCACAAGCCTTGACACATGCGTGTGTGTCACGAAATAGACTTGGCCAATAAAAACCTACTTGAAGAACCTTGGTTGCAGTCTTATCCACTCCACAATGTTTGTCGTAGAGGGAGGAATGACCGTCTGAAATCACACTAGCAATTTCTTCATTGGGAATACATCTCCTAATATGCCCATCTGTGCTTACTTAAATAATAGGGGATCATCCCAATAATAGAATTTGACATCATGAAGGAACTTTTTATTTTGTTGGTATGTGAAATTAGGTAGAAGGCGTCTGGTGGCAATTAATTTGCAATATCAGTGAACCATGGCATAGCAAGAGAATTTACCACATAAAGCTTCTCAATAGGCAATTTGTCATCAATTGGAACCTTGTCTTCAACACTAGTAGATAGACGTGAGAGATGGTCAGCTACATTGTTCTTAGTTCCCTTCTTATCTTTGATTTCTATGTCAAACTCCTGTAATAGCAATATCCAGTAGATGTGGTGAGGTTTGGCATCTTTCTTTCTCATAAGGTACCTTATCGCAACATGATCTGTATATACAATGACCTTGGAACCCACTAGGTACTATATGAATTTGTCAAAAGCATAGACTATGGAAAGTATATCCTTTTCAGTAGTAGCATAGTTGATGTATGCATCATCTAGTGTCTTACTTGCATAGTGTATGGCATGGAGTTTGTTGTCTTTTCTTTGTCCCAAAACTGCTCCTATAGTGTAGTCTCTTACATCACACATTACTTCAAAAGGAGCACTCCAATCCGATGGCTGGATGATGGGAGCTTAAACTAGGGTATATTTCAATCTTCAGAAAGCAATTTGACAATCATCATTGAACATGAATTCAGCATCTTTTGCTAGCAAGGAGCATGAAGGCTTTGCAATCTTTGAGAAGTCCTTTATAAATCTTCTATAGAAACCTACATGTCCCAAGAAGCTGCGAACTTCTTTCACATTGGTTGGAGTTGACATCTTTTCAATAGCCTCTACTTTAGATTTATCCACTTAATTCCTTTGCTTGAAATAACATGGCCTAGAACAACTCCTATTTGCACCATAAAATGGAACTTTTCCCAATTAAGCACAAGGTTGACTTGTTGGAATCTCTACAAAACTTTAGTTAGATTCAATAAACAATCATCAAAGGAAATGACATAAACACTAAAGTCATATATGAATATTTCCATAATCTTTTCAATGTAATCAGAGAAAATCTCTATCATACACCTTTGAAAAGTTGTGGGAGCATTACAAAGCCCAAAGGGCATCCGCCTATAAGCATAACTTCCATAGGTGCAAGTAAAAGTGGTCTTTTCTTGATCAGGTGGGTAGATGAGAATCTAAAAGAACCCACTATACCCGTCAATATAGCAAAAGTAAAACTGATGGGAAAGCCTTTCTAGCATCAAGTGAATAAAAGTTAAAGGGAAATGATCTTTCCCTGTGGCTTTGTTTAATTTTCTATAATAAATGCACATTCGTCACCCAATGAAGATTCTTTTTTTGTATTAATTCATCATTTTCCCCTTTTATTACAATTGTTCCTCCTTTCTTGGGTACAACATGTATAGGACTCATCCAAGGACTATCACTTATTGGATATATAATTCCGACATCTTTAAGTTTGAGAATTTCTTTTTTTTACAACTTCCATCATCTTTTGGTTTAGTCCCATTGGGGGGTCTATGCATGGTTTGGCATTTTCTTACAAAGCTATTTTATGCATATAGATATAAGGGTTAATTCCTTTTAGATCATCAATTGAGTACCCTATCACATCTTTATAGAAGTTAATTTAAGAGTTTTTCTTCTTTATCATCATTCAATTCAACATTTATGGGATTAAGAGAGAAAGATTTTCCCCCCCTCTCCAACGCTCGTGGCGGAGGCCGAACGCCTGAGAGGGTGGTAAATCAAGGCAGAAACTAGGGAAGTTTGGGCCTAAAAAGGCATACCTCAACCCGGGTGGGAGGGGTTTTAATTCTACCTATTTGTTTGGAGATGTGGTGTTGCTTTCCTCATTCTTCTTTGGATCTTCTTCACTTGGTGGAATCTTCAGGGTTTCAGAAATTTCCTCATTGAAAGTGACTATCTTCTTCTTCAAGATCATCAAGAGTAGTCTCAACCGAATTCTTTTCTTCCTCAAATAGCATATCAATAGTATTAATCAGACAAAGATACTCCTTGGAGTTGGGTGCCTTCATGGCGTCATAAATAGAGAATACAAGTTCTTCATCTCCAACTCTGATGGTGATTTTTCCTTCTTTAACATCAACTAGACAGGCTACATTATGTAGGAAAGGTCTTCCAAAGAGAACTAGATTGTTTGGGTCTTCATGCATGTCCAAGACCACAAAGTTACAAGGAATGAAAATGTTTCCTATTTGTATGGGGACGTCTTCAATCACTCCTCTAGGGTGTTTGATCAAGAGATCCGCCAGTTGAATCATCATTGACGTCAGTTTCAAGTCTCCCTAGTCCAACTTTTCCCACAAAGAAACAAGAGCTCCAAGATCAACAAGGCCTTTATCAAAAGTAGAGTCTCCAATCTTGCAAGGGAGAGCGAAAGAACCTTGATCATCTAGTTTTTTAGGCATACAATTCTGGATGATAGAGCTTAGCCTTTCAGATAACATGACAGTCTCGGCTTGACCAGATCTTCTTTTCTTTATTAGGATGTCCTTCAAGAACTTAGCATAAGAGGTCATTTCATCTATGACTTCAACTAGAGGTAGATTCACATACAACTAGTTCAACATGTCCATGAACTTAATGAACTTAATATCATCCTTGGTATTAGCAAACCTGTGAGAGAAAGGGGCATTAGGCTAGCTAGAAGAATCACCTTGATGCTAATTTCCAGTAGATTTCTTTCTTTGATTTTCAATAGTCTCCTCAATAGTAGTGTCAACAACCTCTTCAGATTTACTCTTAGAAGGTGGTTTAGACCCTCCTATGACTGCTCTATCTCCTCAAAGTTATAGATTTACAAGTCTCCTTGGGATTCATAACCGATTGACTAGGTAAAGAACTAAATATGATCCTTGGTTGGCTAAAGCTTGTTGAGCTATCTTGTTCTCCTACATCTTAGTGTGGGTAACAATCCCATCAATGTTAGAGGATAATTGTGTGATATCATCCTTTAAAATATTGTCATATGCCCAGAACTCATCATTCTGCTAGATTTGTGTAGTGACAAAAGTCTCAATGAGGCTTTCCAAGCTGGAATTATGTGGTGGTTGAGTCACTTGTTGAAATTGATTAAAGTTTCTATTGTTGCTATTATTATACCTATGTGGCTGTTGACGGTTGGCATTCATTGGCTGACGATTGCTCATAGGTTGTTGACCTTGATCTTGACCTTGTTGTTCGTTCTACAAGTTTTTGTTCCTGTAAGAAAATTTTGGATGGTCTCCCCATCCTAGGTTATAGGTCTCAGAAAAAAGATTGTAGGCTTGTCTGTTATTGAAATTGCCTACAATATTGACTAGTTATGGCACCTCAATGGTGCTCATCTGTGATGTGAAAGAAGAAGCAGAGTTTTGAACGGATGTTCCATGTGCCTCACATACTTGCTCAACTGCTTGAATAGAGTGAGTAGTCAGCTTTTCAAATTTTTCAGTCAAGGCATCAAATTTTGGCTGCAATCATATCCATGGCATCTACATTGTGCTTCCCACTAGACTTTTCACTTGATCTGGTGGAAGAGAAGGAATGAAAGGTCCTTTTAGAACTCCACTGGATGTGGTTGAGTGCCACATCTTCAATAATGGCATAAGCTTCACTATAGGACTTGCTCATTAGGGCTCCATTGGTAGCGATATCATTGGACATACGGATGTTGTAGAATAACCTATTATAGAAGGTTTGCAGTAGAAACCAGTTGGTCAAACCATGATGAGGACAAAGGTGTTGCAGATCCTTAAATCTCTCCCAAGTTTCATAAATCATCTCACCTTCTTGTTGCTTGAAGTTTGTGATTTGGTTCCTCATTTGTGCCGTCTTGCTAGGAGGGAAATACTTAGTGAGAAAAGCATTTAGCAAATCATCCCAGCTCTTGATGGAATGCTTAGGCAATGAAGAGAGCCACACCTTGGCCTGGTCTCATAAGGTGAATGGAAATAGGATTAGGCATCCTCCTCCAACTGGAACACCATTGATCTTAAAGATGTTCATATACTATAAAAACTCTTCTATGTGAAGATTCAGATCTTCCATAGGATTTCCTCCAAAGTGGTTGTATTGGATCATCTTCATGATTATAGGACTGGTGGAGAAGTTATTGGCTTCTATTGTAGAATGATCTATGGCCCCACAAATATTGATGGCATCTGGCACAGTGAAATCTTTAAGCAGACGGTTGCCCTCCATCTCTGATTCTTGAAGAGGATTGAGTGAAGGTGATGGTGAAGGTGAAGCATGTGTTGATGATGTGATCCCTCCAAACTTGAAGAATTATCACTCCTCATTGCTCTCATGTGGCTACTAAAGGTTCGCTCTATTTCCAAATCTAGAAAGATTGATGTCTATAAACCCCTCTTAGAATGACGCATGCAACTTGAAAAGCAAAATTGAGTGAGATACACAAAATCAAAGAGGTACCATGATATGGGAGATGAAAATGATGACTTAAGTCTCAA
Organism: Alisma plantago-aquatica; assembly: GCA_963693085.1. Lineage (NCBI taxonomy): Eukaryota > Viridiplantae > Streptophyta > Magnoliopsida > Alismatales > Alismataceae > Alisma > Alisma plantago-aquatica. The sequence continues at coordinate 333,850,145 of OY856411.1, read as the reverse complement.
TTACTAGTTAACTCTTCTACTCTAACGAAAATTACCGTAGATCCCCGACAATGACGCCAAAAACTTGTTGGAGTTTTAGAAGAAAGGTCTCAACTCTCTTATCACCCACAAGTGTATGGGGTCAATTGTAGTCGAGTGTCAAACTCAAGGAGTTAGGTTAGCTGGGTGCAAAATCGTTAACTTTCATTAATCTAAGTCAAATTACAAAAGTTGAGTTGATTACAGATAGCTAAAAGGCAAATAACAATAAAAGAGCTTGGGTTAAAGGTTTAATTCAAAATTTAGAAAATCTTTGATATGATATTTCATTACCACACCATCACATCATGCATAAATACAAAATTAAAACATGTTGTCAATTTGCAAGGAGATTGCCATCATCATGCACCTCCCAGTGATATGAGATTGTTCTCTTCATCGCATAACACTCCCGTGTATATGCTAGATTTGACACAATCTAAAACCCTCAACATACTCCAGCCATTCCCATGGTCAAGAGCATATTTCCACGAATCCTACTCCTTACTTCCTCATACATCCTCCTGAATAGTATTAGAAAGCATAAAACATGTATAAAAGGTGGTCAGCCAAGCGTACAAGTAAAAAATCACTGTAGGCATCCATGGAGAAACAAATTAACTAACATTCAATATAAATTTCGATTTCTCATGAGAAATGTCATGGGAGCTACTCTCCCATACCCAAGAAAAAGGTTCTACTTGTCCATAATGAAGATGCACAAACACATTGTAGAATTTTCAAAGTTTTGCATAGCTTAAGAGAAGAAAAAGTTAAAGGAACCAAAAGTGTAGCCAAGGGGAAGTAGAACTTTGGCTAGAGGATGAGATTCCACCCTTGGAGCTACTTCAACTCGGACAATACTCCCTCCTGAGAAGGTTGAGTGAGAAGAAAAGCTTTGTTGTACCTTTAGAGAAGAAATGGTGAAGAAATAAAGTGGAATGGAGGTTCTTTTTCAAGAAAACCTCTTCTTCTACCCCAAAATCGCCTTCCTTTGATCTGGAACTTCTCTTGGATGAAAAGTGCTTCCAAATTACAAGTGATAACCACCCAAAAGGTTGGACTCGTGTTTTAAAATGAGGGGTGATTGCTACTGATTTCTGTTGAAATTGATAATGACATGGCGTGTCGTTAAGGATACATGTCGTGTGTCGTCATTTAACTTGTTGAATAACTACTGCTCCTTGAGAAGTACACGACGTCTCCCTTTATAGACTTGTCATGTAGCTTCTACTAGAGTCGATCTGGGCATAAGGCACACTGCGTGTTCAATTAAATACATGCCCGTGTGCGTTGGCAGCAAGTCGGAGTCGGTCTCTGGATTGTGAGGACACATTGTGTCTTAATAGAGACACATCATGCCATCTTCTCTGCATTTTGGGCACTGAGGCTATTGGAATATTACACACCCATGTGTTTAATAACACACTGCATGTTCTTTGTTGTATGAGCCTTTCTGGGAAGTTACACGTCATGTCTTAAATAAGACACGTCGTGTTCAATGTTGTTTCTTCAAAAATGAACTATGAATCAGCTGAAAATTAAGGAGAGGCCCCACTGAGGTTGAATTTGGGTTGGGCTATCTCCAATTTGGCATTTCCAACGTGTGCCTATGATCAATATCATGCAATAAGTAAAATAACTAAAAGATGGCAAGGTAAGTATGATTAGAGGCTAAATGGAAGGCAAAATGAACTGAATTTGTGTGTGGATGTGTGCAAAAAGTAGATATGAAATGTGCACATCACCTTTGTGGATTCTAGGAGGAGGTTAGGATTTCTAACCACAACTTGAACCCATGGGTTTAGGGTTATTCCTTCCCATAGGTTCCCATTATTGAGTTGGCCCACCAAAGATCAAGACACCGCCCCTAGAATGAGTTGAGGGTCCTATATATTCCCTTATGTAATTACTACTTGTGTATGTTTCATGTGCATATACTAAACCCTCATGTATATCGTGCATGCATTACTCCACATAATTGCATGTAAAAACTAGGGTTTCTAATTATGGTACCCAAACCCAAATCCATTTTGGTTTCCTCTTTCTTTTACCCTACTTAGGGTTTATTTATGTAGGGTAATTGTTTCACCCATACTACTCCCATTACCCAAGATTAGGGTTTAGGGTTAAGGTTAGGGACTATATCTTGTATTTTAGGGTTTTACCATTCTCTTGACCCACTAGGGTTTTCATACATCATCAGGTTATCCCACTCAAGTCCTCTATGGATGAATGGGTTTTCCCACCCATAATTAGGTCATTCTAGGGTTTACCATCACTATAGGTACATAAACTACATGTCACATTGATCACATCTATTCCTCTAATCAACATCATATTTTCATTTGCAGAGGATGCCTTAATCTTACTTCTTCTCAAAACACTAACTTGAGATGAGGATGGAAGTGCATTATAGGCTTCATTAATCAAAGATATGAGAAGTTAAAAAAATTATAAATGAGAAGACTTAGGGGAAATATTATTTTAGGAAAACTGTAGGTTCTGTCCAGGAAAGTATCAAATTGGATTACCTTTTTGGTCTGGATTGCTTTTGTCCTTTAGATTACCCTTTTGCCTGTTTAAGATCCCAACATGGAGAGGATTCTATGTTCCCTGTATGGAACTCGGTTAGCTTTGTAGGTTTTAGGGGATACATATTTATTTTGTACCCAAAGTTTGATAATTAATAAGGTCCATGCTAATTACACCAAAAAAGTATCACATTTGCTAAGGGAGTCCCCGTATAACAATGTTATGGAGAAAATTATTTCCATTCCCCAAATGCATTATCCTTTCTAGACACCATTACCCTTAGGCTATACCCAAATAATTTTCAATAGTTTTATGGATTATTTGAAATTATCAACTATTAAATATAATTTGATAAATTTGGTCTTTGATACCAAATGTAACGACCCCCACTTTTGACTTAGGGTGGACCTTAAAGTCAGGAGTCATTACCTAAATTTTCCAAGATCTAGATCTAGAAAATAATAAAATAATGATCAATAATTTCCCTTAATCGAACAAATATTGTTTACAAAATGCAAAATGAGGCTCCTCTAAGAAGTTAAATAAGTTTTACATGAGAAACTAACGTATACAAGATGTATAATGTAACTCCCTAAGGAGTTACATAAGTTTTACGTGAGTAGCTATCCAACTAATTAATCCTCCTTGTGACTTAGTCTTGATATCTTCAATTGATTTCATATAAATCTTTGGGTCTTCATATCTTGATATCCATGGTAGTTGAAGAAAAAGCCAACAACCAATAGCACATATCAATATATGGATACATTGTGTATGTGGTGCAACCAAAATGTGTGCAAGTATAATTACAACATATAATACAATAAATTTATTCACACACATGAACTTGTGTTTTCTTACATATTCTAACCCATTATTGGTATTCTATCTTGGGTGTGTTCACCGCCCATCCTTGGACTTATGTGTATTATCCCTTGATAAATGTAATTCAGGGTTTAGAATATTCTAGTTTCATTATGTGATACTCATATTGGTATTATAGTTGAACAGAAAGTAAATAAACATACAAAATATTATTTCATCATACCAATACTTCAGAAATCATATGAAAAACCATCACCAGCCAATAATGTAGTTACTCATAAGTAACCATGTACCTCAATGCAGAACCATGCAATGTACTTCAATTACTTTAAGCATGTATCCAAACTCCCAAGCAATGTATATTAATACTAAATATGTGCCACCATCATATTACTCAGATTAAACCTAACTTAGATCCTAATCTAAGGTTTAGGGTTATCTGGGTTTAAATTAGGAATAAGGGTAGAAAACCCTAATTCCACTATATCATGGTTCCTAAGGGTTAGAAACCCTAATCGGGCCTTAGGTGAAACCCTCATTATCATATCAAACACATCATTTCATTATGAACATCTAGATTAGACTACGTAGACTAAGGGAATAACATGGCATATACATTGGTTTAACAACCCTGATTACACATGTATATGATTATTGACCCTAACTATACATAATAGTCATCATTATCTTAGAGTACCATTATGTCTGATGTCATCAGATTATATGAGTAAATAAACATATTAAATACATTCAATATGTTAATCATCAAATCTAGGGCTCATCTGCATTAATCATCTTCCACTCATGTATGATCCATACTATTGGAGCAAGGATCAAATATAGGTATTAAAACCATTTTATTTTATTCTACTTATTTTTCTGATCAATTTCATATGTAGGTTCAATAGTATACAAGTTACCAATTAATTATTAGAATTATTGCAAAATAAACTTGAACTGACTAATGAGAGATCGCCAAGTCAATCATTTACCAATTATCTAGATTTTCCCTTTGGAAAAGGACATATTACCCTATTTCCCTTTATTCTATGATCATGACCGATCATGCGGGTTAGGGTAATAGGGTAAAATCCCCAAAAGGATTGATCGTCCTCTTCCTCGCATGATTGGATCCCTACTATAGCTTTTGGGGAGTCCACCTCAAAATTGACTTTGGTGTTGAAGCTTTAACAGCCACAATTGAGGATGTGGCTAGCTTTGCCATCTTCCTCTCGACCTACCGAGGTCATTTATGGAGGAAGGGGTGCTCAAAGTGGAATATTATAGGTTAGCATATATACGATAAAGGTTGAAGATTAGGAAGAGAGGATTTACCTTTGTTACTAGTGTGAAGTGGGTCAGGGAAGATTGTTGGGGATCCCAGGAGTTATTTGATATACTCATAATGTAGCATGGGGGGTCTGGGAGATGGACTTTGTCTAGATGCTCCATGGACGAGGGGACCACTTGTGGGGAACCCATTATGGGCTTCCTCAAGCAATGTTGAGGGCCAGGATCCCCTCTTAGTGGTTTGGTGATGCTCCAGTGCCAATTAATTGGTCAGTGAAGTTCTAAGGCATGGGTATGGGGTCATGGTTGTCATATGTGAAGATCTTGGTTGTCGACGAGTTGTGATAAAACTCTCAAGCAATTGAGTGTGGGGTTGTATTTCGTCAATCACGATGAAGCTTACAGACCCCTTATAGGTAGGATTTTGAGAGAGAGAGGATTTTCAATATACCCAAACTTCTTGGACTTTTTGATATTTGGGTATTATCCCTAGGTTTGTAAAAGGGTAGTATATTACCCATTCACCCACCACCCATACCATGTAGGGTAGGTAAGGGTAAGCATATTTTTTCCCACTTGTTGTTTACGGTTTAAATCACTTTATCCGCATCTAAAGAGGGTTGGGTAAGGGATAAGTTTTACCCTACATGCTTTACCCATTAATATAAGTTTAAATCAATAATTGCATATTTTAAAATATGTGTTAATTACTACTAAAAACCAACCAAGCAACGTCATTACTTTCTTAATTTTTATTATTATGATTTCCAAAACTTTTATGATGGATAAGTATCATGCCACGCATTTTATAGTCATATATTAGATAGAAAAATGGATTCATCGATAATAAATAATGTATGAAAAATGCTAGAACTTACTTTTCGAAAGAAAAAAAATCAGTTCAATCGTACTCACTTTAAGCCCTAAATATAGTAGGTGCCCTTGTCCAAGCATATCCCGAATAAACATTTCCTCCAAGTCCAATTTAAGAGCTACACTTGTTTTGGCTCCTTCTTTTAAGCCCTATCATGAATATGCATCCCTCCTGGTCAAAATCCCTACATTCAGGTAGGCATTCAAACCAAAGCCCTATTCATATAGGAATCTATGCTAAATCTCAATTTTGATTAGGCATACATCAACTGACTTTGACAATCTTTCAAGCCCTATCATGAATAGATGCCCCCTAGAACTCAAGCTTTACATTCAAGTAGGCACATCCTTTAAGCCCTACATTTAGGTATGCACACTTGACAGAACCCTACATTTGAGCAGTCACTCCTTGTGAAAGCCCTATCAATAGATACGCACCTCAATCAAAGCCCTACTTACAGTAGGTAAATCTCTCTCTTGTCATGTTGAACCATCTTGTATTCAAGAGAAACTCTAGGGAGCAGACAATTATTGGATACAGTCATTGGCCATAAAGGCCACCTTAAACTAGAAACTTGTTAGATGCCCAAGTTTATCTATCTCGAACACTTTTGAAAATAGACAATTGATCAATATAGTCATTATTCATGAAGGCCACCTTAAATCGAGAAATTTGTCTGGAGCTCAATCATATGTATCTTATCAATTTATCAATCTTATGATATGGGAGGATGCTCTAATGACTATACTAATGTCTACTATATTTACCAACTGTGAAGGTCACCTTAATATAGAATCTTTTCTAATGCCCAAAATATCCATCTTGAACACTAATGTAGAGAAGACAAGGAGATGATGCTCTAAGCATTAGACAACTTAAAGATATAATCAATGGTTGTAAAGGCCACCTTAGATCTGTAAATATGTCTAATTATTAACCTTCTCTATCTTGAGAATTTTTGAAAACTGCAAACACTCTAAATCTGGATATTTGTCTGATACTCCAATATATGGTCCACACACATGACCTGATATTGAACTAATCATGCCTACATCTCCATATCAATCCATGATCCTAGATCATGACCTAAAACTAAATCAATCCTATACTAATATTTCCATATTCTTGATCCAATATCATGACCTAAAATTACACCAATCATGTCTTAAACATATCAAGATTTCCAATACCTACATCTAGTAGGATTTTTTAGATGATCGCATATGCTATCATTGCCATATTTGACGATCCTTTCTCAGTAGCTATGTGGTTCAAAAGAAGGTGAATCAAATCAAGTGAGAACTAGAAAGTCGAGGACAATGGTTCATCGACAATCTAGGGGAACATACGATAGACTAGTGGATGCTAGCTTAATGCTGGAGGATCACTTGATACCCGATCTCAACTTGTTTAAACACTCTTCCTAAAAACTTTATCCTATGAGAGAACACATACTCTATAGAGTAGACAATTAATCAGCATAGTCACTAGCCATTAAGGTCACCTTATATGAGAATTTTTCTGTGTTCAATCTCGAGTAATCAAAGCCCTATTATCACATAGGCAAACTCATCCAACTTTTACCTTTTTAGGGTCGTGTTCATAATCCTAATTTGGTGCCCACTCAACAAAAAGTTGAAAAAACTAAAACTTAAATGTGTAGAAAGAGAAGAGAGACGATGATTACTTCTTAAGATCTTTTTACAGCAAGGAAGTTTCCATGTTTCTCAATTATTACAGACTCTTGATCTTAATATTTCAAACAAACCACAAATCACATTTGCTTTTTCACATTCACCTTTTCTCTCTAAGGCATGAGTTAGTGGGAGAATCATACATGCACCGATTTACGAAGTGAAGCTGTGATGTGAGATGCTCATCTAAACTTTAAGGGATTGAATGATTGATCAGATTTAGGAAACTACCTAGGTCATAGGTTGCCCTTACTTTGGAGACATCATTATTCCCAATCTTTTCCTCACTAATTCACCTTTAGAAGAAGAGACATCACACATGATTTCCTCCCTCCACAAGGTTTGTCAGAACGTATTAGATGAGTCCAACCTTTTTGGCCTTCAGTGACAAAAAATAGGTGTCAGACTAGACTCGATTTTGTGGTCTTCAATCTTATCTTGAACCTTACCTTGAGAGGAGCAAACTATCGACGCCCCAGTTTTCTCACTTAGCAGAAAATGATGCTTAAATGTTAATTCTCCGGCTAATTATGGAGTTCATCACATTTTCCTCCTATTTAATCCACCCTTTTCACACACTTTAACCCAATTTGGGGTTTTTTGTAATTGAAATATTTTGTCTGGACTTAAGTACAATTTGATCATTATTTCTACTTTTTCAAAGCCTTTTCTCATACATTTCCCAATTGAATTATCATCAATTAACTAGTTTCCTTTTTCCCATAGATAATCTAATTTCTTTTAACCACACAAAAATACAAATATTTTGGATAATAATGAAGGATAATCTAGAATTGATGCATTTTCTCTCTCATTCATTATTTTATTCAATTTCATTCATAATCAAACTTTTCACTGATGTCAAATATTAATTTTATTCATTTGATCCTATCTCATAAAACTCAATCCAAAACATCACCCAGAATGCTCCAGAATATCCAAATTTGAGAAACATAATACCATTCTTTTCTACCTGGTGAACCCCTGGCTGATCTAGGCATTCCTCTAGGGTGAGACGTGGTAAAATCCTATTTTTTATGCATAAAAACTGGTGGTTTGTTACAATTTGCAAATAAAATTTCATCTAAGAAATTGAATTTTTCGATCTTTTTATTTTATTTCCTTTTATCATGCCCATGCATTTAGCAGATCACAAGAATCCACATGTTCTACATGATGGGTTACCTAGATCTGTGAGCCATGCCAGTGGCACATTAGCTTGATCCTCCCCCTCTTCTAGAATCTTCCAGTTGGAAACTATGAGCCCTAATATCCACCTATAAATAAACCCCCATATCTCATGTACTCCAAGCCCTTCTTGTCTCTCCTGAAGCTAGAGAAATGACTACCTCCCCCTTTTTATTTTTTGCATGTGATCAGAGGATCCTTCCTCTGATACCAACTACTTTGCTAATGCCAGTAAGGTGCATAACAATAATTGTTGATTTTTCTATTATAATAATACTAGTAATTGATGCTCTCTCTGATTTGTTCATAACTTTCATATATGCAAACTCTTTCTCAAAGATCTTATCTTGATCTACCAAATCTCTCTCTCACCTCTCTCTCTTCCTAGGCAGCAGTCCTAACCTCCAATAATGGATCTCTACCATGGGAGGTCCTGAGGCGATTGGGACCATAACACACCTAAAAACTAGGACATTTAGGACTATGAAGAGAAATCCACAGACATCTCCAGCCCCAAAAGGCATGCCAACAACAAAAATTACTTTTTTATATTTTTACCACTATTTTCTTTAACAACAACCTCGATCACTTATGTTTTTATCCTAGATTACTAAAAAGGTTGTAATATTGTTATCAGGTGACATGGGAGAGTTAATCCCTCCCAACTCCTAACAATGTTGTCGAATCCTAACTCTAAATTGTGCATACCTTTCTTATCTGCCTTTAAGGTGGAGTCAAAATTGAGTTTTTATGTGTTTTCCTAATGATTTAAACTCCTATCTTTTTTCCCTTATTTCATATATAACCAGGTGGTGTTGAGATTTACCGATTTATCCTTTTCCCCTTCCTTTTCATTGTTCCCACGATGTAGGATCCATTGGATTTTTTAGGTCGGGTACAACAGTCTTCTATGGAGCATCAACTGAAGGAATGACAGCCAACGGAGGGGCAGACCACTAAAAACTGATGGCTTGGCGGTGTATTGCAGACCGATGGCTTCAAAAATCAATGGAGGATCGGATCATTGAAAATATGGTCCATTTATGAAAAAGATTCTTGTACCCGATAATCACTTAGCAGGACCACCACCTCCTACACTCCTCATATGCAATGAAGTACAAGCCTACCCTGAAAATCATAAATTTTGATCAAAACCTTATAAATTATCATAATAGTCAGAAAACCTAAATGCAATATAGTACTAAAATATAATGAGGGAATTAAGTGTAAATCTAAGCTTAAAATGCAACTAAAACCAGGATGAATAGTGTTCATCTGTGGTGCAACCAAAATGTGTGCTAGTATAATAGCAACATAAATGCTAACAATCAATTTTATTTGCACATATGAATTTGTGTTTTCATTACATATTTTCACTCATTCTTGGTATGCTATCTCATGTGTAATCATCATCCATCCTTGAAATTGTGTGTATTATCCCTTGATACATGTAACCCAGGGTTCAAAATATTGTCATTATTTGGCACTCATATTGGCATTACAGTTGAACAAGAACTAAATAAACATACAATATTTAACTTCATCAAATCAATACATTGGAAATCATCTGGAAAACCATCGTTAGTCAATAATGTGGGTACTCATAAGTAATCACGCACCTCAATGTTGAACCATGAAGTATACTTTAAGTACTTTAAGCATGTATCCAAACACCCAAGCAATCAACATAATCAATCAACATCATTTGTATGTATGAATACTACATATGTGTCACCATCATATCACTCATATTAAACCTAACATAGGTCTTAATCTAAGGATTAAGGTTATCTAGAATTCAGATTAGGAATAATCCTAGTCCCACTATATCATGGTTCCTAAGGGTTATGAACCCTAATTAAGGCTTAGGTGAAATCTTAATTATCATATAGAGCATATATTTTCATTATGAACATCTAGATCAGATTATGTAAACTAGACATAACATGTTGTATACATTGGTTTAATAACCCTAACTGCACATGTGTATGATTAACTATACATCATCATCATCATTATTATTATCTTAGAGTATCATCCTCAACATCATCATATTATATGACCAAATAAATGTATTCAACACATCCAATATGTTAATCATTGAATCTAGGTCTCATATGCATTAATAATATTCTAACCATGTATTATCCAAACTTTTGTAATTGAGATCATATCTAGGTATTAAAACCATTTTATTCATATTCTACCATTTTTTCTTATCAAATCGCATATAGATTCAATAGTATATGACTTACTAAATAATTACTTTAATTATTATAAGATAAACCTTAATTGAACAATCAAATATTGTCAATTTAGTAATTCACCTATTATCCATACTTTCCACGCAGGGTGGTCTGGCATATAGCCCACAGCCATATCAGTCAAGTGTTCCACGCGGGTCGTTCCTTTAGAAAAGGATATATTACCCGATTGCCATTTATGATATGATCATGACCCGTCATGTGGGTTCGAGTTACGGGGTAAAATTCCTAAGAGGATTCGTCCTCCTCTTCCTTACATGATCAGAGTCAGTCTACAGCTTCTAGGGAGTTAACCCCAACATTGACTATGGTATTGAGGCTCCAACAACTGCAATTGTGGTTGTGGCTAGCTTCATCACATTCATATGGACCTACCAAGGTACTTTATGGAGGAAGGGTGGTAGGAGTAGGGTATTCTGGGTTAGCAAATCTACTATAAATGTTGCAGATTGGGAAGAGAGTATTTACCTTCACTACTGGTGTGAAGCGGGTTGGGGAAGATTTTTGGGGCTCCCAAGAGTTATTTCTAATACTCACAATGTATCATATGGGCCTAGGGGATGGACTCCATCTAGCTACTTTGTGGATGATAGGACGACTTGCGAGGAACCCACTCTAAGCTTCCTCGAGCAATGATTAGGGCCAAGATCCCCTAATAGTGGTGTGGTGATGCTCTAGTGCCAATTAATTGGTCAGTGAGATTTCCAGGCATGGATATGGGGTTAAGATCGTCGAAGATGAAGATTTGGTCATCGACGAGTTGTGATACTCACACAATAAGTGAGTGTGGGTTGTGTTCAGTTGATTACAACAAAGCTTTTTGACCACTTATATAGGTAGGGCTTTTAAGAGAGAGAGGATTTCTAGTTCTCCCCAACTTCCTACAATTTTGGATATATGGGCATTATTGCTACACTTCATGATAATGGTCATGTTGGGGATTTATGAGTTCATTTTATCCTCCATATGGTGATGGGATTGTTATTTATTAGTAAGGAGGACAATTGAGGTGAGGAGGAGTCCAAGGAGAATCATCTCTCTTGTTCTAGTGGGATAGTAGGCAACTGGGTGAGGGGGTAATCTCTTTGTGCATCCCCATACCTGGATCCATGAGTCAAGGTATGCATGGATTATGGGTGCAGTCATTTGGTCTTCTATTGATGGATGGGATCTAGAGCCAAATCGCATGTCTCCCTATGGTCCTGATTTAGCTGAAATTTAGTAGTAATATGGATAATCCCCATAATATTAGATATTAATTGCCTCACTTCAATGGAATCTTTGAAATCTTCTAAAAATAGTATCTATCACTAGGAGCATCCAATTAGCAAAAAACTTTAGGATTATCCTCCCATTAGGGTTAATTAAGTTTTGACAATGTTTGGCCTCAAAAGGAATTCGGTAGATGCCCTTTTATTACTCCTCAATAATTTAATTAATCTGATCACCTAGGTCATATATAATCATGTAATTATATCAAAATTATGATTTATCTTGATTTAGTCATTATCTTGTATTGGACAAAGTATTAGGTCGTATTATGATTATTTTATTCCCAAATACTTCAAATTCAAGTAAAGATTAGATAATTTCTCATTTAATTATATAGGCCATTAATCACCTTGGAATCTTCTAAAATATTGCTAATTATCTCATGATGTGTTTATATATCATTTCACAATATCATGGGTATCTTTTTATTGCATGAAATTCTAATTTATTTAGCATATATTCCAATGGACCCATTTGTCACCCAAATATTCTAATTGGGTCTGAGTTGAATCCCAAGGCCCATAGTTCATACTCAGGCCTTCCAATGGGTCCAAAAGCCTAATTATCTTTCTAATTATGAAATTAAGGTGTTGTGTATTAATTTAAGCCTCATATTCATATATTTTCTCAACATTACATTATTCCCTTAAATTGAAGATTTACTTTAAGTCTAGAACTTAGATTAATTATTCCAATTCAATTAAGGTCATAATATATTTGTAATTGTTTTAAAGTGAATCTCTAGGCATTATTATTGAATTCATGGAATCCAAAATTTACCAAATTTGGTGAACTTACATTCACCCCTCCTTAGAAAAAAATTTGTCCTCAAAATTAAAACTTAATCGGGTTAAGGTGAATGATAATGCATATTAGCCTCAAACATTGGGTCTAGCAACCTTTCTTGGATAGGTTTTAGCTATATTATGTTCAACAACTTTTATTGATCTGGAAATTCCTCATATTATGAAGGTTGGAATATGAACTCAATCCAAGGGTATTTCCACACCCTCAGTCATTGCATGTTATTATCACTTAGTTATTTCAATTTTACTTGATGATTACATTTTCACTTAGGTTTCAAACCTACTTATCATTATTCAACTATGTTCATGCAAGGGTGAGGTAACACCCCAAAACTCTTCAACTTAGGGTATACATCTTCACTTGTCAACTTCATGTATCACATGTGGCGATCTGATCTCTACACCCATAATAAGATGAAATAAGAATTTGTATGCAGTCAAAATACAAAGTTCATCTATTCCATGTGCGGAGATGGTGTATCCACATATTATCTCATAGCTCCAATTTTTTGTTGTCTTCCTCAACAATGACTCCAAACCATGAATAAATATTAATTCCACAATTTTTTCTTAGATTTTGTGCCCTCATAGGGAAAGTGATTGTCTCAAAATTCTTGAGTTTGTGCACAACTCCCTTTAAGATTTTACTTCCACATTATAACATAACTTCTTGCATTCTTTGTGTCTTCATCTCATGCATTATTGGCATGGTTATTCACACTTAACCCCTTGGGTCTTAGACACATAGAAAGTGGTTGTTCTTGAGGTCTTCACTGCATAAGGCTAATGCAAGGCTCGACTCTTCCCTTTATAATGCTAACATAAGGATCAACTCTTCCCTGCATAGGGCTAACATAAGGTTCTACTCTTCCCTGCATAGGGCTAACATAAGGCTATTCTCTCCCATGCATAGGGCTAATGTAAGGCTCTACTTTGCCATGCATAGGGCTAATTTGAGCCTAACTTGAGATTCTTCCCTTCATAGGGCTATTTGGAGCCTAACTTGATCTTTTTCCCTGCGTAGGATATTCTGGACCCCTTATGTGTATAGGGATAACTGAGACATTACAACTATATACTATAATTATTTTTATTTTGGCATTATTTTCGGGTGAGTGTTCCCAAATGTCATCTTCACCCTAGGTCTCATTACTTACTAGAAAAACCTTGAGGATTTGGTATACCCACATGCCATATATTTTAAGGTATATTTTTATCATCAGGTTTTCAAATTGGAATTTCTCTAACCAAGGTATCACAACATATTATAATGATGTACCAGCACATGTTATCTTTGTATTGATTATGTCTTTATTATCATACACCTAAATGGTTAGGGTTAGGGTCCTTATTGGACATCTATTGTTACTTAAGATTTTTAAAAATCTAATGCATGGTGGTTCAGCTCATCCTTCTAGGGGAGGTCCTATCCTAGGGTGCCTTCTGTTGGAATTTTAAAAGAAATGTCTCAACTCGCTTATCACCCGCAAGTGTACGGGGTCAATTGTAATCGAATGTCAAACTCAAGGAGCTAGGTTATCTAGGTGCAAAATTGTTAACTTTCATTAATCTAAGTCGAATTATAGAAGTTGATTTGATACAGATAGATAAAAGGCAAGTAACAATAGAAGAGCTTGGGTTAAAGATTTATTTCAAAAAATAGAAAATCCTAGATATGAGATTTTAGTACCACACCATCACATCATGCATAACTAAAAAATTAAAACATACAGTCAAATTGCAAGGAGATTGTCATCATCATGCTCCTCTCAGTGACATGAGATGGTTCTCTTCATCGCATAACAGTCATGTGTATATGCTAGATTCGAACACAATATTAAACCCTCAACATACTCCATCCATTCCCATGGTCGAGAACATATTTCCATGAATCCAACTCCCTACTACCTCAAACATCCTCCCTAATAGTACAAGAGAGCATAAAACATGTATATAAGGTGGCCAACCAAGCATACAAGCAACAAATCACTGTAGGAATCCATGGAGAAGCAAATTAACTAACATTCAATATAAATTTCGAGTTCTCATGAGAACTGGCATGGGAGCTACTCTCCCATACCCAAGAAAAAGGTACTATTCGTCCATAATGAAGATGCACAAACACATTGCAAAAATTTTAGAGTTTTGCATAGCTAAAGAGAAGAAAAAGCAAAAGGAACCAAAAGTGTAGCCAAGGGGAAGTAGAACTCTGAATAGAGGATGAGAGTCCACCCTTGGTGTGGTTTCAACTCAGACAATCCTCCCTCCCAAAAAGCTTGAGTGTGAAGAAAAGCTTTGTTGCACCTTTGGAGAAGAAATGGTGAAGAAATGAAGTAGGATGGAGGTTCTTTTTCAAGAAAACCTCTTCTTCCACCCCCAAAATTGCCTTCCTTTTCTCTATAACTTCTCTTAGATGAAAAGTGCTTCCAAATTACAAGTGATAACCTCCCAACAGGTTGGACTCATGTTTTAAAACGAGGGGCAGTTGTTGTTGATTTCTGTAGAAACTGATAAAGACATGGCGTGTATTTAAGGAGACATGTCATGTCTCATCGTGTAACTTGTTGAATAATTGTTGTTGCACGAGAAGTATACAAAATGTCCCCTTAGAGACACATCATGTAGCTACTACTAGAGTTAATCTTGGCATAAGGTGCACAGCATGTTCTATTAAATACATGCATGTGTGCTTTGGCAGCAAGTCGGGGTCGGCCTCTGGATCGTGAGGACACATCGTGTCTTCATATAGACACGTCGTGTCGTCTGCTCTACATTTCAGGCATTGAGGTTGCTGGAATCTTACACACTCATGTGTTTAATAGCACACGGTGTGTTCTTTGTTGTGTGAGCCTTTCTGGGAAGTTAGACATCGTGTCTTGAAAAAGACATGTCATGTTCAAGGATGTTTCTTCAAAAATGAACTCTAAATCATCTGCAAATCAAGGAGAGGTCCCACTGAGGTTGGATTTGGGTTGATCTATCTCCAATTTGGCATTTTCAATGTATGTCTACAATCAACATCATGCAACAAGTAAAATAACTAAAACATGGCAAGTTAAGTATGATTAGAGGCTAAATGGAAGGCAAAATGAACTAAATTTGTGTGAATGTGTGCAAAAAGTAGATATGAAATGCACACATCACCTTCTTGGCTTACAGGAGGAGGTCATGCTTTCTAACCATAAGTTGAACCCATGGGTTTATGGTTATGCCTCCCCATAGGTTCCCATTATTGAGTTGACCTACCCCAGATCAAGACACCACCCAAGAATGAGTTGAGGTCTTATATCTTCCCTTTATGTAATTACTACTTTTGTATGTTTCATATGCATATACTAAACCCTCATGTGTATCATGCATGCATTACTCCATGTACTTGCATGCATGTAAAAACTAGGGTTTCTAATTATGATACCCAAACCCAAATCCATTTGGGTTCCCTCTTTCTTTTACCCTACTTAGGGTTTATTTATGTAGGGTAATTGTTTCACCCATACTACTCCCATTACCCAAGATTAGGGTTTAGGGTTAAGGTTAGGGACTATATCTTGTATTTTAGGGTTTTACCATTCCCTTGACCCACTAGGGTTTTCATACCTCATCAGGTTATCACACTTAAGTCCTCTATGGACGAATGGGTTTTCCCACCTATAATTAGGTCATTCTAGAGTTTACCATCACTATAGGTACATAAACTACATGTCACATTTATCGCATCTATTCCTCTAATCAACATCGTATTTTCATTTATAGAGGATGCCTTAATCTTACTTCTTCTCAAAACACTAACTTGAGAAGAGGATGGAAGTGCATTATAGGCTTCATTAATCAAAGAGATGAGAAGTCAACAAAATTAGAAATGAGAAGACTTAGGGAAATATTATTTCAGGAAAACCCTAGGTTCTAGCAAGGAAAGTATCAAATTGGATTACCTTTTTGGTCTGGATTTCTTTTGGCCTTTAGATTACCCTTTTACCTATTTAAGATCCCTACATGGACATGAGGCTATGTTCCCTGTGTGGAACTCGGTTAGCTTTGCAAATTTAAGGGGATACATATTTATTTTGTACTTAAAGTTTGGTAATTAATAAGATTCACGCTAGTTACACCAAAAAAAATTATCACATTGGCTAAGGGAACCCCGTATAACACTTAATGTCGTGGAGAAAATTATTTCCATCCCCCAAATCCATTATCCTTTCTAGACACCATTACCCTTAGGCTATGCCCAAATAATTTTCAATAGTTTTATGGATTATTTGAAATTATCAACTATTAAATATAATTTGATAAATATGGGTTTTGACACCAAATGTAACAACCCCCACTTTTAATTCACAATGCACCTTAAATTCAATGTCATTACCTAAAATTTCTAGGATCCAGATCTAACAAATAATAAAATAATGATCAATATTTTTTGTTGATCGAACAAAGATTGTATAATGTAACTAACATTACAAGATGCATAATCAGGCTCCTCTAAGGAGTTACATAATATTTACATGAGAAACTAACATGTACAAGATGTATAATGTAACTCTCTAAGGAGTTATATAAGTTTTACATGAGAAGCTATCCAACTAATTAATCCTATTTGTGACTTAGTCTTGATATCTTCAATTGATTTCATATGAATCTTTGGGTCTTCATATCTTGATATACGTGGTAGTTGATGAAAAAGCCAACAACCAAAAACACAGATCAGTATATGACTACATTTTATATGTGGTTCAATAAAAATGTGTGCAAGTACATCGTCCATCCTTGGACTTATGTGTATTATCCCTTGATAAATGTAACCCAGGGTTCAGAATATTCTAGTTTCATTATATGATACTCATATTGGTATTATAGTTGAATAGAAAGTAAATAAACATACAACATATTATTTCATCATATCAATACTTTAGAAATCATATAGAAAACCATCACCAGTCGATAATGCGGGCACTCTAAGTAACCACATACCTCAATGTAGAACCATGCAATAATACTTCAAGTACTTTAAGCATGTATCCAAACTCCCAACCAATCAACATAATCTACATATATGAATACTACATATGTATCACCATCATATTACTCATATTAAACCTAAGTTAGGTCCTAATCTAAGGTTTAGGGTTACCTGGGTTCAAATTAGAAATAAGGGTAGCAAACCCTAATTCCACTATACCATGGTTCCTAAGGGTTAGAAACCCTAATCGGTCCTTAGGTGAAACCCTAATTATCATATCAAACATATCATTTCATTGTGAACATCTAGATTAGACTATGTAGACTAAGGGAATAACATGGTATATACATTGGTTTAACAACCCTAATTACACATGTATATGAGTATTGACCCTAACTATACATAATAATCATCATTATCTTGGAGTATTTTTATGTTTAATGTCATCAAATTATATGACCAAATAAACATATTAAATACATTCAATATGTTAATAATCAAATCTAGGTCTCATTTGCATTAATCATCTTCCAGTCATGTACAATCCATACTATTAGAACTGGGATCATATATAGGTATTAAAACCATTTTATTGTATTCTACTTATTTTTCTGATCAGTTTCATATATAGATTCAATAGTATACAAGTTACCAATTAATTATTAGAATTATTTCAAAATAAACTTGAACTGACTAATGAGAGATCTCCAGGTCAATCATTTACCAATTATCTAGATTTGCCACATGGTCGGGTCTGGAAAATGTCTTACATCCTCATCAGCCAAGTGTGTCGTGTGGGTTTCTCCTTTGGAAAAGGACATATTACCCTATTTCCCTTTATTCTATGATCATGACCGATCATGCGGGTTACGGTAATAGGGTAAAATTCCCAAGAGGATTGATCATCCTCTTCTTCACATGATTGGAGCTCAGCTATAGCTTTTGGGGAGTCAATCCCAAAATTGACTTTGGTGTTGAAGCTTTGATAGCCACAATTGAGGATAGCAAGCTTTTCCATCTTCCTCCGGACCTACCGAGGTCATTTATGGGGTAATGGGTGCTCAAAGTGGGGTATTCTAGGTTATCATATATACGATAAAGGTTGAAGATTGGGAAGAGAGGATTTACCTTTGTTACTAGTGTGAAGAGGGTCAGGGAAGATTGTTGGGGCTCCCATGAGTTATTTGCTATACTCATAATGTAGCATGGGGGTCAGGGGGATGGACTTTGTCTATATGCTCCATGGATGAGGGGACGACTTATGGGGAACGCATTATGGGCTTCCTTAAGTAATGTTGAGGGCCATGATCCCTTCTTAGTGGTTTGGTGATGCTCCAGTGCCACTTAATTGGCCGATGAGGTTCTAAGGCATGGGTATGGGGACATGGTCATTAGATGTGAAGATCTTGGTCATCGATGAGTTGTGATAACACTCTCAAGCAATTGAGTGTGGGGTTGTGTTCTGTCAATCACAACGAATCTTACAGACCCCTTATAGGTAGGATTTTGAGAGAGAGAGGATTTCCAATTTACCCAAACTTCTTGGAGTTTTGGATATTTGGCTATTATCCCTAGGATTGTAAATGGGTAAGGGGTAATATACCCAAACAGGTATATTACTCGTTCACCCACCACCCATACCATGTAGGGTAGAGTAAGGGTAAGCATATTTTTACCCACTTGTTGTTTACGGTTTAACTCACTTTAGTCCCATCTAAAGATGGTAGGGTAAGGGAGAAGTTTTACCCTAAATGCTTTACCCATTTACCCATTAGTATAAGTTTAAATCAATAATTTCATATTTTGATATATGTGTTAATTACTACTAAAACCCAACAAGAAACGTCATTACTTTCTTAATTTTTATTATTATGATTTCCAAAACTTTTGTAATTGATGAATATCATGCCACACCTTTTATAGTCATATATTAGATAGAAAAATGGATTCATCAATAATAAATAATGTATGAAAAAGTCTAGGCCTTATTTTTATAAAAAATATTCAGTTCAATCTTACCAATTTGTTGTATATAGTTGAAATCATAAATATTACTATCTAAAAGTAGTTTTAATAGTGTCTTATGTTATTCCCTATGATATTGTTGTTGAAAATATTGTATATCTATCTTCATATTACTTTACCCATCTGACCTGCTACCATACCCATTTACCCTACAGGTAAAAGGGTGCAGGTAAGGGTAGGGTAAATGTTTTTAGGAAAAGGGTAATTACCCTACCCGCTACCTGCAACTTTGACGCAGGTAAGGGTAAACCTTTATCCTACCCTACCCTACCCATTACAGTCGTAAATATCCCTACACTTCGCAATAATGGTCATACTGGGGATTGTTGAGTCTGGTTTATCCTCCTAGAGGTGATGCAATTGTTATTCAGTAGTGACGATGGCAATCGAGGAGAAGATGAGTCCAAGGGGAATCATCTCTCCTATTCCCACATGATAGTAGGAAACTAGGTGAGAGAGATAATCTCTCTATACACCCCCATTCTCAGATCCTCATGGATTCTTAGTGTGACCTTTCAATCCTATGTTGATGAATGGGATCCATTACCAACTGTTGTGTCACCCTAAGGTCCTGATTCAGCCTGACTTTAGGCATCCTTCGATACTTTATTGACGGGTGGGATCCAAAGCCAAATAGTGTCACCCTATGGTCCTTATTTAGACGGACTTTAAGCATGATAGGGATAATTCCCATAATATTAGAAATTAATTGCCTCACTTTATGGAATGTCCCAAATCTTCTAAACATCATCTATAACTAGGAGCATCCAATCAGCATGAAACTTTAGAGTTATCCTCCTATTTTGGTTAAAAAAATTGACTAGGTTTGCGTTCGAAAGGATTTTGGTAGTTACCCTTTCCTTGATCCTCAAGAATTTAATTAATTTGATCACCTAGGTCATAGATAATCATGTAATTATCTCAAAATTTGGATAAATATTCATTTAATCATCATCTCATATCGGCCGAAGTATTAGGTCACATTATGATTATTTAATAGCTAAATATTCAAAATTTAAGTAAAGATGAGATAATTTTTCATTTAATTAATTAGGTCATTAATCACCTTAGAATCTTCTAGATCTTGCTAATTATATCATAATGAGTTTATAAATCAACTCACAATCTTATGGGTATTCCTACTTGTCAAAGTGCTCACCTAGGGGTGTCTAGGTGACCGCCAAAGCATCAAAGCATCTATGGTCTCGCTGTGAGGGAGATGCTTAAACTTATATAGAAAACAACGGACACCTTGGTCACTTTGGAGTTTGAGTGACCAATTTTATGCCTTGGCATTCCATTTCCTACAATGTTAGGGTTGGGATCTGATTAGAATGGGGCTAAGAAACAAGTACCCAACACACTCCTCTCCAACTCATGTTTCCCTCTCTCACAAACCCCTACTAAACCCTCAACTCTGATGCATTCCCCAGTGAAGCTACCGCTGCCCTAGCTAGACAAAGTAAGGAGAATATTTGCTACCAGATCCCTTATGTTGAGGTAGGCGACCACCTTCCTACATCACAGTCTTAAGGGCAATTGCCCCAAGATACCAAGTGGAGGTTGTAGCGGAAGTCTCCAGCAAAAGCATCCAACTCCAACAGTTGAAGCCAATGGTCTCTAGTAAGGTTATTTTTTGTGATTTCTTCTCTGAAAACTTCTCCCTCTTTTTATTTTGTTGATCAACCCCATCCTCTCCATTCTTCCTTTCTTCTCCCTCTCCTTGTTCTTCCTCCTCTCATATGTAGTTTCATGTTGTTCCCTGCTACCAGGTTCCTTCTGTCGAGGAATAAGTGGAGCACTCTTGCTACCTTACGACCTTGAAAAGAATTGCCCCAAGCCACCAACACCTGGAGGGTGCATTAGAGGCTGCTAATTCCATTAGTTGCCAACTCTAGCAGAAGTCAGCACTTTCAGATACATTTTTTGTGATGAACTTCTTCATTCTTTTTCTTATTTATCGAGCCTCATCCCCTCCCTATTCCCTTTATTCTCCATCTCCTTCTTCTTTCCCCTTCCCAACTCCAGTAGAGAATTGCTACTAACTACTGAGGTGTTCTAGGATCAATGTCTTGTTGGATTTTTTCATTTATATTAATTGATCTGGAACCACCTTAACTTTGTCTATCATGTTTACTTACATATGTTTCTTCTTTCTCCCCATGATCTTCTTCATCACTAAGACCCAAGTGTATATTGTTTGCTCCTTTTATAACTATATTATTTATTGTTAGTTGTGTTATTTGATGTCTTGTGATACACGCCCATGTGAGGCCTCTCCTTACAAGTGGAACTTGATTAGTGACACCATTTGCTATTTTTTTGTTGGTTTTTTTTTTTAGATCTATATAGATGGACTTTGATTCAGTTGTTACTGTCCCTACTTCCACCCCTCAAACTCAATGACCTAGGGAGATTGACCCTCATTTTGTAGATGCCATGAAGACCCAAAATTGAGGGCACAATCCAAACACCCTAGGTGGAAGTATTCCTTATGGTAAAATCTAATTGATAACAACAAGGTTAAATGTGCATTGTGCGGTTAAGTCACTAGTGGGGGCATCAAGAGGTTGAAGGATAACTTGATTGGAGGGTTTTAGGATTGTGTCAAGTGTCCTAAAACAACAACTACAATTTGCTAAGGAGTTGCTTGACTATAAGAATCGCACTAAGAAGAGAAAGGTGGATCTCGATTACCAGTACAGTTAGAATGAGTTCAACATTCTTAATGTTATTAATGAGGAGGGTGATGTTGTGGCTTTTCTACCTGCTACCCAAATTACATCTGGTTCTACCAATAGGCCACCTATCTACAAATTTCCTTCTGTAAAAGGGTCAATGGATTCTTTCACCACTCCTACTTCATGGGACATTGTTGCACAAAGGAAAGAAAATTGTATTGCTTCACAAACAACAATAGGTAATGCCTACACAAAAGAAGCTACACATGTTGATTATGACTTCATATCCCAATGGTTTTATGAATCATGTATTTCTTTTAACGTTGCAATATGATATAGCTTTAATGTCATGTTTGAGTCAGTTATCTAAGCAGGCAGGGGATTCATTCCACCTTCTTATCATCAATTGAGGTTTCCTTTACTTGAAAGGCAATTTGAGAGATGTAAGGAGATGCAGATGATTCATGAGAAGCATTAGAGATATTATGGTTGCACGATAATTCATGATGAATGGATAGATGAACATCAGCATAGTTTGGTAAATTTTCTTGTAAACACTCCAGAGGGTAAATATTTATTTATGCAAATGATGAAGGAGTTATTGTTCAAGTTGATAGATGAATTTGTTGAGAAGGTCATGTAGGATAATGTGGTGCAAGTTGTCACTGACAATACAACCAACATGGTGTTGGATGAGAAGATGTTAACTGAGAGGAGGAAGAAATTGTTCTTGACTCCTTGTATTTCACATTGATTGGATCTTATGTTGGAGGTCATCTCTAAATTGGACATTTTTTCAGGGGTTCTTACGAGGGTAAAAAAGGTCACCACTTTTATTTATCAACATGTTCACATTCATGATGCTTTTGTGAAAGGTAGTGACAATCACCAATATCTTGTAAGAAGTGGGGTCACATGGTTTGGTACACATTTTCTTAGCTTTATCTAGCTCATTGAAGCATCATCTATCTTTGACTAAGATCTCTATTTCTGACATCTGGACCAACAATGCTTGGGCAAAAACCACAAATGGAGATCTTATTTTCAATACAATGATGGTGAAATAATTCTAGGAGTAGGAAGAGAACTATTTGAGGGTAACCCAACCTCTTGTGGTTGTGTTGATACTGGTTGATGCTAATGAGAAGCGACCTAAGGGGTATGTAGGCCGTACTTTTGAGATGGTCAAAGAAAAGATTATTGAAATTTTTGGCCAAAAGGAAAAGCAATATGAGCCTATCTTGGATATTTTTGCCTAGCATTGGAGCAAATAGATGAAGTGGTCCTTGTACGGTGCTAGTATTTTCTTAAATCCTATCTATTATTATGCTATGAGGGAAACAAATAGGGTTACAGTTGGGAAATATGAGGCTGACCTCATTGAATGTATTGACCGGATGGTTAGTGACAATAAAGAGAAAAAATATAATTTTTAGGGATCTAGAGGAGTACAAGGGATCTCATGACCTATTTGTGAAGGATATGGCTATTAGGAAAAGAGACCAAAGAACTCCATGTAAGACGTGTTTTCATATTATTTATATTATTATATAAATATAAGTATATTGGTAATTGACTATATATCCTTGATGGTAGTGGAGTGGTGTAATAGCTACGGGGGTACCAACCCAACATTGTAAACATTAGCCAGGCATATTCTGGTTTTATAATGCACCTCATCGTATTGTAAGTGTAATTATTGTTCCTTTGACTTTGTAAGTCCCTTTTGTAATTTACCTTTGTTTTGAAATTACCTAGTATAACTGTATAAGTCAATAAATATTCATTCAACTTTTTTAAATCTTTAGATCCATACCAAGACGAGAAGTAAATTAGAAGCTAAGAGACTGATGAAGCTTGTTTACATTCAATACAATACATGTCTTGACCAAAGGTTCAAGAATAGGAGTTTGGGGAACATGGAGAAGGTTTTGATCATATTACTCTTCTTGTGCTTGATTTGTCAAGTGAGTGGATGATAGGAATTTATGTGGAGCCTGAGGTGGTTCCTAGTGTTACTTTGAGGGTTTTGATGAAGTTTATGAGCTTTTGATATTTATTATGTAAGGAGTCCTAGGAGGGTAGCTTCTCAAGTGCAACAAATCACTTCCATGCATGTGGATGTGGGTGAGGTCATGGGCATGGGCGTGGGCATGGACATGGGTGTGCCAAGGAAACATGACCACCATATGTCCCTGATGAGGAAGAGTGGATGAGTTTACTGAGAATGATGATTATGAAGATTATGGAGTTGAAGATGATGGTCTTGGACCAAGTTCTCATGTAGTTGATGATGATTGATCCTTATCTTTATCTTGTTATGTGTTCGTACTTTTAATGGGTAATGATGACTTTGGACAACAATGTCTTGATGGTGCTATTGCTTGCTTTGTTTTTTGATGTACTTACCATTTTTTCTTAGAAAAAAAATACTATTGCATGAGTTTGCTTGAGGAATTAGGGCCTCCAAGAGTAAAAAAGACTGGATTATCTTCACGTTTTGTAATACCGTAACTTTATTGAAGATTTGGAATGTAAGGTATATCATATCTAATCTTCTTTAAATGTTTATCTCTTTAATATTATTATTTTGTGAAGATTGCAAGGAATCTGACATTTTTTCTTGTTTCAACAAATTAGTTTTCATTACTAATATACTATGTGTTAAATTTTTCTTACACATGCTTTTTATGTATAATTTCTTTGAAACTATTTTGATTATGCTGATATATGGTTTTGAACTATTTAGTACGTGTTTCATACATTTTAAACAATTAAAACCATTAACCATTTAATATTAAAATACATATATATCTCTAAAATTATAAAATTAATAGGTCTCCTAGGAAACGCCTAGTTGTGTCGAGTCGTGCCCTGTCGCAAGGCTCTCAACTTGAATGTCATTTCACCTTGCTGCCTTGACAAGTATGTGGGTATCTTGTTTATGCACAAAATTCCAATTTATTTGACATATACCCCAATGGACCTATTTGTCACCCAAATATTCCAATTGGTCCTATACTTAGATCTTCTAATGGGTCTGAAAGTATAATTATCTTTCTAGCTATGAAATTAAAGCATTACTTATCAATTGAACATTTGTATTCATATATTTTCTCAACAATATTATTCCCTTAAATTGAAGACTTACTATAATTCCAGAACTTATATTAATCATTCCAATTCAATAAAGGTCATAATTTACTTTGATTGTCTTAAAATAAATCAAGACATTGTTATTGAATTTGTATCATAGAATCCAAAATTTACCAAATTTGAGGATATAACACATAAATTCCATGGATGTGGGTGGAGAAGCTCCATCCTTGACCTTTGGTATCTCCAAGCATGTTCTCCTCTTCCATGTGGATGGAATGATAAGAAAAGTGGAATGTATGTGACCAAAACCCTAGAAAGGTATGGTTTTGTGGTGGAAAGTGAAAGGAAATGGAGTGAGAGAGGTGGATGACATCTATTGTGACTAAATTTTACTAAAGAGAGGTAATGTTTTTACTCCCAAACACCACTAGTGTATATGTAGTGGCCTACACTGTCTAGGTTTAAGTGGGAGTGTATTGGTAGTGGAAAGCTTTCGGGTTAGGTGGTAGCATGACATTGGTGGGTAGTGTTGACTTAAAAATTATACATTGTCCGTATTTTTATGATGACTTAACCATTCCATTCATGTGTATATAATATGCCTATTTGATTTCAATTTTAGATATTAGGTACATTGAAATAATGAATCTAGCAAACCCTAGCTTGGCAAAAAAAAAGTCAAATTCAACACAAATGCAAGATTTGAAGAATATATAGTATCTCAATTAGAATCATGGTGAAAACCATTTATGTAGAATGTATGACTTGTAACTAAGATTAATGGAATTTTAAATCACTTAAATTGAATGTTCTAACACTTTTTCAGTATTTGTTATAAGCCTTTGAAAAAAAAACACTAGAGGGGGGGTGAATAGGGTTTTAAATCAATTTAACAATTATTTATTCAAACAACCAATCATAAGATTATTGGACAAGGAGACAAGTATTTAGAGTGGTTCCTACCTTAGCAAATACTAAGGTAGTCAGTCCACTACCCGGTTGCTTACCCAACTGGGTTTTTGAAAGAATTTAATTTTATTACCTCACAAGGACTTTACATAAAATTACAATTCTTTCCCTAAACCCTTCGAGCAGCCTTCACCTTGAAGTAATTGCACCAACCTTGAAGAAGCCTTCTTGAAGTAACTTCAAGCTCCCCCTTGAAGTATCCTTCCTCCTAAAGTAGCTTCCCATTGCAATAGCCTTCTTGAAGTAGCTCGAAGTCCACCTTTACCACCGAGAAGAACCTTCTCCAATCCGCATCCTCCAACCCTAGGAGTAGCAAGGAGAATACAAAGAATAAAAGGAACAAGAAGGAAACAGGAAATTACACTTATCCTTTGAAGCACAAGGCTTGATTTGCCTATATCAAGCGTATAGATCTCCTAACCAATGCACGTGTGATTGTTGTGGATAGGAGATACTAGCCTATAGGACACGAAATTAGAGCAAGTAGAGGGATCGCCAATGCAAGTGTTGCTCAATTTCTCAAAACAGATTGCCAATTGTAAGTGTATGCTCAAGTGTATCACAAGTGTAGCTTAGATGAGTTTAGGTGTCCTAAGGCATGTCCTATTTATAGGAATGGCCTACAAGTGCTTAAGGACGTTCTAGACACTTTCTAGGGGGTTCTAAGTGCTTAAGTAGCCGTTAGGTACAAGTTGGTTGCATTAGCAACGGCTAATTAATTAATTTTGCAGTTGCTGTCAGAGTCCATCTCAGTCGAGGAATTGTCGACCGAGATACCTACTCGGTCGAGGTTTTGTCGACCGACAGGCTCTCTTGTCGAGAAAGATCCAAGTGTTTGCAACGTTCATCTCCAACTGCCAACTACCTTGTCAGCTGTGTCTAACGACTACTTAGATCTTTCTCAGTCGAGGAGTTTGTCGACCGAGAGTGTCTCAGTCGAGGAGTTTGTCGACCGAGATTGCCCCTGTTTCAATGTTTCAATTTAAGGCATTAAGTGTGTGTATGAGTGTGCATATGTGACACTATTGAAGGGGATGACCTATCTAAGTGTAGTGATTGGCTAGAGGAGATCTAACGCTTGATTTACATGAAGTCTAAGTACTTGTACATTATATATTTGTACAAGTTTACAATTTATTACATTTCATGAAATTTACAAATATTCAAGCGTATAGATTCCCTAGTACTTTGTCATCCACCTTATTCCTGCAACACTCAAGTAGCACGTTAGATTCACAAGAATGAAATGTTTGTCATCATCGAAATAAAGGGGTTTATCATAATGTCAATTTATCCAACAGCCTTTACATGAAGGTTTGTCAGCCAAGTTTTCCCTAGGGTAACTCGACGCACAGCCAATTCTGGCTTCCCGATAGGATCCAATGTCGATCGGTTTTACTTTTAGGTAACTCGACCGACGGATAGCATTGGCAAAGCAAATAAAACCATCGGCGGAGTTTCTTATTAGTTAGAATCTCGACTGACAACTATCATTGGTGAGACAGTGAGAACCATTGGCCAAGTTACCCAAAGGTATCTTGACCAATATCACTATATTGTAAAGTGCTAAAAGGGGTTTATAGCCATTGTGAGTGTTGCAAAATTCAAACTAGATTCGTTGCAACCCCCAAAATTGGTTGGCTTCAATCCAAGTGTTTCTACTGGCTAGTAGGCAACCTCAACTATTAAAAGGGGCCCTTGGACTTATTCCAAGTATCCCTTCTTTACTCCCTTGATATAGTTGAGTGTTTTTTGTCTCTAAGATCCCCTATGCTCCTTCAACTTTGATTACCTCTCTATATTCAATCTGAGAGAGTTAGGATCTTTCTTAGAGAGCTGCTCCATTGTACACTTGTTAAAGCTCTCCACTTTCCTTCCCAATATCTGTCTAGAAACTTGGTGATACAAAGGTGAATTCCTTGAAGAAGGAAGTGGTGAAGTCAAGGTTGAAGATACTATATAATAATGGGTAAGACCTTGTCTAAGGCTGAAGATTCTGGGTAGGTAGATAGATCAGTTATTATATTGGTTATTGGATCCTTGATCTAAAAAGGAATTCTAGTTTAACACTCGTTCTTGAAAAAGGTGGCAATATTTTGTAACTATTCTTGTGATGTATAAGGAGTGTCACAAGTACAAAAATCTTGGATATTGACCCCTATAGGTAGTGGATGATTTGGAGGTTAGAACCATTATACATCTTGTCCTTCTTTGGTGTTTGATCAATCTCTCTCATACTTGCTTTAACCATTAGAAATATCTTGTTATCAAATATATTAAAGGTGTAATGAATTTTGGTTAAGTATTTTAGCTCTATTCATCCCCCCTATAGAGCCCATAGATCCAATAACTGATACTAGAGCCTTGGTATTCTCCAACTAAATACTCCCATGAGTAGAGAAGATGGGTGAGAATAAACTAGGATCTCTCAAAATAGAGGGTGGATTCTCTATATGTCCACCTATCTTTGATGGTACAAACTTCCTTTATTGGAAAAGGAGAATGCAATTATATACACAAGGCATGAGCTATGATATGTGGAAGGTGGTTGGTCTTACCTACACTGATCCAAAGGAGAAGTCGCTACTTGGAATGATGCTACTTTGAATTAGGCACAACTAAATTCTAGAGCATTTAGCATCTCTACCCTCACTCCAATCATGTTAAATCAAATTTCATCTTGGGACATAACCCATGAGATTTGAAACAAGCTTTGCATCATCTATGAAGGCACAAAGCAAGTCAAAGAAAGCAAGGTGTAAATTCTCAATGGACTCCTTGAAAGCTTCAAGATGGGAAAAAAGGAAAGTGTGGCTGAGATTTACTCAAGACTCAACACTATTGTTGATGTTCTTGACTCTTTGGTTCACACCATGGATCAAGGAAATATAAACTCAAAGATCCTTGAATCTCTTTGTAATGACCCATTTTCAGATTAACCATCTAATTAGGGCTTACTTGGATGGTTGCATGCTTAACTAGACTGATCATTATGTAAAGCTAGATTAATGATGGTAGTTTAATTATGACATTCTAAACCTAATGAGAATATTTAATCGTACTTTGATTCTCATAATTAAGATTTGAGAAATGAAAACCTTAATCGGCCAAAATTAGTGTTTTGTAGCATATGAATACAAAATTTGATAAACACAATGGTCTAGTAAATGATTTTTAGTATTTCATATATAGCTCTGATTTAGTTAAAATATGGATATAATTTGGATAACTTGATTATTATTGTTATTGGAAAATCAGATTTCTAGAATAATTTTATGACATATTTTTCTGTCGAGTTTCCCCGGGTCGACAAACTCAACCTTATTTTTAGACTGAAATATAGCAGTCTAGTATTTGAATTGTATCTTTTCATTGGTACATCCAATTGATATGAAAATTTAATTGTAGTTTGAAAATTCCATTCTATATATAATTCCAAATTTAAATAATTTTTGGATTATGTTAGACTAATTCATAGAGGGGTGTTGGTTGAGTTTCTCCAGGATAAACTCAGACAACCATGCATTATGGCTGAAAGATAACATTCTAGTATTTGGTTTTTATTTATTTATTAGTAGCTCTGATTGATCTAAAGTTTTTACTAAAGCTCTGAAATATTGTTTTAGACAACATGCCAATTTCTTATTTTTTTAGAGGAGATTTAACCTATTCAGTAAATGATTTTTAGTAACATGTTTTATGACATAAGAATATGTTGAAATAAAAGAAAGTGTAAAGTTGGGTCAATTTTCAATTGACCCAAGTACCTTAATTGATCTATATTAGTAACCTAGCACCCAAGGAGACTCATATTTCATGATTCATTCTATAGAAATGAAATTCTAGAGAGAGAAGGAGAGTTAGGGTTTGAGTGAGGAAGAAAATGAAGATGTTGCCCTCTGGCTTTATCATCGGAGGAATGATGAAATCAAGTAGGTTTAGCTTCTTTGCATAGTCTTTCATGGTGATTATTCTCTCATGTGTTAAGATTATATCTCTCCTATTATTATATTTGAAATGATGTCAAATTTCCCTATTTTCTTACTCTTTCTCACCTATTCGTTGTATCTAGGGTTTTCAAGTTTAGAGGAGAAAGAAATGGATTCAATAGCTAGAACATTGGTGGTTTTCTAAAAATTTAGAGCTTGACCTACGTTTTTAATGTGCTTCTCACCTTAGGTTAGTATTCTCTCACTAATAAACTTTGTAATCATGTTGACAACTTAATTACATATGGTTAAAATAATCAAGATCATTGCTAGTACTTGTATGCAATTGTATAATCAAGTGGGATGATTTTGGGGAAATAAAAGCTACTGATTTAGATACTTTCTCATTAATTCGTATTTGCCTATTTTCTGATCTATTGATTCAATATATATGGAATGTCTTATGGATATAGAAGTATATCAATTTATACCAATTTTGCTTAAAAAATCCAGTCAATAGGCGATATGCTTGGAAATTCCGCAGACATGAATGTAACTATATTTGAACCCAATAATCATGAGTTTCTCAAATAAATTTTTGAATCTCGACTTGAATTGAATATGTTATGTACATGAGGATCAGTATATGAGGATTTGATATGGAGGAAATCTATGTCTAGGGTTAATGTTGGGGGATGGACTCAAATGAGTCGATAAATCATTGTATGCTTGTAAATCATTGGTTGATTGTGTGGTATGGAATCTAGGGTTTCCGTGTATTTTGAAATAAACTCAATGAGTCTATTCACCTTGATGAGAATAATGAATAATATGATTCTTATGATACGTTGAACTGAGATGACTTCTTGAAAACCCTAGAAGTTTAGTGTTAATACGAGTATGGATGATAAATATAGAAATTATATATAATGTTGTAGATGTGATGACATGTTAAAGTGTAGGTATTAATACTTCAATTGATGATGATGAGTCTAATAATATGATCTAAGCCTAATGCATCTATTTTAGTATTTTTTATGAAATGTTGAGTAAACCCTCACATGAATGTGGTCCTTTTATACAAGCTACATAACAATGAATTGGTAAGGATGATTAGAGATTATGATGTAAGAAGATGTAACCTAATCCATTCTTTTAAGCTAAAGTTAGTAGTATTACAAGGGACATTATTATATTTGTTAATTACAAGAATGTTATTGGAAGTCAATGACATGGTATACTCAACTAATTACAAGAAAGGATATGGACAAGAATGACCAAATGGTGATGACAAGTTAAAATAAAATTAATGAAATGTGTATGATGAATTATATAGTCTATATATATTAATTACATGTGTGATAACCTAAATTGAATCAAATATATGAAAATTAGATTATGAAGTATTTCAATGACATAGAAACCTTGTATATTAAGTAAATTTAGAATGATTTGTTCCTAGAGTAGTAATGAACATGAAATGAAAGAAGTTATAAATAGTGAATATGAAATGAAGGGAAAATGATGAAAAATAGCATATGGATCTAAGAACATAACCCTAAACCTAAAATAATGAGCTATGTGATGATAACGGATAATTATCTCAAATAAGGTAAGAAGGAATGCATATGATTATAGTTTAAATTACATTATAAGATGTGGTTCAAAGGATATAAATTGGTTTAAAATAATGTGCTCTTGGATAGTAATTGTATGTAAGGATGCGTGTATTCGAAGAATAACCTTCTCTGATGAATTTCTAATGAGATCTTATGCGTTGAATAGTATCCCTAACTGAAGAGTGGTAAATAGTGAGGAGTATTAGGTGTGTTATGAACATTCATACTTTGAGATTTATTCATATGTATAGAAATCAAATTGAATAAGTACATGTTGCATGATGAACTTGTTCTAAGTATAATGATGACACGGGATGTCTACATGTCTGTACTATTACTATTTTTAATATCTTTGTGAGTGTTTGTTGAGAATTGTGATATAGAATGAACTGATAAGAAATATGTTGAGATTGAATTTAACATGCACTGATTATATTTGAGAAACCCCGATGAGGGTAAATGATGAACAATACAATTATATCTTGGTTGAAAGCCCACTAATGATGACTGCTATGAGATGATGTGGAAAATATAAAGAATCATATGTGTTGCAAACTATAGATTTGTTGTGCTTCTTGTTTTAATCATTGTCTTTTTATAAGCCCAACCTGATTCATGTTATTCTAGTTACGTGAGAATATACAAATATGATAAATGATATTGAATCTTCTTTAAGATGTGTAAAAATGATTAATAATAAGTGGAATGATGACACATCTAGTTAGGTGCCCTGAAAATCATGAGTTTCCCTCGAATGTCGCACTAGGGAAATGAAATGGATCTCCTTATAGTAATCATCAAATTATGAGAATGATTTTTGAAGAGTGGATCGAGACCTTAAAAATTATACCACTAGGATTTAGGAGTGAGTCATCTAGTGTGGATTTGGCCCTAAATCTTTGCTTTGAAAGTCTATGTCCATGAGGAATAGACTCTTATGAAATGGAATGTGTAGCACATGAAAATATGAGAAACATTATGATATGTGATATATTGTTTGTTGGTTCTTATCTCGTGTAGCCAAGATGAGGAGGTGAGCCTTTTTAGGCAATCTTGCACACAAGAATCAGGTGTGGTGACTTCTACTTAGTGAGGTACAAGCCAAGTAGTTTAAGGGCAAATGAATAAAAGATGACAAGCCGTGTAGAATATGGGTTGAATGTTGTTATATGCATTTTACTACTAGTTGTTATATATACTATTGTTGAATATTCTTCTTATTTTGGAAACGAATCATTCTTTTATAAAGATGCTCTATTTATATATCCTTAGTTGTCTAGTTTGAAATCTAATCTTAAATGATGACATGTGGTTGATGTTGGGATTTTATATCCACTCTGAGTATGATTTAGATTTACTTGTCATTTGAATAGTCTTGTTTGGTATATATGTCAAATGTGAACTTCACCTTTAGGATTGCAGGATGTGTTCATGGTTCAGATGATGGAGTGTCACAAAGATAATCTTATTGTTATGTATTGATTATAAATATTTAGATCTTGACTTGTCGCACATACTAATGGATTGTCAATCTGAATTATGTATCATCTACTAATTTGTTCATAGACATGCTCTAAAAGATTTTTTAAAGTTGGATTTGGTATAAGTGTTTACCTTCTTTAATTGATTAGATTATTATTGTAGATTGGATTTGATTAGATGCTAGAATTATCTGGTGATTTATCTACAAGTTTCTTTTAAGTTCATTATACCTAATTTGATGTTGATGCATGTACTCAGCTTGAGTGGGAGGTATCCACTCACTTGGGTTCTATATGAGTCTCATGAGGTTGTTTCAAATGTTTTTAGGTATAATGATACCCAGTGGAAAGGTTGTGAAAAAGAAGATATAAATAGAATAATCTAGATGGATTAGAATGTCCCTATACACTCTCTTTCATGGGATGGGTAGTATACTAAGTTTGTTGTTTGATATTCATGTAACTGATGTAAACTAAATCGCATCTAAGTAGTAAGTTTTGATTCTCATTTAGTGGACTTGAATACAATTTGTGGTAATTAAATATGTTGTCATTGAGGTGACATAGTTACGAGGTTATGAGAAATAAAAGGAAAATTTTATTTGTGTTTTTCATATATTGTCTTAATTGTGTTTGTTGAGAATTAGTTGTCTTGCTTCATAATATGGGTTTAGGTTTTGGGTTTCCCTCTAATGTTTGGCATTAATGTTGATTAAAAGAGAGGTCCCGAAAAAGTAGTATCAGACACAGGTTAGATGAGTATGCAAGGACAATAGGATCTAGGAATAAATGATAATATGGATGTTGAACAAAACCTGAAGGATATGCGTACTGACTGAACTAAGTATCCAGATACTCTGGTCAAGTATTTAAGTATTGAGATAATCTAGTATAAATTAGCAATTGTACTTCTTTTGGATGCCCTGACCAAGCATTCAGATGAAGGCAATTTGGGAGTATAAGAATATGTATGATTGTAATAAAAGGATAAAATGGTGAAAGAGAAAGGATTATTTAATTCAATATGATGCCTAAGATGAGAATGAAATTTCAAATAAAAATATGGAAGTGTAATGGATTATGAAGATAATCCCTAACAAGTTTTAACATGAGTATGAATATGAAATTATAGCAAAAAGTTGATAAATGGGAATGCCCACTAAATGATCTTCTTTATGAAGAAAATTGATGAATACAGATAACAATGCAGAATGAATTATAATCTTGATCTATGAGATACGTAATTAAATTCTAAAAGAACATGAAAGGGGATGTTAATCACGTCTTGATAAATGATGTATTACTAAGATTTATGAAGTCTGTGTAATAATCAAAGAGAGATATTATGATGACAAGGGATGATCCATCTAATGCCAAAAATGATGCCATACAAAAGAAAGATAAATATAGAAATAATTCTAACTTGATTCTGAGAAAGATGAACAATTAGATGATATAATATTCTTCCAGATCTTTTCATAGATTTCACGACAAAATCCTAAAAGGAGAGGATAATTTTTCATATTAACCATCTAATTAGGGTTTACTTGGATGGTTGCATACTTAACTAGATTGATCATTGTTTAAAGCTTGATTAATGATGGTAGTTTAATTATGATATTTTATATCTAATGAGAAGCTTTAATCATACTTTGATTCCCATAGTCAGGGTTTGAGAATTGAAACCCCTAATCGGCCCAAATTAGGGTTTTGGTAACATATGAATACATATTTTGATAAATATAGTGGTGCGGTAAATGAAATTTTAGTGTTTTATGTATGACTTGATTTAGTTAAAATTTGGATACAGTTTGGGTAACTTAATTATTAGTGTTATTGAAAAATAGCAGAATTTTTGAATAATTTTATGACCTGTTTTTCAATCGAGTTTCCCCAGGACAAACATAGCCAACCATGTATGCAGACTGCAATATAGCATACTAGTATTTGAATTTTACATTTTTATTGGTACATCCAACTAATCTAAAATTTAAATAGTAGTTTGAAAACTAAATTTTAGAAATACTTTTAAATTTTCATATTTTTGGATGATATTAGGCTGATCCAGATATACTAAAAAAATAAGAGAAGCCCCAAGGGGCTATTACACAGGCTAGCAGACAACTAGATAGATATTCCCTTGTTGCCTAGACTTTAAAGAGTGTGTAATAGCTCACTAATTGACATGTGTCAAAGATGAATGCAGCATCGCGTCGAGTGGGATGTCAAAAAGCATCGGTAGGGGAGCATATTATATATATATATATATATATATATATATATATATATATGTGTGTATATGTATATGTATATATATGTGTGTATATATATATAAGTATATATATGTATATATATATATATATGTATATATATGTATATGTATATATATATAAATATAAATAAGTCGACCATGCATTCTAGCTGAAATATAGAAATTTGGTATTAGATTTTTATTTATTTGTTGGTAACTTTGATTGATCTGAATTTTTTTACCGAATCTATGAAATGTTGTTTCAGACAACATGCTAATTTGTCATCTTTTTAGAGGAGAATTGACCTATTCAATAAATGATTTTCAGTAACATGTTTTACGATAGAAAAATCCATTGAAATAAAATAAAGTATAAAGTTGGATCATTTTGCAACTGAACCAAGTACCTTATCTAAATGAGTAAACTAGCACTCAAGGAGCTCTCATATTTGGTGATTCATTTCAAAGAAACAAAATTCTAGAGGGAGAAGGAGAGGGTGAGTTAGGGTTTGAGTGAGGAAGAAGGTCAAGATGTTGACCTAGGGCTTTATCATAGGAGAAATGATGAAATCAAGTAAGTTTACATTCTTTGCATAGTCTTTCAGTGATTCTTCTCTCACATGTCAAGATTTTTTCTCTCCTCTAATTTGATTCAAAATTATATTAAATCTCCCTCTTTTCTTACTCTTTCTCTCCTATTCTCTATATCTAGGGTTTCCAAATTGAGAGGAGGAAGAAATGGATTCAATAGCTAAAACCTTGGTGGTTTTCTAAGAATTTAGAGTTTGACCTACGTAAAGTGCTTGTCACTATAGGTGAGTATTTTTCTCCCTATTTATATTTGTAATCATGTTGAAATCTTAATTACATCCGGCTAAAATATCAAGATCATTGCTTGTACTTGTATGCAATTGTATAACCAATTGGGATGATTTTGGGGAAATAGAAGTTGTTGTTTAGATCCTTTCTCAT
Source organism: Alisma plantago-aquatica (assembly GCA_963693085.1). NCBI lineage: Eukaryota > Viridiplantae > Streptophyta > Magnoliopsida > Alismatales > Alismataceae > Alisma > Alisma plantago-aquatica. The sequence continues at coordinate 333,813,393 of OY856411.1, read as the reverse complement.
TAATTTGTATTTTCCTATTTCCTGATATATTGATTCAAATATATATGGAATTTCTTATGGATATAAGATACATTGATTTATCTCAATTTTTCTTAAAATCCAGTCAATATGTGATATGTTTGGAAATTTTGTGGACATGAATGTAACTATAGATGGACCCAATAATCATGAGTTGCTCAATTGAAATTTTGAATCCTTACTTGAGAAGAATATGTTATGTATAGGAGGATCAGTATATGAGGGTTTGATATGAAATAAATCTATGTCTAGGGTTAATGTTGAGGGATGGACTCAAATGAGTCAATAAATCATTGTATGCTTTTAAATGATTGGTCGATTATGTGGTATGGAATCTAGGGTTTCCATGTGTTTTGAATAGACTAAATGAACCTCTATACACCTTGATGATAATAAAAAATAATATGATACACTTATGATGTGTTGAACTGAGATGACTTCTTAACCCTAGAAGTTTCATAGTAAGATGAGTATGAATGATAAATCTAGAACATATATATAATGTTGTATATGTGATGAAATGTTGAAGTGTTTCAACTGAAGATGATGAGTCTACTAATATGATGTAAGCTCAATGCATCTATTTTAGTATGCTTTATGAAATATTGAATAAATCCTCACATGAATGTGGTTCCTTTTCTACAAGATACATAATAATGAATTGGGAAGGATGGTTAGATTTTGATGTAAGAAGATGTAACCTAATCCATTCTTTTAATCTAAAGAGAGTAGTTTTATAAGGGACATAATGATATTTGTTAATTACAAGAATGTCATCGGAAGTCAATGACATGGTACACTCAACTAATTACAAGAAAGGATATGGACAAGAATGACAGAATGGTGATAACAGTTAAAATGAAATTAATGAAATGTGTATGATGAAGTATATTGTCTATATAAATTAATCACATGGGTGTCGACCTAAATTGAATCAAATAAATGAAAATCATATTATGAAGGATCTCAATGAGAGAGAAACTTTTTATATTAAGTAAAGTCAGAATGATTGGTTTCTAGAGTAGTAGTGAACACAAAATGAAAGAAGTTTAAATTAATGAATATAAATGAAGTGAAAATGATGAAAATTAGTAGGTGGATCTAAGAACCTAACCCTAATTCTAAAATAATGATCTATGTGATGCTAATGGATAATGATCTCAAACAAGGGATTAAGGAATCCATATGAGTATAGTTTAAATTAAATTACAAGATGAAGTTCAAGGATCTGAATCAGTTTATAAGAATGTGCTCTTGGATTGCAATTGTATGTTAGGATGCTTGTATTCTAAGAATGTCATTTTTTGATGAATTTCTAATGAGATTTTACGCATTGAATAGTAGCCCTAACTAAAGAATGGTAAATAGTTAGGAGTATTAAGTGTGTTATGCACATTCATGCTTTCAAATTTATTCTTATGTATAGAAATCAAATGGAATAAGTATATGTTGCATGATGAACATGTTCTAAGTATGATAAATGATGCAAGATGTCTATATGCCTATACTATTGCTAGTTTTAATGCCTTTGTGAATATTTGTTGAGAAATGTGATGTAGAATGAACTGATAAGATATATGTTGAGATTGAATTTAACATGCACTATTTACATTTTAGAAACCTTGATGAGGATAAAAGACGGTCAATGAGATTATATCTCGAGAAGAAAGCCCATTGATGATGATTGTAATGAGATGATGTGGAAAATGTAAAGAATCTTATGTGTTCCAAACTATAGATTTGTTGTGCTTCTTGTTTTAATTATTGTCTTTTAGATAACCCCAGTCTGATTCATGTTATTCTAGTTATGCGAGAATGTACACATATGATAAATGATATTGAATCTTCTTTAAGATGAGTAAAAAGGATTAATAGCTAGTAGAATGATGGCACATCAATTTAGGTGCCATGAATAGTGTGAGTTTCCCTCGTGTGCCATACCGGGGAAATGAAGCAGATCTCCTTATAGTATTTACAGAATTATGAGAAGGATTTTCAGAGTGTGGATTGAGACCTTAAAGGTTAGACCACCAAGATTCAGGAGTGAGTCATCTGGTGTGGCTCTGGCCCTAAATCCTTGCTATGAATGTCTATGTCAATGAGGAGTTGACTCTAATGAAACGGAATATATGAAACATGAAAATTGAGAAATGGTGTGATATGTGATATATTGTTTTGTTGGTTCCTATCTCGTGTACCTGAGATGAGGATGTGAGCCTCTTTAGGAAACCCTATGGTGGACTAGGGTTTGTTGTTGATATCTTAGCATGGTTGGATAAACCTAAGATAGTGACAGTGATTCGTTGACACGAGAATAAGACGTGGCAACTTCTACTTAGTGAGGTACAAGCTAAGTAGTTTTAGGATAAATGAATAAAAGATGATAAGTTGTGTAGAATATGAGTTGAATGATGTTATATTCCTTTTATTGTTAGCTGTTAGATTTACTAATGTTGAATATTCTTCTTATTGTGGAAACAAACCATTCTTTTATAAAGATGATCTATTTTTATATCCTTAATTGACTTGTTTGGAATCTGATCTTAAAATGTTGACATGTGGTTGATGTTGGGATTTTATATCCACTCTGAATATGATTTAGATTTACTTGTCATTTGAATAGTCTTGTTTAGTATACATGTCAAATGTGTACTTCAGCTTTAGGACTGCAAGACGTGTTCCTGATCCGAATGATGGAGTATCACAAAAGATGATCTTATTGCTATGTATTAATTCTAAATGTTTAGATCTTGACTTGTTACTCATATTATTGAATTTTCAATCCGAATTAAGTAACATCTACCGGTTTGTTCATAGAAATGTTCTAAAAGATGTATTAAAGTAAGATTTGGTCTAAGTGTTTACCTTCTTTGATTGATTAGATTATTATTGTAAATTGGATTTGCTTAGATGCTAGTATTATCTGCTAGACTTATCAATATATGCAAGTTTCCTTTAAGTTCATTATACTTAATCTGATGTTGATGCACGTACTCAGCTTGAGTGGGAGGTATCCACTCATAGGGGCTCTATATGAGTCTCACGAGGTTGTTTTAAATGTTTTTAGGTATAACGATATCTAGCAGAAAGGTCGTGATAAAGAAGATATAAATAGAGTAATCTAGATAGATTCGAATGTCCATGTACACTCTCTTTCCTAGGATGGATAGTATACTAATTTTGTTGTTTGATATTAATGTAATTGGTGTAAACACTCTCTTATATTACAGATATGTATTATGTGTGTATGTATTATTTACTAATTGACAAATTTGGACCAGAAATCCAAGGACCAAGTGAGACCCCTTAGCCTAAGTATATTCTTATTGTATCTTTATCTTTTCTTACTTACATCTTATTTCTCTATATAGTAGGGTTGTAACTCTTCCCAATTTATATATATAGCATGTAGCTTGAATGAATCAACTGACTTTTGTGTTTTTCGTAGTATTAGAGAAAACCATAATTTAACCCTATATTGGGTCTATGTTGGATCCATCCCTATGTGCTATCCCCCTATTTCTCACATGATATTTCCATCTAAGGACACGAATTCTATGTATGAGAGGAAGTAGCAACCACCATAATTTCTCCCAACAACAATTGTAGTTACTGCTGGAAATGACAACCACCTTTGCTAGTGCCAACAACAACAACATGGGCTACTATTTCAGAATAAAAAAAATATCTAGAGTAGATTCTCAAGTGGGTGCTTACATGACCAATCTATTGGGTCATAGTTTTCCCCATCAGGTCAGGCCTTGAAGAGTTTTTTGCATTGTGGACGTTTTTTTCTTCTGTTGTTCCCATTTTGGCCTGCTTAATTGGGTCGAAAGCAACACAAATAGACTTCTGAAGTTCTTATCCTTAGTGGCAAAATTTGATATGTTTAAAAAAATCTTGTCACCATTGCACAATGCTTGGATTCTCGTTCCATAAGGAACATGTCCCTATCCAATAATTAATACATACATACATATATATACACACACATATACAAAGGGACCCGGGTTTGAATCCCAGCTGCCACCTTCATTTACCACCCTCCTGGATGTTCAACCTCCACGGGCATGGGAGAGGGGGCAGAAATCTTTCTCTCTGAATCCCATACACACACATACCGACAAGAAGTGTCTCAAGTGGTCAAGAATGATGTCCTTTAAAAAAGGAAGTCGGTTTGAATCCCAGTTGTTGCCTTGGTTTACCACCCTCCAGGGAGCTTAACCTCCACCACAGACATGGGAGAGGGGGAGAGAATGCTTATCTTAATCACATATATACATATATATGTATATATACATGTATATATGCATATACATATATATACATATATATGTATATGTATATGTATATGTATGTGTATATGTGTGTGTATATATATATATATATATATATATATATATATATATATATATATATATATATTTGTGTTATATATTTGTTGTACTTACCTTATTCAAATAATCTTGATTGAATTACTACCATTATAAAGTATTCCATATACCAAGTCGATCGTGATGTATATAATATTGTATATAATAGTAACTTAGTAGTTAGTATGTACTAAAATAAAAGAGCTAAATTTTCAAACCAATATGACTAAGTCTCAAAATTTCAGAACAATATGTTTAATGTACAATAGTTGTTAGCTACATTCCATATTCTATATAATAAAAGCCGAAAAATTATATGAACTATTGTAATCGCATAAGTGTTTTTTTGTATATAGTTAACGAGTTTGCCCTCGTAGTGTGGTTTATTATGTAACAGTTATAACTAAACATTATTATTCAATTAGTTTATTAATTTATAGCATATGAACATATATATAGATATATATCAACTAGTATTTAAACAATATTCTTTATTATATTAATGATAATGTATACATAAGCTTGTACATGTTTATGCAGGTCAGCGGCGGTGAACCAGAACAGGTGGATTCCTCCACCGTCGGAAACTACAAAGCTAAACTGTGATGCGGCAGTAGGCGTCCATGACTGGGACGGAGCTGGGTTAGTTTGGAGGAACAGTTCCGGTCAGGTGTTGAGGATAGCTGGTACAAGGAAGTCGTCCTTGCTGGATGTAATATGTGCAGAAGCTTGGGCCATCCATGAGGGGCTACGAATATCAAAAGATAAGGGATTCACCAGTCTCATTGTGGAATCAGACTTGGAAGCAGTGATAAAACTTCTTAAGTCAGCAGCCAGGCGGAAGGACCTTCTAGGAACATACCTAGATAATATCTATCTTCTTTGTTCTTGCTTTCCTAGTGTAATGTTTAGTTTTTGTAAGAGGCGGGCCAATGGGTTAGCGCATCAGGTAGCTAGGAGGGCTGTTTCGAGTAGTTCTTCTTTTATTTCCACCTCTTCTTTTCCATCCTCTGTAATCACTCATCCTGTAATGGATTTGAATGATTAATAGAAGATGGACAAGTTAAACCTCAAAAAAAAAGCTTGTACATGTTTTATTAGCTAAATATCCACATTGTTTGCTACAATGTGCATTCTTTTCAAGAATGTGTCTACAAAATCACTTGCTTCGTACCTAAGTGTTGACCTAAGTGTTATACATTATCCATATTTTGATGATGACCTAACTATTCCATTCATATGTATCTAATATGGCTATTGAGATTGATTTTAGGTATTAGGTACATGAAAAGGATCAATTCAATGAAGCCCTAGATTGATCCAGTTCGCAATGCAAATGCACTTCTGTGGAAATAGCCCTACATGACTTAGAATTTTTTTTAATCATTTGTATTGATTATATGAGTTGTAACTAAGATGATAAAAAATCATAAGCACTTAATTTGAACATTTAATCACTCTAATGATGATTTCTAAAATTCATCAGAAAGTGCATGTTCGATCGAGTTTCAACCTTGATAAACTCAGTCAACACCCTCGATGAATTTTGGGAATGTCCAAGTTTGGCCGAGTTTATCTCAGGACAAACTCAACCAACACCCTACACTACTAAAGTAGATTTAAGAGATCACTCGAATTTCATCCAAGATAAACTCAATTGATGCTTCATATTTGCTTTGTCGCATAATGCTAGGTCGAGTTACCTTAATTGAAACTCGACCAATTGCACTGTATGGAGTGTGCAGAAAAAGTGATTCTAACCATAGGAGTGTTGCAAAAATAAAAATATATATCTATTGCAACACCTGAAATTGCTAGAAAATGTTTGCAACACCTGAAATGGCTAGAAAACGTTCCTTATTGCTTATAATGACTAGTGGGCATCCCCAACTATAAATAGGACCCCTTAGACTTCATTCCAAGTTTGCTCCTTCATGCTATTCAAGCTCCTAGCTATAGTTGAGTGCATTTTGTCCACTGGAGCCCCTTTCTCTCTCTTTCTTACACTTCAAAATGTCCATATGAGTGAGATAGGTTGTGTGTGAGAGAACTACTCCATTGTAGTCTTGAAAGCTCTCAAAGCTTCTCTTTCCCCAATCCCTTTCTTCAAGCAAACTTGATGAAAGCTTCTCCAATGTTAAGGAGAATGTGAAAACCTTTTCTAAGTTGAAGGATAATGTGAAGGCTGAAGATCCTTGAGTAGAGAGGGTAATTCCTTTAAGGAGGAAGACTCGGTGCAAGAAGGGGAGCTCCTTGGAAAAGGTGTCCAGCTGCTTGTAAGAGTGGGTAAGCCCTTGTAGAGGCTGAAGACTCTAGCTTAAAGAATAGGTAAGACCTTGGTTGGTTTATTGGCTCCTTGTGGTACTTAAAAAGGAAGGTTGGGTATCCTTGACTCAGAAAAGGAAGGTCTTCTTATATGTCTTATAATGTAGAGCTTGACCTCTCTTGCTTAGTTGCACATTAAATTTCATATTTGCAAACTTACTTCTTGAAGTAATTTGAAGGTCTAATTGATTTTGTTTAAGTGCATTTTAGCTCTATTCACCCCCTCTAGATCCCTTTGATCCAACCAGTGGTATCAGAGCCACGTTCTTCTCCAACAAGATCTCCCATGAGATGAGAAGATGGGCGACAACCTCTAAGGTTCTCTACACTTGGAGGGTGGATTCTCCACAAGGCCTCCAATTTTTGATGGCACAAAATTCCTGTATTGGAAGTGATGGATGTAGTTATACTTGCAAGGGATGAGCCACAACATGTGAAAAGTAGTCATCCTTCCCTACATGGAGCCATCTGGAGATATTTCCGCTTAGTACGAAGCTAATATAAGAAGGCACAGCTGAATGCAAAGTCTATAAGCATCATTTACGCATCCCTCGCCCCTACTGAGTTCAACTGGGTCACTTTTTGGGATACAACCCATGAGATATGGAATAAGCATTCATCACCTATGAAGGGACCAAGCAAGTCAAGGAGTCTAAGATCTACATGCTAAAAAATGAGAGGGTTGTCGAGATGTACTCAAGACTCAACACCATCATCAATGGACTTGCTTCCTTGGGCCACCCCATGGATAGAGGGACCATCAACTACAAGATTCTAATGTAACGACTGCCACCAAACTGACAGCCAAATTGTTACTAAATATGCAGAATTAACAAAAACCACTAAAAATCAAAACCATTTTGCAAAGAGATCCATTCCCAGGAAAACTCTTAAAGGATGAACCAAAACCTTATATTCATCATGGTTCACATTGTACCATCTCATCTCGAGGATAACACATAACAGTTGCTTTGTCAAAACATATACTAAAACAACATCAAACCATGAGGCATACAAGCCAAAATCTCAGATTATTCATATAACCATCACGTACTAAATCCAAGGACCTGAGAGTACAGAGATGACACATAGGACTTCTATCTATAAGACATGACAGACAGTACACTCAACCTGAGTTGTTACTGCTATCCCTGGTGTTATTGTCCTTCCTCTGCAGTACGGTCTCTTCCCCCTTGTGCATGTCCACCTAAAAAAATGTGGATCCCACGGGGTGAGACAATTGTCCCAACGAGAGATATAACTCTCCATCAACAATGTTATTATCACAGTTAAATAGTATTAAACAGAGTAGAGTATAAGGATTCTAGAACATTATTCTCATTTACTAAAGCATTGCAACTATCTATGATAGAGCAGTAAATCATCTATTCACTTTATAAGGAATGTAAAGAACATGTATATCATTTACCCATCATATTATGCCAAAATCTCAATCTTATCCTGTGATAATATTATCATGGTATGATGACCATGAATCATTCTCATTTTTATCTATTGGCCTCATCCAATTTGCTAACCAGGTATTGATTTTGTAAGAGTTCAGCCATATATTGGATTGTACCATTCCAGAGATCACAGCCAGGTATTGGATTGTGCCATTCCATAGATCACAGCCATGTATTGGATTGTACCAATTCTGTGAGTTCAGCCAGCCATTGGACTATGCCAACACTGTGAGATCATTTTGAGAGTACATCCAGGCATTGGAATATATCAACCCTGTGAGATCACAAGCAGGTATTGGATTGTACCAATCCTGTGAGTTCATCCAGGCATTGGACTATGCCATCCCTGTGAGATCATTTTGAGATTACATCCAGGCATTGGAATATACCAACCCTGTGAGATCATAGCCAGGTATTGGATTGTACCAATCCTGTGAATTCATCTAGACATTGGACTATGCCTACCCTGTGAGATCATTTTGAGAGTACAACCAGGCATTGGAATATACCAATCTTGTGAGTTCACATCCAGGTATTGTATTGTACCAATCTTGTGAGTTCAGCCAAGCATTGGACTATTCCAACCTTGTGAGATCATGGCCATATTGCTAAGGATTCCATAAGAGTTGGAATAAATTTATGTTTCTCTTTCACTTTCATCATGGGATATCAATACCTTAAACTCATCATTAAACACCACATCACCTTTTCTAAGCATTATCCCTTAGTCGAACAATCATACACATTCACATCCTTTATGTGATACAAGTATTCCTCGTATATCTTTTTAGCATATATAAAAAAATACTATAGCCCTTATTTGGCTATAACCATTTATTATTGTTATTATGTTAAAGGTTTCCCAATTCCTTAGTTAATTTTGAACATTATCATCTCTTACATTAATCTCTAGATCATGAGACTTTTATAAACATCTTGTTACCTCTCACTAGGCGACAACTATTCACATGGCTCACAGGGCCATTACACATCTTGTCACCTCTCACTAGGCAATAACTATTCACATAGCTTACAAGGCCATTACACATCTTGTCACCTCTCACTAGGCAACAATAGTTCACATGGCTCACAAGGCCATTACACATCTTGTCACCTCTCACTAGGCAACAACTATTCACATAGCTCACAAGGCCATTACAAATCTTGTCACCTCTCACTAGGCAACAACTGTTCACATGGCTCACAAGGCCATTACACATCTTGTCACCTCTCACTAGGCAACAACTGATCACATGGCTCATAAGGCCATTACACATCTTGTCACCTCTCACTAGGAAACAATTGTTCACATGGTTCACAAGGCCATTACACATCTTATTGCCTCTCACTAGGCAACAACTGTTCACATGGCTCACAAGGCCATTACACATCTTGTCACCTCTCACTAGGCAACAACTATTTCTAGGTCCTAAGACCTAGGTAATCGGTTTTTTATAAAACATCATAGCTCACGCTTAGCTATGCTCATTATATCATGCTACCAGAATGGTTTCAATATGAGTAGGGTTTCCCTTTATTAACCCATTGTGGTTTCAAATCTTACTATTACCCTTCATTAGGGTTGAGGTTTCCCTTTAAATCGATTAGGGTTCTCAAGTACATTCATCAAGAATCACAACCCTAATTCAGACTCCACATATATTAGGAGTATGAATGTATACTCATTACATGAGTATTATACAAGTATAGGTTTCTCTTTCATCCTCACTAGGATGTTAATTACATCATACTCCATTAGGTTGGCTCAATCCTTCTCTCATAGTACATTGGCCCATATTTATCAAAATGTTTTAAACCCTTCATGTCTTAAAGTATTATTTGACATGACATACTACATGTATCACTTAATCAAGTGTATTGAATTGAGGTGCTTCCTCCATATTGGGTATTGAGGAGTAGGTATGCTTTCATATCGGGTATAGAGGTGTATCCTCATCACCATATCATGCATCCATATTGGATCACTTAACCTTAGGGGTTTGCATATCAGGTTTCATAACAACATGTTGAGTTTCAACATCATATCGGGTTAGAGGTGTATACTCAACACCATATCGGGTATAGGGGTGTATTGGGTCCTCATATCATGTACTATAGTACACCATATCAGGCATGCCACTATGTCTTTACCATATCTCATACAAAACAATATTTTATTGGTTCTTCACCTTAGTTGGTCATATCAATTTTCAATTTAGACTTCCATATCGGTTTTCCATCATATTGGTTTTCCTCTTGGATTTCATCTTGGGTTATCATACCATGTACCCATATTGGATTTTCCATATGTTGGATACCTTATCGTGATCTTATGTTGGGTATCATATCGGTTTATCTATCTTAAGTATCATATAGGGTTACACCTTTGATCATCATATCGGTTTATATGTGTTGGACACCATATCAGTTTTACCTCTCTTAGGCAAACCTCCTTTTTGTCCTTAACCATTTCAAAGGTTCTATTCATCTTCTATAGTTGCACGACAGGATAAATACTTAGTTACTTATCAACTCATCTCAACATAGCAAGTTGTATCGAGTTTTCAAAAGAAAAGGGTTTCACAACATATCGGATTTCCATATCCTCGTCTAGGGTTTTTCCCATATCAAGAAAATGTATTTCTTTACCTTTGTATTTTGTACAAGGTTATATATAGGATCTTCCATATTGTTCATAGAACCTATTTTACAAAGTATGACCTACCTTCATATCGGGTAGACCTCTATATCGGATTCCATATCAGTTTTCAAAAAGCCTTCAACCCATATCGGGTTGTTCAATGATGATGTCATCATAATCAACCTCAAGATCATTATCTAACTATTCAAAACCATGTATAACAGTCCTAATTACTTATTGGAACTCATGATTATATCAATAACTCAAAGGAAATCCGAATTTTGACAATAATCAACAAATTGAACAATATTGAAGAAAAGATAATAATATTGATGGGTTTAAGTTATATAACCCGCCTCAAGAGCAACTTCAAAGCTCCAAGATCCAAAGATTCACGTTCCCAAGGTTGAAGGTGAGCTTCTCAAAGGTCCAAGACTTGATATCCTCAACACTATGCCTGATACATCACCACTTTATGGCCGATATCCCTCACTTGGCCGATATCACTTCACTTGGTTGATATCACTCTGCATTGGGCGATACCACTTTGCTATGGCCAATACCAAGGCCCTATGCACGATAATCCTTCACCTTTTCACGATATCTAATAGCAAGGGGATGATAAACTTCGTAAAAATCCACTTATGGGTGAAAGGAAGGGTATATATACTTGAGGTTCATGAAACGTGTGTATATGAGGTGTCATCATTTTAAGCTACTAGGTGCCACATGTCCATGCGTGGTTGACACCAGTCCTTGCATGCACTCATATTTATTTTTACATGAAAAACACTTTAGGATAATCTAGATATGATATTTTAGCCCTTAGTTATCTTGTTGGATAAGATATCTCAACTCAATCACATCTTTATTCACAACCCGATACAACTTTTCCAAGGAAGTTGTAAACCGATACACTTCACCTCCTTGAGGTGATTACCTCGTCATGGACAAGTCCAAGAGTTCAAAAACCGATATGAGACTCCCTCTATGGCTCTATGGCAGATAGGCATTCTCATATGGACTCTACAACTTGATACAAGTTCAATTTAGGGTTTCACATTCAACACTTTCTTGGTCTTTTCATTACCAAGAGTATCACACTCATAAATGATTCAAACATGGTGCCTCCTTCTTTATCTCTCCTCTAGATGATACTAGGAAGGATTAGGGACACTCTAGAGGTGGTAATTTGCACACCAACCCTACATTTTGGGTAAATTACAATTCGTACCAAAATTGGTGCACAAGGTACTAGCATTATTCAAACAAGTTCAAACTTGGTATTTATGCTTTCCACAAGACACCACTTAGCATCATTATCTTTATTATAATGATAAAACACTTTGGGCACGTTCAAAATGTGACATATTGCAATATAACCCCTCTCTTGGGTAAATTGCACTTTGGTCCAAAACAAAGGAACATTGCTCAAACGGCATTCAATCAGGACCAAACTTGGAACATAAGTGTGTCACATGATAACAAAACACCTTATAGGATTATATTAAATTTCTAAGCAACTTACTTAGCCAAAACAAATAGGGTTACCTCATAACCCAGGTCAGGGTCATTATAAGTTATAAACCCCTAACAAGGATTTCGTCCCTGAAATCCTAGATGAAGGAAGACAATTGTCATCCATGCATCATATCATGAAATATCCACATAACATCTTAATGTCATGGATATGACATATAACTTTGTCTAGCACAAAGTTCTTTCACACAGGGTTATCATAAAATTTGTCATACTCAACTGTCCTTCCCATACTAGAGTTACATTCTATCATGTCCCTGAAGGGAAAGAACACACAAGGAAATATAAATCTTCTTATCACCCCATCATTATTCAGGGTTGTTTATTAAAGAAAAGAGATTATCACCTTCTTCGAGTATTACATGAACTTTCAATTGTTGATGTGTCGTTCAATCTTGTTTCATATTAGGTTCCTTGCCATTAGCATAGGAATTATAAAGATGATTACATATCATCATCCCTTAGCATAATCATCATCATGATTACTAAATCTGGGTATTCCAACCCTTAGTCCATCACTGAGCATTGTCACCTCTCATCAGGTGACTGTTACCTCAAGGTCCTCAGACTAAGGTATTCATTATACTAAACATTTCCTTTTGTTTATAAGTTGATCTATGATTAACTCAGATTCCTTCATATATCAATTAGGATGTGGTAGAAATATCCATGCCCCATATTCTACTTTATTATGCTCTTTAGATTGTCCCAAAATGACTACTTGATCAGAGTAATCAAAAGGATAGTAATCTAAGAGTTCCATACTTACCTTGCCTTCAATAGATGAATACCTGGCCAGGGTATTCAAGAATTGAAATTAGGTAGTATGCATTTGTTTTATATTATGTTTCATACCTTTAAGTTTTACTACTTAGTATCTCAAATTTTCTCTGGTTGTTTCTTTTACATCTCTTCCCTTTCTACATGAATAGAGAAATTTCAAAACATATAAGACAATATTGGACTGAACATAGGTTCTCATCCTTCTTATCTTCTCCTCATGTCCTCATAGGACTAATTAAAGGAAGCTCAACATCAACTACCTTTCTTATAATCAGTAATTAGAGAGAAGAAAAAGGAAAGATACTTTAGAATGAAAAGTTCTATCATACGTATTACCTTTTTACAGGTTATCTAGTATCTTGTCTATCAGGTCACCTTATTATTTCTCCTTTGGGCTTTGCCACCTCAGATGTCCTATCTGTCCAAATTTATGGCAAGCTCGGTTCTCACTTGGTGACCGCTGCATTGGTGTACTATATTGCGGTTGAATCGGTGATATTGAAGACTTTAGTTGTTTAGTACCACCAATCAACTATTCATGTGACTATGTAGACATCCTTTTGAGGTTTGTATCATGTTTCTTTGTCACAGATCTTTCTATCCTCCGGACAGATTCCACAAATGTGGTAAACCTCTCTCTACTTTCTAATATAGATGTCGGGATAGACACCTCAGCATTCAATCATTTCTCAAAACGTCGAATCTTCTCCTGTTCAGTAGGAGCCATTTGAGGACAAAACTGCAAAAGTTCCATGAACCTAGCTTCATATTCATTAAATGACATGGTTCCTTGTTGAACCTTCTCAAACTGTGAGATCTTTTCATCTAAATATGTTCATGGGAAATACTTATTGACAAATTCTCAATGAAATTCTTCCCAACCAACCTCTTCATCATTCCTCTTTACTTCTTCTATGGCCCACCAATGTCCAGCACTTCCTTTCAAAAGGTAAATGGCATGTTTAACTTTGTCAGCATCTGGAATACTAAGGATCTTAAAAGCCTTTTCTAACTCGGTGAGCCATAAATCAGCATATGTTGGGTCAGCTGTTCCAGCATATTCTATAGCTCCTACACGACGCAGCCATTCAAAAGTCTTACCAGACCCATGTTCCTCATTGGGAACTGGTGCCCTAGGTGTTCGTTCTAGCATTTGTTCTGCCATATACTTCACTGTGGTCATGACTTGCCCAAAAAGAGTATGAAAGTTTGGGTTTTCTATCATAGCTTCATCAAAATGGGGATTCTCAAGCACTGATTCCTCTCTTGCCTGATCCCTTGCACCCCCTACTGGTGCAACAACATTGCTCTCATCAATGTGATCTTCGTGTTCCCCAGACATCTTTAAGCTATATTCCTCCTTATGCATAAGCAGAAGTCACTATAAGATATATTGGAGATCATTAGAATAGACTCAAAACCTTAGTCCTATATCTCTATAGACTCAGCGAACCTTAATCTCTGATACCAAACTTTGTAATGACTGCCACCAAATTGACAACCAAATCGTTACTAAATATGCAGAATTAACAAAATCACTAAAAATCAAAACCATTTTATAAAGATATCCATTCCCAGGAAAACTCTTAAAAGATGAACCAAAACCTTATATTCATCATGGTTCACATTGTACGTACATTTTACCATCTCATCTTGAGGATAACACATAATAGTTGCTTTGTCAAAACATATACTAAAGCAACATCAAACCTCAAGGAATACAAGCCAAAATCTCAGATTATTCATATAACCATCACGTACTATATCCAAGGACCTGAGAGTACAGAGACGACACAAAGGACTTCTATCTACAAGACACGACAGACAGTACACTCAACCTGAGTTGTTAGTGATGTCCCTATTGTTGTTGTCCTTCCTCTGCATTACGGTCTCTTCCCCCTCATGCACGTCCACCTAAAAAAATGTGAATCCCACGGGGTGAGACAATTGTCCCGGCAAGAGATATAACTCTCCACCAACAATGTCATTATCACAGTTAAATAGTATTAAACTGAGCAGAGGATAAGAAATTTAGAACACTCTCTTCTTTTAAAGCATTGCAACTATCTATGATAGAGTAATAAATCATCTATTCACTTTATAAGGAATATGAAGAACATGTATATCATTTACCCATCATATTATGCCAACATATCAATCTTATCCTATGATAATATTATCATGGTATGATGACCATGAATCATTCTCATTTCTATTTGTTGGCCTCAGCCAATTTGCTAACCAGGTATTGATTTTGTAAGAGTTCATCCAGATATTGGATTGTCCCATTCTAGATATCACAGCCAGGTATTGGATTGTGCCATTCTAGAGATCACAACCAGGTATTGGATTGTACCAATCCTGTGAGTTCAGCTAGGCATTGGACTATGCCAACCCTATGAGATCATTTTGAGAGTACAGCCAGGCATTGGAATATACCAACCTTATGAGATCACATCCAGGTATTGGATTGTACCAATCTTATGAGTTCAGCCAGGCATTAGACTATCTCAACCCTATGAGATCATTTTGAGAGTATAGCCAGGCATTGGAATATACCAATCATGTGAGATCACATCCAGGTATTGGATTGTACCAATCCTGTGAGTTCATCCAGGCATTCGACTATGACAACCCTATAAGATCATTTTGAGAGTACAGCCATGCATTGGAATATACCAATCTTGTGAGTTCACAACCAGGTATTGGATTGTACCAATCTTGTGAGTTCAGCCAGTCATTGGACTATGCCAACCCTGTGAGATCATGGCCATATTGCTAAGGATTCCATAAGAGTTGGAATACCTTTATGTTTCCATTTCACTTTCATCATGGGATATCAATCCCTTAAACTCATCATTAAACATCGCATCACCTCTGCTAAGCATTATCCCTTGGTCGAACCATCATACACATTCACATCCTTTATGTGATGCAAGTATTCCTCATATCTCTTTTTAACATATATATATATATAATACTATAGCCCTTATTTGGCTATAACCATTTATTATTGTTATTATGTTAAGGGTTTCCCAGTTCCTTGGTTGATTTTGAACATTATCATCTCTTACATTAATCTCTAGATCATGAGACTTTTATAAACATCTTGTTACCTCTCACTAGGCAACAACTATTCACATGACTCATAAGGCCATTACACATCTTGTCACCTCTCACTAGGCAAAAACTATTCACATGGCTCACAAGGCCATTACACATCTTGTCACCTCTCACTAGGCAACAACTGTTCACATGGCTCACAAGGCCATTACACATCTTGTCACCTCTCACTAGGCAACAACTATTCACATGGCTCACAAGGCCATTACACATCTTGTCACCTCTCACTAGGCAAAAATTGTTCACATGGCTCACAAGGCCATTACACATCTTATCACCTCTCACTAGGCAACAACTGTTCACATGGCTCATAAGGCCATTACACATCTTGTCACCTCTCACTAGGCAACAACTATTATCATGGAACACAAGGCCATTACACATCTTGTCACCTCTCACTAGGCAACAACTGTTCACATGGCTCACAAGGCCATTACATATCTTGTCACCTCTCACTAGGAAACAACTATTTCTAGGTCATAAGACCTAGGTAATCGGTTTTATATAAAACATCATAGCTCATGCTTATCTATGATCATTATATCATGCTACCAGTATGGTTTCAATATGAGTATGGTTTCCCTTCATTAACCCATTTTGGCTTCAAATCTTATTATTACCCTTCATTAGGGTTAAGGTTTCCCTTTAAACCAGTTAGGGTTCTCAAGTACATTCATCAAGAATCACAACCCTAATTCAGACTCCACATATATTAGGAGTATGAATGTATACTCATTACATGAGTAGTATACTAGTATAGGTTTCTCTTTCATCCTCACTAGGATGTTAATTACATCATACTCCATTAGGTTGGCTCAATCCTTCTCTCAAGGTACATTGACCCATATTTATCAAAATGCATTAAACCCTTCATGTCTTAAAGTATCATTTGACATGACATACTACATGTATCACTTAATCAAGTGTATTAAATTGAGGTGCTTCCTCCATATCGGGTATCGAGGTGTAGGTATGCTTTCATATTGGGTATAGAGGTGTATCCTCATCACCATATCATTCATCCATATTGGATCACTTAACCTTAGGGGTTTGCGTATCAGGTTTCATAACAACATGTTGAGTTTCAACATCATATCGGGTTAGAGGTGTATACTCAACACCATATTGGGTATAGGGGTGTATTGGGTCCTCATATCGTGTACTAGAGTACACCATATCGGGCATGCCATTATGGCTTTACCATATCTCATACAAAACAATATTATATGGGTTCTTCACCTTAGTTGGTCATATCAATTTTCAATTTAGACTTCCATATCGGTTTTCCATCATATCGATTTTCCTCTTGGATTTCCATATCGGATTTCATCTTGGGTTATCATATCATGTACCCATATTGGATTTTCTATATTTTGGATACCATGTTGTGATCTTATGTTGGGTATCATATCGGTTATCTATCTTAAGTATCATATCGAGTTACACCTTTGAACATCATATCGGTTTATATGTGTTGGAAACCATATCGGTTTTACCTCTCTTAGGCAAACCTACTTTTTGTCCTTAACCATTTCAATGGTTCTATTCATATTCTATAGTTGCACGACAGGCTAAATACTTAGTTACTTATCAACTCATCTCATCTTAGTAAGTTGTATCGAGTTTTCAAAAGAAAAGGGTTTCACAACATATCGGATTTCCATATCCTCATATAGGGTTTTGCCCATATAGGGCAAAGGTATTGCTTTACCTTTGTATCGTGTACAAGGTTATAGATAGGAATCTTCCATATTGTTCATAGAATCTATTTTACAAAGTATGACCTACCTTCATATCGGGTAGACCTCTATATCAGATTCCATATCGGTTTTCAAAAAGCCTTCAACCCATATCGGGCTGTTCAATGATGATGTCATCATCATCAACCTCAAGATCATTATCTAACTATTCAAAATCATGGATAAAAGTCCTAATTACTTATTGGAATTCATGATTATATCAATAACTCAAAGAAAATCCGAATTTTGACATTAATCAACAAATTGAACAATATTGAAGAAAAGATAATAATATTGATGGGTTTAAGTTATATAACCCACCTCAAGAGCAACTTCAAAGCTCCAAGATCAAAAGATTCACGTTCCCAAGGTTGAAGGTGAGCTTATGAAAGGTCCAAGACTTGAAATCATCAACACTATGCCCGATACATCACCACTTTATGGTCGATATCCCTCACTTGGTCGATATCACTTCACTTGGACGATATCACTTTGCAATGGGCGATACCACTTTTCTATGGACGATACCAAGGCCCTATGCATGATACGCCTTCACCTTTGCATGATATCTAAGAGCAAGGGGGTGATAGACTTTGAAAAATTCCACTTATGCGTGAAAGGAAGGGATATATACTTGAGGTTCATGAAAAAGTGTGTATATGAGGTGTCATCATTTTAAGCTACTAGGTGCCACATGTCCATGCATGGTTGACACCTGTACTTGCATGCACTCATATTTATTTTTACATGCAAAAAGCTTTAGGATAATCTAGAGATGATATTTTATCCATTAGTTATCTTGTTGGATAAGATATCTCGACTCAATCACCACTTTATTCACAACCCGATACAACTTTTCCAAGGAAGTTGTAAACCGATACACTTCACCTCCTTGAGATGCTTAGCTCATCATGGACAAGTCCAAGAGTTCACAAACCGATTTGAGAATACCTCTATGGCTCTATGGCCGATAGGAATTCTCATATGGACTCTACAACTCGATACAAGTTCAATTTAGGGTTTCACACTCAACACTTTCTTGGTCTTTTCATTACCAAGAATATCACACTCATAAATGTTTCAAACATGGTGCCTACTTATTTATATCTCCTCTAGATGATACTAGGAGGGAGTAGGGACACTCTAGAGGTGGTAATTTTCATACCAACCCTACATTTTGGATAAATTACAAGTTGTACCAAAATTGGTGCACAAGGTACTAGCATTATTCAAACAAGTTCAAATTTGGTATTTAGGCTTTCCACAAGCCACCACATAAAATCATTCACTTTATTATAATACTAAAACACTTAGGGAACGTTCAACATGTGAAATATTGCAATATAACCCCTCTCTTGGGTAAATTGCACTTTGGTCCAAAACAAAGGAACATTGCTCAAACGACATTCAATCAGGACCAAACTTGGAACATAAGTGTGTCACATGATAACAAAACACCTTAGAGGATTATATTAAATTTATAAGAAACTTACTTAGCAAAAACAAATAGGGTTACCTCATAACCCAGGTGAGGGTCATTACATCTAAGGTCTCTCCCCAAGAGATGGAAATCCAAGGTGACTTCTATTGAAGAAGTTAGAAGCCTTGGTGGCATCATCACCGAAGAGCTCATTGACAATCTTCAAGCTCATGAGCCAAGGCTTGACAAGCAAGAGGAAGATGAGAAGAAAGAAGATAAGGAATCAAAGATAATACTTTCAAAGCTCAAGTGGAGGCACTTGTTCCCCAACAACAACTTGCTTTTCGGTCTTCTCCTCCTCCCTCAAGTGAATTTAAAGCCCCTAGTGATCATGAATCTAACTACTCCAAGGGGAAGCACATTATAGGAAATCCATCCTCATCCTCTACTCAAGGTGTTATGAATGTGGTCAAAAGGAACACTACAAGAATGATTGCCCCAAGGAAAAGAAATCCTACCACAAGAGCACCTCTAAGAAAAGGGAGGACTACAAGACAGTTGGAAAGTACAAGAAGAAGAACGAGAAGGAAGGAAGAAGCAAAGATGCAGCCCATGTCGCATGGGAAGAGTCTTTTTCTAGTGATTCTAGCTCTAATGAGGGGGAATGCAACCTTGCTCTCATGGCCTCTACTAGTGAAGATATTGGTGAGGTAAGTGAGGTAAGTTTAAATGAATTATCTAAAGATACACTCATTGATATGCTTAATGCTTCCCACTCTTCTTATTCTGAATGCAAATCTAAGAAGAAGAGGTTAGGGAAAATTATTGATGATTTGTATGCTAAAATAAACATTCTTAAGTAAAGTGAGAAGATTCATCTAGATAGTATTGATTCCTTACCAGGGCAATTTGTTGATCTTGATCTCCAATACAATGAAGTTGAATTAGAGAATTATATACCTTAAGAACATTAATAGTATTAAGGAGGAAAACCAAGCCCGTCTTGATGAGCATGTCTTACTTAGAACTAAAAATGATCATTTTAGACATGCTCGTGATGCTATTAAAGATCAAAATAGGATCTATCTTGATGAGCTTATCTTTCTTAAAACTAGAGATTATAGATTGCTTACTTAAATGAATGATCTTTATTCTAGACCCTTATTGCCAAGTAATGAAGTGTCTATCCTTTCTTTAGAAAAATATTCTAAAATTTTCTAAAGTCCTATATTTAGAGGCCGACTTACTTCATGCTCAAGATGATCTTGCTAGTTTATCTTCTACTGCCATTACTCTTAGTGATTATAATCACAAGCTTAGAGCTTCCTTGTAAAAGCTCCTTAAAGGGAAAAAGTCCCTCAATGAAGTTCTAGATCACTCTACCAAACATAGTTGTCAAAGTGGTTTGGGATATGAGGGTGCTTCTAAAATTAAGGGCAAGGGTAAAAAAAAGAGTAAGGGACCTCCTATCTTCCATGGAGAGTCATCCGGCTCTAAGAACCCTATGGTTTGTGTGCATTGCAAGAGTTATGACCATTACTCTACTTATTGTCTTTATAGAGAAAAGGGGACCAACCCAAAGATGAAACAGGTCCCCAAGCTAACTTCAGATCCCAAGGTTTTAGTTGGGCACCGACATCTTCCTTTCTTATAGGAAAAGGAAAATGGATTGTTGATAGTGGTTGCTCAAAGCATATGATAGGTGCAATCAGCCACTTCTACAAGTTCACAAAAAAGAAAGGAGGATCAGTGACCTTTGGTGACAACAACAAAGGTAAAGTGATAGGTGAGGGTGATGTAGGTGATTCACTATGCATCAAGAATGTTCTTCTTGTGGATGGCCTACATCACAATTCGATTAGTGTTAGCCAATTATGTGATAATGGTTGTCTTTTCCTTTTTAGCTCACTTGAATGCTTGCGTTTACAATTCCTCTCCCTATATAAGGGAACTAGAAATGGAAATCTTTATGTTATTGTTCCTGATTCTCTTAAGCCTATTCTTGGTAGATGCCTTATTGTTAATTCGGATGATATATCTTCGTAGCACTGTGGGCTTGGTCTTGTAAATATGCATCAAATGAAGAAATTGAGCAAGAAGAAATTGGTAACGGGACTTCCTAAATTAGACTTTGATAAGGATGAGGAATGCCAACCTTATACACAAGGAAAGCAACCAAAATCCTCCTTTAAATCCAAAGGAGTCTTTAGTACCAAAAGAGCTCTTGAATTTCTTCATATTGATCTATTTGAACCTATGAGAACTCAATTCACTTTGTGGTAGCAAGTATTGTCTTGTGATTGTCGATGACTTTTCTCACTATACTTGGACCTTTTTTCTTGTTTCAAAAAGTGATACTCTCAATGTTTTCTTGACTTTCTATAAACGGGTTGAAAAAGTAGCTTCTTTTCTGATCATCTCTATCTGTAGTGAACATGGGGGACAATTTGAAAATGACTTGTTTGAATGTTTTTGTGAGGAATCCAAGTATGCTCACAACTTTTCTTCACCTCGTACACCTCAACAAAATGGGGTCATAGAGAGAAAGAATATATCGCTACAGGAAATGGGTAGGACCATGATTCTAGAGTATGACACTCCAAAGAAGTTATGGCCCAAAGTCATTAGTGTTGGTAAGGTATGCCCATAGAGAAGATCATGTGATGATTGACATGCCATATACCTTAAAGGATTTGATTAATACTTATAAAGGCAAGCTTCTAATTCATTCTGTTTCATTCAGTTATGAGATAATGAGGAAACACTATGAATGTCTAGAGAATAATATTACTTAATGACGCATGTCTTCAAGTATTAGCCTTGTGGAAATGAGATCATATGGATGTTAAGAGAACATATACGTATTGTCATTATGTCCCTAGTCAGTTGTTACTATGGAAGGTAGATAGACACCAGTAACACATACTATTGGAGTGTGAGTTGGTTGATGGCTGAGTCTCACTAAGTCATGATATGGAAATAACAAACCAAGCACACAGACACGTGTTAGGGAATCGTGTATCAAATAGATCCACATTGAGAGTGACACATGGAAATTATCATATGGTAAGTCATAGTCAGCTCTCATAGTGAAGGTGGTGATTGTGATTCTTAGACCTAAAATCACTACACTCGTCACATGTTGTTGGGTATGCTTTGACATCATCAAACGTAGTTATGAAACATGGGTTGTTATAACGGTGATGATTGGGTGACTTTGACACATGGGGATAGACTATGAGTGATAGATAAGGGATTTGTTCCTCCTACTGGAGTATGATATCCTGGACACTTGATAAGTGAGACTGAGAAACACATGTGCATGTACAAGTGAATCAATATATGATACTGAGGTCACTTTATCTCAGACAGTCTACTCTTAGTTCAAGGAACATGGATTGAACGTTGATAGGGTGACCTTCCATGCCTTGAGTTCATCCTGGATATCAGAGACAAAGGAATTATACAATCACTGCAACACCTTACGCAGATTATAGATCAAAAGTGTTTTCCAACTTTCCATTCACTTAAGTAGCACTGATGTGCAACTAGGCACCACCCTTTTCTTGTGATGTAATAAGCTAGTTAAGGACATTCACTCCCAACGTGATATGGGACCTATAGGGTCACACACATAGGAACTCATCTATAAGAGGAGTTTGATCTCGAATGACAAATGGATTGATTACTCAGTGTTTAGGTATTCAATTCACGCAATAGATTGATGGATTAGCTGACTAAACTTCCAAACGAGGTTAGAGGCATTATCCCAAAATAGGATCAGTGGTTTTGCAAATAATCAACAATAATTAATAAATTCTACAACAACTAAGCTTTAAAATGGAATAAATTTTTTCTTTTCTCATACCTTGTAAAATATAGGAGCTAAGAGACTTTACCCCATATAACATCTATCTATATAAAATCCTCCAATCTTTATTACGGTTTATTCCATCATTGTCACTTTAAAGGAATATACATTTTCTTAGTAAACCTAAAATGCTGACAAATAAAACGGCGGTCAGTATAACGAATTATACTAGTATGTGGGGGAACCAATAATCATGCATTTAATTGTAACAACATATTGCAAGCAATTATGATTTAACAAAACATACTTTACACTTTAAACATGACTACTCAATCCTTACATACCCTAGCCTCTGTGTTGTCCCTACAGTGGACATGGATACTACCTCTCATATGGTAGATCTCAACTAACCCCCATGATCCTACCTTACAGGTAGATCAATACATAGGGTCGTGGAGTCATATGGTCCTACCCAAGGGTAGACCAACGCATCAATTCCTGATAACCTGATGATCCTATCTCATGGGTAGACAATGTACTAGGTCATCTATCTCATCATCATCAGATCTACAGAGGAGGACCAGGATCTAAGCTAGACATGCGCATATAATTATGGTGATAATCATAGTCACTTTATAGTTGCATGAAATAAAACACAATCAAGCAATTATTTCCATGTAACCGATAAAACATCGGGAATCTCCGTGAAACTAAGGCTATTTAACCATAAGCGTAACCACATACACTTTTTGGAGATCTCAAAGAAGAAATATATCTAAAACCAACTAGATGTCCAATCAAGCAAGCTAATCAATCAAGCAAGCAACCATTGATCCTAAAAACATGTATAACACCTAGTTGTTACCATGACATCCAAACAACTCTTTATTGACTTGGGACACCTTTCTGAGGTTTCTAAGTCTCATTAGTATTCATTAGGGTTTCTTAGATCAATTTCTCAAACTTTATCCTTTTTAGGTCAACAAACCCTAAAATAGCTTTTGTACTCATAAAAACCCTAATTACTCAAATTATTCATATTAAGGGTCTTTTATACTCAAATTGGCTTTAGTTCACCATATCTCTATTTTATTCATGGATTTGCATAATTAAAACCATTAAAAGTCATAATTACCAAAATTAGGGTTTCTAAGCCCATTAATGCATAATCATGTACATGGAACCCTAAATTAAGCCAACTATGCATAATGATCATCTTTTTAGATCTAAATCTTCCTTTTATTAACAATAGGTTAATATGCTAGTATATTAATCATCTCAATTTCATTAATCACCAAATTAGGGTTTCTTACTCCTAAAAGCATTAAAGATGGTAACGTTAGGTACTTTTCGAACTATGATCATATTCAGACTCTAAAACTATTTTTATTGAATTCCTCACATTCTCTTGATCAATTTTCATATATAATATGTCTACATCTGAGTTACCAATTATTTTCTACAAAATAAACAAAGTAAGCAATAATTGGCCAATAGGATGTTGACACGTCAGCAGAAAAATACCTTATTTATTGAGTTAGCATTGGCGTCGTTTTAAGGGGTAAAGGCGCATTTACCCTTCCATTCCTTCACAAACGCTGGGGGCAATGAGGTATTTTCCTCCTTTCTCATCATCTACCTCGTGAAGGCTTGCCTTCCGCGAGCAGTGCCCTGCCACGGTCAACCAGGTCATTGACTCTGGGCTCTAGGGCGTCAGAGACCAAGCTAAGGCGGCCACAGCTCCGCCAGGACCGGCCAGAGTCAATGGCACTCCCAGATATGTCGAAGGTGCATCAGACTATCGGGTCGAGAAGACCGGTTGGTGGCAGGGTACTGCGGTGCTAGGGGAGCATAACCATGGTCCCCATGATGGAATTGGCAGTAGGGAGAGCTTCCATCAGATCCTGGGGATTTCTTATCTCGGTCTGTCTCCTCGGAGAGGGGATTTCAACACCATATATAGGTGTGGCTAGCGTGACCATCGGCTGTTAGAGCCTGACTCCCAAATGATTTGGGAACTTTCCCAAATTCTCCCAAAAACTAAGCAAACCAGGGTTATT
Source organism: Alisma plantago-aquatica (assembly GCA_963693085.1). Taxonomy (NCBI): domain Eukaryota; kingdom Viridiplantae; phylum Streptophyta; class Magnoliopsida; order Alismatales; family Alismataceae; genus Alisma; species Alisma plantago-aquatica. Next base: position 333,788,095 of record OY856411.1, on the reverse strand, counting down.
CGAGTTCAGAACTACCTCCCCAACTTGATGGGAGGGTCTAATTCTATCCAGACTGATCAGAGTGAGAGAAAATCAGAGAAGGAAAGGAGGCTTTACTGTATACATATTTTCCTTAACCGTTCAGAGGTAGAAGATGGCTTACCAGCCATCGATCTGTAATCAAAGGGCTACCAAAAATTGCACCATATACAAAATCCGCGAAAATCCTTTTCCAAAAAGGAAAATCTGTGTGACATTTAATAAATTGCTTTCTTATCCCTCTCTCCTTAGGAATTCTTACAAAATTCATATCTCCTAAATTTCTTATCCGTTTGATCCCAAATTGCTTACAAAATTCATATCCGTTTTCATAACACATGTTTGCCCACAGTGAACTACATGTCAGTCTGCATCGCATCGGCTCACGACTCATGTCTATCCTGGGCTTTCTTAGTCATTTCTCGATCAAAGTGTCTTTATCTTCATACATTGTGGTCTCTTTGACCTTCACAAGGTCCTCTCACTGGCACATCCTCCCTTACAGAGCTTCATACATCCCAATACTAGCTATGGTGGCTATCTAACAAGAAAACTTTGCTAGGGTCAGGAACTGCTCTCATGGATCACCCTGAACGAGCACACATGCTCTCATCAGGCCTTCTACAATCTGTCTCATATTCTCTTGAGTGTCCACCAGTCAGGGGTGATATGATGTACTAGCATTGAGTTCTTCTTACACCTACTTCCATAACATGGAAGTGAACTTGAGGTTATGCTCAAGATATTGAACTCAGATCATGATGTAGTTGAACTGTCTCTCTCTCATATATACAGTTCAACCAAAACTATTATACTGACAATTCTCTCTCTTAGGTAAGGGATTAGGTCAACTTGGTAAGGCGATCTACCATAACCCATATTGCATCATGACCACTCTTGGTCCATGAGAGACCCACCCCAATGTCCATGGTACTCTACTCCCATTCCCTCTTAGGGATTTCTCATTATCTGTAGCAACTCATTGGGTTACTGGTGTTCGACCTTCACCCTCTAGCATGTATGGAAACAGACCACATGCAACTCTATATCTTTCTTCATTCCAGGTCCTCAAGGGCCACATACAAACCTTAGCCATCTTGGTAGTACCATGGTATACGATGTACTTAAAATCATGAGCTTCTGGCATGACATGATTCCCCAAGGGTGACTCCTTAGAAACCCTAAAATACTCTAGTAGCAGATTTTTCCACCTTCTTCTCCTGAGAGGTATCTCTGAGGTCCTTCAAACAACCCTTTTATCTCATCAAGCTCTAGGCTGACTAACTGAGTAACCACCAACTTGACCAACCAGTCTGGTTGTAGCTGGCTTTTAGCCACATAGGTCTAGTCGTCTAACAATCACAGGGTTCACCTAGAAACCTCTTTCAACTCTCTCTATTGTCTAGACAAGGCAACTGTACACCTGAGTTGTATCTCGGCAAAGAGTATCGGTTACCACATCAATTTCCTTATGTGCTAGGTGATAGTGAAAACATAAACCTTCATATACTCCACTCCTCACCCTTATATCAGGTTTAAGTCTAACTGAGTTAAGAAAACTTTGAGCTCATCATCTTGATTACCATACCCAAGATGCAACTCTTAGGATTCAAACTGCTCCTGACGAGAACGTCCTCATATGATGATTACCTTTGTTCTCTTCATATTTCCAAACCACATATCCAAAATAATTTCAAAAGGTGTGGTACTTCCTCTATCCTCAAAATAGTAAAAAGGTTTCAACTCATATTACCTTTATCCTTGGTATGGCATGCGTTTTAACATGTCTCTCAAACCCATAACAAGATGAAATAAGCATTTGGTTGCAGTCCAAATATAGAGTTCAACCTATTCCAGGAGTAGAGATGGTGCATCATACATCGTCATCACACTTCCCAATCTAATTTGAAATGTACATCACATGTATCCACACCATGAACATATCCATTATGGGTCTACACCCATGGGAAGACTATTCCCATCACCTCTGGATCTTAACATATCTATTATGTACAATCCTTAGTCATTAACTCAAGGTATCTAGGGTGTCGGCACTTTTTGGTTAATATGACCCTTATGCATCTAGGGAGTGCCTCTCACATTTACCCCTTAGGCCCCATTAACTCATGAAGGTGGCCAACATCATAACCCATGGGCCTCGGGCAAAGGTAGTTGTTACCTCCCGATCCTATGGTCTTATGCATTCAGGGAACAGACAACTCCTACTCCCATTGGTCTTATCCCTACTTGACCTTAGTGTTGACATAGGATTCTACTATAGCTCATGGTTTCTGTATTGATACTCAAGCACATTTCATCCTTGAATCCTCACCCGAATTTCCATCCTCTCTATGGGCATACAGGGCAAACTTTTCATCCCACATAGGAATCATTGCGACCTACCTACCTTGGTCTAGCCCCATATAGGTTACCTCCATGGCAACATATCTTACTGCCCCTTTAGAGATGGTCACACATGGGTATATAGATTCATGGTCATACTATGTGCTCTTCACTTAGCTCACCAATCTCTTATAAGTGACCTCTTCAGGTTACCTAAAACCTAAACAAAAGTTGATGCTCACCCTACATAAATGGTTCCTTCCCAGGATGGGAGAAAACTATCTCTTGATAGTAACAAAGGTCACAAACATCCCTACTTTCAAGGTTTACCTCATCATGTATATGTTTAGCCATATCATGCTACTTGGGCACGTAGCTATCAAGGAGACGACCTACTAAACCATGCCAAGTTCCTTGGTATGTCATATGTATTCATCATTCCTCAAGGTTGGACCAATATCATATGTTACCATCAAACATATATCTTAGCTCAACTGGGGTTTCCTTTTGCTCTAACACATGAGGGGTGTCATACTCAAATACTATGAACTCAATTAGCCTCATGAACATCATGTGCACATGTTACTACTACTTCCCCTCTTAGGTCTAGGAACCCCAGGTTCACCTCTTATGCACCAGCTATCTTACTACTTGCTCAATTGTCCAACCATGAACTGAACCTATACCAGGTAGAGTATAAACATCCTAACACTTCCACGTGAACACCTTTCAGAGTCCTACACCAGGAAAACCAACTGGGTGTGAGGCCTCACAACTTGTTGTCATACCTCTTCAGGGTATATGGAACTCTCCTTCCTACACCTAAAAGGTAGGCACTTTCACTTAGCCTCTTTCTCACTTCTAGGGTCTGGTTCCTCTAAGGTATCCAAGGTACGATAAGCCTCCAAGGATCATGCATGAGTCAACCACATACATATAATCAGGCATCCATTCCAGGTCATATTATACCTAACTTCTCACGATTCCTCACATCTCGGAGTGAAGGTCACCAACCTTTTTCATCGTCTCGCTCTTTCTCTCTAGAACTAACCCTACAACTTGTCCTACCACTAGAGGTTCTCTCTCTAAAGAATGTGGTTCAAGCTCTTAAGGTTACATGTCTACACCTACCTAGGTGAAAATCATGATCCAAAATCTATGTCTGACCAAGATTATCCAAAGTTATGCATGCTCATCTCATGAACATCAGGCATGACCCTTCGGGTCTAGGTCTAAAACTTGCTATAAGCCTTGCTTACGTTCTCTTTTATGTAAGTGTGTGCCTCTTCTTTACTCATATACAGCTGTTAGGGTTCCTATACAGTTACCACTATCCTCATCAATGAGGGTGCTATCCCTCACCCTAATAGGCATGACCCTCCCAAGGTCGGGTCGCCACAAGGCACTAGGGTCAAACTACACATGGTTCATGTTTCTCATGGATACTCAAAGCCTCTATATACAACATGCATGTCTAACCCATGTACGTGCATGCATGGTCAGCTATGATATCCAACTCATCGTGTCTTATCTTTCTCAATCCACCGCTTATGGTTTGGGTTAGCATCATCCTCAGAGGATGCGTCAGGTCTTCTCCTCCTCCTGGAGGCTTCTTCCTCTAAGGTGAACTCTCTCTCCTTATCCTCCCACAAGAAGGTCTAACCTTAGATCTCTCCTGAGGGAACGACAACACACGCCATGCAACCTTATGCATGTAACTAATCCTTAGTTTACGCTTAAACTATTAAACATATGTCCATGATATCTTGTTTACATTATTTGGTGGAGGATTCCTTAATCGTTATTAATCTTATCCCCAAATACAAGAGGGGGTTGGAGAGAGAGAAACCCTAATATCTTAAATTTATCTAATGAATGGGGTAGAGAAGAGACGAAGACATATGAGAGAAGACCTAGAGGTATCTTATTTCGAGTCAAATCCTCTGATTTTGGCTAGGAAGTCACAGAGATCTGGGAGTCCTCGTAGACCGACTAGTGGGGCGGAGGAAAATCTTGCCAGCCCCTGGATCATGATCCTTTTCTAGACACCTCCATCATTGGAAAATTCTCTAATAACTCCCTTGGGCTCTAAAGAGTTTATATAATTTAATAATTATTAGAGATTAAATGGAAAACCATGGCTCTGATACCAATTGTAATGACCTCGCTTCCCGATAACCCCCAATTAAGGGAGACCAAGAGGTCAGAGGCATTATCCCAAAATAGGATCAGTGGTTTTCCAAATAATCAACAATAATTAATAAATTCTACAACAACTAAGCTTTAAAAAGGAATAATTTTTTTCTTTTCTCATACCTTGTAAAATATAGGAGCTGAGAGACTTTACCCCATATAACATCTATCCATCCAAAATCCTCCAATCTTTATTAAAGTTTATTCCATCATTTTCACTTTAAAATATTATCCATTTTCTTAATAAACAATGGTGGTCAGTATAATGAATTATACTGGTAAGTGGGGGAACCAATAATCATGCATTTAATTGTAACAACATATTGCAAGCAATTATGATTTAACAAAACAAACTTTACGCTTTAAACATGACTACTCAATCCTTACGTACCCTAGCCTCTGTGTTGTCCCTGTAGTGGACATGGATACTACCTCTCATATGGTAGATCTCAACTAACCTCCATGATCCTACCTTACAGGTAGATCAATACATAGGGTCGTGGAGTCATATGGTCCTACCCAAGGGTAGACCAACACATCAATTCGTGATAACCTAGTGATCCTACCTTGCAGGTAGACCATGTACTAGGTCATCTATCTCATCATAATCAGAGCTACAGAGGAGGATAAGGGTCTGAGCTAGACATGCGCATATAATTATGGTGATAATCATAGTCACTTTATAGTTGTTGAAATAAAAGACAATCAAGCAATTATTTCCAAGCAACCGATAAAACCTTAGGAATCAATGTGAATCTAAGGCAATTTAACCATAAGTGTAACCACATACCTATTTTGGATATCTCAAAGAAGCAATATATCCAAAACCAACTAGATGTCCAATCAAGCAAGCCAATCAATCAATCAAGCAACCATTGATCCTGAAAACATGTATAACACCTAGTTGTTACCATGACATCCAAACAACTCTTTATTGACTTGGGACACCTTTATAAGGTTTCTAAGTCTCATTAGTATTCATTAGGATTTCTTAGATCAATTTCTCAAACTTTATCCTCTTTAGGTCAACAAACCCTAAAACAACTTTTCTACTCATAAAAACCCTAATTACTCAAATTATTCATATTAAGGGTCTTTTATACTCAAATTGGCTTAGGTTCACCATATCTCTATTTTATTCATGGATTTGCACAATTAAAATCATTAAAAGTCATAATTACCAAAATTAGGGTTTCTAAGCCCATTAATGCATAATCATGTACATGGAACCCTAAATTAAGCCAACTATGCATAATGATCATCTTTTTAGATCTAAATCTTCCTTTTATTAATAATAGGTTAATATGCTCGTAGATTAATCATCTCAATTTCATTAATCACCAAATTAGGGTTTCTTACTCCTAAAAGCATTAAAGATGGTAACTTTAGGTACTTTTTGAACTATGATCATATTCAGACTCAAACTATTTTTATTGAATTCCACGCGTTTTCTTGATCAATTTTCATATATAATATGTCTACATCTGAGTTACCAATTATTTTCTACGAAATTAACAAAGTAAGAAATAATTGGCCAATAGGATGTTGACACGTCAGCGGAAAAATACCTTAGTTATTAAGTCAGCGTCGGCCTCATTTTAAGGGGTAAAGACGCTTTTACCCTTCCGTTCCTTCACAAACACCGGGGGCAAGGAGGTCTTTTTCTCCTTTCTCATCATCTACCTCGCAAAGGCTTGTCTTCCGCGAGAAGTGCCCCACCACGGTCAACCAGATCATTGACTCTGGGCTCTAAGGCATAGGAGACCAAGCTATGGCGGCCATAGCTCCGCCAGGACCGGTCGAAGTCAATGGCACTCCCAGATCTGTCGAAGGCACATTGGACCATCGAGTCGAGAAGACCGATTGGCGGCAGGGTACTACGGCGCTAGGGGAGCAGAACCATGGTCCTCACCATGGAATTAGTAGTAGGGAGAGCTTCCCTCGCATCCTAGGGATTTCTTATCCCGGTCTCTCTCCTCAAAGAGGGGATTTCAACACCTTATATAGGTGTGGCTAGTGCGACCGTCAACTGTTAGAGCCTAACTCCCAAACAATTTGGGAACTTTCCCAAATTATCCCAAAAACTGAGCACACTAGGGTTATTCGAGTTTGGAACTACCTCCCCAACTTGATGGGAGGGTCTAATTCTATCCAGACTTATCAGAGTGAGAGAAAATCAGATTAGGAAAGGAGGCTTTAATGTTTACAGATTTGCCTTAACCGTTCAGAGGTAGAAGATGGCTTACCAGCCATCGATCTATAATCTAAGGGCTACCAAAACTTGTGCCATATACAAAATCCGTAAAAATCCTTTTCCAGAAAGGAAAATCTGTGTGACATTTAATAAATTGCTTTATTATCCCTCCTTCCTTAGGAATTCTTACAAATTTGTATCTCCTAAACCGCTTATCCGTTTGATCCCAAATTTTATAGGATAGTCCATAATGACTTAAACTACTTGTGTGCCAAGTTTGGGACTCAAACTTTAAAGTATGAGATACGTTTATTCATATGCAAGTTATCTATTAATAAGGCATATTTTATACATATTTTCTCTCTCCTATTCTTTTATTTTCTTTATTTGGATTCCTTGTACCCCAAGAAACCATGTGGAGTTCGAAATATCATCCATGATGATTCCATTATCCATATTTCCACATATTTCTTATCTTTTCCTCATTATCTAAATTTTCCTTCTTAATAATGCATTCTTTGATTTCTTCTTTTTCTTTTCATCATATTGGACTCATTAACATATTATCATCCACGAAATCACATGCATAAAGGAAATATTGTAAAGGAAATCCATTCGATACATATAATTCATACAATTCCCATAATCATACATTTATTGGGAAAATTGCATTTCCCACCATATGAACCCAAAATTTTGGGTTGTAACATCCTTCCCCTCTTATAAGAATTTTGCCCTCAAAATTCCACCAAACATACAAAAAAATCAGGATAAGACTTTCCTATGTCCATCATTGACTCCCATGTGGCTTCATCCTCTCCATGGTGCTTCCAAAGAACCTTTATCATCTTCTATTCTTTACTCCTGAGCTCTCTCTCACCTTGGTATCTCGTACCCTCATAGGTGACTCAGGGTAAGTTGCCTCCCTTGGAGTTCAATAGGTTCAATGCTCAACACATGGCTCGGGTACCTCACATAGTGCTCTGGATTGGACATATGGAACACATCATACATCATATTATCCTGAGGAGTAGGCTAAACATAAGCAACTCCACCAATCCATCTCAAAAGGACCCATGTATCGGGGACTCAACTTTCTCAGCTATAGCTCAGAGGGGTCGAGTTTTCATAACACATGTTTACCCAAGTGAACTGCATGTCAGTCTGCATCGCATCGGCTCACGACTCCTGTCTATCATGGGCTTTCTTAGCCATTTCTCGATCAAAGCGTCTTCATCTGCATACACTGTGGTCTCTTTGACCTTCACAAGGTCCTCTCACCGACATCGTCCAAGTGAAGTGGTGACTGACACATCCTCCCTTACAGAGCTTCATACATCCTGATACTGGCTATGGTGGCTATCTAACAAGCAAACTCTGCTTGGGTCAGGAACTGCTCCCATGTATCACCCTGAATGAGCACACATGCTCTCGTCAGACCTTCTACAATCTGGCTCATACTCTCTTGAGTATCCACCAGTTAGGGGTGATATGATGTACTAGCAGTCAGAGAGAGTGGTAAGGAGATTCCAAAATTGAGAGAGTGCATTGGGAAGGATTGGTGGAAGATAGACTCTTCTTACACCTACTTCCACAACATGGAAGTGAACCTGAGGTTATGCTCAAGATATTGAACTCAGATCACGATGTAGTTGAACTATCTCACTCTCATATATACAATTCAACCAAATCTATCATACTGACAATGCTCTCTCTTAGGTAAGGGATTAGGTCAACTTGGTAAGGCAATCTACCATAACCCATATTGCATCATGACCACTCTTGGTCCATGAGAGACCCACCCCAATGTCCATGGTACTCTACTCCCATTCCCTCTCAGGGATTTCTCATTATCTATAGCAACTCACTGGGTTACTGGTGTTCGACCTTCACCCTCTAGCATGTATGGTGACAGACCACATGCAACTCTATATCCTTCTTCATGCCAGGTCCTCAAGGGCCACATACAAACCTTAGCCATCTTGGTAGTACCACGGTGTATGATGTACTTAAAATCATGAGCTTCTAGCATGACATGATTCCCCAAGGGTGACTCATCGAAAACCCTAAAACACTCTAGTAGCGGATTTCACCACCTTCTTCTCCTGAGAGGTATATCTGAGGTCCTTCAAACAACCCTTTTTTCTCATCAACCTCTAGGCTGACTAACTGAGTAACCACCAACTTGACCAATGAGTCTGGTTATAGTTGGGTGTTAGCCACATAGGTCTAGTCTTCTCACAATCATAGGGTTCATCTAGAAACCTCTTCCAGCTCTCTCTATCGGCTAGACAAGGCAACTGTACACCTGAATTGTATCTTGGAAAAGAGTATCGTTTACCACATCAATTTGCTTATGTGCTAGGTGATGTTGAAAACATAAACCTTCATATACTCCACTCCTCACCCTTATCTCGGGTTTAAGTCTAACTGAGTTAAGAAAACTTCGAGATCATCATCTCGATTACCATACCCAAGATGTAACTCTTAGGATTCAATATGCTCTTGATGAGAATGTCCTCATATTATGATTACCTTTGTTCTCTTCATATTTCCAAACCACATATCCAAAATAATTTCAAAAGGTGTGGAACTTCTTCTATCCTCAACATAGTCAAAAGGATTCAACTCATATTACCTTTATCCTTGGTATGGCATGCATTTTGTCCTATCTCTCAAACCCATAACAAGATGAAATAAGTATTTGGCTACAGTCCAAATATAGAGTTCAACCTATTCCAAGAGTAGAGATGGTGCATTACACATCGCCATCACACTCCCAATCTAAGTTGAAATGTACATCACATGTATCCACACCATGAACATCTCCATTATGGGTCTACACCCATGGGAAGACTATTCCCATCACCTCAGGATATTAACATATCTATTATGTACAATCCTTAGTCATTACCTCAAGGTCTCTAGGGTGCTGGAACTTTTTGGGGTAATCTGGCCCTTATGTATCTAGGGAGTTGTGACAAAGTGGATTTTTGCATAATTATGAATTAATTACTCTTTTTGCCCAATTTATGTTCACTCATGATCTCAAATCATTTTTCTTGTCTTCATAATCATTGTTTATTCTCAAAATCGAAATATGGTGATCAATGTGGATTTTATACACGTTATAACACCTTAAATTTGATTAATTCATCACTTTGTCCAAAGAATCAAATTGATCCATCAAATTTTATCATTTGATTCTCAAACTTTTTCTAGAGATTCTCTATATTTTTTTGAAGCTATGGTCCAAATTTCATCCCATTTGGACATTCCTATAAGTTTCTATGAATTTTGGAAGTTTTGTGCTCAAAATCCCTTTATATTTTCCTTTTCCGACCTTTTCTAGGTCAGCAATCCACGGCCTAAGGCATGGGATGAACCCCGGCCCTTAGATCAGCTAGCCACGAATCGCAGCCTTGATCCTATGGCCAAGAGGTCATCCCCTACCTCCCGCAATCAGCGGAGAAGGGGAGGGAGCGGTCAAAGTACAATTGATTAGTTTGGACCCTGTTTTGAAAATCAAATCACACAAGAATGCTCGCCCCGCCATTCTGGATTCATCTATCCCCTTTTCCCCCTCAAATCCTCCTATTTGAAGAGAAAATGAGAGCTTTCTCTCATGACCGCCACCATGGATGCTGCAGCCCTAGGAAACCCCTAAACCTAGCCCCATCTAGTTATAAAAATCCCACCATCAGCTTCGGCCTACCCCCATGAACTCGACCGGCACCTTATCTTCCCATCGTGTGCTCTCTCTCTCTCAATTGCCCCTTCTGTGCCACCACGGCGCTTCCGCCCTACTCGATTGTGCATCTTGCCCTCGCACCTCCTCCCCCCTTCCTTTGGCTCCCACCGAGTCCGCGAGGTGGTGGCAGACTGGGATGGCCTGCTCATGGCCTCCCTTGCCCACTGCAGCTCCCAAAGCCCCTCCATGCCGGTGAGCCCTCTCTGCTGCAGCATCGTCACCTTCAAGGAGATCAAGACTGGGCTGGGATGACGACCATGAGTCGCAAGATCCCGATCCAAGGGCCGAGCTAGCGAAGAGTCACAACCCTCCAATCACGATCCAACGACCTGAGCTTGGAAATCAGGACCTACTCACCTGTTAAATGAAGCATTCCATCACAGACATCCAACTCTAGATCAACGGTCTATATTTCTCCTCGGCTTTCCTTTTTAAGTAATTATATCCCTCTCTGCTCGAAATTGCAATAAATGTCCAGAACTCATTTTAATTGTAGAAAATACATCCTAGCTCCAAATATTAAGAATAAGTAGTCCATTTTGATTAGAAAAATCCAATGGATCATTTACAAATAATTTTGAGACCATATTATGAATGTTTCTCACTGATATCTCTAGATATTTGATCCTTTGCATATTTAAATTGTCAAATGACTCATAATCATGATTAATCTTTGGAAACCATAGATTTGGACTCTAATGATTATATTGTAACCTATATCTGATATATTTGAATCATCTACTCTTGAAAATGAATCATTAGTGATCTAGATCTTTTTATTGGATTCAATCTTGGTTATAATCTTTATAATGAGTAATCTTGATCCTAAATCTTGCAAAACACTTGATGTAGTTTTAACCCATCAATCTGATCTTGATTAACAATTACCATGATGATAATCTAGAAATTGATGATGACTTGAATAATGATCATAATATTAGGGTTAACACATATGATTCTAGAAACCTTGGAAAGTCATTCACACTTGAAAATACTTGATAATTGAAATAATGTTGGACATTTTGAAATATTGATTGATTATAAGTGAATGACCCAACCCTAAGGTTGACCTAGGAAAAATGTAACCCTAATCTTGAATATTTAAACTTGATTTGCAAATATCATGATCTTGACCCTTGATCCAAACATTGTGTTTTAGGATCTAACTCGAAGGGTCGACCTATTAGTCATGATCTATACATGAAATATCAGTGAAAGGTATGCTATTATATAACTCCTCCTTGATTGTATGAAGATACTTTTATGTATCTCTTGACTGTATACTTGGATATTTACTTGGATGAGCTATTGTTCCCTGATGCGATGATTTTGAGTCGCATTTATAGACCGGTTTGATATGTGTTTTGTGCCTCTATTAGTCAGTTTTATGGTTAATATTGCATAATTCACCTATTTTGGTCTTTGCCATCATTTTATGTCAAATCCCCTTAGTTTCATTATTTTGAGCATTCATTATCACATTATTATTAATTGTGTGGACTTATTTGATCTTGTCTCCGAATTTCAAGAAAAACAAGTATCTACTTCTGTCGATACCATCGACGGAAGTCGATACCATCGACGCACGGAGGCTACAGCGTCGCAAAATGACAAAACCGACGCTGCATGGAAGTCGATACCATCGACCCAAGTCGATGGTATCGAGATTGCTTCAGGCACTCGGACGAAAAGAAAGAAAGGTTGTCGCTATTACACTGGGTCGATACCATCGACCCGCGTCGATGGTATCGACACCGTCAGATATGCGTTGGATTCAGTTTGATTTCAATCGGACGGCTGGAGTTAATTAACGACCTAATTAGGAACTTATACCTAATGACGGCCGCCCAGAGAGAGAGGACATCGGATTAGCCATTGCACAAGTGCCGAGCAGCGAGAGAAAGGAGAACGGAGGCCAGAAGTTCATACCAGTCAATCCGGACGCTGCCGAAGACGGATTTCACCACCGAGAGGCGGGAAAGCACGTGTTCTATGCAAAGGATCAATCGGTTCTTCTCCGTTCAGGGGTTTTCCCATTCAATCCACGTTTTTCATATGATTTCCCCTATTTCTACCATGTACTTGTGCGAGATGAACATGCGGGGCTAATCCCCTCCATCTTTAGGACTGGGAGTAGCCCGGGAATTCATTGTATGACAGTTTTATAATAGTAATTCATATTTTCTCTCTTAAATCCGTGGTATAGTTTCGTTTTCTCCATATATTGTTATGCTTGATCACCATAATAATAACCTAATGCCCTTAATCACTTCGACAGAAGGATTAATGGTTGAAAAGAGACGGAACCTACATTAATTGATAAATCACTTGACAAAGGTGGTGTAAAATTAATGGTGGATACTGAGAGACCGTCCGTAATGCACTTAGTTTAGGGAATAGGTTACTACGACGGTGGAACCGACCTAAACCTAAGTAGTGAATTGCACCACGACAGTGGGTAATTCTGTTTTAGGCCACTACCCGGATAGAGAGAGAAGATTGAGGCATTATATAAAATCTAATACAATGAATACCCGCGGTGAAACCGCAATCCTAAAGATACCTTTTTGAATTGATTAAATTAACATTTAATCAATTGTTTGCTTTGTTTCATTTTTATTTTCTTTTAATTTTGACAACAAACCCCAAATTGTTATTCGGCTTAGCTGATCGCAAATAGTTATTAGGAGTCTCCGACAATTCTGAGTATCCCTGTGTTTGACTCGGGCCTCACAAGGCCTGTACTACTCGACGCGTATACTTGCGTTTTTAGCTCGTAGTAAAATACACGTCAAGTTTTTGGCACCGTTGCCGGGGATACGGTGAATTGTTGGCACTTCGAGTGCTACGCGCGGCCACTCTAGTCCACAATTTTTTTTATTTTTCATTCAAATTCAAATATTTTTACATTGTGCTATAATTGGTTATACTCATATAAGCATAGTACTGAACTCGAATTCTCTCATTTCAGGTATGTTGCATGGTGCATACACGTAGTACAGACTATGACAATCGCACACCAGAGGTTCCGTTTTCGAGACCTGAGGATGAGGAGCATTCCGAGCAAGAGTACCAAGAAGAGGAAGATTCTGAATCTGAACCAGAAGAGATGGCCGAGCCACAGACCATATGGGAGAAGATCAAAGCTTCTTCCTCATCAGCTTCAAAGGGGCCTATAAAGAAGCAGGCGATCAACATACCGACATATAAGATCGATCCAACGTTGATTAATTTGGTGAAATCAAATGCGTTTCATGGGCTGAAGAATGAGGATCCTGTTGCACACATCAGCCAGTTCGTTGAAAACTGCGACATGGTAAAAATAGACAGGTTTCCACAAGATGCATTGTATCTCAAGCTTTTCCCAAGTTCCTTGGCGGGAGCAGCAAGAGAGTGTCTACATAATCTAGACGATGAGTTTGTTGAGTCTTGGAACCATATGGTGGAAGTCTTCTTTGAGAGGTTCTTCCCTCCTGAGAAGACTAACGACATGATCCGGAAGATTCACAATTTCACCCAACAGGCGGGTGAAACATATTCTGAGACCTGGGAGCGATTTCAGGTTATGTTGAGGAGATGTCCGCATCACGGGTTGGACAAAAAGACACAGGTGAAAATCTTCTATTTTGCTCTCTCCGAGCATGATAGGAGTAATCTGAATTCAGCCGGGTCGGGATTTTTTCTGAATAACACTGACACTAGATGCTGGGAAATACTTAAGAACATGGCGAGAAAGCAGTCTTGGGGAGAAAGAGAGAGAGGCCCAATTGAGCAAGCACGAGTCGCCAGTGAATCAAAGGCAATGAGAGAGCTGAATGAGAAGATGGATCTTCTTGCAAAGAAGTTACTGTAAAAGGAAGATAATGAGTTAGAGGATGAGGCTCAAGTCAAATATATTAGACAACAGCAAGGGTACAGGAACAATGACTACTCATGGAGGAAGGACAAAAAGTTCTCATGGAAGGATCTGAACAATTTTCTCCAAGATCCGAAAGCCAAGCCCGCGCCAGCTACTGAGGACAAGAGCACGGAGTTGCTCAATCAGGTCATCAAGCAAAATCAAGAGTTAATGAACACATTCGGGCAGCAAATCAAGCAACAAGGAGAATATATGAATCAATTTGGGCAGACATTGCAGAGTCATGGGGCTCAAATGAGGACCATAGAGACATCCATGGCGCAGATGGCAGCTAAAATTGCTAGTTTGAAGAAACCAGCACATCCGGGTTTTCCGGGGAACACCAATGTTCCCGGGGGAAACCAGCAAGCCAAGGCTATTTTACTGAGAAGCGGCAAGAAGGTGTTAAATCCAAGAACGGATGAACCAAGCACACCGCAAGATAAAATTGAAGGTGAAACCACTACGGAGCAGCCCACACCAGTCACAGGGCAAGTTGAAGACATAGCCGTGGATGGTACTGAAGAACAGGTTGCTGAGGAGGAACTGCAGAAAATGACACCTTATGTGCCACCTCATCAAAGGGCACAAGCTATTCCGGTCCCTTATCCGAATAGTGCGAAGGCAAGGAAGGTAGATGCACAGTTCAAGAAATTCTTGGACAGCTTTAGGAAGCTTTCGGTTAATATTCCTTTCTTAGAAGCCATTGAGCAAATCCCTTCATACGGGAAGTTTCTAAAAGATGTCATCACCAAGAAGAGGAAAATACCAGATACTGAGGTCGTTTTGCTAAAGGAGCAAGTGAGTGCCTTCATAATGGGCACTCTACCGACAAATAGACAGGATCCAGGGTGTTTCAATATTTCTTGCTATATCGGGAAGATTAAATTTGGAGAAGCATTGTGTGATTCAGGGGTAAGCATCAACTTGATGCCCCTTTCGACATTTAAAAAGCTGGGATTAAAGGAGTCACGACCGAGCAATATGACCATCCAATTGGCCGACAACTCTGTGGTGAAGCCTTATGGAATCTGCGAAGATGTCTTAGTAAAGGTGGATCGATTTGTCTTTCCGGCTGATTTTGTGGTTATGGAAATGCAGGATGAGCATGGCAATGAGCTGTTACTTGGACGTCCATTCCAAGCCACAGCCGACATGATCTAAGAGATGGGGAGAGGTCGCTTGACCTTGGGCATAGAAGATGATCGCTTTGAGATGGTCATGCCCTCTAGCACTGCGTCTTCTAAAGCAAAAGAACAATGTAATATGGTGAAACATATGGGCCACAACATCTCACTTTGCCTTGGAAAACCATTTCTGGACATGGCTCATGTGATGAGCAAGATGGATAATGGAACCTTAGTTGTGGATATCATGGAGCAAACATAGGTTGTTTCTTTGTGTAAAGCTGTTGGATTTCCAAATGATGAGAATGAGGACATTCTGCTTTCTTGGGAGGATGATGCGATTGCTATTTCTGTTGTTGATGCATATCCGGAATTGTCGCTCGAGGCTTGTTTGTTGAATGTTACCTATGATTGGATGCGGAGTAAATCACTCAAGGAGTGCACTAAAATGCTTCAGATGCTTCCATGCTTCTATACGAGGCACTATGAAGATTTAGGTGCACTTCCCCCACCGCTGCAATCATCTCTTATCAGCCCGCCAGAGTTGGAATTGAAGCCGCTGCCCCCGCATCTCAAGTACGTCTTTCTAGCTGAGAAAGACAAGTTACCGGTGATCGTATCTGCTTATTTGAGTGTGGACGAGGAGGAGCAATTGCTGATAGTGCTGAAGAACCACCGTGGAGCTTTTGGGTGGTCTGTTGCAGACATCAAGGGGATTTCCCCTCTCTATGTCAGCACAAGATTCAGCTCGAGGAGGGAGCCAAGCCTGTTATTCAGCCTCAAAGATGTTTAAATCCGAGAATGATGGAGGTTGTGAAGAAGGAGGTCATCAAACTTCTTGCTGTAGGGATTATCTATGCCATATCAGACTCGACGTGGGTGAGTCCCACACAGGTAGTCCCTAAGAAGGGGGGAATTACAGTTACTAAAAATTTGTTGAATGAACCTGTCACCACCCGACTGGTAACCGGGTGGCGAGTTTGTATTGACTACCGTCGTCTGAATGCCGCCACACTTAAGGATCATTTTCCTTTACCGTTTATTGATCAAATTTTAGAACGTCTTGCCGGTTGGTCGCATTTTTGTTTTCTAGACGGATATTCGGGGTACAACCAGATCTCGATTGATCCTTTAGATCAAGAGAAATCTACGTTCACCTATCCCTATGGGACTTTTGCTTATCGTCGAATGCCGTTTGGTTTATGTAATGCCGGGCGACGTTTCAACGCTGTATGCTCGCCATATTTTCTGACATGGTAGAGCGCTGTCTTGAGGTTTTTATGGATGACTTCTCGGTTTATGGTGCATCATTTGATGAATGTCTCTATAACCTAGACAAATTTTTGCAGTGTTGTGAGGACACACACTTGGTCCTTAACTGGGAGAAATGTCACATGATGGTGACAGAGGGAATAGTGCTAGGACACAAGGTGTCTAGCAAAGGTCTTGAGGTAGACCCGGTGAAAATAGAGGTGATTTCCAAGTTGCCCCCACCAAATTCTGTAAAAGGGGTGAGAAGCTTTCTGGGACACGCCGGGTTCTATCGGCGATTCATTAAGGATTTTTCTAAAATTGCAAAACCTTTATCCGAACTTTTGGAGAAATATACGGTTTTTGTTTTCAACGATAAGTGTCTTCATGCATTCGATGTTTTGAAAGAAAAATTGATTTCTGCCCCGGTTGTTCAAACGCCGGATTGGACAAAACCTTTCGAACTGATGTGTGACGCTTCGGATTTTGTAGTAGGAGCCGTTTTGGGGCAACGGGTGGATAATAAGCCCGCTGTTATTTTCTATGCTTCAAAAACTCTGAATGATGCTCAATTGAATTATACAACTACTGAAAAAGAATTACTTGTCGTCGTGTTTGCTTTTGAAAAATTTCGGCAGTATTTAGTTGGATCTAAAGTAGTTGTATGGACTGACCATGCTGCAATAAAATACTTGATGGAGAAAAATGCAAAGCCTAGACTCATTAGGTGGATTTTGCTCTTACAGGAATTTGACATTGAAATCAAGGATAAATCTGGGATTGAGAATGTAGTGGCTGATCATTTGTCTAGGTTAGAAAGGGTGGATGAAAAAGATTTACATATACCCATAACCGAGACGTTTCCGGATGAACAACTTTTGAAAATTAACTCTAAAGAGCCTTGGTTCGCTGAAATTGTAAATTATTTAGCTTGCGGGATCATCCCGGAAGATTGGTCATATCAGGAGAAAAAGAGATTCTTTCATTCTTTAAGATACTATTTTTGGGATGATCCAATTCTTCTTAAGCAATGTAGGGACGGTATCTTACGCAGGTGTGTGCCTGAAGTGGAGTACGAGAGTGTTCTCCATCATTGCCATGCATCACCTACGGGAGGACACCATGCCAGTTCGCGAACCGCAGCTAAGGTGTTGGAAAGCGGCCTTTATTGGCCAACTTTGTTTCGGGATGCCTACAATCTTGTGAGGCAATGTGATCCTTGTCAGCGAGTAGGTAATATATCGAAACGACAGGAGATGCCCCTGAATGTATTTCAGGAAGTTGAGGTATTTGATTTGTGGGGAATAGACTTCATGGGACCCTTTGTGTCCTCGAACTCCAATTTATATATCTTGTTAGCCGTTGATTATGTGTTGAAGTGGGTGGAAGCAATCCCCACAAGGACTAATGATTCTACTATAGTGTGCAGGTTTGTGAAAGAGAATATTTTCTGCAGGTTTGGGATAGCCCGAATGATAATAAGTGATGGGGGTACACACTTTAGGAATCAGAAGTTCTCGACATTATTGAAGAAATATGGGGTCAAGCACAACATTGGCACCCCATATCATCCGCAGACTCAAGGCCAAGTGGAGGTCTCAAACCGTGAAATCAAGAAGATTCTAGAGCGGACGGTGGCATCCACAAGGAAGAACTGGAGTGTCCTACTATCGGATGCACTGTGGGCGTACAGAACGGCCTACAAAACACCTATAGGCACTACGCCTTTCAGGTTGGCGTATGGCCGGGCTTGTCACCTACCGGTGGAGTTGGAGCACAAGGCCCATTGGGCGCTTCGAAGGCTAAATTTGAGTTATGATGAAGCTGGGAGAAAGAGAATGTTTGAGTTGAATGAGTTGGATGAGTTACGGATGACGGCATATGAGAATGCCTGAATATACAAGGAGCACACAAAACTGATCCACGATCACCACATCGAGTTGCGCACGTTCAAGAAGGGAGATAGTGTTTTGCTGTTCAACTCCCGACTCAAGTTGCATCCCGGGAAGCTAAAATCCTGGTGGAGTGGACCGTTCGTGGTGGAAGAAGTCAAACCACACGGCGCGATTCTAGTGCGTGATGGTGATGCCATGTTTTTGGTGAATGGATAGAGGTTGAAGCTATATTTTGGTGAGAATTACAAGAGAAAAGTGAATGAGGTTAAACTCATTACACTTTCGAATGAATGAGATGCCCGAAAGTCGTCTAGCCTAAGACGTTAAATAAGGGCGCTTGTTGGGAGGCAACCCAACCATCGGTACATTAGGATAGTTTAATTATAATCATAGGTTGCTTTAATTTCATTCAATGTTTAGTGTAAAGAAGATACCTTGATCCGGTTGTTCATTGTGCAGGCTGGGGCAGAGTCGATACCATCGACACACTGGTCGATGGTATCGACATAGGTTCAGGTTGACAACTGCATAGTTCGTTCTGAGTCGATGGTATCGACATACCTACAGGCAGGTCGCCCAACAACAGTCGATAGTATCGACACAGGAGTCGATACCATCGAGATCTCTGGAGAAGTTCAGATCGATTTTTCTCAGTCAACTCGATACCATCGATGGCCTCGTCGATGGTATCAACATGGTTACAGGTTGAAGTGCAAAGTGGCGGTGTCGCAATGAAGCCAAGTCGATACCCTCGACTCCTGTCGACGGTATCGACCATCCATGTCACCGATCTGCGTAAAGAAATCGACGGCGATCGCGGCGTCCACGTCATCGATCCGTGTGCAGCGTCGATACCATCGACCCTCGTCGATGGTATCGACTCAAGAGCGATCTGAGTTACAAGATCAGGCAATCGTCAGCCGTCGATACTCACGAGGGGGGCGGATAGCATCGAGATGTGTCGATACCATCGACCCGATGGTATCGACGGGTCAACAGTGGCGCCGGCCAAGTCTATATAAGGAGAGTCATTACGTCATTTGACGTCACACCTTCAGAGTGATCTTTCTCCTTTGCGCCGAGCACTCCCCCGAGCCATCCAAGATCGAAGAGCAGCAACACCGAGTGAAGATCTTCACCGAGCGGAGAGTCAATTCTCCATCTTCCCCGAGCTCTTCTTCTAATCTCGTTTCTCTCGCAACAATGGTGCACGTCGCCGGAGCATCATCCTCCCACGCAAATCCTATGGATATCATGGAGTTCGTGCTACCCCCTACTGCAACAGTATCACGTCCGCGTCTGGTTCACCCATCCACGGAGGTGAAGAAGATCTATGAAGAGATCTTGAAGCGGAAGATCGAGCCTACCCGGTATGTGGACCGGGATATGATCCGCGATCTGGGATTCGAGGCCAACTTGGCCTATGTTCTGAAGGATCAAGCACGCCACACCGGCAGAAGGCCAGACGAGCTGGAGTACCATGCGGATGGTCAACCATTCTTTGGTGAGTGGCCCACATACAAAGAGTTGGTGGCGGAATTCATGGCGTCCCTTGACGTCTGCGTCGTGCCTAACGATGTAGTTGCTTCTGATCGTGAGTGGATCAAGGGCCGGGTGTCGTTCCGGTTGTTCAACATCGACTACAACATCACTCTTAGGCAGTTTAACAGCATTTTCAACTGGAACCACTCACAAAACGATCACCGGCGCCCAGATTCCCGCACAGACTATGACAAAATCTTTGCCGAGCTAGTGACAGTGCCGGCGGGTAAGACAGTGAGCTACCACAATGATGCGGTAGCGGATTTCGAGCATCCATTCATCCGGGTCCTACACCGGATGTTGAGTTTCACATTCTTTGCTCGTAGCGATCTGGCATTGAGCAAATTTCAGGAGAGTGACCTTTTCTTTCTCTACATGCTCCTGAAGTGACAAGAATGCAACTGGGGTGTGTTCTTCCTGCAGCGCGTCCTGGCGGTAAAGAGGAGTACGAGGAAGGCTCCAATTCATTTTGGCGGGCTCATCACCAAGCTGGCGCACTACCTCAGGCTCAACTTCTCCACCATGACTTCGCTTTCCACGAGGAGTAAGGTGAACGTGCAACATCTGCACCGTTCAAACCTTATTCTTCTATGGGATGGTTTGGCGTACGCGCACTGCCACGTCAACCACGCTTACCAGGAGTGTGCGCTGTCGGATCCCGTCTTCCACATCGAGGGCACACAGCATTTCAGATGGCCAATCATAGCCATCGACTCCGATGAGGAACAAGGCGGCAATGACAGCGGTGACGATGGACAGGACGACGAGGATGAGGAGGAAGAGGAGGCATTCACACCTCTTCGCGCATGAGTAGCACCCCGGAAGCGTCCTCAGATGCATCTGGGTGTGTCTCCATCATCACAGCCTCCGCCTCCACCGTCGCAGACCTCGCAGTAGAGTGAGGATGTTTACTCTATGCAGGGCATGTACGGCATGCTCCAAGACATTCAGCAGACGCAACAAAGCCACACCGCTGCATATGTCGGTATTCAAGAGACCACCAACCGGCTTTTTGTCAACCAGCAGGCGATCTTCGAGAATGAGCGCCTTCTTTTCGCCAATCAAGAAAGCATCCATGATCGGCTGCATAGGATGGAGCAGCAGCAGCAGCCATTCTACGACCACTACTGGAGTCAGGGCTATTTTGGTGGGTATCCACAGCCTCCACCAATGCCCCCGTATGAGCCGAACTTCCAAGGACAGTTCCCGTCTTGGGACCCCACTTCTCCGCAACCACCTCCACCTCCACAAGAGTGATCGGGTATCTCTGTTCCAATCTTTAAGTTTGTTTTTTACTATGAGGACATAGTCGAATTCAAGCTTAGGGGGGTAGTTGGAACAACTCTATCTTTTATTGTTTTTAGTTTTTAGCATTGTTATTTGTTTTCTTGCAATTTTAGCTTTTATAGGATCCACATGCTATCTAGTGTAACTGTGGATGTCGTAAAAGTGTGTCATCTTGCTGTTAGTTCATGGGAAATTTAAGGGAAATTTAAAAATTTTTATTGTGTCTTTGGATAGCTTGCTTTGGTTGACCTTGGGGAACACATCTTACGAAAATGATTGATCATGTCAACTTTAAAACAACATTTCACACCTGTACTCCTAATGATTCATAAAAGTGGACAGTAATGGTTGTTTGAGCCTAACCTAACCAAATGGTAATGAGACCTTAATTGGATGTAAGAGAGAGAACCCTCTAAACTACTACACAGGTCAGTAAGGAGGGACACATAATATCTTTCTAAGGTTCAGTCATCTAATCTTGTGATCGTTCCACTTCATTTGTCCATAATCCACCCAAGAATTGGAAGTAAAGTGCAGTTTTAATTCCTTTTTGTGTGCATAGCATTTAGATAGGACTTGCATTGATATTTTCCATACTTTTGCATAAAAAGAAGAAAAAATATAGTGATTCATGCACATTACCTTTAGGTGCATGCCATGTAGTTGCATCCATAATTTTCATGCATAAAGTATATCATGTATCTCAATTTTTCCCTAATGGTGAATTAAATTGTTCCATACCTTCTAAATATTGCAAAAATTTATGAGTATGAATAAAATAGCCCCATAAAATTATCTTAAGCAATTATGGATATGTGGGCTGAAAAAAAAATATGAAAATCTGAAATAAATAAAAAAAGAATTTAGAAGAAAGTGAAATACGAAGGAGAAAGGAACATGATATCACGCACATTTCAGGATAATTGAATACATGATGTAGTTTGACTAGATATCCATCTCATTTTGAGGTGGAAGGTTAGTGCATGCATCATTCCACCCAATTTTAGGCATTAGGGCATTTCTAATGTGCATTTGCATCATATAGGACATTTTTGTATTATGCATGTTGAAACTGTACAATACTTCCATGTTCTTCCATGAGCCACCCATTTTCATCCACTCGTTGCTCGGATTGGTAGGCCACCGTGAATTTCTCCTCACTAATGAATATCATGAGAACTGCTTCCATGTAGATGGTAGTTAGGGCGAGCAACGTAGTATAGGCGATCACAAGATGCACCAATGCTGAATCGGCGAATTTTATTATGTTAACTGCCTTATGTGATAGTATTCATCGGTTTGGAGGTTAATTTCTTTTATTGATGATTATTGTCGCCTTTAGGGTAATTACCATTCTGTGGTTAGAGAAGGCCGGTTTGAGAATGTTCAGTGGGAGTCATATGGGATGTTGGGTTGGTGTGTTGTTTTTCAGTTGACATTTGCAATTCTATTCTAAGGATTAGTTGCTCGAGGGCGAGCAATGTTCAAGCTTAGGGGAGTTTGATGCGATGATTTTGAGTCGCATTTATAGACCGGTTTGATATGTGTTTTGTGCCTCTATTAGTCAGTTTTATGGTTAATATTGCATAATTCACCTATTTTGGTCTTTGCCATCATTTTATGTCAAATCCCCTTAGTTTCATTATTTTGAGCATTCATTATCACATTATTATTAATTGTGTGGACTTATTTGATCTTGTCTCCGAATTTCAGGAAAAACAAGTATCTACTTCTGTCGATACCATCGACGGAAGTCGATACCATCGACGCACGGAGGCTACAGCGTCGCAAAATGACAAAACCGACGCTACATGGAAGTCGATACCATCGACCCAAGTCGATGGTATCGAGATTGCTTTAGGCACTCGGACGAAAAGAAAGAAAGGTTGTCACTATTACACTGGGTCGATACCATCGACCCGCGTCGATGGTATCGACACCGTCAGATATGCGTTGGATTCAGTTTGATTTCAATCGGACGGCTGGAGTTAATTAACGACCTAATTAGGAACTTATACCTAATGACGGCCGCCCGGAGAGAGAGGACATCGGATTAGCCATTGCACAAGTGCTGAGGAGCGAGAGAAAGGAGAACGGAGGCCAGAAGTTCATACCAGTCAATCCGGATGCTGCCGAAGACGGATTTCACCACTGAGAGGCGGGAAAGCACGTGTTCTACGCAAAGGATCAATCAGTTCTTCTCTGTTCAGGGGTTTTCCCATTCAATCCACGTTTTTCATATGATTTCCCCTATTTCTACCATGTACTTGTGTGAGATGAACATGCGGGGCTAATCCCCTCCATCTTTAGGACCGGGAGTAGCCTGGGAATTCATTGTATGACAGTTTTATAATAGTAATTCATATTTTCTCTCTTAAATCCGTGGTATAGTTTCATTTTCTCCATATATTGTTATGCTTGATCACCATAATAATAACCTAATGCCCTTAATCACTTCGACAGAAGGATTAATGGTTGAAAAGAGACGGAACCTACATTAATTGATAAATCCCTTGACAAAGGTGGTGTAAAATTAATGGTGGATACTGAGAGACCGTTCGTAATGCACTTAGTTTAGGGAATAGGTTACTACGACGGTGGAACCGACCTAAACCTAAGTAGTGAATTGCACCACGACAGTGGGTAATTCTATTTTCAGGCCACTACCCAGATAGAGAGAGAAGATTGAGGCATTATATAAAATCTAATACAATGAATACCCGCGGTGAAACCGCAATCCTAAAGATACCTTTTTGAATTGATTAAATTAACATTTAATCGATTGTTTGCTTTGTTTCATTTTTATTTTCTTTTAATTTTGACAACAAACCCCAAATTGTTATTCGGCTTAGCTGATCGCAAATAGTTATTAGGAGTCTCCGACAATTCCGAGTATCCCTGTGTTCGACTCGGGCCTCACAAGGCCTGTACTACTCGACGCGTATACTTGCATTTTTAGCGCGTATTAAAATACACGTCACCTATGATTAGTCTTCTGTTTTTCTATACTTTATTTTAAAAAACATGAAAACATAAATTGCATGCCCATTATGACTGCCCGTATATTGATAATGATGATGATATTGATAATGTTGATATTGAGTACAACAACCCCCTCAGTTGGAGGTGGGACTTGTACATTGGCTTCCTATGTTCCTATGGTGAGAAGGAGCCTAGTGACCTTTCCCATCATGTTGGGGTAATAGAGTCACACAAAATACATAAGCATGCTTCTCGAATTACAGCATAATGGGAACTCATAATAAAAGTCAAATTGTTTGAAAAACTTGTCAAATAAACTTTGGTTTTGCAAATTGCTCTCTTGAATATAAGTCCTTCCAAGTTTACTATTTTTTTATAAATTGCTTTGCTTGATTTTGATAGTGTACCATGCAATTGCATGATTGTGTCTTGATTTTCTTGATTTTAGGCAATACAAATGGAATACTGAATAAGATCGCTTCCGCACTCATACACTCTGATGACAAAGATAAAATGGATATTTCTCCATATTGGGTTAGTTTGTTCTTTAATTATCCAGTTTTTGAGTTATTTATTTCTTATTGTATATTCCAGTGTGATTGATCCAATTGGGCCACTCAAGTATGGGCGCTTCAATCCTTTTTCTACTGTCTAGGCAGTGGGATTGGGATTGGGGTAAGAATAGTTCTGTGACAGTTGGTATCAGAGCTTTCACACTCCCATATACTTTAAGTAAATAATTTTCAAGTCTCTTACACCCAAGAAACCCTAAAGTCCATAACGGTGAAAATTGAGGTGTCTAGGTTCGGGGTCCTGGCATAATTTCTCCTATCTGTCTTCACGGTGGTTGAGATCCCCCACTCTACCTGGCCTCAGTTGATCCAGAACTGGACCTAAAGGTTCTCTTGTGAAACTATAGAGAGTCTTCTAGCATCTCATCTCTTCTTTAAGGACTATCCTAAGCCACCCATGTAAATGAAGATTAGGTAGTCTTCTCATCTCCTCATGTGGTCCTTTCTTGTGACCTTTTACCACATGATGTCTCGATTATGGGTAGCTTATGCATGGGAAAAATGAATATCACTAAATTTTGAATGTCGATACCATGATTTGACCATAATTTGAAAACTCAGTTTTTGATCAATGTAATAAAATACTCATGCTTGACCCTTCATTAAAACTTGATTTAATCAAAACTAGACTATATGCTTTCTATGTTTGAGGTAAATGATACGAATTATGATTTGGTGAAATAAGGGTGACTTAAACCTTATACCTCATTGCTGATGAGGTCTTGATTTTATTAAGCCCATGTTGCCCTATTATTGATTAAAACTCAAACATAGTTAATAAAACTTGTATCCTATTTTATACACATCTTGACTATGCTATCAAGTGACTAAGTTTAGGACTCACAAAATCATGATATAAGATTATGATGCAAAAAAACATTTTTCCTATTAACTATTGATGTCTTTTGCAAACTCAATTTTGACATGATGAGCATGGACCTAAATCCTGCACCTATTTCCAAATTATATCACTACCTTGATCATGAAAGGAAAGGAATGCAGCTATTGCCTTGACTTTGTAATATTATGACATTATTGCCCTATTATGATCTTGAATTTTGATGTTATGACCTTGTAAAACATGTTTTGATCATTGATACTCTCCCTATTTGAATAAGCTCGATGGATAATGACTTATGTTGGTAATGTGCTAGATTAGAGTAGTAGTTGACTCGTGACTCCTTTAACCTAGGTCACATCCCTATTATGACTAACTCTTTGTTGATTAGTTAGAGTATGGAAAAGTATACCCTTTCACCCAATTTTGACTGGTTGACCTAAGCCTAATAGGTTAAACCCATGGTTGATACTCGATCTTGAATATTGATTTGATAATGATGTTGATATATGACAATATTGACTATAGCTTGTGGTTGACTTCCTAGATAGACCTAGGTGTAGATCATTCATCAACCTTGCATACAATGATAATGAAATCTTGATATGTTGTCCGAATATTGCTTGAATATTGTTGCAAGAAATTGAATATAGATGAGTGATATCCCCTAAGGTCTAAACATGAATATAAAGCCTAGCTTTAGAATATTGATACATATTATCAAATTTTGGATCTATGACTTTTGGTGTCTAAAATCTCGACTCTTGATATTGATTATCAAATCTCAATAATCCTATGATCACACTATTTGGACATTGAGATATATGACTTCAAAATCCCAAGTCTTGAAATTTTTGAAATGATGACTATTTTGACATCTCGATTTATGACTTAGGGTTTAAATCCCATTAGGACTAGGGTGGGACCTCCCAGTGATTTTGAGCCCAAAAATCATGATATTGAAAGTATGATGTAGTCTTGAAATGTTGAAATCTGAAATCTCAAATCATGGATGTATAACCCCACCTAGGCCAATGGAGAGTCTAAGACCCTAAGATATTGGGACTGAAAGTCACCTTGTAAATTTGAACTCTATTTGTTTGACCTAAAATATGATCTCTCCAAATTTGTGAT
The DNA here is from genome assembly GCA_963693085.1 of Alisma plantago-aquatica. Classification (NCBI taxonomy): domain Eukaryota; kingdom Viridiplantae; phylum Streptophyta; class Magnoliopsida; order Alismatales; family Alismataceae; genus Alisma; species Alisma plantago-aquatica. The sequence goes on along the minus strand of OY856411.1, from coordinate 333,761,070 downwards.
CAATAGGATTATCTCCATATTTATTACTCATATGATGACCTTGGACAATATATGCATTGACCTTTATACTAAGTTGTTCGATGATGAAACGATGTTGATACCAAGTTGGTTATGATATGGAACATGGAATCCCAATTATGATTATTGTATTCGTTGAAATTTGAGGGCACGGTTTTGTTTTATAATTGAGGACACTTCAGTATTTAAGGATATGAATTAGGTTGAATGATCCAAACTTTTGAGGTTGTTTTGAATTTTGGGGACAAAATTCCTTTTTTAAGGAGGGAAGGATGTGACAAAGTGGATTTTTGCATAATTATGAATTAATTACTCTTTTTGCCCCATTTATGTTCACTCATGATCTCAAATCATTTTTCTTGTCTTCATAATCATTGTTGATGCTCAAAATCGAAATATGGTGATCAATGTGGATTTTATACATGTTATAACACCTTAAATTTGATTAATTCATCAGTTTATCCAAAGAATCAAATTGATCCATCAAACTTTATCATTTGATTCTCAAACTTTTTCTAGATATTCTATATATTTTTGTGAAGCTATGGTCCAAATTTCATCCCATTTGGACTTTCCTATAAGTTTCTATGAATTTTGGAAGTTTTGTGCTCAAAATCCCTTTATATTTGCCTTTTCTAACCTTTTCCATGTCAGCAATCCGCGACCTAAGGCATGGGATGAACCCCAGCCCTTGGATCAGCTAGCCATGGATCGTGGCCTTGATCCTATGGCCAAGAGGTCACCCCTACCTCCCGCAATCAGCGGAGAAGGGGAGGGAGCGGCTGAAGTGCAATTGATTAGTTTGGACCCTATTTTTAAAATCAAATCACACAAGAATGCTCGCCCCGCCATTCGGGATTCAACTATCCCCTTTTCCCCCCTCAAATCATCCTGTTTGAAGAGAAAATGAGAGTTTGCTCTCACAACTGCCACCATGGATGTTGCGGCCCTAGGAAACCCCTAAACCTAGCCCAATCTAGCTATAAAAACCCCACCATCAGCTTCGGCCTACCCCCATGAACTCGAATGGCACCTTATCTTCCCATCGTGTGCTCTCTCTCTCGATTGCCCCTTCTGTGCCACCACCCTGCTCGATTGGGCATCTTGCCGTCGCACCTCCTCCCCCCTTCCTTTGGCTCCCACCGAGTCTGCGAGGTGGTGGCAGACTGGGATGGCCTGCTCGTGGCCTCCCTTACCCACTACTGCTCCTGAAGCCCCTCCACGCCGGCGATCCCTCTCTGCTACAGCATCGTCACCTTCAAGGAGATCAAGACTGGGCTGGGATGACGACCATGAGTTGTAAGATCCCGATCCAAGGGTCGAGCTAGCGAAGAGTCACAGCCCTCTGATCACGATCCAATGCCCTGAGCTTGGAAATCAGGACCTACTCACCTATTAAGGAAGCATTCCATCACAGACATCCAACTCTAGATCAACGGTCTATATTTCTCCTCAGCTTTCCTTTTTAGGTAATTATATCCCTCTCTGCTCGAAATTGCAATAAATGCCTAGATCTCATTTTAATTGTAGAAAATACATCCTAGCTCCAAATATTACGAATAAGTAGTCCATTTTGATCAAAAAAATCCAATGGATCATTTACAAATACTTTTGAGACCAGATTATGAATGTTTCTCACTTATATCTCTATATCTTTGATCCTTTGCATATTTAAATTGTTAAATGACTCATAATCATGATTAATCTTTGGAAGCCTTAGATTTGGACTCTAATGATTATATTGTAACCTATATCTGATATATTTGAATCATCTACTCTTGAAAATGAATCATTAATGATCTAGATCTTTTTACTGGATTCAATCTTGGTTATAATATTTATAATAAGTAATATTGATCCTAAATCTTGCAAAACACTTGATGTAGTTTTGACCCATCAATCTGATCTTGATTCCCAATTACCATGATGATAATCTAGAAATTGATGATGACTTGAATAATGATCATAATATTAGGGTTAACATATATGATTCTAGAAACCTTGGAAAGTCATTCACACTTGAAAATACTTGATAATTGAAATAATGTTGGACATTTTGAAATATTGATTGATTATAAGTGAATGACCCAACCCTAAGGTTGACCTAGGAAAAATGTAACCCTAATCTTGAATATTGAAACTTGATTTGCAAATATCATCATCTTGACCCTTGATCCAAACATTGTGTTTTAGGATCTAACTCGAAGGGTCGAGCTATTAGTCATGATCTATACATGAAATATCGGTGAAAGGTACGCTATTATATAACTCCTCCTTGATTGTATGAAGATACTTTTATGTATCTCTTGATTGTATACTTGGCTATTTACTTGGATGAGCTACTGTTCCCTATGATTAGTCTTATGTTTTTCTATACTTTATTTTGAAAAACATGAAAACATAAATTGCATGCCCATTATGACTGCCCGTATATTGATAATGATGATGATATTGATAATGTTGATATTGAGTACAACAACCCCCTCAATTGGAGGTGGGACTTGTACATTGGCTTCCTATGTTCCTATGGTGAGAAGGAGCCTAGTGACCTTTCCCATCACGTTGGGGTAATAGAGTCACACAAAATACATAAGCATGCTTCTTGAATTACAACATAATGGGAACTCGTAATAAAAGTCAAATTGTTTGAAAAACTTGTCGAATAAACTTTGGTTTTGCAAATTGCTCTCTTGAATATAAGTCCTACCAAGTATACTATTTTTTTATAAATCACTTTTCTTGATTTTGTTAGCGTATCGTGCAATTGCATGATTGTGTCTTGATTTTCTTGATTTTAGGCAATACAAATGGAATACTGAATAAGATCACTTCTGCACTCATACACTCTGATGACAAAGATAAAACGGATATATCTCTGTATTGGGTTAGTTTGTTCTTTAATTATCCAATTTTTGAGTTATTTATTTCTTATTGTATATGCCAGTGTGATTGATCCTATTGGGCCACTCAGGGATGGGCGCTTCAATCCTTTTTCTACTGTCTAGGTAGTGGGATTGGGATTGGGGTAAGAACAGTTCCGTGACAGGAGTGCCTCTCACATTTACCCCTTAGGCCCCATGAACTCATGAAGGTGGACAACATCATAACCCATGGGCCTCAGGCAAAGATAGTTGTTACCTCCCGACCCTATGGTCTTATGCATTCAAGGAATAGACAACTCCTACTCCCATCGGTCTTATCCCTACTTGATCTTAGTGTTGACATAGGATTCTACTATTGCTCATGGTTTCTGTATTGATACTCAAGCACATTTCATCCTGGAATCCTAACCCGAATATCCATCCTCTCTCTGGGCATACATGGCAAACTTTGCTTCCCTCATAGGAATCATTGCGACCTACCTACCTTGGTCTAGCCCCATATAGGTTACCTCCATGGCAACATATCTTACTGCCCCTTTAGAGATGGTCACACATGGGTCTATAGATTCATGGTCATATCATGTGCTCTTCACTTACCTCATCAATCTCTTATATGTGACCTATTCAGGTTACCTCAAACCTAAACAAAAGTTGATGATCACCCTACATAAAGGGTTCCTTCCTAGGATGGGAGAAAACTATCTCTTGATAGTAACAAAGGTCACAAACATCCCTGCTTCCAAGGTTTACCTCATCATGTATATGCTTAGCCATATCATGCTACTTGGGAACGTAGCTAGCAAGGAGACGACCTACTAAACCATGCTAAGTTCCTTGGTATGTCATACGTATTCATCATTACTCAAGGTTGGACCAATATCATGTGTCACCATCAAACATATATCTTAGCTCAACTGGGGTTTCCTTTTTCTCTAACACTTGAGGGGTGTCATACTCAAATACTATGAACTCAATCGGCCTCGTGAACATCGTGTGCATAGGTTACTACTACTTCTCCTCTTAGGTCTAGGAACCCCAGGTTCACCTCTTATGCATCAGTTGTTTTACTGCATGCTCAACTGTTCAACCATGAACCGAACCTATACCAGGTAGAGCATAAACATCCTAACACTTCCGCATAAACACCTTTTAGAGTCCTACACTAGGAAAACCAACTTGGTGTGAGGCCTCACAACTTGTTGTCATACCTCTTCAGGGTCTATGGAACTCTCCTTTCTACACCTAAAATGTAGGCACTTTCACTTAGCCTCTTTCTCTCTTCTAAGGTCTGGTTCCTCTAAGGTATCCATGGTACGATAAGCCTCCAAGGATCATGCATGAGGCAACCACATACATCTAATCAGGCGTCCATTCCAGGTCATATCATACCTAACTTCTCACGATTCCTCACATCTCGAAGTCAAGGTCACCAACCTTTTTCATCGGGTCTCACTCTTTCTCTCTAGAACTAACCCTACAAATAGTCCTACCACTAGAGGTTCTCTCTCTGAAGAACGTGGTTCAAGCTCTTAAGGTTACATGTCTACACCTACTTGGGTGAAAAGCATGATCCAAAATCTATGTCTGACCAAGATTATCCAAAGTTATGCATGCTCATCTCATGAACATCAGGCATGACCCTTCGGGTCTAGGTCTAAACTTGTTGTCAGCCTTGCTTACATTCTCTTTTATGTAAGTGCATGCCTCTTCTTTACTCATATACAACTATTAGGGTTCCTATATGGTTACCACTATCCTCATTAATGAGGGTGCTATCCCTCACCCTAACAGGCATGACCCTCCCAAGGCCGGGTCGCCACAAGGCACTAGGGTCAAACTACACATGGTTCATGTTTCTCATGGATACTCAAAGCCTCTATATACAACATGCATGTCTAAACCATGTACGTGCATGCATGGCCAGCTATGATATCCAACTCATCGTATCTTCTCTTTCTCTATCCACTGTTTAGGGTTTGGGTTAGCATCATCCTCAGAGGATGCGTTAGGTCTTCTCCTCTTCCTGGAGGCTTCTTATGCCAAGGAGAACTCTCTCTCCTTATCCTTTCACAAGAAGGTCTAACCTTAGAGCTCTTCTGAGGGCACGACAACACACGCCATGCAACCTTATGCATGTAACTAATCTTTAGTTTACGCTTAAACTATTAAATGTATGTCCATGACATCTTGTTTACATTATTTGGTGGAGGATTCCTTAATCCTTATTAATCTTATCCCCAAACACAAGACGGGGGTGGAGAGAGAAAAACCCTAATCTCTTAAAGTTATCCAATGAACGGGGTAGAGAAGGGACAAAGACATATGAGAGAAGATCTAGAGGTATCTTATTTCGAGTCAAATCCTCTGATTTTGGCTAGGAAGTCACACAGATCCGGGAGACCTCGTAGACCGACTAGCAGGGCAGAGGAAAATCTTACCAGCCCCCAGATCGTGATCCTTTTCTAGACACCTCCATCATTAGAAAATCTTCTAATAACTCCCTTGGGCTCTAAAGAGTTTGTAAAATTTAATAATTATTAGATATTAAATGGAAAACCATGGCTCTGATACCAAATGTAACGACCCCTCTTCCCGATAACCCCCAAATAAGGGATACCAAGGGGTCAGAGGCATTATCCCAAAACAAGATCAGTGGTTTTGCAAATAATCAACAATAATTAATAAATTCTACAACAAGTAAGCTTTAAAATGGAATAAAAAATTTCTTTTCTCATACCTTGTAAAATATAGGAGCTGAGAGACTTTACCCCATATAAAATCTATCTATCTAAAATCCTCCAATATTTATTAAGGTTTATTCCATCATTGTCACTTTAAAGGAATATCCATTTTCTTGATAAACCTAAAATGCTGACAAACAAAATGGCGGTCAGTATAATGAATTATACTGGTATGTGGGGGAACCAATAATTGTGCATTTAATTGTAACAACATATTGCAAGCAATTATGATTTAACAAAATTAAACTTTATGCTTTAAACATGACTACTCAATCCTTACATACTCTAGCCTCTGTGTTGTCCCTATAGTGGACATGGATACTACCTCTCATATGGTAGATCTCAACTAACCCCCATGATCCTACCTTACATGTAGATCAATACATAGGGTCGTGGAGTTGTATGGTCCTACCCATGGGTAGACCAACACATCAATTCGTGATAACCTGGTGATCCTACCTCGCGGGTATACCATGTACTAGGTCATCTATCTCATCATCATCAGAGCTACAGAGGAGGACCAGCATCTGAGCTAGACATGTGCATATAATTATGGTGATAATCATAGTCACTTTATAGTTGTTGAAATAAAAGACAATCAAGCAATTATTTCCAAGCAACCGATAAAACCTCAGGAATTGACGTGAAACTAAGGCGATTCAACCATAAGCATAACCACATACCTATTTTGGAGATCTCAAAGAAGCAATATATCTAAAACCAACTAGATGCCCAATCAAGCAAGCCAATCAATCAATCAAGCAACCATTGATCCGGAAAACATGTATAACACCTAGTTGTTACCATGACATCCAAACAACTCTTTATTGACTTGGGATGCCTTTCTAAGGTTTCTAAGTCTCATTCGTATTCATTAGGATTTCTTAGATCAATTTCTCAAACTTTATCCTTTTTAGGTCAACAAACCCTAAAACAACTTTTCTACTCATAAAAACCCTAATTACTCAAATTATTCATATTAAGGGTCTTTTATACTCAAATTGGCTTAGGTTCACCATATCTCTATTTTATTTATGGATTTTCACAATTAAAACCATTAAAAGTCATAATTACTGAAATTAGGGTTTCTAAGCCCATTAATGCATAATCATGTACATGGAACCCTAAATTAAGCCAACTATGTATAATGATCATCTTTTTATATCTAAATCTTCCTTTTATTAACAATAGGTTAATATGCTCGTAGATTAATCATCTCAATTTCATTAATCACCAAATTAGGGCTTCTTACTCCTAAAAGCATTAACGATGGTAATTTTAGGTACTTTTAGAACTATGATCATATTCAGACTCTAAAAGTGTTTTTATTGAATTTCTCACGTTCTCCTTATCAATTTTCATATATAATATGTTTACATACGAGTTACCAATTATTTTCTATGAAATAAACAAAGTAAGAAATAATTGGCCAATAGGATGTTGACACGTCAGCGGAAAAATACCTTAGTTATTAAGTCAGCTCCGGCCTCATTTTAAGGGATAAAGATGATTTTACCCTTCCGTTCCTTCACAAACACCGGTGCAAGGAGGTCTTTTCCTCCTTTCTCATCATCTACCTCGCGAAGGCTTGCCTTCTGCGAGAAGTGCCCCACCACGGTCAACCAGGTCGTTGACTCTGGGCTCTAAGGCATCGGAGACCAAGTTAAGGTGGCCATAGCTCCGCCAGGACCGGCCGGAGTCGATGGCACTCCCAGATCTTTCAAAGGCACATCAGATCGTCGAGTCGAGAAGATCGGTTGGCGGCAGGGTACTATGGCACCAGGGGAGTAGAACCATGGTCCCCACGATGGAATTGACAGTAGGGAGAGCTTCCCTCACGTCCTAGGGATTTCTTATCCCAGTCTCTGTCCTTAGAGAGGGAATTTCAACACCTATATAGGTGTGGCTAGCACAATCGTCGGCTGTTAGAGCCTGACTCCCAAATGATTTGGGAATTTTACCAAATTCTCCCGAAAACTGAGCAAACTAGGGTTATTCAAGTTTGTACCTCCCCAACTTGATAGGAGAGTCTAATTATATCCAGACTGATCAGAGTGAGAGAAAATCTGAGAAGGAAAGGAGGCTTTACTATTTATGGATTTGCCTTAACCATTCAGGGGTAGAAGATGGCTTACCAGCCATCGATATGTGATCCAAGGGCTACCAAAACTTGTTCCATATACAAAATCTGTGAAAATCCTTTTCCGGAAAGGAAAATCTGTGTGACATTTAATAAATTGCTTTCTTATCCCTCTCTCCTTAGGAATTCTTACAAAATTTGTATCTCCTAAACTGCTTATCCGTTTGATCCCAAATTTTATAGGATAGTCCATAATGACTTAAACTACTTGTGTGTCAAGTTTGGGACTCAAACTTGAAAGTATGAGATACTTTTATTCATATGCAAGTTATCTATTAATAAGGCATATTTTATACATATTTTCTCTCTCCTATTCTTTTATTTTCTTTATTTGGATTCCTTGTACCCCAAGAAACCATGTGGAGTTTGAAATATCATCCATGATGATTCCATTATCCATATTTCCACATATTTCTTATCTTTTCCTCATTATCTAAAGTTTCCTTCTTAATAATGCATTCTTTGAATTCTTCTTTTTCTTTTCATCATATTAGACTGATTAACACATTATTATCCATGAAATCACATGCTCAAAGGAAATATTTCAAAGGAAATCCATTCAATACATATAATTCATACAATTCCCATAATCATACATTTATTGGGAAAATTGCATTTCCCACCATATGAACCCAAAAATTGGGGTTGTAACAACCAGTAGAGCTTATAAAGTATTTAAAATATAATTATCTAAAGTAGAAGAATCTATCAATGTTAAATTTGTTGAAACTAACCCCTCTATTTCCAAAAATATTATGTGTGACGATGTTGTATATGAGGTTATCCTTCACTTAAAATAGCTCAACATTGTTGATAAAGGAAAAGAGGTGATAATTAATGAAGAAGAGAAAGAATAAAAAAAGAAGGATCCAACTCCCTGCTTTGCAAAACATCTTTCCAAAGAGATCATCATAGGTAATCCTTTTGAAAGGGTGAAGACGTGGGTTGCAATCAATAAAGAACAACGTGCAGTGCCTTCATCTCACAACTTGAGCCCAAGAATGTGAAATAAGCTCTTTAAGATGATGAAGGTATCTTGTCTATGCAAGAAGAATTAGAGTAGTTCGACAAGAACAAAGGGTGGACCTTAATGCCAAGACTAAATGATATAAATATCATTGGCAAGTGGGTCTACCATGATAGGCTAGATGAAAGCAGCAAAGTGGTAAGGAACGAAACAAGGCTAGTTGCACAAAGCTACAATTAAAAGAAGGTATTGATTTTGATGAAACTTATGCTCTTGTTGCTAGACTTGAATCTATTAAAATGTTGCTTGCCTTTGCTAGCTATAAGAATTTATTGCTTTATCAAGTGGATGTTAAAAGTGCATTTTCGAATGGTACAATTGAGGAGGAAGTTTATGTGGCTCAACCGCCCAGCTTTGAACATGATAAGCTTCCTAACCATGTTTATTTGTTGCAAAAAGCTCTCTGTCAACTCAAACAAGCCCCTAGAGCTTGGTATGAGAAATTAAAGAACTTTTTGTTAGACACTGGCTATATCATGGGAAAAGTTGATTCTTTATTTCTTAAACACGTCTATAACAACTTTTGATCGTTCAAATTTATGTTGGTCATATCATTTTTGGTGGAACTAATCTTGATCTTTGCAAGGAGTTTAGTTCTCTTATGCATCATGAGTTTGAGATGAGCATGATGGGGGAGCTTACCTTATTCCTTAGATTTCAAATCAAACAATCAAAGGAAGTAAACTTCATCAACCAAGGCAAGTATACAAGTGAACTTCTTAAGCGCTTTGGGATGGAGAGCACCAAGTCGATGGACACCCCCATGTAGAACACCACCAAACTTGACAGAGATGAAGAAGGTGAGAAAGTGGATGAGAAGCTCTATAGAGGTATGATTGGTAACTTACTTTATTTAACTGCCTCTAGACCCGATATTATGTTTAGTGTTGGCTTGTGTGCTAGATTTCAATCAAGTCCTAGAAAATCTCATCTTATAGTGGTTAAGAGAATTTTGAGATATCTAGCCAAAACCCAAAATTTTGGACTATGGTATCCCAAGTCGAGGGACTTTACTCTTACTTCTTATAGTGATGTCGATTATGTAGGGTGCTTGATTGATAGAAAGTGCACAAGTGGCACTTGATTCTTCCTAGGACTATGCTTGGTTTCTTGGTTCTCTAAGAAACAAAGCATAGTGTCTCTTTCAACTACCGAGGTTGAATACATTACAAATAGGAGTTGTTGTGCCCAAGTCCTATGGATGAAGCAAGTGCTCCAAGACTTTAACATTCATTTTGATGCCTCTCCTATCTACTATGATAATACTAGTGCAATCAATCTTTATTACAATCCTATATTACAAAGTAGAGCTAAACATATAGAGGTCTATCATAATGTCCTTCGTGACCACATTGCCAAAAAGGATATTTATATCACGCATGTGGACACAGAGAATCAACTTGAGGACATTTTCACAAAACCTATAGCTAGAGATCAATTTCCCTTTATTAGATTAAAAAATGCTTATTACTGCTCTTGATGATATTGATATGCCTTCTAGCTAGATGTTCTCATACCTATATATTCTTGCTCAGTTCTTGCTCACCTTATGCTTGAAAGTGCTATATTTGCCTTGTTTTCTTGCCTTGTTTTGCTTTTTTGTCTATTTTTCACAAACACATCTTTTTCTGCAAAATAGTAGCCCATTATGAGTGGAACATGCCTCAATATGTTCAAAATACATGATAGGCTAGAAAAATAAATTTATATAGCACTCTAATGGCTTAGAATTTAATATCTTATCTTTTGGACAGACTGACCATTAGGTCGAGTTTGATCTGGGAGAAACTCGACTGATCATAGGCTGAGGTTTGAACTAAAACACAGTGTCGGCTGAGTTTTCCAAAACCTAAACTCGACTGACCATGATGTTGGACTAAAAATATATATGCCATCGATTGACTTTTTACCCTCTCAACTAGAGAAAGTCGGTCGATAGCTAGTCTCTTGTGTTAGTCTTCCAACCCTAGGGCTAACTCAAACTTTCTCCTACCATCTCTAGCCTCAGATCAGCCCTCCTTGCCTCTCCCAACCTAGACCTAGGTTGTTAGGTGACCTACAACTTGTGCTATTTCCTTCATTGGTGGTCTTCTTTTCTCAATCCGACCTCCATGGCTTCCAACTGTAGGAAACACACCAGACCAGTTGGAGTTCCATCCTCCTACATTGATGCTAGGCATGTCTCCTTTGATGGCACCTCTTTCATATCCTCTCAAGTAGTGAATAGGTATAAGAACTTCTTCTTAGAACTCCTTTTCCATTATGTGCCTTGTTTGAACCACATTTTGCAACTAGTGAGGTGATAAAATAGGTTGCTGAGGTTTTCAAAACTCACAATCTTAGTGCCTTGTGTGTAGAGAGATTGTGCTACACTAATTCTATGTCTAACACAAAAGCAGTCCACGAATTTTATTCAATCCTCACGTGGAACTACACTACCCATGTGCCACCACCCAATACCCCAAGTCATCATGACTTCCATGATTGTTGGTACCAAGATTAAAATCTCTGAGGATTCTTTCAATACCTATTTCAATGGTACTGACTTTGTCATTTCATGGATGTCTTCCTATCATAGATATCATGATTTGCTTGACCCTGAGGCTTTCTATAAAAGCTTTGACCCTGTGCTTACCCTTCCTAATATCCATAAGTTTTTAGAGAAACCCCATGTCCCATATAGGAAGAAATCCATCTTACCCATCTCTTCCCTAGACATCAAGAGTCGTCTCATTGCATTAGTAGTCAATTGCAATATCTATCCAAATTGAAATCAAATGGATATTGCAGAGAATATAGTTGTGATCATGTACCGTCTATTGAATAATGTTAGAGTCAAGTGGGTTCGTTGTATTCTTCATCACTTGACCTGCTTTGACTCTGGGAAGAACATCAATGGTACCCATCTCCCTTATCCTAACTTGATATGTGGTTTGTTTGCTTACCATTCTGAAAAGTCCCTTTCTCATGATCTTGGCTACAAAGCCAGTAAAAAAGGTGTTTACATTAATGAAACCACTATCAAGAAGTCTTTCCATCCTACCTCCTCTACCACACCTAATGCTTCCACCTCCAGCAAGGCTCGTCCACCTCCTCCTAGACCTGATCATGCCTCGTTCTCAGTGTCCAATGAAACCCTTATGGGATACATGATACATCAACATGCATACAACCTCCAGGTTCAGGACCACATCCCCCCGAATTTAGTTCAAATAATGTCAAATGTGAACTTATCCTGCAACAATCCATATCCCACCTACCAGCCCTATCCTGGTGCTGACTATGCTTCCTATGCATACAGTCAGTTCTACACAGACACTCCACCTACTACTTTCATTGTACCCCCTACCTTTGATTGTGGGCCTACCCCTGTTTCCTCTTAGCATGATGCCCCTCATGTTCTTGCTCTTCCATTTGGACCTACTGCATCTTTCCTTACTAGTTATGATTGGGTGTCTATACCCAATTACGAGCAAGCCAAGTAGACCTGTCAAATGGGTGGGTGGGTTGAGTTTGGGTTGGTCATTGCGGATTTGGGTCTCGTGGGTGCGGGTTAAAAGGACTCAATGTTAAATGGGTGGATAAGTAGCACACCCAAACCTGACCCAGTGGGTTGTGGATCACCCGCGGGTGCCCATATAATATGTTCATAGTGAAAAGCTATTGTTAGTTTCTGCTATACAACAAAAAGTAGAATGATTCACTAATAATTGTTGGGGTCAAAATAGCAAAATGAGAGCAGCATTCCACTAGTTTTTGTGTCAAACACAATGTAATATCTATTTTGATGTTTTGAAATAAATTGTAAGAGATAAAAAGAAAACAACCATTTCTACAATGTAAAAAAACTAAATGATATAGATGTTACAAATAGCATAATATATCACCATAACAACACTATATTTTATACTCTTATATTAAAGGTTCTTGATATATCATGTTTGTATGATTGTCTAGTGACTAAAGTGAACAAAAAGAGAATATAATTGTTATAACTAAACATGAAACATGCATTACACTATATGTTCATTAACATAAAACAACAATATATACTACTTTGTTTCCATTAGTATAAAAATTTAATAAAGGATATCAATCAAGAAAGTTAGACTTTAACTCTCTACATTGTATACATTATATACCATCAATTCAGTTGATTGATAATGATATGGGTGTTGCATGTCTTAAGAGTTGTATAGGTATTATATTAATATTAATATATTATTTAGTTAAAAAGGGCACTTGTGGGTCACCCGTGAAACCCACTAAATAAATGGGTGGGTATGGGTTTGGGTGATTTCTAGCGGGTGGCAAATTTTTTCACCCAAACCCAACTTAAACGGGTCAACCCGTGGGTGCCCGTGGATTTTGACACAGTTTGACAGGTCTAAATCCAATGCTCTGCTTGAGTGTAGAGTCTCATGGGAAGATCAAAACCGCATATGGCCCGGTCCTCACTCCTTTTTGCTTGATGAGGAGATAGAGATGGATGACGAGGAGGCTGATGATGATGTTGGTGATGGTGATGAGGTTGCTGATGAAGATGGTGAAGATGGCTCTAATGATGGAGATGACACACCTACTGCACCTATTACGCCTTTAGATGGTAATGAGGACTACCAACCAAAGGGTGATGAAGCTAACAACAACCCAGTTGACATAGATAGATTAGATGTTTAGTTCTTTACTCTATGGGGTGCTCATATGTATCTCTTTTGTTAGACTATAATGCATTGAACATTTGGGCATTATATTTATGGTATACTATTTTCATATCTCATCATTTTTCATTGGCTTGTAGTTTTCATATCGAGAGGACATATCTAGTGTTGTAATCTAAATCTTATGTACCTTAACTCTTTGATTGGTTACATCTTATGAGTTCTTAGTATGTGGTTCCATATTTTGATTATGATTCTAGCATGCTTGTTATCTCTGAGTTTTCTATTTGGTGCCTGCTATGGTGGTTGCTTGTGCAGTTTAATCATGAATTGAGGGGGAACAATTGCTATGATTCATTCATGTATCCCCTTACAATTCACAAGGTAAAAAATTTAGATTCTAAATCATTTCCAATATATTGAGGAATGGTTTGTCATCTTCAAAAAGGGGGAGAATGTTGACCTTAGTGTTATACATTATCCATATTTTGATGATGACGTAACCATTCCATTCATGTGTATCTAATATGTCTATTTGAGATTGATTTTAGATATTAGGTACATGAAAAGGATCAATTCATTCAAGCCCTAGCTTGATCCAGTTCAAGTCAAAAGCAATGCAAATGCACTTTTGTGGAAATAGCCCTACACAACTTAGGAAAATTTTGTAATCATATGTATTGATGTTATGACAAGATGAGAAAAATCATTTGTATTAATTCAATCTCCTAGTTATAGTTGAATGCATTTTGTCTACTAGAGCCCCTTTCTCTCTCTTTCTTACACTTCAAAATGTCCATATGAGTGAGATAGGCTATCTTTGAGAGAGATACTCCACTCTAGTATTGTAAGCTCTCAAAGCTTCTCTTTCCCCAATCCCTTTCTTCAAGAAAAGTTGATGAAATATTCTCTAAGGTGAAGGAGAAGGTGAAAAGCTTGTCCAAGTTGAAGGAGAAGATGAAGGTTGAAGATCCTTGAGTAGAGTGGGTAATTCATTCAAGGTGGAAGACTCAGTGCAAGAAGGGGAGCTCCTTGGTGAAGGTTTCCAGCTGCTGGCAAGAGTGGGTAATCCCTTGTAGATGTTGAAGACTCTAGCTCAAAGGATAGTTAAGACCTTGGTTGGTTTATTGGCTTCTTTTGGTCCTTAAAAAGGAAGGTTGGGTATCCTAGGCCCAAAAAAGGAAGGTCTTCTTATATGTCTTATAATGGAATATAAGCATACAATGGTTGCAAAATCCAAGAGCTTGACCTCTCTAGGTAGTGGACTGACTTTCTCCTAGGTTAGTGATTGGAACCACCCTACATAGCTTGTTCTTGTGTTTGTTCAACCTCTCTCGTCCTTGCTATGTATGCTTAGTTGCACATCAAATTACATATTTGCAAACTTACTTCTTGAAGTAATTTAAAGATCTAATTGATTTTGTTTAAGTACTTTTAAGCTCTATTCACCCCCCAGAGACCTTTGATCCAACACTAAGGGGGGTTGTCCACTTGCTTCTCACTTTATGAAACATAAACAATAATGACATCTACTACCATTGGTGTAAACTCTAGACTCATAGTTGGCTGCAGATCCTAGTCTAGGCAATGTTGACCACCAACACCCTCCTATGCTTTTGAGTGTTGATCTGTAAATACATGGTTTTAGGAGTCCCCGACTTCACTTTATGCGATAAAGCATTGGAATCCCACTATTTTTTCATTTCATTTATTGATTAGGAAATTATTTCATCAACTAACTATTTGATCCTAAGGGATTCATAACATCATGCATAGGAAGGATAAATAAGGTATGTTATAAATCCATCAACAATCATTGACAATATTGGGCAACATCATTATATACTATATCGAATACATGATATTTATAATGCATGTGTTTACCAATCTATGAAAACTTATAGAGGACACACTTGACTATCTCATCTAAGTCTTGAGACAAAAAGTCAAAGGTATTATATCTTCAGTCCCAATTTGCACCAAAATAATCTTTGAAATATTCTTGAAATGGGTATAAGATCATACCCAAGATAAACAAGGAAATGGAGAGACATCAACAAACATTGGAATGTACTACAAATGTTAATTGGGCAACAAGAAGACAACTTTGGAAGAAAATTTTAAAATCCAAGTATAATAAAATTAAATAAGAATGAATGGAATGAAATAAGAGGTACAAAAAGATCTATTCAAAAGATAGATTTTGAGGCATTTCAAGAGAAATTCAATTAATCCATTAAATTGAACTTACAATAAATAATAACATATCTATGCAAAAATATAGAACAAGCAATGCAATCATGAACATCTCAACTAGTAATGTCTAACTATATGGAAAGTGGTAGTTGCACCACCACAACTACCTATTTAGGGACAAACACCTAAGGAGTATGTGCAACCATGGACATATACCCCCGATTTGGAGACTATGCTCAAGGAGTGTGTGGAACTAGGCCATACGTCCCCAAATTTAGGGACTAAGCCTAAGCAATATGTGGAAATAAGGCCATACACCCACACAAATGTTACACTATACTAGACAAGTGTCACTATTGCTTGTAAAATAAAGTATGGTAGGTAGTAAATAAGTCATAACATGAATGAGGGTTCAAGATTATCAAGAATTATTTTCAGATTAAAATGAAAATGTACGGGTATTTTCAAATGACAACTTGGTTTAGAATGATCAACTGATTATGCTTCATTCAAAAGAATGTAGGAGAAAAAAGATATCAAAAGGAGACGAAAGCCCAAATATCTCAAGTGAGAAGTGCATACCTGATGTCTTGACTAGTTCTATTACTATATCTTGAATTTCAAAAATATTGTTTGTTCCTAAAAAATGTTTTACAAAAATTAGTCAACACACAGATAGATATACATATCCTTACTATAATTAAATCAAATTCTAAAAACTAGTGTTTGTTACCTAAATATGGATTTGGGTTTCGTACAATTTCAAAAAATGAGACCATATTATGAATCCTTATTAAACTAATTGGAGAATGATTTTGTCAGTTGTAACATAGTTCAATTTTAGTCTAGAACATTTTCTACATCAAGTTGGTGGATTGGAGGCATACACTTATGTCACACTTATTAGGAAAGGGTATTAGTTCAGGTTATCATTCCTAGTCATAGGTTATGTCACTTGGGAAGATAGTAAGATAGGTCTAGTAGTCTCACAATGAGAAAGTGGTTATTCAAACCAAGGGGAGATTACTACGTGTAAATAATAAGTTATAAATCATGAAGATGGTATATTATAACGGAAATAAGGAGCTTCATATCACTTCTCAAACTAGGGGCCTTGGTATCTAATTAAGCAAGCCACCTTAATACTTCCACATAGATTAGAGGATGAATACTATGATGAGATTCCCCATGTCAATTATCTACATACTTGATCCTTTTGGGTATGAGGCAATACATGTCATTCAATTGTCAATGTAGTAATACATACTTATATATTTTGGGATACTTGATCAAATTGGTATAAGTTAGAAGTTGATATTCTAGTATCATTTACAACGTGTTGTATGGTTATTTGGTCATTCACAGATAAGCATATATGCTCAAGAGGGTGTATTTTGGTCAATATGTAAAGGATGAATTACTAGATGAGGATATATGATCTTGTACATAATTGTGGCTTACTATGTGGAAATTAGGTAACAACCATATCAATAGTGTAATGTCTAATACTACTAACTTGGACATTAAGATTCACATGTGAATATTGTAATTATCATATATGTGTGCGATGTTTTTGTCTCTTGATGTGTGATAGATTTCAAAATTAGCAAATAACTAGTAGTGAGAACGTTGTTTCCTTTTTAAACCTTTACTAGTATTCCCCCACTTGCAAGGGAGGATTTGGAGATTAACTCTAGCTTGATTTTCTAGTAGGTTGCCTCTCTGATATAGTGAAGTCAATAGCTCAAGGATTAATATGGATGATTCTAGATTTTAAAAGAGATAACATTAATGATCAAGATGTAGAAGATAGTTGGGGGAAGAATCAACGGTAAATGTACCTTAGGCAAGTACTAGGCATGGGATCGTAGCCTCAGGCCATTACATGTCTTCTGAGATTGAAGCAATGGGAGGACCATGATAGTGGGATGTTCCAGTATTGGTTGTATGCATGTGTCTTCTCTGGGTGAGTCGAGCACATGGGATCATGAATATGGAGGAAGAAATCATAGTTTGGATGCGCGGGGGAACATGTTGTCATCAAAATATCAATGTGCTTGTGTGTTGTGAGATGTGGTGGCATTTTAGGGGTGATAGAAGGCCTCATGGTGTCTTGCCATCCATGATTATTGTAATTTTAGTTGATTGTAGTGTCATGGCCATAGGGGGGATGGTGGAGGGTTACAAGGTTGAGAAGAATGGTGGTTTCGTGGCAGTAGGTGCCATTGGACTTCCACGAACCATCTACAATACGTAGCAGTAGGTCTACACACCAAGGTGGTTGGGTGCAAGGAGGAAGGAGCAAGCGAGGATAGGGTTGTAGATCGGGGAAAAGAAAGGAGGAGAAAAAGAAGAAGAAGAAGAAGAAGAAGAAGAAGAAGAAGAAGAAAGAAAGAAATAAATAAAGAAAGAAAGGGGTAGCTAGGTCATCGTAGGGACATGAAGAGAAGAAAAGGAAGTAAAGGAAGGAGACGAAAAGGAGGCAGAGGGGACATAGCCGTTGGGTGGTGCTTGCGATGAGCCAAGAAACAAGTTGGGTATGGAGAAGAAATGAATGTGTTATATGGACTTGGGTACATACTGATTAAAAGGGCCATCAATGACAAACTAATGTAAATAGATAAAATTCAAAGTGGAAAAGTCAAGCAGTTGAATAAATGAGCAAATGATGTTCGTTGGGGACCAAAATTTAGGGCATGGGTGGATTAGATCAAGGATTATTCAAATAAATTATTAACTTATTACTTTAGATCAATTTAGACCACATATAGTCTAGGATGTTATTAAACATTTTATGGCTCTAAAAGAGTGTAACAATCTACTCACTCTCTAATAGGACAACAAATCCTGGCATTTAAGGTGTATTATTGAAAATAATTGTTTGAATGCATTAAAATTATTTTAGCAATTAAAACAAAATTAAATGTCATGATTTATAAAAAAGGTATAAATGAGACATTTTCTTATGTTATTAATTATTTATATATATATATATATATAGGCTACCAAATTGGGTTGAAAATATATTAGAAAGTATATCATCTAAATAAATTGGTAGGTTGGGGTTTTATAACAAGTTAGACATTTTATTACACAAAGTTATATAAGTCATTTTAGAAGGTAAATTAAAGATATAAATGAGTTATGGCTCAAAATATATGTTAAACCTTAAATTTATTAATTAAAATTAAGTTGAACATTTATTGTTGACATCAATTACATAAATAAATACATTTATAAAGAAGAATATGTTTAATAGATTGATAATAAGTCTGAATTAATTACTTAGATTTTAGTATGTTATAGATCCCCTAGTAGACACCTACCTTCATATTGATTTTTTTTTCACCACTGGTTTGAGGGTTTAACATGTATTATATGATATCTTATGTGTGAGCAAAGGTCTAGTCCCATCCACATGTCTTTGGCTATCTTTTGTTATTTTTTTGCCTACCTCCACCCTTTATGATTTTGTTTACCTATCGGCATTGAGATAGACTCGTGATTTCTTCTTATTTGACCAATGTAATGTATGTGTCTACTAGGAATGTGCATATATTAGTCCAGACCCATGGACAAGAATGGATATCCGGTCTAGTTTGGTCTTGAACATATTTGAATATGTTCGTATATAGATATGCTTATGTTTCCTATTTTCCTTTGCTCTACTCTACATGTTACTTGTGTTATTTATCCCATATTGCCTAATTTTGTTTAGTGTTTTATTCTATTGTCCTATAAAAGAGAAGGCATTGTACTCTATTTTACTCACTTAGTAAAATACTACTTATTATCCTATAAGGTATCAGAGCCTTTCGACCCCACTTAGCCCTCCCTACTCTCAACACTAATGCTTCCTCCATCCTAGCCGCCACAATCCCCCCTCCCTCCCATCCTTCTTCCTTTCCGCCTCCGCCCCCCGCACTCCCTCCCTTTCCTTGTTGCCACTGCCCTCATCCACCTTTCTCTTTCCTACCCACTGTTGCCCCCCCCATTCTCCCTAACTACCATTTATGCCCTCCCTCTCCCTCTCCTTGATGCTAACATTGCTTCCACCTCCTCCCACCATCAACCTTTCCACTACCACCCACCCCCCATACCCTATCACAACTGCCAACCACCATCCAGCCGCTACCACCCACCCTATACCCTATTACCATCGCCCCCATCCCCTCAAACCCATTGGCACCACCACCAACCCCCTAAAACCTTCCATTGCTATCCCCTTCCACCACAAGTCCCAATCTTCACCATCTAGCCTACACACTCTTCCCTTTCCTTCTTTCTAGCCTTACGTTGGCTCCAGAGAGATATTAAAAACCACACATTGGTGTTCTAAATAGTCTACGTTTATTATCTGCATGCGCCTCATGCAGGAGTAACGATTCTCTCCATGATGGAGTAGGTTTTTCTCCATCTCTATTGCCCCTTTTGTGGGTTTCTAGGATTTGATGTGTCAGATCTACTGCTACCATCTTTTATCCTATTGTAGGTCTCTTCAAATCTACTGATTTTGACTTTCTCCTGCCTGTGCAAATAGGTAATTTGGCTATCTCTTGACTACTACCTATTGCTTCCTTATGCTATATGCCAATGCTTTCCACCCTTCCTCAGTTATCGATCTATGCGTTATCACATTTATTGTTGATGCTTTCTACCCCTCGGCTACCGGCCTATGCATTATGGCATCTACTAACCCTCCACGTTATTTGTGTGTCACCATGGTGAAACTTGATGGCTCAGATAACCATCTATGGTTGGTATCTTTTATTTTGTATGTGAAAGCACAAGGTCATTACTCATATATCACCATCGACCCTAAACCTACTCCTGATGCATTGGAGAATGATAAGACGCAACAAGCCTACACACGGTGGAGTAAAGATGACTCGGGTGTTATATCCTGGATCATCAACAACATCGAGTTGAGGATCAATCCGTTCCTCCTTTGTCTACATGATTCCAAAGACATGTGGGATCATCTATCTCGTGTCTATTCTCATTAGAAAAATCCCAAGAAGGTGTTTGAGATCTTCAAGAACCTGGCAAAGGAGGAGTATTTGATTGATGTTTCGATTGAAGGTTTCTACAATCAGTACTCTACACTCTGGAATGAATATGAAATCTATCACTCTCTATCTGCTAACATCAAGGAAATTCAACAACAAAGGAATGAACTCCAACTCATCTAGTTTCTTTTCGGACTTCCCCTTTTTCAGGAGTTGTCGATCAAATCCTTTCTAGTGGTCCTCTACCCACTCTACGAGATGTTCTCAAATGCATTCAACATTTACCATCAATGACTTCTGTTATTGCTATTGAACATCTTACTCTTTCTGTGCACTCTGTTGATTCTAGTCGCAGTCGTAGTCATGGTTGTGGATGTGGACATGGTGGACGTATCCCTCCTAACTCCAGATGAACTTCTTCTACTACACATGGTCGTGGTCAACCCATTGACCTTCGCTTATGTAACTATCATGTACGTACAATCATAATGAAGACTGGTGTTGGATTAAACATGGAAAGCTACATGGGCTAACCAAGTCACCTCCAATCAAAGTGAAGGTTCTCCTATTGTTGATCCCAAACTCATCTCAACCCTCTTCTGTCTGAATCTAGTTTGAGTTTGAGAATCTCTTCCAAGAATGCATGTCCAACCTATCATCTACCTCAGAGGTCGGCTCGTCTGCCTTGCTTGTTGCTCCATCTACTAGTAAAAATAAATGGTGCATGGACTCTGGTGCTTCGGTCCATATGGCAGGTAATTCTGATTTATTTTGTGCCCTAACAAGATCCAACCGTCTTAAGAGAGGTCCCAAAACTCTTCCTTGCAGGTGGCAAACAAATATGAATATTGTAGAATAAACAAAGGCTCTCTCTGACATTCCTACTGAAGAACTCATAGGAAATATACAATTATATGAAGTGAGGCTTGACAAGCAAAAGTAAGAGGAAAGAGAAGAAGAGAAAGATATCAAGAGAAATAAGAAGGCTGCTTTCAAGCTCAAGTTGAAGCCATTGTGCAACAATATGTCATTAGCCAATCTCCTCCATCCTTAAGTGAAGATGAATCCCAAAGTGATCTTCAAGCTCACTACTCTAAGGGGAATCACTTCAAGAGTAAACCCTCATCCTCCTCCATTCCTAGATGTTATGAGTGCAAACAAAAGGGGCAATTCAAGAATGAATGCCCAAAAGTCAAGAAACATCGTCACAAGAGCAGCCATAGGAAGAAGAAAGACTACTTCAAGGAGGGTAGATTCAAGAAGAAGGAAATTAAAAAGAAAAAAAATATAAGCATGCCGCCCATGCTGCTTGGGAAGAGTCCTCATGTGTTTCTAGATCAAAGGAAGATGAATGTGACATGGTCCTCATGGCTAGTACAAGTGAAGAAGTAAGTGAGGTAAGTGAGGTAAGTCTTAATGAACTTTCTGAAGATGCTCTCATTGGAATGATTCACGCTTCACGTACTTCTTATACTAAATGCAAGTCTAAAAATAAGAGATTAGAAAAAATCATTGATGACTTGTATGCTAGACTAGAAGTGCTTGAACAAAATGAGAAAACTTACAATGATAACATGGGATCTTTGCAAGAATAATTTCTTTATCTTGAACTTCAATACAATGGAGTTGAAATTGAAAATTGTGTTTATATTAAGTAAATCAATGGACTAAAAAATGAAAACCAAATGTATCTTGAGAAGTTATATTTCTTAGAATTGAAAATGCTAGAATTCTTGCTAAAGTTAATGATCTAGAATTCATACCTATTTCGCCTAGTAAACAAGAAGCTAGTATTACTCTTCAAAAAGATTCCTATATAACTAAATTCCTCTATATAGAGGTTGACTTATTGCATGCTCAAGGTGATATTTCTATTCTCTCTTCTACTGTTATTACTTTTAGTGATGACAACCATATGCTTGGAGCTTCCTTCTAGAAATTCCTCAAATGGAAGAAATCTCTAAATGAATCCTATAACACTACTCAACAAGTGGGTAGAAGTGGTTTGGGATATGAGTAAGGCCCAAAAAGCAAGGGTGAGTCTAAGAAAAAGATCAAGGAACCTACAGTACTATGCCTTGGAGAGTCATTCGGATCTAAGACAACAATGATTTGTGCTCATTGTAAATGTGATTATCATTATTCTACTTTTTATCCTTACAAGAAGAAAGGGACCAAACCAAACATAAATTGGGCCCCCAAGATAACCCCAAATCCCAAAGTTTAAATTGGTAACCACCCTATCCTTTCCTTCTAGGGAAAATAAAAATGGAATGTTGATAGTGGTTGCTCTAAGCACATAGACCGGTGAGAAAAGCCACTTCAAAACCTTTACAAGGAGGAAAGTAGGTTCAATCACATTTGGGGACAATAAGAAAGTTAAAGTGATAGGTGAGGGTGATGCAGGTGATTCACTATGCATAAAGAATGTTCTTCTTATGGATGGCCTACATCACAATTTAATTAGTGCTAGTGAACTTTGTGATAATGGTTATCTTGTTCTCTTTACATGAATAGAATGCTTCCTTCTAGATTCCCTCACTTACAATGTCATATATAAGGGAATTAGAATAGGAAATATTTATACTATTGCTCTTAACTCTCTTCAGACTATTCTTGGTAAATGCCTTTTGTAGATAAAAAATGATATATCTTTGTGGCACTATAGGCTTGGTCATGTAAATAAGCATCACTTGAAGAAGTTGAGAAAATAGGAATTGGTCTAAGGACTTCCTAAATTGGACTTTGAGAAGGATAGGAATGCTAAACTTGCACTATGGGAAGAAAACCAAACCCCCATTTAAATCCAAATGAGTCCTTATCACAAAAAGAGTTGTTGAGATTATTCACATTGATCTATTTAGACCCATGAGAACTCAAATGCTACGTGGTAGAAAGTATCGCTCTGTGATTTTCAATGATTTCTCTTATTTTACTTGGACTTTCTGTTTGGTTGCAAAGAGTGATACTCTTGATGTTTTTTCTACCCTTTGTAAACAAATTGAAAACAAAGCATCTTGTCGAGTTGTCTCTATCTGCAGCATGGTGGAGAATTTGAAAATAATTTGATTAAATGATTTTGTGAAGAATTTGGTTACATGCACAACTTTTATTCCCTCTGCATAATCAACAAATTGGGGTTGTAGAGATAAATAATAGGTCCTTGCAAGAAATGGCTAGGACAATGCTTTTGGAGTATGACACTCCTAAGAAATTTTTGGGCACTATTTGTTTTGTGCAAATTGGATTTTCACACATCCTTTGATTAAGAAAATCCCTATGAGTTATGGTGTGATAGAAATCCTTCACTCAAATTCTTTCATGTTTTTTATTGTCCAAGCTTTTTTTCAACTCCAAAAATTCTCTTGACGAGTTTGATGCAAAATCATATAATGCTCTCTTTCTTGGCTATAACACTACTAGTAGACCTTGTAGATTTTTTAACATCTAACAGTCTAAAGTGGAAGAATACATTCATGTTAAATTCGTTGAGACTAACCCCTATATGTCCAATAATTCTATATAGGATAATGTTCTTGATGAGGTGATTCTCATTTTAAAAGAACTATATATCAACAGCAAAAAAAAGAGGCGATTGAGGATTATTTCTTAAAAGAAGATGAAAAGAAGGATCCCACTTTCCATTTTGTAAAAGATCATCCACAGACATCATAGGCAACCCCTTGAAGGAGTGAAGATACATTGTGTTTTCAACAAAGAACAAGCCAACAACACCTTCATCTCACAACTTGAGTCAAATAATGTCAAAGAAGTTCTTGAGGATGATGAGTGGATCCTATCCATGTAAGAAGAGCTTGAGAAATTTGAAAACAAC
This sequence comes from Alisma plantago-aquatica, assembly GCA_963693085.1. NCBI lineage: Eukaryota > Viridiplantae > Streptophyta > Magnoliopsida > Alismatales > Alismataceae > Alisma > Alisma plantago-aquatica. The sequence goes on along the minus strand of OY856411.1, from coordinate 333,736,561 downwards.
AAAGTATGGACTCTAGTACCAAGACCAAGGATAGGAAGATCGTTGGCACAAAGTGGGTCTACAAGAAAAAGCTTGATGAGAGTGGCAAAGTGGTAAGAATTAAGGCAAAGCTAGTGGCTCAAGGTTACAATCACTAGGAAGGTATTGATTTTGATGAAACTTATGCTCATGTTGCTAGCCTTGAATATATTAGAATGCTACTTGCCTTTGCTATTCATAAAAATTTATTGCTTTATCAAATGGATGTTAAAAGTGTGCTTCTAAATGGGGGTTTAGAGGAAGTATATGTGGCTCAACTTTCTAGCTTTGAACATGACAAGCATTATCTATAACAAAAGGCCCTTTCTGGACTCAAACAATACCCTAGATCTTGGTATGAGATATTAAGGAACCTTTTAATTGATAACAGATATATCATGGGAAAGATTGATTCTACTCTTTTTTTCAAACATACTTCTAATAATTTATTGATTATTCGAATTATATTATATTTGGTGACACAAATCTTGATCTTTTTAGGGAGTCTAGTTCCCTTATGCATAGTGAATTTGAGATGAGCATGATGTGGGAGCTCAACTTCTGACTTGGGCTCCAAATCAAGAAAATAAAATATGGGAACTTTATCAAATAAAGCAAGTACACAACTAAACTCTTAAAGCGCTTTGGGATGGAGAATATAAAGAGAATTGACACTCCCATGCCCAACATTGCTGAGCTAGACAAGGATGAAGAAGGTAAAAGTTATATGAGAAGCTATATATAGGTATGATCGGTAGCTTGACCGCCTTTAGACCAGATATCATGTTTAGTTTTGGCTTGTGTGCTAGATTTCAATCAATCCCTATCAATTTTCATTTTCTAGTTGTTAACAATATCTTGAGGTACCTAGCTAAAACCCCAAATGTTAAAATATGGTATACTAAGTCAAGGGACTTTACTCTTATAGTCTATAGTGATGTAGATTATGTCGCATGATTAGTTGACAGAAAGTGCATTAGTGGCACTTGCTTCCTCCTAGGGCCATGTTTGGTTTCTTGGTTTTATAAGAAATAAAACATAGTGGCTCTATCGACCATCAAGTCTGAATACATTGCAGCCAGTACTTGTTGTTCCCAAGTTCTATGGATAAAGTAAATGCTCAAAGACTTTGATATTTTCCATGATGCTTCTCCTATCTACTGTGATAATATTAGTGCAACTAGCATGTCTTACAATCCAATATTCCATAGTAGAGCTAAGCATATAGAAGTGTATCACCAGTTTCTCTATGATCACATTGCTAAGGAATACATATGTGTCACTCATGAGGACACTTGTAAAGACCAAGTTTCTACTAAAAACAATGGCAAACAGAAACACCAATTGTGTAGCAGCGGAAGATTAAAACTTGACTTTATTCAAAATGCATAAAGAGTACTATACAAAATTTTCCCAAATGGGGTACATATTTATACAAGAACAAGGATCTAGGTAGATGAGGACTCAAACTAATACAACTTGTCTCCACAAACAACATAACAAAAGTATATGCAACTAGTCCAAGATAACTAGATGTGTACGACCTCCTTAGCCTTAGGCAGGTTCACCAAGCTTCCCATGCGCACTCTGATCCTAATTTGGGTGGTTGGGATCACCCAGCAAGAGAAAGATAAAAATGTATGTGTCAATAAAGGATAATGACAATTATAAAGTTAAAACATTGCATATTAAAAAGAATCCACTAAACTAAGGGATTTTAAGAGTATGAGGCAAGTGATCAAATAAGAATTGGAAATCTGCCATAGTTCAACATCAACAATTATCACATTGCATGAATATATTATGACACAAACTCATCTCAATGTAGGGTGAGGCACCTATCAGACCTCACCATAAATAAAATGGCAAGGGGGACTAAAACCCCAGTGCCTGGCAGGAGGACTAAAACCTCAGTGCTCTGTATAAAGTGGTAGGGGGACTAAAACCCCAGTGCCCTATGGGTGGTTTGTACTCATGTACACTACATTATCATTTGGCCAATAAATACATCATGCATAAATAAGTCACTTGGCAGCATTGAGAGATATAAATAAAATTACATCATAGCAAATGAGAATAATTTCCAACAAACATTCCAATTAAGCAAGCCAACACTAGCATTTCAAGTAATGTACAAGTATTTCTATAAAAGAGCCAACATGGGCATTTGAAGCATCAAATAATGAATAGAGACAAGAAATGGCATTAGAGGGATTACAAGTCTAGAAATTTAGTAATGTGGGGTTGGATAAAATCCCAACTGAGGAATATGTGTATTTGCACATTAATCATTCCACAATGATATAATAAGGATCGCATCCATAAATATGGCCCAAATATTTAAATAAGGGTCACATACTAAAATAGGACTCACATACATAAATAGGATTTGCATACCTTATTGTAGATTCTTAATCATCATTTCTCACCATATGCTTGTTATCCAAAACCTTTTTCCTAGGTATAAATATTTCACATGAATTAATATATATTAAGGCATAAAGCATAGGAAAACCCTAATTTTGGAACTTATGTTCAAAACCACGATTTAAGACTCAAAACCTAGTCCAATCGATTAATCATATTCTCCTAATTAAGAAAACATCTTTTGTTTCCCAAATTGGAGTTAAAATGAATTAAATTCACATTTTAGATCATTTAATGTGATTAAAATGATATTTAAGATAAACTTCGAGAAAGAATTTGGAAATAGGACTCAAAAACAAGAAATTAGGATTCTACTCAAAAAATCCTTTCCAACGACTATTTATTTGCATTATTCTGACCAATGGTTGATTTACTATGAATTAATTAAATCAGACCAATGAAATGCAAGAAAAAATCCATTTCAGCAAAGTAAATAGGCGAACGGGATTGGGCCACTGAGGACGGGCCCACGCTGACGCGGACCAATCAAATTTGTTCATGTCGGTGGGTCCATTCTCACTGACTTAGGTCAACAACGAGTGAGAAGGGGGGAATTACCAGAATGCCCTTACTCGTCAAATCAAACTATTTAAGTAGTGAGGGCAGTTCAGTCATTTACAACTATCGATTCTTTGTTGTGAGAAACAAAATGAGGATGTGAGATTATGTAATTAACCCTACCCAGATTATGGATCAATTGAGGTAGCAAGGGTACTGAGGTAATTTATTAACCTGAGATCTACTTCCTACGGTCATGGCGCTGAGCGCAAGATCGAGAGACAGCGAGCGTTGTGGTTAGCAAAGGGGGGTGATTTTGCGGTGAAACTATCACTGTTGTAGACATCCTCGCACTCACCTGAGCTCATAGAGCAAAATCTCGAGTTCTAAAGAGTTTAGGAGCTCAGAGAGCATCGTTGGGAGGAGGCAAAACATGGGATGGAATTGGGGCCTTCAAAAATCGATACCAGGTCGAACAAGACGCAAACCAAACCTTAACAATGCTCACGGCGGCAATGCGGAGCTACAGGACCAAGAACCAGGGTTGGAGGAGCACTGAAGACCCCAAAACAGAGTGGCGGGGGCAAGGTGTTACCAGCTTCTATAGGACTTGATGCCCTGGGCTATCGAAAGCCAAAAGAAAAGTCGAAAGGCATTTAAGGGGGGTCAGTGAACCTTACCCGAGCACCAATTGTGAGTGATGAGGGTGGAGTAGATTGGGGTTGCTATGAGGTCGTCAGAAGTAAAACTGAATGGGTCTAGGGGCTTCATGATTGCCGAGGGGAAATTGAAGGAGGAGAAGGATTCAGGGTGGTAAGAGGGTGGTTTTCAGTTCCTTATATAGGCAGAGGAGGGCCATAGCTCCCTCTGCAACTTCCCGGTAGGGATGAAGAGAAAGCTGGAGAGAGGCATTTTGCCTATAGTGTGAGAGAGAGGATGAGCTAATGCCCATTCAAATCAGTGGGATGAGATGAATCTACTGGAAGAAGAATCGCCCAAAATGGTCGAGAAATGCGAGAGAAAGAGGGCAAGGGGCCAAGGCGTCGGTACTGTGATGAGGCCCGTGCACGGTTGGAGGAAGAAGACACTGTCGAGGCTGTTGGATCAAGAGAAAAATGGATTTTGGCCATTGGATGTGTACCCACAGTGGAATCAGCCACGTGACAGAGAAAATTGACCAAACCTTAGTGTTACACTATAATATCATTGATTTGATGCATGCACTATAGTTATGCTATATTAAAATCTTTTAAAATCAATTTGAAGGGTCAAATGAAGTCCAAAAGACACCAAACTTTAACCACATGCACAAATTAATGTCTAGAACCATGATATGCAATTCTATTCTCGTTTAACCCATTATTTGGGCCTTAATAAATATGTTGCTCATTAAAGTGTATATTAACATATTAAATTGAATGAGTTGTATGAAAAGACTTCTTTTAATGGATTACATGAGTGAATTTCAAGATATCCATCCATAATTAATTTTAAGAACAAATTCTCACCATAATATTTTTATTTTGATATATTATTATCAATTTTTAGGAGAGAGAAGGAAATTAGGTTAATTACACCCATAATTAATTCTATTGCATATTTTTGCTCATATCTTATCCAAAAAGATATAAGAGTTCCAAATAACATTATCCACTTATTTTCTCTCATAAAACTCCATTTTGTATTATTACTCCTTAATTATTACATTAAGTGGGTTATTTGTGCAAATACTCCTTTATAATCATAAACGGGGGTAAAAATGGAATTTCACCATCATTAATGCTCAAATTGCATATAGAGTCCAAAAATGATTCAAAAGGATGGGAAATTTATGAAAAATGACCAAATGGACTAGAAGGCAAAGAAAAGCTCAAAAGTGGGTAAATTGTAGGGAAGACCCTAGATTTCAGTATGTTACAACACTCCACCCCTTCAAGAGGATTTCATCCCCGAAATCATAACAAGAGGGGAGAGAGGGTGAGTGTGCAGCATCCCAACTTTAAACAACTAGGTGGGTATTAAAATCTCTACACATAGGCCATGTCTTACTAAGGTTTCCACAAAACCTATAAACTTTTATCCAACACAACATAATCAACATTTTTGTCTTATAAGCATAATCTCCATCATGAAGAAGCATTATATTTATTATTCCATCACTTGTGCCACATTTTATTCAAAATAATTACTTCTCAACATTATATCATATGTATTTCCCTCATCAAGGGTTTTAATCTCAATTAGGGTTTACTAAGCCATTTCAACATTTATAGATGCATTAGATCACAAGCCTTAATAACTTGATATTATTCTCCATTAACTTCATCATGTAGGATTACCACAGATTATTTTGGTGCAAACCATATAATATTATCCATCAAATTATTAAACTTATCACAAGTCCAAATGTGTCACATTAATGGCTTATATCTAAGTTACATATTGTCACAACATCTTTCATACTCATATCCATGGCATCATTAATCATTTTCTCTTATTACACTAATTAATATGAATTATACATTTTTAACATCTCATTATGAGAATCAAATTACTCATTTTCATATTACTAATTTGATTCATAAACTAATTTATGATAATATGATTAATGAGATGTATTTAGTCAACAAAGTGGTATGCCTAACATATGTCGGTGACTTTCAAAATTATGTATATTCACAAATATTTATGAATAACTAATTATTATTTGCATCAAGAATATATTAAGGCTCAAGCATATGAATTATTCCTTATATGACTTATTCATTAGTTTATAACCAAACAAGATGAATTACAATTCTATTATGTGTGTTCAACGCTAAACATATAAGCTCTCTAATCCCATATTTAAGGAGTTAGGGCTTCTTAATTTCAAGGCATTGAGGGACTCCACCCCCTTAAAGTGGATTTCATCCTCAAAATCAACAACTCCAAAATCCATCAAGGTACTAACACCACCATTCCACTTAAAGGGTTGACTAAGTCAAACTATTTTAAGGGTATAAGATCCAACATAAAAAGTCTTACTAATCACTATCTTCTAAAACTCAAGGTATAGCATAGGGTACACTAACCCTAATCATGGAAATCTAAGACTCATATATGGTACCAGATGATTTTTGTTTGCAAAAAGTCAAACCATCATATAAGGGTTTCTAAGGTTACTCAACAATAAGGTAATATGCCTAAAGGTAAACTATTTTAAGCTATCAGTATCATATCAGGCAGGCCGGTGGAGTCTTCGTAAACCAAGCTAGTGGCGCGGAGAAAAAAATTTCCAGCCCCCAAGTTTTGACCCTTTCTAGACACCATCACTTTCAACTTCTTGCTCTAATAGATACTCAATATACTAATCACCATAAAGTTGACAAAATTTATTCCTAATATGAAATTATTATGTCTTAAATCCAACTTTCATCATAGGTCAACTCTAAGGTGAAAAACTTACTAAATTAAAACTATATAAGATAAGGGATTCTAACTAGGAGACAATTTGAATTAGTCAAGACTCTGACTACCTTGATGCTCTAATACCATGTTGTAAAGACCAAGTCTCTATTAAAAACCATGGCAAACAAAAACACCAATTGTGTAGCAGCGGAAGATTAAAACTTGACTTTATTCCAAATGTATGAAGAGTACTATATAAAATTTTCCCAAATGGGGTACATCTTTATACAAGAACAAGGATCCAGGTAGAGGAGGACTCAAACTAATACAACTTGTTTCCACAAACAACATAACAAACATATATGCAACTAGTCCAAGCTAACTAGATGTGCACGATCTCCTTAGCCTTAGGCAGGTTCACCAAGATTCCCTTGTGCACTCTGATCCTAATCTGGGTGGTTTGGATCACCCAGCAAGAGAAAGATAAAAATGTATGTGTCAATAAAGGATAAGGACAATTATAAAGCTAAAGCATTGCATATTAAAAATAATCCACTAAACTAAGGGATTTCAAGAGTATGAGGCAAGTGATCAAATAAGAATTGGAAATATGTCATAGTTCAACATCAACAATTATCACATTACATGAATATATTATGGCACAAAATCATCTCAATGTAGATTGAGGCACCTACCGGACCTCACCATAAATAAAATGGCAGGGGGATTAAAACCCCAATGCCTGGCAGGAGGGCTAAAACCTCATTATCCTATATAAAATGGCAGGGGGGTAAAACCCCGGTTCCCTATGGGTGGTTTGTACTCATGTACACTACATTGTCATTTGGCTAATAAATACATCATGCATAAATAAGTCACTTGGCAGCATTGAGAGATATAAATAAAATTGCATCATAGCAAATGGGAATAATTTCCAACAAACATTCCAAATAAGCAAGCCAACACTGGCATTTCAAGTAATGTACAAGTATTTCTATAAAAGAGCCAACATGGGCATTTGAACATCAAATAATGAATAGAGCCAAGAAATGGCATTAGAGGGATTACAAGGCTAGAAATTTAGTAATGTGGGGTTGGATAAAATCCCAAGTGAGGAATAGGTGTATATGCACATTAATCATTCCATAATGATATGATAAGGATCACATCCATAAATATGGTCCAAATATTTAAATAAGGGTCACATACTGAAATAGGGCTCACATACATAAATAGGATTCACATACCTTATTCTAGATTCTTAATCATCATTTCTCACCATATGCCTATTATCCAAAACCTTTTTCCTAGGTATAATTATTTCACATGAATTAATATATATTAAGGCATAAAGCATAGGAAAACCTAATTTTGGAACTTATTTTCAAAACCACAATTTAAGACTCAAAACCAAGTCCAAACGATTAATCATATTTTCCTGATTAAGAAAACATCTTTTATTTCCCAATTTGGAGTTAAAATGAATTAAATTCGCATTTTAGATCATTTAATGTGATTAAAATGATATTTAAGATAAACTTCGAGAAAGCATTTGGAAACAGGACTCAGAAGCTATAAATTCGGATTCTACACAAAAAATCCTTTCCAACGACTATTTATTTGCATTTTTCTGACCAATGGTTGATTTACTATGAATTAATTAAATCAGACCAATGAAAATGCAAGAAAAAAAATCCATTTCAGCAAAGTAAATGGGTGAACAGGATTGGGCCACTGAGGTCGGGCCCACGCTGACACGGACCAATCAAATTTGGCCATGTCGACGAGTCCATTCTCACTGACATAGGTCAACAGCGAGTGAGAAGGGGGAAATTACCAGAATGCCCTTACTCGTCAAATCAAACTATTTAAGTAGCGAGGGTAGTTTAGTCATTTGCAACTATCGATTCTTTGTTGTGAGTAACAAAATGAGGACATGAGATTATGAAATTATCCATATCCAGATTATGGATCAATCGAGGCAGCAAGGGTACTGAGGTAATTTATTAACCTGAGATCTACTTCCTTCGGTCATGGCGCTGAGCGCAAGATCGAGAGACAGCGAGCGTTGTGGTGAGCGAAGGGGGTGATTTTGTGGTGAAACGGTCACTACTGTAGATATCTTCACACCCACCTGAGCTCATAGAGCAAAAGCTTGAGTTCTAAAGAGTTTAGGTGCTCAGAGAGCATCGTTGGGAGGAGGCAGAACATGGGATGGAATTGGGGCCTTCAAAAATCGATACCAGGTCAAACAAGACACAAACCAAACCTTGACAATGCTCGCGGTGGAAATGCGGAGCTATAGGACCAAGAACCAGGGTTGGAGGAGCACCAAAGACCCCAAAACAGAGTGGTGGCAGCAAGGTGTTACTGACTTCTATAGGACTCGACGCTCTGGGCTATCGCAAGCCAAAAGAAAAGTCGAAAGTCGTTTAAGGGGGGTCAGTGAACCTTACCCGAGCACCAATTGTGAGTGATGAGGGCAAAGTAGATTGTGGTTGCTATGAGGTCGCTGAAAGTAAAACTGAATGGGTCCATGGGCTTCGCAATCGCCGAGGGGAAATTGAAGGATGAGAAGGATTCGGGGTGGTAAGAGGGTGGTTTTCGGTTCCTTATATAGGCAGAGGAGGGCCATAGCTCCCTCTGCAACTTCCCGGTAGGGATGAAGAGAAAGCTCGAGAGAGGCATTTCACCTACGGTGTGAGAGAGAGGATGAGCTAATGTTCATTCAAATCGGGAGGATGAGATGAATCTATCAGAAGAAGAATCGCCCAAAATGGTCGAGAAATGAGAGAGAAAGAGGGCAAGGGGCCAAGGCGTCGGTACTGTGATGAGGCTCGTGCACGGCTGGAGGAAGAAGATGTTTTTGGGGCCGTTGGATCAAGGGAAAAATGGATTTTGGCCGTTGGATGTTTGCCCACGGTGGAATTGACCGCATGATAGAGAAAATCGACCAAACCTTAGCGTTACACTTCAATATCATTGATTCGATGCATGCACTATAGTTATGCTATATTGAAAGCTTTTAAAATTGATTTGAAGGGTCAAATGAAGTCCAAAAGGTACCAAACTTTAACCACATGCACAAATTAATGTCTAGAACCATGATATGCAATTATATTCTCATTTAACCCATTATTTGGCCCTTGATAAATATATGGCTCATTAAAGTGTATATTAACATATTAAATTGAATGAGTTATATGAAAAGACTTCTTTTAATGGATTACATGAGTGAATTTCGAGATATCCATCCATAATTAATTTTAAGAACAAAATCTCACCATAATATTCTATTTTTATATATTATTATCATTTTTTAGGAGAGAAGGAAATTAGGTTAATTACACCCATAATTAATTCTATTGCATATTTTTGCTCATATCTTATCCAAAAAGATATCAGAGCTCCAAATTAACATTATCCACTTATTTTCTCTCATAAAACTCCATTTTGCATTATTAGTCCTTAATTATTACATTAAGTGGGTTATTTGTAATACCCCTTTATAATCATAAATGGGGGGTAAAAATGGAATTTCACCATCATTAATGCTCAAAATGCATATAGAGTCCAAAAATGATTCAAAAGGATGGGAAATTTATGAAAAAGGTCCAAATGGACTAGAAGGCAAAGAAAAGCTCAAAAGTGGGTAAATTGCAAGGAAGACCCTTGATTTCAGTATGTTACAATACTCCACCCCATAAAGAGGATTTCGTCCCCGAAATCATAACAAGAGGGAAGAGGTGGTGAGTGTGAAACATCCCAACTTTAAACAACTAGGTGGGTATTAAAAGCTCTACACATAGGACAAGTCTTACTAAGGTTTCCACAAAACCTATAAACTTTTATCCAACACAACATAATCAACATTTTTGTCTTATAAGCATAATCTCCATCATGAAGAGGCATCATATTTATTATTCCATCACTTGTGCCACATTTTATTCAATACAATTACTTCTCAACATTATATCATATGTATTTCCCTCATCAAGGGTTTTAAGCTCAATTAGGGTTTACTAAGACATTTCAACATTTATAGATGCATTAGATCACAAGCCTTAATAACTTGATATTATTCTCCATTAACTTCATCATATAGGATTACCATAGATTATTTTGGTGAGAACCATATAATATTATCCAGCAAATTATTAAACTTATCACAAGTCCAAATGTGTCACATTAATGGCTTATATCTAAGTAACATATTGTCACAACATCTTTCATATTCATATCCATGGCATCATTAATTCTCTTATTACACTTATTAATATGAATTATACATTTTTAACATCTCATTATGAGAATCAAATTACTCATTTTCATATTATTAATTTGATTCATAAACTAATTTATGATAAGATGATTAATGAGATGTATTTAGTCAACAAAGTGATATGCCTAACATATGTCGGTGACTTAATCAAAATTATGTATATTCACAAATATTAATGAATAACTAATTATTATGTGCGTCAAGAATATATTAAGGCTCAAGCATATGAATTATTCCTTAGATGACTTATTCATTTGTTTATAACCAAACAAGATGAATTACAATTATATTATGTGTGTTCAACACTAAACATATAAGCTCTCCAATCCCATATCTAAGGAGTTAGGGTTTCTTGATTTCAAGGCATTGAGGGACTCCACCCCCTTAAAGAGGATTTCATCCTCGAAATCAGCAGCTCCAAAATCTATCAAGGTACTAACACCACCATTCCACTTAAAGGGTTGACTAAGTCAAACTATTTTAAGGGTATAAGATCCAACATAAAAAGTCTTACTAATCACTATCTTCCAAAACTTAAGGTATAGCATAGGGTACACTAACCCTAATCATGGCAATCTAAGACTCATATAAGGTACTAGATGATTTTTGTTTGGAAAAAGTCAAATCAGCATATAAGGGTTTCTATGTTTACTCAACAATAAGGTAATATGCCTAAAGGTAGACTATTTTAAGTTGTCTGTATCAGATTAGGCCAGGCCAGTGTCATATGAACTTGGGAGTCCTCGTAAACCAAGCTAGTGGCGCAAAGGAAAATTTTCCCAGCCCCCAAGTTCTGACCCTTTCTAGACACCATCACTTTCAACTTCTTGATCTAATAGCTACTCAATAGACTAATCACGAAAAAGTTGACAAATTTTATTCCTAATATGAAATTATTATGTCTTAAATCAAAGTTTCATCATAGGTCAGCTCTAAGGTGAAAAACTTACTAAAGGAAAACTATATAAGATAAGGGATTCTAACTAGGAGACAATTTGAATTAGTCAAGACTCTGACTACCTTAATGCTATGATACCATGTTGTAAAGACCAAGTCTCTACTAAAAACCATGGCAAACAAAAACACCAATTGTGTAGCAGCAGAATATTAAAACTTGACTTTATACAAAATGTATAAAAAGTAGTATACAAAATTTTCCCAATTGGGATACATTTGTATATAAGAACAAGGATCTAGGTGGAGGAGGACTCAAACTAATACAACTTGTCTCCACAAGCAACATAACAAAAGTATATGCAACTAGTCCAAGCTAACTAGATGTGCATGATGTAATGACCCCGCCTCCCAGTAACCCCCAATTAAGGGAGACCAAGAGGTCAGAGTCGTTATCCCAATTTTCGGATCAAAGGTTCGACAAATAATATATAATAATTATCCAATTCTACTAAACTAAACTGAAAGGTTGTAGTAAAATTAAACTTTTCATATCTTTTTTTGAAAACTTGGATATCTACTTCTATCCACATGGAGTCTATTCTAACTAATCCTCCTTTGAACTTTAATTCATATTTTTTTCCACATATGCCACTTTATTGTTTGTTCTTTTCACTTGTACCTAAAATGTCGACAAACAAAACGTCAGTCAGCATAAAGCTGATATGTGGGGGAAACAATAATCGTGTAACTATGATAACAATGTAATCAGCCAATTATCTTTAATAGCCAACATTACGTCTTAAGCAATACTACTCAATCCTTACATATCCCCTATCTTTATGGTGTCCCTACAGTGGACTTGGATACTACCTCTCTCTATGGTAGATCCTTACCCCCATGGACCTACCTCACAAGTAGCCAATACTTAGGGTTATAGAATCGTATGGCCCTACCCAAAGGTAGCCCAATCCCTAACTCAAGGTGACTTGATGGACCTACCCCATTGGTAGCCATGTACTAGGTCATCCAATGACCTGATGGACCTACCCCATAGGTAGCCATGTACTAGGTTAAACCATTAAGCCACAGAGGGGACTAGGATTTGAGCTAGTAGGCACATATCTTAAGTGATAGTCATATCCACATTATAGTTTGCATGAATTAAATTCATCCAACAGTTTAATTCAAGTCATCGAGGAAAACTTCAGAAAACCTCAAAAAACTAATTCGAGATATTCATAAGCGTAACCACATACCTGTCAGGCTGATTTGAGATAGAATAATCCATGCAAGTAAGAAATCCAAGCAAGTAAGAACACATAACAAGATCCTAAAATAATCATGCAATTCCCTTTTATTACTCATGTCATCAAGATGTATTAAACCTAGCTCGCTTCCTAGGGTTTCTAGCCCACTTTTAGGGTTTCCTTTCCAATTAGGGTTCCATTTTATTTTTACTATTTTAAACCCTAATTGTATACGATTGCTTTCAAACCCTATTTATCTCTTCTATTCTTCACGAAATATATTAAGGTTATCTTTTAACAACATGTAACCCTAATTTTGATTTAAGGCACAATTAAAAGTCCATTAGGCCTCTTTTACATTAAAGCTACCATTTTTATCCTTTTAATACATGATAAGATCATTATGCTCATTTATCATCAATTCAAAGTTCATTATGGTCTAATTCACATATGAACTCGATCTGCCATTAATTCTATCTTTTATTCATTAGAAAACCCTAATTGCTACATTAAGGGTATTTATCCACGATTAGGAACTTTTATACTTGAAATAGCTTAAAATCATCATATCTTAGCTTTATTCGTGATTTTGAATAACTAAAACCATTATGAGTCACATTTACTAATATTAGTGTTTCAAGGCTCATTAAAGCATATTTATGCACATAAAACTCTAATTTAAACTAATTACATGCAAAGTTCATCCTTTTTGTTCTCAATATACCTTTTTACAATTAACAGGTTAATATCAACTTTAATCATCCATTAAACCCTACTAATTACATTAATCATCTCAAAATAGGGTTTCTTAATCTTTAATTCATTAAAGATGATAACCCACACTACTTTTCGAATTGCAATTAGAAAAAGGCTTCACTTATATTTTTATTGCATTCCTCGTGTTCTGCTGAGCAAAATTTATATATTATGTGTATCCATCCGATCTACGGTTAATTAACTATGAATTTTGAAAAATTAACTTACTTTGGGCCAATAGGAAGTTGTCACGTCGCCTGTTTTCATGCAACGTTGCTTGGCTATTTGGAAACATAACGAATTTCCACTTATACCCCCCGCGCGGCTCCTTGGTTCTTCTCAACATTGAAGGGCAAAACCGTCTAAAACTCCCCGTCGTCTTCAACCTCATGCAAACTCTGTTTGAGTGCCTCCCTACTGCACTTCGGGGGTCCTCCCCTCTCCATCCTAGGGCTTGTGGACCACCGCCGATGGCCGCCCTAGCTTCGCCATCATCTGCCACACCTAGGGCGCCGCCCATCTTCTGACTTGTGGCTTGTTTGGGCTTGGCAAGCACATGACCCACAGCCATGGCGCCGACCTCTCTTGCAGCCATGCAGCTGCTATTGTGCCTGGCTAGGGTGTAAGGACAACTACGGAGTAGTTTTATGGCGTCGTGGGAGCCACATTCTTCCTTCCTAACCCGTCCTTGGCCCCTCGTTTGCTCAAGGGTTGTTCCACCCTCCATGACTAGGGTTTTCATGAAAAAGAAGACGGAGAGGAGAGAGAGATGCATGGGATCTACTTGGGCTCGTCCAAGGGGTCTACCCATTTATAGAGGAGGGTAGTCATACCCCAGCATGCTTGCCCATGAAGGAACAAAGCGTTTTCCTAATAGGAATTATATTCCTTCATTAAGAAACAAGTTTCTCTCTCTTTATTATCTTTTGATATTCTTTATTATTTGGATATTTAGGAATTTGAAAAACCTCTCCCTTATTCTCATTATACTTGCCTTTTAATTCATTGGCCATGAAAATATATTTTCCTTAAGTAGAAAATACCACCTTTTTAACAATACCACATAATCCATTAATTATGTATTCACATTATCTTCTTATTTTCTATTATAGGTATTTTCTCTTTTTTTTTCTTCATTGGTACTCCTTGGATCCCAAGAAACTCAAAAGGCACGAAATTCACCTGTGGATTAAATTCTTTTGCCTTCTAGAGGTTTCTACATGTTTCTTTTCTCCATTTCTTATTTATAATGGGGTTTCTTTTGTATTTTCCTTGTTATTGGGCCCAATAGCCAATAAAGCCCACAAGACAACCAACAAGGCTATTGTAAACGAAACTCATTTATTCAAGACAATTTATATCATTATTTGTTCAAATATCTTTAATATGAGAAATTACATTTCTCACCAAAAGAACCCAAAAATTGTGGTTGTAACACACGATCTCCTTAGCCTTAGGCAGGTTCACCAAGCTTCCCATGTGTACTATGATCCTAATCTAGGTGGTTGGGATCACCCATCAAGAGAAATATAAAAATGTATGTGTTAATAAAGGATAAGGATAATTATAAAGCTAAAGCATTGCATTTTAAAAAGAATCCACTAAACTAAGGGATTTCAAGAGTATGAGGCAAGTGATTCAATAAGAATTGGAAATCTGCCATAGTTCAACATCAACAATTATCGCATTGCATGAATATATTATAAAACAAACTCATCTCAATGTAGGGTGAGGCACCTACCAGACCTCACCATAAATAAAATGGTAGGGGGGACTAAAACCCCAGTGCCTGACAGGAGGACTAAAACCTCAGTGCCCTGTATAAAGTGGTAGGGGGACTAAAACCCCAGTGCCCTATGGGTGGTTTGTACTCATGTACACTACATTATCATTTGGCCAATAAATACATCATGCATAAATAAGTCACTTGGCAGCATTGAGAGATATAAATAAAATTGCATCATAGCAAATGGGAATAATTTCCAACAAACATTCCAATTAAGCAAGCCAACACTGGCATTTCAAGTAATGTATAAGTATTTCTATAAAAGAGCCAACATGGGCATTTGAAGCATCAAATAATGAATAGAGCCAAGAAATGGCATTAGAGGGATTACAAGGCTAGAAATTTAGTAATGTGGGGTTGGATAAAATCCCAACTGAGGAATAGGTGTATTTGCACATTAATCATTCCACAATGATATAATAAGGATCACATCCATAAATATGGTCCACATATTTAAATAAGGGTCACATATTGAAATAGGGCTCACATATATAAATAGGATTCACATACCTTATTGTAGATTCTTAATCATCATTTCTCACCATATGCTTGTTATCCAAAACCTTTTTCCTAGGTATAAATATTTCACATGAATTAATATATATTAAGACATAAAGCATAGGAAAACCCTAATTTTGGAACTTATTTTCAAAACCATGATTTAAGACTCAAAACCTAGTCCAATCGATTAATCATATTCTCCTGATTAAGAAAACATTTTTTATTTCCCAATTTGGAGTTAAAATGAATTAAATTCACATTTTAGATCATTTAATGTGATTAAAATGATATTTAAGATAAACTTAGAGAAATCATTTAGAAACAGGACTCAAAAACTAGAAATTTGTATTCTACTCAAAAAATCCTTTCCAACGACTATTTATTTGCATTTTTCTGACCAATGCTTGATTTACTATGAATTAATTAAATCAGACCAACGAAAATGCAAGAAAAAAATCCATTTCAGCAAAGTAAATGGGCGAACGAGATTGGGCCACTGAGGCCGGACCCATGCTGACGCAGACCGATCAAATTTGGCCACATCAGTGTGTAAGGACCCTGACCTTCATTTAGGGCTTACCCTGTTTGCTTTGCTTAACCCTGGTGCTTTGGTGCTTGCTAATCATCTTTAGTGGTGATTAGGGTTTGGTTGTGCTTTGTTGAGAGTTGGTAGTGCTACTTGCAAATAACCCAAGTCTAGGGTTTTGTAGGCAAGTTTGCTACCTTGTGAGGTGTTTCCCTCTCTCTTTGCTTCCTCTAAGGTTGAGAGGAAGGCTTGGGCTTGTTGCTTGAGTTCTTTGGGCCTTAGTTGAGCTTGTTTGGGCCTTGAGGTGCCTTGTTTGGGCTTGGTTGAGTCTTGTGTCGCTCAAGACAGGAGTGTGTCAACCTAGAGTTGTTTGTGTCGGCCAAGATGGTGCCTTGGTGTGTCGCCCATGGTGCTTGGTCCAACCTTGACCTTGTTTGGTGGGCACTTGGAGCTTGATGCATGCATGTGGCAAGGACCTTGGACAAGTGGATAAGGCTTGCTAGAGTGGTGGCTTGAGCTCTAGGACAAGTGTCCCTATGCAAGTGACACCTTGTTTGGACCAACCTTGTTTTCTCCTCCCTTTCCTTATATATAGTTGTGTCCTTTCCTTAGCTTAGGGTCCCTTTTGGTCCTTTGTTTTCCTTCTCCACCTTGAGTGCACGACACTCCCTCCTTTCCTTGCTTGTGTCGGCCGATACACCCCTTGAAGGAGCATCTTGGTGGCCGACACACCTTTGAGGCACAGGTGGTGGTCGACATCCCTTGAATCTTGGGGCTCTTCTTCTTCTTTGGAGCTTGGGGCTCAAGGAGGGTTGCATAACTTCTAACCCTAGCTACATTATCTCTTGTTATAATCTTGTTTACATGTTAGTAGCTTAGTTTCTTGCTTAGTTTCCTTATGGGCCGATCCATGTGAGTTAGGGTTTAGGGAGCAATACTCCTTTCTCCCCTTGGTCTAGAGGAGTGAGTTCGAGTTTATAGTGTCATGAGCAACACCCCTCTTTCCCTAACCGATTGAGGTGAGCTTGTAGCCTAGTTGCTTAAGCAACACTCTCCTCTCACCATGGGTTAGAAGGGTGAGCTCGTTGGTGATGGTTGATGTGCAAGACCCCTCCTTCTTAGTTGATTGAGGTGATCCATCTTCCTAGGGTTTCGGGTGCCTTGTGTTGAGAAAGAAGATGACCTTGTTCGTGGTATCTTGATGTGTATGAGTTGACTGATAGGAGTGTGATGGGCATCAACCCTTGTTGCCGTAACGGGCGTTATGATGTGGTGTCGGGCGACACTCTTGGCTGGCTCTTGAGACGGGCGTCACAACCCCTTGGTTTGCCTTGTGTCGGCTGTTATGCCTTGCCCAAGTTGTTGCTCATTTTGTGGATGAGTTCTCTCCCTCTCTCTCTCTCTCAGTTGTTAGTGTTTGGTGGTGATCTGGCCGTTATGCTAGCCCTTGTATCGGGCGTTGCTAGATGGAGAGTGATGGGCATCACGTTTACCCTTATGTCAGCCGATAGGCTGGTGGTAATGGGCATTGCCCGATATGTGAGGGTGCCCGATACCCCCCCTGATGCGCGACACTCCTCCCCATAATGCCGCGTCACGCGCTGGTTGCCTTGGTGGCAACACAGCGTTGCTTCTCTCTTTCAGATCTGTCGTTTGATGCGTTGATCCTTGGGTGAGGGCAGGCTTCCGTTACACCCCTTTTAGTGAGGGTTTTGTTATCCTTTTGTGACGATTCCCCGTATCATGAAATAGTCTAGTAGTGGATATCCTTGCTTTAAAACATGGTAACTCCTTATATTGCAAATGATGCTCGTTATCATAAGCTTATTCATTTATCTTAGCCTGGCTACACATATGGAAATGATTATCTACAAATGCTAAGAATGGTAATGGTAGTGGTAATGATAATGCTTGTTCTGTATGTCCAACATGACTACATGCATGAAGTAATCATCTTGATTATCTGTATAATGATAAGTACATAAATAGTTGCTTAATAATGTGTCTCGTGCACATGATCACCAGATGATGAATAATTAATAAGTATAGCATCCTGAATATCCTCTCATGATAGTGAGCATAGTCCTTATGTTGAAACTATGATTATTGTATACCCTAACCATGCAGGTGATGCTTAGCCATAAAAAGGCTATGAGAAATAGGTGATGAGTAACATCACTCTGGTTGATGAGATTGCATGTATGATGTGTTTGTCCCATGATGATGATGCGAGCCTTGAGAGACAGTGGCAATACATGATGAGGGATTGAGATCCCATGGTATGTGATGATCCTTGAGATGGATCTGGATGGTTGGCAAGAGGCCAAGTGATAACATGTGATGTAGAATCCTTGTGATGGATCAATATGATGTGAACTGTAGTAATAGCATAATGTTGAGTTTATGTTGTTTACTTTCTGTTATATCTTGTATGTTATACAACTTGGTTGAATCTTGCAATCCATCTAAAAGATACTAATTAATTACAGTGAAATATATCATGTAGTTTTCCCTGACCATAGATCCATCATCGTCAGGACTTGGTGATGGTGAAACGGGTTCTCCTGCGGGTTAACCCGGAGTGCATATTTTTTAATATGCGAGGTTTCTCCTAGCCTCAAATAGAGAGGTAAATGAGTGCAGTTGCGGTTGCAGACTCGGATGTGTGATGAGCATGGTGAACATGCCCATGGCTCCAGATATGTGATATAATGAGCATGAATGTGTTCATGGCTCAGAGCACGGTGATCAGGCCCGTGGCTCAGTTTTACTAGCACCGTGACCTGTACCAAGGCGGGCTAGGCAGAGGGTAGCCTGAGGAGCTGACCCTGTGGCTAAAAGACCACTTCAGCATGAGACTGCGGTCCTGCTTTGTTTCTCATGTACTGACCACGAGGGGTGAGATCGTGGATTCCGACTCTTCCATTGACCTTGTATGGCACCGGTTATGGGCTTCGCAGCCGAAGGTTGGATTTGAACGGTACGGTTCACTTCCTCAGGGCATAATAAAATGTAATCCAGTCATTTAGTTATTACTGCTTAGGACAAACACGAAACATTGGTTGAGGCCTTGTTTGTGTAATTAACTTTATTCGTATCTTGCAGTTGTTTATACATTTCTCCTATGTGGTAAGCTTTATACATCTCATCTTGTTAATCATGTTTCATAAGGAATAGTTGGATAAATGACTGAGTACTTTTGGTAAGCTTGATAGTATGAATAGTCTTATCTTATAACTATTCTTGTTACACTTTTTATCTGCTTTACATATATCTGAGGTTTTGTAGTTTTGGTGGGGAGTTATGTTTCCCGCTGGGACAATGTTCAATTGTCTCACTTTGCTGAGTTACACCCTTTTTAGGTGCTCGAGCTAGAAGTGGTGGTGGTCGTGGTGTTGCGGACGAGCAACAAGAAGATCAGTAGAAGGCAATCGATGGATATGTTGTTGTTTTGGATGTTTTGTGATGGAGTCTAGAGTCATCCCTGTACTCTCAGGTCCTTGGCGGTGTTTTGATGTTGTTTCACGATGTATGATCGTTGATGTTTTATATATCCTGTTGTTGGCCGGATGTGGGCCTTTATGTATATGAACAGGTGGTGAACTCATGTGATGGATGAACAGCTATTCCTGTAAGTTGTGGACACATATCAGATCTTGTATATGTATATATATGACCTGTTTCTGTGCAGGATGAGGACTTGAATGTAATAGTTTTCAGTTTATCAACTTTCCGCAAACGGTTTTAATTAACCCGTGTTTTCGATAATCTGTGGTTATGGTGATTTCTGCACATTTTCGCGTAACACCTTGTTGTCTATGTGATAGTGGGATGTGTTGCCACAAGTTTATGGTATCAGAGCCTTAGGTTCGCTGAGTCTACAGGGATTTAGGACTAGGTCGTCTGTTCTTGTGTGTTGTCCAGATTTTCTTACAACCATCTTCTGCCCTCAGTGGAAGAAAAGTCAAAATGTCTGGAAACCATGAAGAACACTCAGCTGAGTACAACGATGTTGCTTCAGCTGAAGGGCAGGCACATGAAGATCGGGTGCCTGAGGTCCCCCAACCTAACCCATCCATACTTGAACATTCTGCCTACCAACAGCTTATGGGGCAGATGATGGCTACGATGAATCTCATGGTTGAGCGATTACCAGTGCCTCCTCCGCGAGCACAGGTTCCCCATGGAGAAGCATCGGGTATTGGAAAGACCTTCGAGCGGCTTCGCCGAGTTGGAGCTTCGGACTATGCTGGAACGGCGATCCAGCGGATGCAGATCTGTGGCTGACAAGTATTGAGAAGGCTTTCCGGATCCTCGACATCCCCAAAGCAGACAAAGTAAAGCACGTTGTCTACCTTCTGAGAGGTAGTGCTGGTCACTGGTGGACCATCGAGGAAGAGAAGTGGTCTGGTGAGGTGATCTGTTGGGAGATCTTTCGTCGTGAGTTCGTCAGCAGATACTTTCCCAAGACGTATCTGGATGAGAAGATCAGTCAGTTTGAGAGTTTGCGGTAGGGAACGATAAACATCACCGAGTACGAGGCCAAGTTCATGGATCTGTTAAGGTTTTGTCCTCACATGGAAGCGACAGACGAGGAACGGATCAGACGTTTCGAGAAGGGTTTGAGTGCTGAGTTGATGACACCGGTTTCTAAGTTGGAGAACCAGGAGCGGTTTGCGACGTTTGTGGAATCCGTCCGGAGGATCAAACGATCTGTAAGGGAGAAGAGAGAGTCTATGGCTAAGAAGAAACCTGCTCAGTTCCAGGGTCAGAGGTTTGGTGGCTTTAACAAGCCCAGGTTTTCAGCACCGGCAGTAATGAGAGGTTCTGGTGGACCGTCTTAGTAGTCTCCGAGCAAAGGAAAAGGTTATGTTTCTTCACCATCTAAGTTACAAAGTTTAGCTTCCGTGGCAGTGACAGGGCCATCCAGGCCACGAGTTGATGTTAGGACATGCTATGCATGCGGTCAGATAGGGCATGTCAAGTCGAGTTGTCCCTACAGAGATGTTGAGGTGACACAGCAGCCGAGACAGAATCTTCAAGGATCAGATCGACAGCAGCCTAGTGGTAGAAGAGGATGAGGACGCGGTCAAGCATCTCAAGCTGGATCATCTGCTCAAGGAAGCAGAGGGCGTGGACAGCAAGCAACGACTCGATTCTATTCTATGATTCAGTCGTAGGCAATAGTCAACCCACGAGTAGTGACAGGTCAGTTGGAGTTATTTCATTCTGATATGTCTTCTTCTTGCTTTATATCTGTTCTGGTTGACCCGGGTGCTACGCACTCTTTTATCGCCTATAGTACGCTTGAGAACTGTCGTTTACCTGTTAGTCGTAAGAAGGATAGTTTGTTGTTAGAAACCCCTCTTGCTGGTTCCTCGTTGCTTCGAGAAGAGTGTTCATCTTGTGTCTTGTCTTTCTTGGGACACCGCATTCGAGTGGATCTCACACCACTTGATATGCATGGGTTTGATGTTATCCTTGGGATGGATACCTTAGAGAAGTATAAGGTTGTTCTGGACTGCGGTACCAAGCAGGCAGTGTTTGATGATGCTGGAGAGAAGTGGATCTTCCAAGGAGATAGGAAGATTCTTCTGACGTGTCTGGTATCAGCTATGGTGGCAGATAATTTGCTACGACAAGGATGTGAGGCGTTCTTAGCTCATGTGGTAGATACAGTCATGGTTGCCAAGGCGAAAGGTCCTAGCCTGGAAGAGGTGCCAGTTGTTCGGGAGTTTGCAGATGTGTTTCTTGAGGAATTTCCTGGTGTTCCCCCACCCTGAGAGATTGATTTTGAGATCAATCTGGTCCCAGGAACGCAGCCAGTTGCACAGACACCGTATAGGATGGCCCTAGTGGAGATGGTGGAGTTGAAGAAGTAGTTACAAGAGTTGTTGGACAAAGGTTTCATCCGACCAAGTACGTCGCCTTGGGGTGCTCCTGTGTTGTTCGTCAAGAAGAAGGACGGTTTGATGCAGTTGTGTATAGACTACCGATAGTTGAACAAGGTCACGATCAAGAACAAGTACCCGTTGCCGATGATAGATGATCTGTTTGATCAGTTGTGTAGTGCTATAATGTTCTCGAAGATCGATCTACGGTCTGGATATCATCAGTTGAGGATAAAGGCGGATGACATACCAAAGTCAGCTTTCAGGACAAGGTATGGTCACTATGAGTTCGTGGTTATGCCGTTTGGATTAACCAATGCACCTGCTGCTTTCATGGACCTGATGAACATAGTGTTCTGTCCGTTCTTAGATCAGTTTGTTGTAGTCTTTATAGATGACATCTTGATCTATAGTCGGGACAGGCGAGAGCATGAGCAACATCTTCGATGAGCGTTGACTCTACTTCACGAACATCAGTTGTACGCCAAGTTCAGTAAGTGTGAGTTCTGGTTGGAAGAGGTGACTTTCTTGGGTCACGTGATATCTTCTGAAGGAGTCAAGGTAGATCCGAAGAAGGTAGAATCCGTTGCAGAATGGGAACAGCCGAAGACACTGACAGAAGTTCGCAGTTTTCTGGGTTTAGCAGGATACTACCAGAGGTTCATCAAGGACTTCAGTGCGATTGCATTACCAATGACAAAGTTGACGAGAAAGGATGTACCTTTTGTTTGGTACGATCGATGTCAGCAAGCTTTCCAGAGTCTGAAGGAGAAGTTGACCAATGCTCCAGTGTTGATCCTGCCAGAGCCTAGGAGAGGCTATGTTGTTTTATGTGATGCTTCCAAGAAAGGATTAGGTTGTGTGCTGATGCAGGATGATCATGTGGTTTCTTTTGCTTCGCGACAGCTTAAGAAACACGAGGAGAACTATCCGACTCATGACTTGGAACTGGCAGCAGTGGTTCATGCGCTAAAGGTTTGGAGACACTATCTTTATGGGGAAGTGTGTCAGATCTTTACGGGTCATAAGAATCTGAAGTACATATTTACGTAGCAAGAGTTGAACATGTGACAACGGTGATGGATGGAGCTGATCAATGACTATGACTGCACAATCGAGTATCATCTTGGTAAGGCGAATGTGGTAGCTGATGTGCTTAGTCGAAAGTCTTCTTTTTCTTCTAAGAAGGCACAGTTGAGTTCCCTGGTATGCCATAGGCCGGATATGCTTGTCTCTTTTCGGAAGATGAACGTGCAGGTGGAGGTTTCCTCGTTAGCTGGACTTCTAGCACAGATGCAAGTCAAGCCTACGTTAAGACAGCAGATCAAAGATGCACAGCAGGCAGATGATGCAGTACAATTGATCAGATCAGAGTTTGGCAGCGAAAAGCGTGATGGGTTTCATGAGTCCGAGGATGGGCTAGTTTGCTATCGTGATAGGATGGTGGTTCCTGATGTTGATGACCTGAGGAAGTTGGTGCTAGAGGAAGCACACACGTCAATGTATGCTATGCATCCAGGTGTCACCAAGATGTACCATAGTCTGAAGGACTTGTATTGGTGGCCCGGTTTAAAGAAAGATGTGGTTGAGTTCGTTGCGAGATGTGTGGTTTGTCAGCAAGTGAAGGTTGAACATCAGAAGCCGGCAGGTACGTTCCAACCTTTTCCAATACCGTAGTGGAAATGGGATCATATAACCATGGATTTTGTAGTTGGTCTACCCAAGACAACTAGAAATCATGATTCCATTTGGGTGGTTGTGGACAGATTGATGAAGTCTGCCCATTTCCTACCTGTAAAGATGACGTATACACTTGAGAAGCTCGCTAGAGTGTACGTGGATGAGATATTTTGTTGGCATGGTGTGCCAGCGACGATAGTTTTTGACAGAGGTCCTCAGTTTACAAGTCGTTTCTGGGAACAGTTGCACAGAGCGTTGGGAACGCAGTTGAGGTTCAGTACCACTTTCCACCCACAGACAGATGGACAGTCGGAGAGGACTATTCAGATTCTGGAGGATCTCCTTCGAGCTTGTGTTTTGTAGTTTCTAGGCAGTTGGGATGTACATCTGAGTTTGATAGAGCTTGCGTATAACAACAGTTATCAGCGGAGTATTAACATGGCTCCTTATGAGGCTTTGTATGGAAGAAAGTGCAGATCTCCTTTGTGTTGGTACGAGTCTGGTGAGCATCAGTTTTTGGGTCCTGAGTTAGTACAGCAAACAACAGAAAAGATCAAGGTGATACAGCAACAGCTGAAAGTGGCACAGGACAGGCAGAAGTCTTATGCAGACAATCGTCGACGACCTTTAGAGTTTCAGGTAGGAGACAAGGTCTATCTTAAAGTCTCGCCATGGAAAGGTGTGCTGAGGTTTGGTCGGAAGGGTAAGTTGGCACCCAGGTATATGGGGCCTTACCCAGTTATAGCACGTGTTGGTAAGGTAGCTTACGAGATAGAATTACCTCCAGAGTTGCACAGGCTACATCCAGTGTTTCATGTCATTATGCTGAAGAAAAGTCATCCAGATTCGGGAACAGTGATACAGCCAGTTGAGGTTGAGCTTGATGAAGATGTGACCTATGAGGAAGGTCCTGTGGCGATCCTCAACAGAAGGGTCAAGAAGCTGAAGAGGAAGGACATGGTTCTTGTGAAAGTTCTTTGGCATCATCGTGGCGTTGAGGAAGCCACGTGGGAGCTTAAGGAAGAGATGAGGAGGAAGTATCCATCGCTTTTCTCTTCAGATTTCGGGGACGAAATCCCTTAAAGGGGGTTAGATTGTAAGGACCCTGACCTTCAATTAGGGCTTACCATGTTTGCTTTGCTTAACCCTGGTGCTTTGGTGCTTGCTAATCACCTTTAGTGGTGATTAGGGTTTGGTTTTGCTTTGTTGAGAGTTGGTAGTGCTACTTGCAAATAACCCAAGTCTAGGGTTTTGTAGGCAAGTTTGCCACCTTGTGAGGTGTTTCCCTCTCTCTTTGCTTCCTCTAAGGTTGAGAGGAAGGCTTGGGCTTGTTGCTTGAGTTCTTTGGGCCTTGGTTGAGCTTGTTTGGGCCTTGAGGTGCCTTGTTTGGGCTTGGTTGAGTCTTGTGTCGCTCAAGATAGGAGTGTGTCGACCTAGAGTTGTTTGTGTCGGCCAAGATGGTGCCTTGGTGTGTCGCCCATGGTGCTTGGTCCAACCTTGACCTTGTTTGGTGGGCACTTGGAGCTTGATGCATGCATGTGGCAAGGACCTTGGACAAGTGGATAAGGCTTGCTAGAGTGGTGGCTTGAGCTCTAGGACAAGTGTCCCTATGCAAGTGACACCTTGTTTGGACCAACCTTGTTTTCTCCTCCCTTTCCTTCTATATAGGTGTGTCCTTTCCTTAGCTTAGGGTCCCTTTTGGTCCTTTGTTTTCCTTCTCCACCTTGAGTGCACGACACTCCCTCCTTTCCTTGCTTGTGTCGGCCGATACACCCCTTGAAGGAGCAGCTTGGTGGCCGACACACCTTTGAGGCACAGGTGGTGGTCAACATCCCTTGAAGCTTGGGGTTCTTCTTCTTCTTTGGAGCTTGGAGCTCAAGGCGGGTTGCATAACTTCTAACCCTAGATACATTATCTCTTGTTATAATCTTGTTTACATGTTAGTAGCTTAGTTTCTTGCTTAGTTTCCTTGTGGGCCGATCCATGTGAGTTAGGGTTTAGGGAGCAATACTCATTTCTCCCCTTGGTCTAGAGGAGTGAGTTTGAGTTTCTAGTGTCATGAGCAACACCCCTCTTTCCCTAACCGATTGAGGTGAGCTTGTGGCCTAGTTGCTTAAGCAACACTCTCCTCTCACCATGGGTTAGAAGGGTGAGCTCGTTGGTGATGGTTGATGTGCAAGACCCCTCTATCTTGGTTGATTGAGGTGAGCCATCTTCCTAGGGTTTCGGGTGCCTTGTGTTGAGAAAGAAGATGACCTTTTTTGTGGTATCTTGATGCGTATGAGTTGACCGATAGGTGTGTGACGGGCATCATCCCTTGTTTCTGTAACGGGCGTTATGATGTGGTGTCAGGTGACACTCTTGGCTCTTGAGATGGGTGTCACAACCCCTTGTTTTGCCTTGTGTCGGCTGTTATGCCTTGCCCAAGTTGTTGCTCATTTAGTGGATGAGTTCTCTCCCTCTCTCTCTCGGTTGTTAGTGTTTGGTGGTGGTCTGGCCGTTATGCCAGCCCTTGTATCAGGCGTTGCTAGATGGAGAGTGACGGGCGTCGCGTTTACCCTTGTGTCGGCCGACAGGTTGGTGGTAACGGGCGTTGCTCGATATGTGAGGGTGCCCGATACCCCCCCCTGATGCGCAACACTCCTCCCCATAACGCCACGTCGTGTACTGGTTGCCTTGGTGGCAATGCAGCGTTGCTGCTCTCTTTCAACTCTGTCGTTTGATGCGTTGATCCTTGGGTGAGGGCAGGCTGCCGTTACACCCCTTTTAGTGAGGGTTTTGTTATCCTTTTGTGACGATTCCCTGTATCATGAAATAGTCTAGTAGTGGATATCCTTGCTTTAAAATATGGTAACTCCTTATATTGCAAATGATGCTCGTTATCATAAGCTTATTCATTTATCTTAGCCTAGCTACACATATGGAAATGATTATCTACAAATTCTAAGAATGGTAATGGTAGTGGTAATGATAATGCTTGTTCTGTATGTCCAACATGACTACATGCATGAAGTAATCATCTTGATTATTTGTATAATGATAAGTACATAAATAGTTGCTTAATAATGTGTCTCGTGCACATGATCACCAGATGATGAATAATTAATAAGTATAGCATCCCGAATATCCTCTCATGATAGTGAGCATAGTCCTTATGTTGAAACTATGATTATTGTATACCCTAACCATGCAGGTGATGCTTAGCCATAAAAAGGCTATGAGAAATATGTGATGAGTAACATCACTCTAGTTGATGAGATTGCATGTATGATATGTTTGTCCCATGATGATGATGTGAGCCTTGAGAGACAGTGGCAATACATGATGAGGGATTGAGATCCCATGGTATGTGATGATCCTTGAGATGGATCTGGATGGTTGACAAGAGGCCAAGTGATAAAATGTGATGTGGAATCCTTGTGATGGATCAGTATGATGTGAACTGTAGTAATAGCATAATGTTGAGTTTATGTTGTTTACTTTCTGTTATATCTTGTATGTTATACAACTTGGTTGAATCTTGCAATCCATCTAAAAGATACTAATTAATTACAGTGAAATATATCATGTAGTTTGCCCTGGCCATAGATCCATCATCGTCAGGACTTGGTGATGGTGAAATGGGTTCTCCTGCGGGTTAACCCGGAGCGCATATATTTTAATATGCGAGGTTTCTCCTAGCCTCAAATAGAGAGGTAAACGAGTGCAGCTGCGGTTGCAGACTCAGATGTGTGATGAGCATGGTGAACAGGCCCATGGCTCTGGATATGTGATATAATGAGCATGAATGTGTTCATGGCTCAGAGCACGGTGATCAGGCCCGTGGCTCAGTTTTACTAGCGTCGTGACCTGTACCAAGGCGGGCTAGGCAGAGGGTAGCCTGAGGAGCTGACCCTATGGCTAAAAGACCACTTCAACATGAGACCGCGGTCTTTCTTTGTTTCTCGTATACTGACCACGAGGGGTGAGGTCGTGGATTCTGGCTCTTCCATTGACCTTTTATGGCACCGGTTATGGGCTTCACAGCCGAAGGTTGGATTTGAACGGTACAGTTCACTTCCTCAGGGCATAATAAAACGTAATCCAGTCGTTTAGTTATTACTGCTTAGGACAAACACGAAACATTGGTTGAGGCCTTATTTGTGTAATTAACTTTATTCGTATCTTGCAGTTGTTTATACATTTCTCCTATGTGGTAAGCTTTATAAATCTCATCTTGTTAATCATGTTTCATAAGGAATAGTTGGATAAATGACTGAGTACTTTTGGTAAGCTTGATAGTATGAATAGTCTTATCCTATAACTGTTCTTGTTACACTTTTTATCTGCTTTACATATATCTGAGGTTTTGTAGTTTTGGCGGGGAGTTATGTTTCCCGCTGGGACAATGTTCAATTGTCTCACTTCGTTGAGTTACACCCTTTTTAGGTGGTCGAGCTAGAAGTGGTGGTGGTCGTGGTGTTGCGGCCGAGCAGCAAGAAGATCAGTAGAAGGCAAGCGATGGATATGTTGTTATTTTGGATGTTTTGTGATAGAGTCTAGAATCATCCCTATACTCTCAGGTCCTTGGCGGTGTTTTTACGTTGTTTCACGATGTATGATCGTTGATGTTTTGTATATCCTACTGTTGGTCGGATGTGGGCCTTTATGTATATGAACAGGTGGTGAACTCATGTGATGGATGAACAGCTGTTCCTGTAAGTTGTGGACACGTATCAGATCTTGTATATGTATATATATGACCTGTTGCTATGTAGGATGAAGACTTGAATGTAATAGTTTTCTGTTTATCAACTTTCCGCAAACGGTTTTAATTAACATGTGTTTTCGATAATCTGTGGTTATGGTGATTTCTGCACGTTTTTGCGTAACACCTCGCTGTCTATGTGATAGTGGGATGTGTTGCCACACAGTGGGTCCATTCTCGCTGACTTAGGTCAACAACGAGTGAGAAGGGGGAAATTACCAGAATGCCCTTACTTGTCAAATCAAACTATTTAAGTAGCGAGGGCAGTTCAGTCATTTGCAACTATCGATTCTTTGTTGCGAGAAACAAAACGAGGATGTGAGATTATGAAATTACCTCTATCTGGATTATGGATCAATCGAGGCAGCAAGGGTACTGAGATAATTTATTAACCTGAGATCTACTTCCTTCGGTCATGGCACTGAGTACAAGATCGAGAGACAGTGAGCGTTGTGGTTAGCGAAGGGGGTGATTTTGCGGTGAAACTATCACTACTGTAGACATCCGCACACTCACCTGAGCTCATAGAGCAAAAGCTCGAGTTCTAAAGAGTTCAGGAGCTCAGAGAGCATCATTGGGAGGAGGCAGAACATGGGATGGAATTGGGGCCTTCAAAAATCGATACCCGGTCGAACGAGACGCAAACCAAACCTTAACAATGCTCACGACAGTAATGCGGAGCTATAGGACCAAAAACCAGGGTTGGAGGAGCACCAAAGACCCCAAAACAGAGTAGCGGAGGCAAGGTGTTACCACCTTCTATAGGACTCGACACCCTGGGCAATCGCAAGCAAATAGAAAAGTCAAAAGGCGTTTAAGGGGGGTCAGTGAACCTTACCCGAGCACCAATAGTGAGTGATGAGGGCAGAGTGGATTGGGGTTGCTACAAGGTCACCAAAAGTAAAACTGAATGGGTCCAGGGGCTTCACGATCACTGAGGGGAAATTGAAGGAGGAGAAGGATTTGGGGTGGTAAGAGGGTGGTTTTGAGTTCCTTATATAGGTAGAGGGGGGTCATAGCTCTCTCTACAACTTTCTGGTAGGGATGAAGAGAAAGCTCGAGAGAGGCATTTTGCCTATGGTGTGAGAGAGAGGATGAGCTAAAGCTTATTCAAATCGGTGGGATGAGACAAATTTACCAGAGGAAGAATCGTCCAAAATGGTCGAGAAATGAGAGAGAAAGAGGGCAAGGGGCCAAGGCGTTGGTACCGTGATGAGGCCCGTACACGGCTGGAGGAAGAAGATGTTGTCGGGGCCGTTGGATCAAGGGAAAAATGGATTTGGCCATTGGATGTGTGCCCATGGTGGAATCGGCTGCGTGACAGAGAAAATCGACCAAACCTTAGTGTTACACTTCAATATCATTGATTTGATGCATGCACTATAGTTATGCTATATTAAAAGCTTTTAAAATCGATTTGAAGGGACAAATGAAGTCCAAAATGCACCAAACTTTAACCACATGCACAAATTAATGTATAGAACCATGATATGCGATTAGATTCTCATTTAACCCATTATTTGGCCCTTAATAAATATATTCCTCATTAAAGTGCATATTAACATATTAAATTGAATGAGTTATATGAAAAGACTTCTTTTAATGGATTACATGAGTGAATTTTGAGATATCCATCCGTAATTAATTTTGAGAACAAAATCTCACCATAATATTCGATTTTGATATATTATTATCATTTTTGAGGAGATAGAAGGAAATTAGGTTAATTACACCCAAAATTAATTCTATTGCATGTTTGCTCATATCTTATCCAAAAAGATATAAGAGATCCAAATTAACATTATCCACTTATTTTCTCTCATAAAACTCCATTTTGCATTATTAGTCCTTAATTACTACATTAAGTGGGTTATTTGTGCAAATACCCCTTTATAATCATAAATGGGGGTAAAAATGGAATTTCACCATCATTAATGCTCAAATTGCATATAGAGTCTAAAAATGATTCAAAAGGATGGGAAATTTATGAAAAAGGTCCAAATGGACTAGAAGGCAAAGAAAATCTCAAAAGTGGGTAAATTGCAGGGAAGACCCTAGATTTCAGTATGTTACAACACTCCACCCCTTAAAGCGGATTTCATCCCCAAAATCATAATAAGAGAGAAGAGAGGGTGAGTGTGAAACATCCCAACTTTAAACAACTAGGTGGGTATTAAAAGATCTACACATAGGCCAAGTCTTATTAAGGTTTCCACAAAACCAATAAACTTTTATCCAACATAACATAATCAACATTTTTGTCTTATAAGCATAATCTCCATCATGAAGAGGCATCCTATTTATTATTCCATCTCTTGTGCCACATTTTATTCAAAACAATTACTTCTCAACATTATATCATATGTATTTCCCTCATCAAGGGTTTTAAGCTCAATTAGGGTTTACTAAGCCATTTCAACATTTATAGATGCATTATATCACAAGCCTTAATAACTTGATATTATTCTCCATTAACTTCATCATGTAGGATTACCATAGATTATTTTGGTGAGAACCATATAATATTATCCAGCAAATTATTAAACTTATCACAAGTCCAAATGTGTCACATTAATGGCGTATATCTAAGTTACATATTGTCACAACATCTTTCATACTCATATCCATGGCATTATTAATCATTTTCTCTTATTACACTAATTAATATGAATTATACATTTTTAACATCTCATTATGAGAATCAAATTACTCATTTTCATATTATTAATTTGATTCATAAACTAATTTATGATAAGATGATTAATGAGATGTATTTAGCCAACAAAGTGATATGCCTAACATATGTTGGTGACTTAATCAAAATTATGTATATTCACAAATATCAATGAATAACTAATTATTATTTGCATCAAGAATATATTAAGGCTCAAGCATATGAATTATTCCTTATATGACTTATTCATTTGTTTATAACCAAACAAGATGAATTACAATTATATTATGTGTGTTCAACACTAAACATATAAGCTCTCTAATCCCATATCTAAGGAGTTAGGGTTTCTTGATTTCAAGGCATTGAGGGACTCCACCCCCTTAATGAGGATTTCATCCTCGAAATCAGCAACTCTAAAATCTATCAAGGTACTAACACCAACATTCCACTTAAATGGTTGACTAAGTCAAACTATTTTAAGGGTATAAGATCCAACATAAAAAATCTTACTAATCACTATCTTCTAAAACTCAAGGTATAGCATAGGGTACACTAACCCTGATCATGGAAATCTAAGACTCATATAAGGAACCATATGATTTTTGTTTGGAAAAAGTCAAATCATCATATAAGGATTTATAAGGTTACTCAACAATAAGGTAATATGCCTAAAGGTAGACTATTTTAAGCTATCTGTATCAGATCAGGCTAGGACAATGTCAAATGAACTTGGGAGTCCTCATAAACCAAGCTAGTGGAACGGAGGAAAATTTTGCCATCCCCCAAGTTCTGACCCTTTCTAGACAACATCACTTTCAACTTCTTGCTCTAATAGCTACTCAATGGACTAATCACCAAAAAGTTGATAAATTTTATTCCTAATATGAAATTATTATGTCTTAAATCAAACTTTCATCATAGGTCAACTCTAAGGTGAAAAACTTACTAAAGGAAAACTATATAAGATAAGGGATTCTAACTAGGAGATAATTTGAATTAGTCAAGACTCCGACTACCTTGATGCTCTGATACCATGTTGTAAAGACCAAGTCTCTACTAAAAACCACGGCAAACAAAAACACCAATTGTGTAGCAGTTGAAGATTAAAACTTGACTTTATTCAAAATGTATAAAGATTACTATACAAAATTTTCCCAAATGGGGTACATCTTTATACAAGAACAAGGATCTAGGTAGAGGAGGACTCAAACTAATACAACTTGTCTCCACAAACAACATAACAAAAGTATATGCAACTAGTCCAAGCTAACAAGATGTGCACGATCTCCTTAGCCTTAGGCAGGTTCACCAAGATTCCCATGCACACTCTGATCCTAATCTGGGTGGTTGGGATCACCCAACAAGAGAAAGATAAAAATGTATGTGTCAATAAAGGATAAAGACAATTATAAAGCTAAAGCATTGCATATTAAAAAGAATTCCACTAAACTAAGGGATTTCAAGAGTTCGAGGCAAGTGATCAAATAAGAATTGGAAATCTGTCATAGTTCAACATCAACAATTATCACATTGCATGAATATATTATGAAATAAACTCATCTCAATGTAGGGTGAGGCACCTATCGGACCTCACCATAAATAAAATGGCAGGGGGACTAAAACCTCAGTGCCCTGTATAAAGTGGCAGGGGGACTAAAACCCCAGTGCCCTATGGATGGTTTGTACTCATGTACACTACATTGTCATTTGGCCAATAAATACATCATGCATAAATAAGTCACTTGGCAGCATTGAGAGATATACATAAAATTGCATCATAGCAAATGGGAATAATTTCCAACAAACATTCCAATTAAGCAAGCCAACATTGGCATTTCAAGTAATGTACAAGTATTTCTATAAAAGAGCCAACATGGGCATTTGAAGCATCAAATAATGAATAGAGCCAAGAAATGGCATTAGAGGGATTACAAGGCTAGAAATTTAGTAATGTGGGTTGGATAAAATCCCAACTGAAGAATAGGTGTATATGTACATTAATCATTCCACAATGATATAATAAGGATCACATCCATAAATATGGTCCACATATTTAAATAAGGGTCACATACTGAAATAGGGCTCACATACATAAATAGGATTCACATACCTTATTGTAGATTCTTAATCATGTTTCTCACCATATGCTTGTTATCCAAAACCTTTTTCCTAGGTATAAATATTTCACATGAATTAATATATATTAAGGCATAAAGCATAGGAAAACCCTAATTTTGGAACTTATTTTCAAAACCATGATTTAAGACTCAAAACCTAGTCCAATAGATTAATCATATTCTCCTGATTAAGAAAACATCTTTTATTTCCCAATTTGTTGTTAAAATGAATTAAATTCACATTTTAGATCATTTAATGTGATTAAAATGATATTTAAGATAAACTTTGAGAAAGAACTTGGAAACAGGACTCAAAAACTAGAAATTCAAATTCTAATCAAAAAATCCTTTCCAACGACTATTTATTTGCATTTTTCTGACCAACGGTTGATTTACTATGAATTAATTAAATCAGACCAAGGAAAATGCAAGAAAAAAAATCCATTTCAGCAAAGTAAATGGGCGAACGGGATTGGGCCACTGAGGCCGGGCCCACACAGATGCAGACCAATCAAATTTGGCCGAGTCGGCGGGTCCATTCTCGCTGACTTAGGTCAACAGCGAGTGAGAAGGGGGAAATTACCAGAATGCCCTTACTCGTTAAATCAAACTATTTAAGTAGTGAGGGCGGTTCAGTCATTTGCAACTATCGATTCTTTGCTGTGAGAAATAAATGAGGATGTGAGATTATGAAATTACCCCTGCCCAGATTATGGATCAATCAAGGCAGCAAGGGTACTGAGGTAATTTATTAACCTGAGATCTACTTCCTTCGGTCATGGCGCTGAGCGCAAGATCGAGAGACAACGAGCGTTGTGGTTAGCGAAGGGGGGTGATTTTGTGGTGAAACTGTCATTACTATAGACATCCTCGCACTCACCTGAGCTCATAGAGAAAAAGCTCGAGTTCTAAAGAGTTTAGGAGCTCAGAGAGCATCGTTGGGAGGAGGCAGAACATGGGATGGAATTGGGGCCTTCAAAAATCGATACCAGGTCGAACAAGACGCAAACCAAACCTTGACAATGCTCAGTGCGGCAATGTGGAGCTACAGGACCAAGAATCGGGGTTGGAGGAGCATCGAAGACCCCAAAATAGAGTGGCGCTGACAAGGTGTTACCAGCTTCTATAGGACTCGACACCCTGGGCTATTGCAAGCTAAAAGAAAAGTCGAAAGGCGTTTAAGGGGGGTCAGTGTACCTTACCCGAGCACCAATTATGAGTGGTGAGGGCAGAGTAGATTGGGGTTGCTATGAGGTTGCCAAAAGTAAAACTGAATGGGTCCAGGAGCTTCACTATCGCTGAGGGGAAATTGAAGGAGGAGAAGGATTTGGGGTGGTAAGAGGGTGGTTTTCGGTTCCTTATAAAGGCAGAGGAGGGCCATAGCTCCCTCTGCAACTTCCTGGTAGGGATGAAGAGAAAGCTTGAGAGATGTGTTTTGCCTACGGTGTGATAGAGAGGATGAGCTAAAGCTCATTCAAATCGGCAGGATGAGATGAATCTACCAGAAGAAGAATCGCCCAAAATGGTCGAGAAATGAGAGAGAAAGAGGGCAAGGGGCCAAGGTGTTGGTACTGTGATGAGGCTTGTACACGGCTGGAGGAAGAAGACACTGTCGGGGTTGTTGGATAAAGGGAAAAACATATTTTATCCGTTGGATGTGTGCCCATTATGTAATTGGTCGCGTGACAGAGAAAATCGACCAAACCTTAGCGTTACACTTCAATATCATTGATTTGATGCATGCATTATAATTATGCTATATTAAAAGCTTTTAAAATCGATTTGAAGGGTCAAATGAAGTCCAAAAGGCACCAAACTTTAACCACATGCACAAATTAATATCTAGAACCATGATATGCAATTAGATTTTTATTTAACCCATTATTTGGCCCTTAATAAATATATTTCTCATTAAAGTGTATATTAACATATTAAATTGAATGAGTTATATGAAAAGAGTCTTTTAATGGATTACATGAGTGAATTTCGATATATCCATCCATAATTAATTTTAAGAACAAAATCTCACCATAATATTCTATTTTGATATATTATTATCATTTTTTAGGAGAGAGAAGGAAATTAGGTTAATTACACCCATAATTAATTCTATTGCATATTTTTTCTCATATCTTATCCAAAAAGATATAAGAGCTCCTAATTAACATTATCCACTTATTTTTTTTCTCATAAAACTCCATTTTGCATTATTAGTCCTTAATTATTACATTAAGTGGGTTATTTGTGCAAATACCCCTTTATAATCATAAATGGGGGTAAAAATGGAATTTCACCATCATTAATGCTCAAATTGCATATAGAGTCCAAAATGATTCAAAAGGATGGGAAATTTATGAAAAATGTCCAAATGGACTAGAAGGCAAAGAAAAGCTCAAAAGTGGGTAAATTGCAGGGAAGACCCTAGATTTCAGTATGTTACAACACTCCACCCCTTAAAGAGGATTTCGTCCCCGAAATCATAATAAGAGGGAAGAGAGGGTGAGTGTGCAACATCCCAACTTTAAACAATTAGGTGGGTATTAAAAGCTCTACACATAGGCCAAATCTTACTAAGGTTTCCATAAAACCAATAAACTTTTATCCAACACAACATAATCAACATTTTTGTCTTATAAGCATAATCTCCATCATGAAGAGGCATCATATTTATTATTCCATCACTTGTGCCACATTTTATTCAAAACAATTACTTCTCAACATTATATCATATGTATTTCCCTCATCAAGGGTTTTAAGCTCAATTAGGGTTTACTAAGCCATTTCAACATTTATAGATGCATTAGATCACAAGCCTTAATAACTTGATATTATTCTCCATTAACTTCATCATGTAGGATTACCACAGATTATTTTGGTGAGAACCATATAATATTATCCAGCAATTATTAAATGTATCACAAGTCCAAATGTGTCACATTAATGGCTTATAACTAAGTTACATATTGTCACAACATCTTTCATACTCATATCCATGGCATCATGAATCATTTTCTCTTATTACACTAATTAATATGAATTATACATTTTTAACATCTCATTATGAGAATCAAATTACTCATTTTCATATTACTAATTTGATTCATAAACTAATTTATGATAAGATGATTAATGAGATGTATTTAATCAACAAAGTGATATGCCTAACATATGCCGGTGACTTAATCAAAATTATGTATATTCACAAATATTAATGAATAACTAATTATTATTTGCATCAAGAATATATTAAGGCTCAAGCATATGAATTATTCCTTAGATGACTTATTCATTTGTTTATAACCAAACAAGATGAATTACAATTATATTATGTGTGTTCAACACTAAACATATAAGCTCTCTAATCCCATATCTAAGGAGTTAGGGTTTCTTGATTTCAAGGCATTGAGGGACTCCACCCCCCTTAAATAGGATTTGTCCTTGAAATCATCAACTCCAAAATCTATCAAGGTACTAACACCAACATTCCACTTAAAGGGTTGACTAAGTCAAACTATTTTAAGGATATAAGATCCCACATAAAAACTCTTACTAATAACTATCTTCCAAAACTCAAGGTATAGCATAGGGTACACTAACCCTAATCATGGCAATCTAAGACTCATATAAGGTACTAGATGATTTTTGTTTGGAAAAAGTCAAATCATCATATAAGGGTTTTTAAGGTTACTCAACAATAAGGTAATATGCCTAAAGGTAGACTATTTTAAGATGCATGTATCAGATCAGGCCAGGCTAGTGTCATATGAACTCGGGAGTCCTCATAAACCAAGCTAGTGGCGCGGAGGAAAAAATTTCCAGCCCCCAAGTTCTGACCCTTTCTAGACACCATCACTTTCATCTTCTTGCTCTAATAGCTACTCAATAGACTAATCACCAAAAAGTTGACAAAGTTTATTCCTAATATTAAATTATTATGTCTTAAATCAAACTTTCATCATAGGTCAACTCTAAGGTGAAAAACTTACTAAAGGAAAACTATATAAGATAAGGGATTCTAACTAGGAGACAATTTGAATTAGTCAACACTCCGACTACCTTGATGCTCCGATACCATGCTGTAAAGACCAAGTCTCTACTAAAAACCATGGCAAATAAAAACACCAATTGTGTAGCAGTGGAAGATTAAAACTTGACTTTATTCAAAATGTATAAAAAGTACTATAATTTTTTTTCCCAAATGGGGTACATCTTTATACAAGAACAAGGATATAGGTAGAGGAGGACTCAAACTAATACAAATTGTCTCAACAAACAACATAACAAAATTATATGCAACTAGTCCAAGCTAACTAGATGTACACGATCTCCTTAGCCTTAGGTAGGTTCACCAAGCTTCCCATGCGCACTCTGATCCTAATCTGGGTGGTTGGGATCACCCAGCAAGAAAAATATAAAAATGTATGTGTCAATAAAGGATAAGGACAATTATAAAGCTAAAGCATTGCATATTAAAAAGAATCCACTAAACTAAGGGATTTCAAGAGTATGAGGCAAGTGATCAAATAAGAATTGGAAACCTGCTATAGTTCAACATCAACAATTACCACATTGCATGAATATATTATGACACAAACTCATCTCAATGTATTTGTGAGGCACCTACCGAACCTCACCATAAATAAAATGGTAGGGGGGACTAAAACCCCAGTGCTTGGCAGGAGGACTAAAACTTGAGTGCCCTATATAAAGTGGCAGGGGGACTAAAACCCCAGTTCCCTATGGGTGGTTTGTACTCATGTACACTACATTGTCATTTAGCTAATAAATACATCATGCATAAATAAGTCACTTGGCAGCATTGAGAGATATAATTAAAATCACATCATAGCAAATGTGAATAATTTCCAACAAGCATTCCAATTAAGCAAGCCAACACTGCCATTTCAAGTAATGTACAAGTATTTCTATAAAAGAGCCAACATGGGTATTTGAAGCATCAAATAATGAATAGAGCCAAGAAATGGCATTAGAGGGATTACAAGGCTAGAAATTTAGTAATGTGGGGTTGGATAAAATCCCAACTGAGGAATAGGTGTATTTGCACATTAATCATTCCACAATGATATAATAAGGATCACATCCATAAATATGGTCCACATATTTAAATAAGGGTCACATACTGAAATAGGGCTCACATACATAAATAGGATTCACATACCTTATTGTAGATTCTTAATCATCATTTCTCACCATATGATTGTTATTTAAAACCTTTTTCCTAGGTATACATATTTCACATGAATTAATATATATAAGGCATAAAGCATAGGAAAACCCTAATGTTGGAACTTATTTTCAAAACCATGATTTTAGACTCAAAACTTAAGCTCACACCAACCCGTTCATTTTGGATCCAATTCAAGATTTTTCTTGGGAGGTATCGGGAAGGAATTTGAATGTAATAATGCTATCACACATACAATCATACTCAATTCGACAGAAAAGATCGCTTGGATTTCTGAAAAGGTTGCTTGAATTTAGACAAATCTATTTTGTCAAAAAAATATTGTTGAGACAAGATTTGAACCTGTAACCTCAAGGTTATGAGCCTTGCGAGCTACCAAACTGCTCTACTCCGCGCGATACAACAAGACAACAACTATTTTATTGAAAGAGAAATTTTTATATTATAAGGGGACGAGATAAATTCAGAAGCACTTTTTTTAGTTTTTATTCGAGGAGACAAAATTACATCAGTTTAATTTAGTCCAATTGATTAATCATATTCTCCTGATTAAGAAAACATCTTTTATTTCCTAATTTGGAGTTAAAATGAATTAAATTCACATTTTAGATCATTTAATGTGATTAAAATGATATTTAAGATAAACTTCGAGAAATCATTTGGAAACAAGACTCAAAAACTAGAAATTCAGATTCTAATAGAAAAATACTTTCCAACGACTATTTATTTGCATTTTTCAGACCAATGGTTTATTTACTATGAATTATTTAAATCAGATCAATGAAAATGCAAGAAAAAAATCCATTTCAGCAAAGTAAATGGGCGAACGGGATTGGGCCTCTGAGGTCGGGCCCATGTTGACGCGGACCAATCAAATTTGGCCATGTCGGTGGGTCCATTCTCGCTGACTTAGGTCAACAACGAGTGAGAAGGGGGGAATTACCAGAATGCCCTTACTTGTCAAATCAAACTATTTAAGTAACGAGGGCAGTTCAGTCATTTGCAAATATCGATTCTTTTCTATGAGGAACAAAATGAGGATGTGAGATTATGAAATTACCCCTGCCCCGATTATGGATCAATCGAGGCAGCAAGGGTACTGAGGTAATTTATTAACCTGAGATCTACTTCCTTTGGTCATGGTGTTGAGCGCAAGATCGAGAGACAGCGAGCGTTGTGGTTAGTGAAGGGGGGTGATTTTGCGGTGAATTGTCACTGTTGTAGACATCCTCGCACTCACATGAGCTCATAGAGCAAAAGTTTGAGTTCTAAAGAGTTTAGGAGCTCAGAGAGCATCGTTGGGAGGAGGCAGAACATGGGATGGAATTGGGCCCTTCAAAAACTGATACCAGGTCGAACAAGACGCAAACCGCTTGGCAATGCTTGCGGCGGCAATGCAGAGCTATAGGACTAAGAACCAGGGTTGGATGAGAACTGAAGACCCCAAAACAGAGTGGCAGTGGCAAGGTGTTACCAGTTTCTATAGGACTCGATGCCCTGGGCTATCACAAGCCAAAAGAAAAGTCGAAAGGCATTTAAGGGGGGTCACTGAACCTTACCCGAGCACCAATTGTGAGTGATGAGGGTGGAGTAGATTGGGGTTGCTATGAGGTCACCAGAAGTAAAACTGAATGGATCCATGGGCTTTGCGATCGTCAAGAGGAAATTGAAGGAGGAGAAGGATTCGGGTTGGTAAGAGGGTGGTTTTCGGTTCCATATATAGGCAGAGGAGGGTCATACCTCCCTTTGCAACTTCCCGGTAGGGATGAAGAGAAAGCTCGAGAGAGGCATTTTGCCTACAGTGTGAGAGAGAGGATGAGCTAATGCTCATTCAAATCGGTGGGATGAGATGAATCTACTAGAAGAAGAATCACCCAAAATGGTCGAGAAATGAGAGAGAAAGAGGGCAAGGGGCCAAGGCGTCGGTACTGTGATGAGGCCCGTGCATGGCTGGAGGATGAAGACGTTGTCGGGGCCGTTGGATCAAGGGAAAAATGGATTTTGTCCATTGGATGTGTGCCCATGGTGGAATCATCCGCGTGACAGAGAAAATTGACCAAACCTTAGTGTTACACTTCAATATCATTGATTCGATGTGTGCACTATAGTTATGCTATATTAAAAGCTTTTAAAATCAATTTGAATGGTCAAATGAAGTCCAAAAGGAACCAAACTTTAACCACATACACAAATTAATGTCTAGAACCATGATATGCAATTAGATTCTCGTTTAACCCATTATTTGTCCCTTAATAAATATATTGCTCATTAAAGTGTATATTAACATATTAAATTGAATGAGTTATATGAAAAGACTTCTTTTAATGGATTACATGAGTGAATTTCGAGATATCCATCCATAATTAATTTTATGAACAAAATCTCACCATAATATTCTATTTTGATATTTTATTATCATTTTTAGGAGAGAGAAAGAAATTAGGTTAATTACACCCATAATTAATTCGATTGCATATTTTTGCTCATATCTTATCCAAAAAGATATAAGAGCTCCAAATTAACATTATCCACTTATTTTCTCTCATAAAACTCCATTTTGCATTATTAGTCCTTAATTATTACATTAAGTGGGTTATTTGTGCAATACCCCTTTATAATTATAAATGGGGGTTAAAAATGGAATTTCACCATCATTAATGCTCAAATTGCATATAGAGTCCAAAAATGATTCAAAAGGATGGGAAATTTATGAAAAAGGTCCAAATGGACTAGAAGGCAAAGAAAAGCTCAAAAGTGGGTAAATTGTAGGGAAGACCCTAGATTTCAGTATGTTACAACACTAAAAACCAACTTCCAGACATTCCACTAAACCCCTATCTAGAGATCAATTCAAATTTATTAGATCGATATTGTTTATTAATACTATTCATGATACTTCCATGTCTCATAGCTAGAGTGTTATTATGTGCCCCTTTTTGATCAATTGAAAATCATTTACTCATGTTTTTCTTAAAACTGGCATGTTTGAGCGCCTTGTCATGCTTGTTTTGAACATAAACAAAAAATGTGTTTTATCTCTATGTTTTAATGAAAAATAGTAGGCAATGGTGAAAAAACTTGTCCATGTATGTTCTATATATGGCTAGGCTTTTTGGTGCATTTACATAGGGTTCTGGGACTTTATAATCATTTATCTAGGTTTTATACATTACATGTTGTTAAACGAGTTTGCCTTGGGCAACTCGGTCGACAAGCTTTCTAGAGGATTGAACATCATTTGTGGTAGGCTAAGTTACCCAACCAAGAAACTCAATCGACAACATTGTAGCATGACTAATAAAGGGTTCAACCGATCGAGTTATCTCCCTCTCACTAGAGTAACTTGACCAAGCACCCTCTTCTCATTCGTCCTCCAACCCTATACCATCTTCAACCCTAACCCTAGCCCCTTTTGCTTCCAATCCTCCTCCTTTCCTCATCCTAGCCGACTGTTCTCCATGTTGCACCTCCATTTTTTGGCTTTTTGGACATGTTGCTCCTCTCCTCCTATCCTCTTGCCTTCCATGGCTTCTAACATGATGAAGATAGGCTCCACCTTGTCTATACTTGTTTCTAGATCGTCCTCAAGGACTTTTATCCATGTTGGAATCCAATTTATCAACCCTCAAGCTGTAGCTAGGAACCAATAGTTGCTTTCAAGGTCCACATTCCCCTTCTAACCCCTTCTAGAAACCAACATAGAGGACCTAGGCACAATGACTTGGGCCATTGTGTATTGAATGATTTTCTTTTTTCAATTCTTACTCTAGAAAGAAAGTCATTCATGAATTCTATGCTAATCTTACTTGGAATTACACATCTCTAGTGTCACCACTCGACACCGTGATCATCCAAAACTCCATGGTTGCTTGAATATGGATCCAAATCACTAAGAATTCCCTTAATACATATTTCCTTGGATCTCTTCCATACAACCATTAGGAGACCACCTACCCAAATCATGTTGACCTACTTTACCCATATAAGTTTTACAAAAGTTTTGATCCAAATCTATCTCTTAGTGACATCCATAAGTTTTGAAAGAAACAAAATATACCCAACAGGAAGAAGGCTTCCTTCCCTCTTCAACCCTTGATATCAAGACACAACTCATTGCCCTACTTGTTAACAGTAATGTTCATTCAAAGAAGAACCAAACAGACATTATAGAAAACACATTAGTGATCGTGTATTGCCTTCTCAAGGGGATTAGAGTCAAGTGGGCACATTATATTCTTCACCACATAACCTGGTTTGATTCTAAGAAAAACACCAGGGACTCAAAATACACCTTATCCTAACCTCATTTGTGGTCTCTTTCACTTTCTCACAGAGAAATATCTCTTCACTAATTTCAACTATCTTGCCAATGGGAAAGGTGTGTCTATTAGTGAAACCTCTGTGTAGAAGTTTTTCCATAGCTCAACCACCCCTGGTGCCTCCTCCTCCCAGATCGTCAGCACACCTAGCCCCCTCCTGCACCACCTAGACTTGATTGGGCTTCTTTTTCTGTATAAAATCAGTCCCTCATGAGATACATGATGTACCAAGATACCTATTTTATGCAGGTTCAGGAACACCTTCACTAGGACCTAGTTTACATAATGTCCAACATGAACCTATCTTGATCTTCACCCTATCCACCGTACTAACCTTCCTCTTCTACCACTGACTATGCTACCTACGCATATGACTAGTATTATTCATCACATAAGTACTCTCACTCCACTGCCCACTTTACTCCTGTTATTTGACATCCACCTATATCATCTCATCCAACTCTTAGTATGACTCAACTTCTTGATATTTTTTGGGTCTATCCTCAACTACCCTTGTGTATTTTATGGGGATTATGCACCCACTTATGAGAAATATTTGGTGTTTGTTGTCAATAGCATTACCTGGCATGACCTGAATGCCAGATGGTCAACCACACATCCTTTTGCTCCTCCTCCTAAGGATGTTGAGATGGATAAGGAATATGATGACGAAGGTGACAATGGTGGTGATGAGGATGGTGAGGAAGATGGTGATGATGTTGAAGTTGATAATGATGAAGATCTCGATGCTACACCTTTTGTTTCCCTAAGACCAGATCCTATTAGTGATGAGTATTATGACCCAGCTCAAGATGACACGACTCAAGATGAGTTAGTTCTTAGGTCTCAAAGTGTCTGTGTATTTGTATTTTGTGAGATTGTCATGTATTGCATATGGCACTTGTATCAGAGTTTACTATCTACTTTTTTAAGTCATTCTTCACATTTTTTTTTATCATGGATCTGATTTTATTTTGTTGTAGTCACAAACTCGTGTGCCCTTAATTCTATTTCTACTCTACTTTAGTGAGTTTTTATGTATGCTTTTTCATATTTTGATTATGACTTAATGTTAATAGTTCTCTATATGGCTTTCTGTGTTTCATATGCTTGTGTGTGGTGCTTGTAGTTGGATAAGACCTAACTTGGATCTTCTACCCCCTCTTTTTTTGATACGACAAAGGGAGGGAAATATTTGGGTTTGTCTAGATATTGAAATTGATTTAAAATTTGCATACCTTTTTGCTTATAGAATATTGTTCAATAGAACATATCTTCTTGTGGATTGTGTTTTTTGAAGAACTAACCATACAAGTCAGGGTAAGCATAAATTGAGGGGGAGCAATTGATATCACATATTTATATATCCCCCTACAATTTTAGAGGTAAAGATTTTACATTTTCAATCATTTTCAATATATTTAGGAATGGTTTGTCGTCTTCAAAAAGGGGGAGAATATTGATTTAACAGTTATGCATTATCCATATTGATGATGGCCAACCATTCAATTCAAATGTATCTAGTATGTCTATTTGAGTTCAATTTCATATTTTAGGTACATCAAAATGATGAATCTAAAAACCCTAGTTTGATGAAA
Source organism: Alisma plantago-aquatica (assembly GCA_963693085.1). Classification (NCBI taxonomy): domain Eukaryota; kingdom Viridiplantae; phylum Streptophyta; class Magnoliopsida; order Alismatales; family Alismataceae; genus Alisma; species Alisma plantago-aquatica. The sequence goes on along the minus strand of OY856411.1, from coordinate 333,692,001 downwards.
AGCAAGTCAAATTCAACACAAATGTATGATTTGAAGAATATATATCATCTCTATAGAATCATGTTGTAAATCATTTATGTTGAATGTAGGGATTGTAATCAAGCTTGATGGAAATTTAGAGCACTTAAATTGAATGTATAAACACTCTTTGGTATTTGTTATCAAATCACGCTAATTATCTCATAATGAGTTTATAAATCCACTCACAATATTATGGGTATCTTTATTATGCATGAAATTCCTATTCATTTAGCATATATCCCAATGGGCCAATTTGTCACCTAAATGTTACGATTGGGCCTGAATTGGATCCCAAGGACCATACATCATACTCAAGCTTTCCAATGGGCCCAAAAACCTAATTATCATTCTAGTTACGAAATTAAGACATTGCTTATCAATTGAAGCTTTATATCCATGTAGTTGCTCAACATTACATTATTCCCTTAAATTGAAGACTTAATCTAAGTCCAGAACTTAGATTAATGATTCCAATTCAATCAAGGTCATAATATTACTGTGATTGTCTTAAAGTGAATCTCAAGACATTATTATTGAAATGATATCATAGAATCCAAAATCTACCCAATTTTGAGGATCTTAAATAGAAACTCCATGGACATGGGTGGAGGAGATCCAATCTTCATCTCCAGTAGCTCCAAGCACGTTCTTCTCTTCCATGTGGATGGAATGACAAGAAAAGTGGAATATATGTGAACAAAACCCTAGAAAACTATGGTTTTATTGTGGAAAGTGGAAGGAAATGAAGTGGGAGAGGTGGATAACATCTATGATGGCTAAATTTTTTACTGAAGAGAGGTAAGTTTTGACTTCCAATCACCAGTAGTGTATATATAATGGCCAACATGGTCTAGGTTTAAGTGGGGGTAAAGTGATAATGAGAAGCATTAGGGTTAGGTGGTAGCACGACCATGGTGAGTAGTGTTGACATAACACTTATACATTGTCTATATTTTGATGATTACTTAACCATTTCATTATCTAATATATCTATTTGAGTTCACTTTCATATATTAGGTACATTAAAAGGATGAATCTAGCAAACCCTATTATGGCAAAAAAAAGTCAAATTGAACATAAACGTAAGATTTGAAGAGTAGATAGTATCTCTTTTGGAATCATGTTGTAAATCATTTATGTAGAATGTATAATTTGTAACCATGCTTGATGGAAATTTATATCATTTAAATTGAGTGTTTAAACAATTTTTGGGTATTGTTGTAAGCTTTTACATTAAGGTCTAACAGTCGAGTTTCCTCTGGGGTAACTTGACCGACAACTAAAATCTAGCTTCTTGACTGAACCCCATGTTGGTTGAGTTTGTCCTGGGGTAGCTTGACCGACAAGTAGCACTATTAAAGCAAATACACCCATCGGTCGAGTTTCTTATCAGTTATAAACTCGATTGACAACTATCATTGGCGAGATAGTGAGCATTGTCGATCAAGTTACCAAAATTGTAACTCAACTAAACACATTGTACTGCAAAGTGATAAAAGGTGTTTCTGGTTGTTGTGAGTGTTATAAACTTCAAAATTAGATCTGTTACAATCCCAAAAATGGCTAGAATTCAATCCAAGTGTCTTTAGTGGCTAGCAGACAACCTCAACTATAAAAAGGGACCCTTGGAGTTCATTCCAAGTTTACTGTTGATGCTCCCTTGCTATAGTTGAGTGTTTTTACTTCTAAGAGTTCATATACTCCCTCAATCTTGATTGCCCCTCTACATCCAAGTTGAGTGAGTTAGGATTTTTGTTAGAAAGATATTCCATTATACACTTGTCAAATCTCTCCATGCTCCTTCTCAATCTCTCTCTAGCAACTTGGGGATTTGAAGGCGACTTCCTTAAAGAAGGAAGTAGTGAAATCAAGGTTGAAGATCTTCTACAAAAATGGGTAAGACCTTGAAGAAGGCTGAATATTCTTGGTAGGTGGATAGGTAAGTCCTTGTAGTGGTTATTAGCTCTTTGATCTGGAAAGGAATGCTATTTTAGCCCTTGTTCTAGAAAAGGGCGACAATTTTATGTAATCTTCTTGTGATATATAAAGAGTGTGACAAGGTTAAAAATACTAAAGATTGACCCCTCTAGGTGGTGGATGTACATCTACAAGTTTGGACTTTAGAACCACTATACATCTTAGCCTTCTTTGGTGTTTTATTAATCTCTCTCATACTTGATTTTACTATTATCAATATCTTTTTATCAAATATCTTGAAGGTCTAATTAATCTTATTTAAGTGTTTAGCTATATTGACCCCCCTCTAGAGCCCATAAATCCAACACGAAGGTGTAGGAATGGCTATGGTAGTATAGAATGGTTGTGGTGGAAAATTGGTTAGGATCAGATAAGTTATGGTGAAATGGAGTGAGGTAGCACAACCGTGGTGGCTTAATGATAACACAACTGTGGTGGGAACCATGGGTGTAGTGAAGGAGGTAGGAGGAGATGGTGGCCATGACCGCGGTTGTCTTGCTTGAGCTCTTGCCATGGCCATTTTAGTTGGAACAGATGTGGTGCGTCTATCTTATCACAATTGTTCTAACTAGCATAGTCATGGTGGCTTCAAGAAAAAATTTACAATCCAAAAATACCGTCCTTATACAAAACCCTCCTTCCCAAATATCCCCTGCTAGGGGACATCATCCCTAAGGACAATTTTTGCCTAAACCTCTCTTTTCCCGTCTTGGGCCATGCAAAATCTTCCCATCTCATAAACCACACCCTAGAAAAAAAAACCACCGCCCAAATCTGGACTGCGGTCCCCCCAAAAAAACCTTTTCGAGCCCTTTTCTGCTCCCTCTACCATAAAAACAACCACTCTACTTCCACATGCTTCTCTCGACGCACTTGCTTCGGCTGTGGTCGCCTAAGGCACATAAAAAGGTTCTATATGGCGCGTCCTCACCCTAACAGGAAAATATACCAGCCAAAACTCCACCACTCCTACATGCACTCTCTTTCGACTCAAATCCCTCCTTTCCAAAGTAGTTCTGCTGTCTCAAAAAGGCTTTCTCCTGCCTCCTGGCTAAATGCTACGCCCACCCATCATTATTACCTTTCAAAAAACCCTTTTGCATGTCTTGCAAATCTCCCGCCCGAACATGCAGAAGCAACCAACTCTTGTCACTCAAACTCAAACTCAAGGATTCCTCCTATTTCAAAACCCTTTCACTCGCCTAGAAACCTTGCCAAGCTCTGCACACAACAAAAAAAACCTCCTTCAAAGACCCCATCCGCCAAAACCCCCAGTGAAAACCACCATCCCTCCCTACCAACCATGAAAGTACCTGATCACCTAGAATACGCTATTGCCATGGATCTCCCTGCAAACTCTATGCGCTTACTCAAAGTCTTCTCCCTCAGAAGCATCCTAGTTTCAATAGAAAATATTTTGGACAACAACCCTATCAACGTTCTCGACATCACTAGAGCTTTGGCTCTTCTTCTTCCTGGCCATACAATCCTCAAACCCAAAATATTCTCTCCCACCCAGCTTATTTACACTGTTCCTGAAGGATCAAAGATAAATCATATCTTCAACCAAGTGCTCACCATTCCTTGTGGTTCTAGCTTTATCATGGCGAGATTATCTAAATGGTCAGCTGACTCTGGTTCTTTCCCTGCCCCAGTAGGTGGCTCAGACTGGGTAGCCATTTCAAATCTTCCTCCCCATCTGTGGGAGATTGAGATTTTTAGAGGCATTGCTCATTCTATTGGGGCTACGCTCCAATTCATTAGCCCAGAAACGCCCCATCCCTCCCAATACATCAAAGCTTATTGCCTCTTCTCTGTCAAAGCCGCCATCTCCCTTCCACCATCCATCAACATTAGGATTGGTGAATCCATCTATCATCTCAAGCTTGCAGCTGAACACCCTACTATAAACAGCACTGCTTTTTCTGATCTTACCTCTCATCCACCATCCTGGTTCAGCCCAAACAAAGGAAAAAACCATATCTCACATTCCAGGGCTCAAACTGTTAGAAACCACGTCTGGATTAGGAAAACCTCAACCCATGCAGAAAACTCCTATCACCTCCTAACTAAGAAAAGAACCAGATCTCCAGAGCCCCCTCTCCCTACTATCAATGTCAAACCAAGTAGTAACACTTTCCCATCACCTTCTTCTACAAAGGAAAGTTGGCATTCACCAAACAAAAACAATCAAACAGTTGTGTTTCAAGACTCATCTCAGCAAAAAAATGAAAACTCTCTACAGAGTTCGGATCGGGAGAGCCCACTACAGAAGCCAAACTCAAGCTACCTTCAAAAGATCCTGTAGCCACATCAATTTGATACCAAAGGGTCCAGCATTATAAACAGGCCAAAGAAAGGTAACACCCCTCCTTTCTCCTTCAGTTATGTTTCCTCTACGTCTACTCTTTCTACATCTCTATCTTATAAAAAAAAAGCAAATAAAAAATTTGAGACTTTAGAAGATATAGCTTCTTGGTCAAACACAAATAGTTTCACATCCTTTGCAAATAAGATAGGCTTTCACTTTGAAAAGGATGATGACGCACAAAATGTTCTTAACAACCTCGAATCCTTCATGGGTTGGTCGAAGAGAAGGTGTTAACATGCTAGCTCTGTATCTGTGACTTTCTGTTTTTGCTTTAGTCTTTTCCTTCGTCATGAAAATCTCATCTTGGAATATTTGTGGTGCTGCTAATTTACAAAGAAGAAAAAAAATACGTTCTCACATTTATAAAAATAATATAGATCTAATTTTCATCCAAGAAACAAAAACTTTTCTCACCCCTTTCTCCCTCAAAACTATAGGTGGTAACAGAATCACAGACTGGATTCAGCTACCCCCTAAGGGCTTCAAAGGTGGCATCATTGTGGGTTTTAACAACCAGGTTCAAATCGTGCAAAACTCCTCTATTCTAAACTTTTCCATAACTATTGACTTTAAAAATCTTGCTGATGATTATCTTTGGTCTTTCTCTGGTATCTATGGGGAACCAGGTTATGATAAATCCCTATTCCTAGAGGAGTTAAATTTCCTCTTCACAAATTATCATCTGTCTCCCTGGGTCCTTGGTGGTGATTTTAATCTTATCACCCAAATCTCAGATAGGCACAACTCAAATCCTTCCTCTTCTTCGATGTCTGTTACAGATAAAAAGTTCAGCCATATGCTAACAAATAAATCTCGTATTGACCTTGTTCCCTCAAACGCCTTATATGCGTGGTCAAGAAACCAGTCTTTTGCTCGACTCAATCATTTCATTTGTTCAAACCTTTGGGAAGACAAGCATCCACTCTCTTCTATCTATATCTCCCACAGAACTATTTATGACCACTTTCCCTTAATTCTCGAAACTGCTTCTTGCTCTTGGGGGTCTCGCCCCTTCAAATTCGAAAACAACTAGCTCTCCATGGAAAATTTCTCCAGATCTTGTCTTGAAGCCTGGATGCTTGCTAACCCTCAAACAACAAACATGGGTCTTCACATCTTAAACAACACTAAACACATCAAAAATCACATAAAAATTGAAGGTTCAAAATCCCTTGACCTTATCTGAAATTCAAAAAAATCTCGAAGACCAGCTCCTCTTTGTTGAAAAAGACCCATCAGTTGGTCCTGCTTTGGTCCTTTCAATAAAAGCTGACCTTGATCACATAAATAGCAGAATTGATACAAGATGGAGACAACGGGCTAAGATCACTTGGGCTCAAGAAGGTGACAAAAACACAAAATACTTCCATAAAATATGTAACCAAAATTTTAGAAATAATGCCATAACTCATCTTATGATAAATGGAAGACTCACCTCTCATAAATAATCCATCATAACACATATAAAAAACCATTTCAAAAAAATCTTCAATAATAACCACAACCCATCTTGTCTAAATAACCTTCAATGGAATACAATTTGTCAAAACAAAATAAAAAACCCTCAAGATCTCATCAAATCTTTCACTCTTGATGAATTACAAGCTGCTATCTCTGACCTTGGCAAAAATAAATCCCCGGGACCTGATGGACTAAATGTGGAATTCTATTTGGCAAACTGGAACCATTACAAACATGACTTTCTTGCTTTTCTTTCCGCCTTCCATGCCAGTTCAAACCCACAAAACATCATCAAATACATCAATAAAACCTCCATCACTCCGATAAAAAAAAATAGTCAGCCTGAATTTATCTCTCACTTCAGACCTATCAGCCTCATAAACACCTCCTACAAAATCATCGCTAAAACATTAGCTAACAGGATCAAACCTCTCATGGATGACATCTTTCCTCTTAATCAATCCACCTTTCTAAAGAACAGAAGCATACAAGATGCTTTTTTAATGGTCAACGAAACGATCCACCTCTGTCACAAAAAAAAAATCCCTCTCCTAGCCATCAAACTGGACTTCGAAAAAGCTTTCGACTTTGTAAACTGGCAATGCCTGTTGCAGACTCTCAAGGGATTTGATTTTCCTGACAAATGGATCTCTTGGATCCAAGCATGTATTTCTACAAATCATTTCTCCACCATCATCAATGGTGTTCCTTTTGGCTATTTCCATAATTCTAATGGACTTAGACAAGGGGACCCTCTCTGTCCTTACCTCTTCATCATTTTAACTACTATTCTCTCTCGCATGATTCAAATGGGAAATCAAAATGGGCTCTTCTCAGCTCCTGATGTCTGCAAGGAGAACATTATTCAATTCGCAGATGACACCATCATCTTCTCCTCTCCTGAAAAATCCTCTGTTCAGAATATTTTTAGGATCATAGGTATCTTCTCCTATATCTCTGGGCTAAAAATAAATATACAAAAATCCTCCATATTTGGGATTAACATTCATCAATCTTCTTTGGAGAACCTGAAGGACTTCCTAAAATGCAAAATTGAAGAATTCCCAATCAAATACCTGGGTCTCCCCATCACTCCTTATAACATCACAAATGCTATTTGGAACCCCATAATTTTAAAAATAAACTCTAAACTCTCCAGCTGGGCAAACAACTTCCTAAACTTCTCGGGAAGGCTCACCCTGCTTAATAGTGTCATCACACCCATAACAACCCACTTCTTGAGCTGCATCCTCTTACCCTCTAAAACTAAATCCATTCTAGATAAAATATGAAGACTTTTCCTTTGGAACAATTTCTAAAAACTAGAAAAACTTGGGAAACATTACCATCTAGTTAATTGGAAAACGATTTCTGCTCCTCTTGATCAAGGAGGTTGGGGAATAATAAACATTGAAACGCACTCGCTCTGCCTCATTACCAAAATCATTGATTGTCTTATCCAAAATAAAAAGAAAATATGGACAAATCTCATCAAAAACAAATATTACCAAAACTCACCTCCTTGGCACCAAATCCATCGGAAAACAGCCTCCCCACTTTGGAAATTCATCAATAAAAATATACATATGATTTCACAAATCATAAATACACCTCCTCATTCTCACAAAATCATCTCCTTCTGGTCTGATCCATGGTACGAACACAGCTCTGTTTTAAATCTCAAACCATCATGGTCTATCCCAAATAATCTCCTCAACCTAATGATTGATAAAGCCCTTTCGCTAATCACTAGTAACAGATCAAACTCCTTTAAAAGATGTATCCTTTCCCAGGTAAGTCAAAATGAATTCAGACATCTCTCAAGTTCTATGGAAAACAACACCTCAGATAATATCACTTGGAAATGGGGGAAAGAGTTTTCGGTCAAACTTGCTTACAATTTTCTCTCTTTTAGAGGTATCTCCCCTTCATCATCAAAGATTTGGAAACAAAAATGGCCACAAAAATACAAAATTTTCTTATGGCTTCTTTTACAAAATAAACTTCTTACAGGTGAAAACATCACTAAAAATGGTTTCATTGGTCCATTTAGATGTGCCCTCTGTGAAAATAAAAGTGACTCGGTCAGCCACATCTTCTTTATATGCTCTTTCTCTCGAACAATCTTTTCACACTTCATGAGAAATTGCCTTCCTGATCTCCAGGAAGTCACTTTCCCCATCCAAATAACACCTTTAAGACATTACAGGAATTTCAAAAGCAGTGATCTTTTCACCACAATCTGCTGGAACCTTTGGAAAGAAAGGAACAATAGAACTTTCAAAAACAACAAAAATTTGGCAAGAAATGTTATAACTCAAATAGATGTCGATCTTCACATCCTTACTAAACTGCAGGAAAATTAGCAGAAGGAAGGTTGGATGAATCAGAGGAAGAAGAATCAGAAGCCGCTTTTCTCTGTGATCTTAAAGCTATGGTGGACGATGAGGCTGGAGTCAGCTTAGTACAGCAACAACTGTGACAAATCATATGATTCAAGGGCAGCTCAAATCAGGAAAATCTTAAGGATGCAAAACTTTTTTTCGCTAGGGGCTTGTTTAAGGGGTGCCTCCCCCAAGTTAGCTGAACAATGCTTTCTTTCACTTATTTTCTTGTCAGCTTTTTATTTCCACTGCAGTTTTTCAAAACATTCTGTAGGTGTTCCACATAAGCAGGTTTTCGCTTGCTTGATGTGTTTTTTAATATAAACATTACCTTTTCCTAAAAAAAATGGTGGCTTCAAGGAACTTGATCTTGAAAAACTAGTGGCTTTACTAGATTTTAGGGTTTATAGCTCATTCATGGAAATGTACCATGCCATTTTGGGGGCTTTAGCATGTACTTAAGTCTTCTAAGTGTCCATCTATGGTGCTCTTTGCTCTAACTCAATATTTGGGTAACTTGGGGTAGGTTGGTGTAGTTTTTGTGATCACTTTTGGCTCCTCAATGGCTGAGAAGTCCTAAGATCATGCTCCTTTTCTCCATTCCATCAATTAGTACCACACTAGCTATAAAAAAATGCAAGAGAATCCATAAGTGCAGTTGACATAATGTGATAATTATTGAGAAATAACATGCATTCTAAACATCTTGATTTGAATAATGAGCAAATGACATAAGATGGAGATCCAAACTAGGGCTTCATCACCACTTCTTTTTTGGGCTTGTTGACAATGTTTCCAACCATCATGTAGTCAAGATTTCACAAGCTATTTTTGGAGTATTGTTTTGACAAATATGAATTATCAAATGAAAAATATTTGTTTCATAAATAATTAATTTATTGATGAATGTGGGATGAGGATGATTGATATTATCATCAAGATATTAAGTAATAGGCAGACCAGACAATTTACCAAAGGGTGCACCAAATAATAACATTGTAAATGGGCACCCTTGATTCAAATTTTACATCATATGACTCATCTCCTACCTCCATCCAATTAAGGAAACAAGGGAGAACATAATATAGATTTCCACTGCTAACAATCTTCTCAATCATAATTTATGTGTGTGTTTGACCCGATGAATAAATTCAAATTTACAACAGGAAAATCTTTTGACCCAATGATCACAAAGAACAATGATAAATCAAAGGATATGAACCCCCTTCCCCCTCACATCCTCTCCACCAATAAATACTTCCTTTGGCTTAAAAACAAAACACCTCCCTTTTCCTCCTTAATGTCTTGTCTACAACCAATAATGCTTGCAACATCACCATTGTCATGATGTTATGGCCTTGCCTCCTTGTGCGGGATAGCCTCAAGTGGAGAGACGATTAGGCGACTGTTGTATAGAGGTGAGTCAAGATTAAATGGCATTGAATGACCAGCATCCCTCCCCTCACCTCTCACACTTGAGGCCGATAAGAGAATCCATGGCCACTTGATCATAATCTAGTCAATGCGGACCACAAATAAACAACCTCTATTTTACACGATCAAAGGCAATGGTGTCTATTCTGACAAAAAGATCAAGAAAATAGTTTTATTTGCAACTAATCATAACAATTGATTTCTTTGTCCAGAACGTAATTGTAAGTACTCTAAGTTGATTAGAAAAATTCATAAAATATGCTAAAAATAATTTTGGTATCTATTATCATCCATGTTTGAATGTAATACTAAATATCATCATAATTAATTATTTTAATTTGGTTAAAGGCTTAATCTTCATTCTTATTTATTCAAGACCTTGAATTTGACCATATCATGAACTTGATGAGTATGCTAGGGCATCTCTAGTCACTATTGATGTGTATATTATAATAGCAGATATGATATGTAGAGGTAACATTGAAGTTAAATATCGCCATGATCTCTTGATCATAATGGTACTAATGTTGATATGAGATAATAATATTCTCATGATGAACCTCAGAGTGATGAATTAATACAAAAATGTCTTAGACTTAATAATTATGTCTAACATGTTTATGAAAAGATTATTTTTGGTGATACTAATAGTCCCTCTTGATTAATTGAGACAAGATTGATGACTCGATATGTATGTGGAGATCAAGGGTTTGAAAACATTAGTTTCAAGGGGGTCCTAAAGATGGGATTCTATGGAGATCCTAGAAATCTATATCAACCTGATTATATACCAAACCCTGGACCTAAAACCCTAAAAATTCAGATAGGGTTTTGAATGCTTTTGGTAGTAACTTGTTAGTGATTTCTTATTCATGTATATTGTATTGATTGATTGATATTATGATTATATAATTCTTCCACCAAATCAATATCTAGAATACTTTATATTAACTTCCTTAATTGTGCTCCATTTCTTGCAATTTCTCAAAGTTTTGCTTACTCTTGCAAATGTCTTGATTGTTTGAATTATGCAAATGCTAAAATCCTATGCACATCATTTAAATATAAGTGGTGATTGAACTCAATAATCAAAATATCATAAGGGTGGAAACGATCCATAAGGGGGCCAACAAAAACCAATGTGAATAAATTAGGTCCATGAAGGAACACCAAGAACAAGAAAGAGTCCCTTGAGGGAACGTACACTAATTCACCTGGTGAGATATCTAAGAGTCCCTTGAGGGAATATACCATGGTTCCCCTAGTGGTAAATCTAAGAATCCCTTAGGGAGACTACACAACTGACCAAGTGATATATCTGATTTTGGCTAGAAAATATAGATTGAAATTGAAGTTTATTACTTGCAAATATTTGATCATTTACTACCATATACGTTGCTACTGTTATATGTGTTATTGTGGTTGCACCCACATGCACAACATAGCAATATGTTGACTCATTTTTAGTCAGTGTTTTAAGTTAAACTTAGGATTCTAGTTGCAAAGTTGCAGTTGATACAACACAAGGAGAAGAATGAAGTTATAAAGAAACCAAGAGGATTAGATAGTGGCTTTTATCTAAGTTTCCTAGAATATTTATGTTTTTTATTCCAATTGTTAGATTTCCAAGTTATGCACCTTCCTTTAGAGTCCAAAGTTGTTAAAAATCTTTTTTCTTATCTCTTGAGTTGAATTATTGGTTATTGCTAGTTATTTTTGTGAATATGGTATTAGAATAATTGACCTTGCTTCTATGGTCCTTATTTTTAGAGATGACAAGGGAGGGGTTGTTATGGAGTCCCACTTTGGAAATTGCCTCGGTTGTTCCTCTGGTACCATTACCACATGTACTTTGCATCTTTGCTTGCATGATACGTAGAGTTGCCATGCATATCTCCCAATTGTTTTGCTAGAGTGTTGAGCTGAGATTTTAGTTGTGACATCTCCTTTATTTCTAGGAGACTCTTCATTGCCTTCATATTTTTGGGCTCTCCTTCCCATGATTGATTCATGGACATGGCTTTCAAGATCTTCTAACAATTAGCATAATTGTCTTGGAAGAAGCTTATATGAGTAAACTACATGTCAAATGCAAGTGTACGTATCAATGTAATATAGTCTTAAGAGGCCTAGATGTCGAACTCAGGGAAACATAAATCCAAAAACTACTACCAACTATAATACGATCAGCTAGGCCGATGAAAACTTGATTGAGAGTTTAATTATAAAGTAGGAAATAAATCTAAAATACTGGTTGTTGATCTCAATCGGTGTGAATTCCTTAGGATTATGGTTTCATCTTTCCTAACATTCAAATAAACATCATAATGTTAAGAAATGTTTCTCCTGACCCTAGACTAAGAGACTTGTAGCACGAATTACCCACTCAAACGATGTAATTCACCACCTAATATAATACCAATCCCACTCTCATAATGATTGTGTAATTAGTTAGGTGCTTTATCAAAATCTCTGGGTAATCTCTTCACATTCATTAGCCACCTTTCTCAAAGGGCAATATAAAACATGTATTTCTATGAATTTTCCAAACCATTAATTTCCTTTTTCAAAGCAATTAAAAATCTTAATTAACTACCTATAGTGATCAAGCATGGATACTTCATGATAATCTTATAGAAATAAGTCCATAAATTAAGAGAAATTGATATATTAATGCAAAAAAATCAATTACAATGCATAACTGGGCCACTCCCGGGTCCTAAGGAACAAGGGTTTAGCCCTGCATGGTTTTCATTGCCAAGTACATAGGAGAGAAGAATAAAAACACATAAGAGATGGTCAGAATAAAAACACGGAAGAGATGGTCTGGTTGATCCTCTGTGGCGAACGTAACAATTTGCTACCTTCCAACTGCAAATCCGTCCTCTGGAGGTGCTTGAATCTCCCAGAACGTGGGTTTCTTCTATGCTTTCCCCCTCTCCTTGCTTTCGGCTACCGTCCAACGGAATAGAATGAGATTGATAGGGTTAGCCAAAATCCCTCTTAAGTCATATGAGTGACTTAGGGCGTAATTAATTACCAATCATTGGATTAAACTTTATTTTTAGATCTGCTTGATCCCGCCGTGTCGGTACTACCAACTAGGTGTCGGTACTACTGACGCCTTAGATAGTTGCGGTCACATGGGCATCCATTGATACTACTGAATTGATGTCGATAGTACTGAGTTTCCTTAATTAATTTTGAATCCATCGATGTGATGTTGTCAGTAGTATCGACTTCTGGCTCGGTACTACTGAGTCTTCTTGATTTCTATATGTTCCAAACTGAGCATATATCAGTACCACTAACAATAAAGTCAGTAGTACCGAGCTGTGTAGATTCTTGTAAATTTACCTGAAATCTGCAAAAACCAAACATAAGCTCTCAAAATTTATTAAATCATTTTGAAATATTAAAATTACATTTATTTGATGCAATTAAGTATCACATGCTAATAAGATTAAATAATGCACAAATTAATATGAAAATGAACAAATAGTGCACGAAAATCCATGTTAATTTCCCTGTGAAAATGACATTTATCTGGGCATCAAACTCCCCTAAGCTAAAATGTTGCTCATCCTCAAGAAACACACCCTCGTATCTATTTGAGACAAGTCAGCAAAAGGACATAAACTATGAATTTCATTTCTCAATCATCCCCACCTGACTGTCCCAAATCGACCTTCATTGATCACTAAACAATCAAATGCTCTTAAGCGGCCAAAATTTTCCATAAAAGATGTTCGCCCTTAGATCAATGAACACTATCAAGAGAGCAGTTAATATCATAGACAATCAAGCATTTTCTTGGTGCATCATGTGATCCCCTATTCTATATTGCTCTTTCCTAGCTACTAACTAATTAGAAGCAGTTCTCCTTATAAAAATGAATGAGGAGAATAATCATTTAAGTGACCTACCAATAAGAGTAATGGATGGTAAGAAATAGGTGGCTTATGAAGACTCACAATTAGGTTCTGAATTATATATGTAAAAATAAAACATGATGAACCTATACGGCGAAGATAATGGAAAATGCATGATTCCTAATGCCTAATGTTATGGGTGAAATGATGCATGTATTGAAATTCTCATCAAATGGATGAGAATGAAGTACAAAAAATAATACATCATGTGAATTTTTCCATCTCTTTGTGAAGAGTTTAGGGCATCCTTTCTCCCTATTTATTTAAAAACATGAAATTTTTCTTCATTTTTTCTTCATTAGCCCATTATTTTAGCATAATGGAATGTTATGCTTGGGCTTTCAGTAACATGTCACATTCATTTCTTTTTTTTTCTAAGGGTATGGATGTGTATCCTTGCACTCTATTTTCAGAGGATATAATATAACCACATGATGTGAAAATGAATGACAAAAAATGCATGTTGTCTACATGTAGTTGTTATGCAACTAGATGATATGCACACAAATTGTTTATGCATAATGATTTTATTTCATTTTGTAACTAATGCAATAAAAGAGAAACTAACTATCATGTCACCTATTATGCCATGTAATACAAACAAGAGGAAATATTTTAGATTACTTGATCATCTTAAGGTGGTGGGCCAAAATGAGTGGAAAATGGATGGAATCACATAATTAAGAGACAATGCCTTTCATGAACTATGATATGTCCCTCTCTAATGACTTATGTACAGTGTAACCTTTGGATTTATTTCTTAAATTTCAATTAAAGATCTTGTTTATTGTTTGATCAATTTAGGCTCAAACCCCATCTTCATCCGCATTGCATGAATAATTAAGATGTCCATTCATATCAAGTGTCCAAAAGCTAACTAGCCCATACACTTCCTTGTGGTGTTACCCAAGAAATTTGCAACTAAGCCAATTTGCTTTTTCATTTTAATTTCCATTGCAAACTCACGAAAGCACATGATAATGACATGAATCATGAACTAAGCTCTACTATTACACTAGATAGATGTGGATCCTATACTTACAAAAATAAAATAACTAACAAAAATAAAAGATAAAAATATAAAGTCATTCCAACACCCCTCTAAGCTTGAACATGAATATGGCATCATAGTCAAAATCCAAATAGAGAGATGGAACAGGAGTACTAGTTTCTCTAAAGGGTGGTGACGGTGGATGTTTGGTAGCTCATTGGATCAAATTGTGCTAGCATATATCCCTCTTATTGGTGCCAAGATATGACATTTTCTATCCTTCTTTGAGCTTGATGGGGCGGCACCACTGACATGTGTATCAGTGGTATCAATAGACTTTTTCTGAAGCTTTGTCAATTTTTGCTAAGAAAAGTCAGTAGTACCAACTTTGGTGTCGGTGGTATCAACTTTCTACAGACTTTTACCTAATAAGGAGTCAGAAGTACCGACTTTGACTCAGTCTGCACGCCAAACAAGAGCATCAAGGTACCTTTATATATCAACTAAAATATAACACAAAAAATATGAAATGTGAAAAGACCTAAATAAATAGTAAACAACAAAAATAAAATTGAGTTGCCTCCCATAAGTGCCCTTATTTAATGTCCTAGGCTCAACAAGATGAATTTTCTTCAGCATGGGTTGTCACGGGATGGTTGTGAAGATTCATCTGGAAGTTTAAACTCCACTCTATCATCATCTATATCGAGTGTCAAATAGCTTCTAACAATGGCATTGATCACGTCGGTCGTATCTTGAAATGACCTTCCTAATAACATCTCTGATCCTCGAATCGCAGGCATATCCATAACCATAAAGTCAATAGGAAAAATGAATTGTTGACTTTGACTAGAAGTCCTCCCATATACCATATGGTGTCACAATAGATCCATCCACCAATTTGATTGTCATAGATGTTTTTGTTGGCTTTTTCAAACCCAATTTTCAAAAAGTAGCAAGAGGCATGAGATTTATGTTTGCCCTAGAGTCACATTGTGCTTTTTTGAAATGTTGGTTGCCTATAGAACAAGGGATGTAGAAACATCCTCGGTCCTTTCTCTTCATCGGCAATCTTCCTTGTATCATTGCACTCATCACTTCAATAACATGCAAGACATATGTATCTTTTATTTGTCTTTTCTTATTGATTATATCCTTCAAAAACAATACATATGCAGGAATTTGCTCTATCGCCTCCATGAGTGGGATGTTGATGTGGAGCTTCCTGAAGATGTCTATGAACTTCTTAAATTTCCCTTCCTCTTTTCTTGACTTCAGGCTATCTGAGAATGGATTATGTGGCTTCTCTATACGCATGTGCGGTGGAATATATGGCACATTAAGGATCTCTTCCCCTGACCTTACTGCGACGCCACCTTCTGGGATAGAAATTGGCACGTCTCCTATGGATGGAATGGCATGTGGCTACTCCTTCTGACTTGTGGGTGTCTCCTTGTTGACAGTGATTGTTGCACTGTGGAGTATAACATTCACATGTTCTTCTTTCATAGGAGCCTTTTCTAAAATTGGAGATGTGGACACTTAAATGGTCAAACTTCAAAGTACCTTGTCTGGTGTTCTGCATCCTACTAGTAATCCTATAGACTACGGGGAAATGGGAATTTTGGTACATACACCCAATCCAGCTCTAGAGTGTGATACTTGGGTGACGCCTCAACATGATGTTATGGCTCCTTAACCACAGAGATAAATTTCACTTGGTGATGTTGATGAGTTGTCTCTGCATTCCCAGGAAATTCTTACTAAATTGGCTTCTTTAAGGAGGCCACCTTTGTTGCTAGTTGAGAAATTTGATTTTGGATGCTCCATATCTGCACCTCATGATTTTATTGCACCCATTTTGTATGGTCTAGTAAGGTCTCATTCTGACTAACTAGCTTGCCTAGCATGTCTTCAATTATGTCTATCTTATTGGGGGCCCTATCCTACTAATATTGCTAATGCAAGTAAATGCAATCCTCCTCTTCACTTCTAGATGAGTTTACATCCTTCTGACATAGTTTCTTAGCTATGAGGTCCAACCTCTCATTCAATGTTGTAACCACCTTGGACTCTCCAACACTTTTAACGGTTGTTAGATGCGCTCTTTCGTATCCCCATGACTGATTCTTTGCCATGTTCTTCAGAATCTTGTAGCACCTAGATGGCTTGTTGTTGAGGAATAAGCATGTTCCTACACTGTCGAGTGTGGTGCTCTCTCCTTGATGCTACCCATTAAAAAAAAATCTTTGCCTGGCCATACAAATCGATCCCATGATGAGGGACCTTCCTCAGCATATTCTAGAACCACTCCCATGCTTCTGAGTAAGATTCTTCTGCCTGTTGCTTGAAGTTGTATATCTTTCTAACCAACTCATTTGTCTTCTAAGGTGGGAAATAACACTCAAAGAATACATCTATAATCCCCTCCCATGTTTGTATTGACTCCGATGGGAGGTTGAGGGACCAAGACATTGCATTATCTATCAATGAAGATGGAAACAATTTCAAATAGATGATTGTCGTTGACACTCTGTCTATCTTCACCATGTCACAAATCTCAAAAATTCTGTTGATATGCATCATTGGGTCCTCAGTGTTGTGGCCATGAAATGCCTGTGACTTCACTAGTGCCACCAAGCCTGGATCTATCTTGTAGCTGCCCACATTTATAGCCTACCTCTTTATCAGGCCCAATTGAGCAGTTGCTGATGAAGACTTGATCTTTTCCTAGATGGTCTGCTCTTCAAATTCTATGTCACCCATCTCTGCTTGCTCTGGTTGTATTGCTGGAGGTGGTGGAGTTAGGATGAGCTTCCCAGCTGAAGCTCCAAACTCCCAAGCCCTGTGAAAAATCTCCTTTTGACCTGTAATGGATGGAGTAGACTCTTTGTAATTTTTGATTTGAGTGTGAACCATGCACTAGTACATGAAACTTTACAATGATGTGATAACATAAAATACTAGTGAATTGACAATACAAAATTTTCAATTATGCTTTTGAATAAATAAATAATGGAAAAAAATAGGCCTAGAGCGGCCGATGACATCACTTGTAGTGTTGGATTTGCCGTTTCCCAAGCAACAACACCAAAAACTTGATACGAGTAAACTACACGTCAAATGCAAGTGTATGTATCAATGTAATATAGGCCTTAAGAGGCCCGGATGTCGAACTCTTGGAAACATAAATCCAGAAACTACTATTAACTAGGTCGATGAAAACTTGATTGAGGGTTTAATTATCCAAAGCAAGAAACAAATCTAAAATTACTCATTGTTGATCTCAATTGGAGTGAATTCCTTAGGATTACAGTTTCACCTCGGTTAACATTGCAATTAACATCATAACATTAATAAATGTTTCTCCTAACCCTAGACTAAGAGACTTATAATAAGAATTACCTGCTCTCACGGCTTAATTCACTATCTAATCTTATACCAATCCCACTCTCATCACAATGGTGTTATTAGTTAGGTACTTTATCAAAAACTCTGGGTAATTTCTTCACATTCATAAGCCACCTTTCTCAAAGGGTGATATAAAACATGTATATCTATGAATTTTCAAACCATTAATTTCCTTTTTCAAAGCAATTAAAGGTCTAAATAACTACCTATGGTGATCAATCATGGATAGTTCATAATAATCTCATAGAAATAAGTCCAGAAATTAAGAGAAATTAATATATTAATGCATAAAAGTCAATTACAATTCATAACTGGGATACTCGCGGGTCCTAAGGAATAAGGGATTTAGTCCCGTATGGTTTTCGTTGTCAAGTACATAGGAGAGAAGAAGAAAAATATGTGAAACATTGGTAAAACTAAAGAACCCTTGAAGAAGAGATGGCCCAATTGATCCCCTCTGGAGAATGTGATGATTTCTACCTTCCGGCTACAAATCCGTCCTCTAGAGGTGCCTGAATCTCCTAGAACGTGGGTTTCTTCTCCGCTTTCCCCCTCTCCTTGCTCTCGGATATTGTACAATGGAATAGAATGAGACTGATAGGGTTGGCCAAAATCCCTCTAAGTCATATAAGTGACTTAGGGCATAATTAATTACCAACCATTAAATTAGACTTAATTTTTAGATTTAACTGATCTTGTTGTGTCGGTACTACAGTCTGGGTGTTGATGCTACCAATGCCTTCGATAGTTACGATCGCCTGAGCATTCGTCAGTACTACTAAGTTGATGTTGGTAGTGTTGAGTTTCCTCGATTAATTTTGAATCCATTGCTATGATGTTGTCAGTAGTATCGACTTCTGGGTTGGTACTACCAAGTCTTCTCGATTTCTATATGTTCCAAACTGAGCATGTGTCAGTACCACTAATAAAGTCCATAGTACCCAACTGTGTAAATACTTGTAAATTTACCTGAAATCTACAAAAACCAAACATACGCTCTCAAAATTTATTAAATCATTCAGAAACATTAAAATTACATTTATCTGATGCAATTGAGTATCACAAGCTAATAAGAGTAAATAATGCACAAATTAATGTGATAATGAACACATAGTGCATAAAAATCCATATTAAATAGCATGTGAAAATGATATTTATCTGGTGCATCAAACTCCCCTAAGATTAATCGTTGCTCGTCCTCAATTAGCACACCCTCAGATCAGTTTGAGACAAGTAAGCAAAAGGACATAAAATATAAATATCATTTAAGCATCCCCACCTAGTGGTCCCAAACTGGTCTGCATTGACACTGAATAATGAATTGTTCTTAAGCAACCAAAAATTTCCATAAAAGACATCCATCCTTAGATAACACTATAAAGAGAGCAATTAATATCATAGACAATCAAGCATTTTCTCAGTGCACCATGTGATCCCCTATTCTACATTGCTCTTTCCTAGCTACTAACTAATTGGAAGTAGTTCTCCTTATAAAAATGAATGAGGAGAATAATCATTTAAGTGTCCTACCAATAAGAGAAATGAACGGAAAGAAATAGGTGGCTTATGAAGTTTCACAATTAGTAGCCAAATTATTTATACAAAAATAAAACATAATGAACCTATATTGTGAAGATAATGAAAAATGCATGAATCCTAATGCCTAATGTTATAGGTGAAATGATGCATTTATTGAAAATTTCATCAAATGGATGAGAATGAAGTATAAAAGAGAATACATCATGTGAATGTTTTCATGTCTTTGTGAAGAGTTTAGGACATCCTTTATCCCTCTTTATTTCAAAACATTAAAAAAATTCTTGTCTTTTTCTTCATTGGCCCACTATTTTAGCATGATGGAAAGTTATGTTTGGGCTTTCACTAACATGTCACATTCATTTTATTTTTTATTTTATTTTTCTTAGGGTATGGATGTATCCCCACACTCTATTTTTAGAAAAAACAATATAACCACATGATGTGAAAATGAATGATGAAAATGCATGATATCTACATGTAATTGTTATGCAACTAGATGATATGCACAAAAATTGTTTATGAATAATGATATTTTTCATTTTGTAACTAATGTAATAAAAGAGAAACTAACTATCATGTCACCTATTATACCATGTAATGCAAACAAGAGGAAATAATTTGGATTACTTGGTCATCTTAAGGTGGTGGCCCAAAATGAGTTGAAAATGGATGGAATCACATAATTAAGAGACAATTCCTTTCATGAACTATGGCATATCCCTCTCTAATGACATGTGTATAGGGTAACTTCAGGATTTCTTTCTTAAATTTCAATTTGAGCCTTAGTTGATTATTTGATCAGTTTAGGCTCAAACCCCATCTTCATCCACATTACATGAATAATTAATATGTCCATTTAGATCAAGTGTCCAAAAGCTGACTAACCCCTACACCTCCTCTAGGTGGTGTCACTCGAGAAATTTGTAACTAAGCCATTTTTTTCATTTTAATTTCCATTGCAAACTCACAAAAGCACATGACAATGACATGAATCGTGAATTCAGCTCCACTATTACACTATATAGATGTGGATCATATACTTGCAAAAACAAAATAACTAACAAAAATAAAAGATAAAAAGATAAATCCATTCCAACACCCCCTAAGGTTGAACTTGACTATGGATTCATAGTCAAAATTTAAACCAAGAGGTGGAATGGGGGTACTCTGAAGAGTAGTGGCGGTGGATGATTGGTGGCTCATTGGATCAAATTATGCTAGCATATATCCCTCTTGTTGGTGCCAAGATATGACATTTTCTATCCTTTGAGCTTGATGGGGCAACACCATTGACATGTGTGTCACTGGTATCTACAACCTTTTTTTGAAGCTCTAACAATTTTTGTTGAGAAAAGCCAGTAGTACCAACTTTGGGGTCGATAGTACTGACTTTGTTTTGAGAGTCTAGTGATTTTTCTGAGAGAAGTTGGTAATACTAACTTTGGTGTCGGTAGTATTAACTTTCTGCAGACTTTTACCTGATAAGGAGTCGGTAGTATCGATTTGGGTGTCAGTAGTGACGACTTTGACTCAGTCTGCACACCAAACAAGAGCATCGAGGTACCTTTCTATATCAACTAAAATCTAACACACAAAAAATGAAATGTAACTAATGAAAAGACCTAAACAAATAGTAAATAACAAAAATAAGATTGGGTTGTCTCCCATAAGCGCCCTTAATGTCCTAGGCTCGACAAGATGAATTTTCTTCAGCCTGGGTTGATACAGGATGGTTGTGAAGATTCATTTGGAAATTTAAACTCCACTTTATCATCATCTATCTCAAGTGTAAAATAGCCTCTACCAATGGCAATGATCACATCGGTTGTAGCTTGGAATGACCTTCCTAACAACATCTCTGATCCTCGAATCTTGGGCATATACATCACCACAATGTCAGTAGGAAAGATGAATTTATAGACTTTTACTAGAACATCCTCGCATATCCCATATGGCCTCATAATAGATCCATCCACCAATTTAATTGTCATGCATGTTTTCATTGGCTTTTTCAAACCCAACTTTTGAAAAGTTACAAGAGGCGTGAGATTTAAGCTCGCCCGGAGTCACATTGTGTTTTTTAGAAATGTTGGTCGCCTATAGAACAAGGGATGTAGAAACATCCTAGGTCCTTTCTCTTCATCGGCAATCTTCCTTGGATCATTGCACTCATCACTTCATCAACATGAAAGACATTTGTATCTTTTATTCATCTTTTCTCTTTGATGATATCCTTCAAAAATCAACCATATGTAGGAATTTTCTCTATCGTCTCCACGAGTGGGATGTTGATGTGGAGCTTCCTTAAGATGTCTAGGAACTTCTTAAATTTCCCTTCCTCTTTTCTCGGCTACAGACTATCAACGAATAGAACATGTGGCTTCTCTATACGCTTGTGTGGTGGAATATATGGAACATTAGGGATCTCTTCCCCTAAGATTACTTTGATGCCACCTTCTGGGATAGAATTTGGCACGTATCCTGTGGATGGAATGGAATGTGGCTGCTCCTTCTGACTTGTGGGTACCTCCATTGTTCCACTATGGAGTAGAACCTTCAAATGTTCTTCTTGCATAGGAACCTTTTCTGAAGTCGGAGATGCGAACACGTTCATGGTGAAACTTTGAAGTACCTTGTCTGGCATTATGCATCCTCTTGGTAATCCATATAGACTACAGGGGAATGTGACATTTGGTACATACACCCAATCCAGCTCTAGAGTGTGTTGCTTGGGTGACTCCTCATCATGATGTTCTTGCTCCTTAACCACATATATAAATTTCACTTGGTGATGCGGATGAGTTGTCTCTGCATTCCTAGGAAATTCTTGCTGAATGGGGTTCTTTAAGGAGGCCACCTCTGTTGTTATCTCAGAAATTTGATTTTGGATGCTTCATATCTGTGCCTCATGGTTTTGTTGCACCCATTTTTTATGGTCCACTAAGGTCTCATTCTGACTCACTAGCTTGCCTAGCATGTCTTCAATTTTGTCTATCTTATTGGGGGCCCTGTCCTATTGATATTGCTGATATCGGTACATGCAATCCTCCTCTTCACCTCCAGATGAGTTTCCATCCTTTTGAAATAGTTATTATCTATGAGATCCAACTTCTCATTCAATGATGTAATCACCTTGGACCCTCAAACACTTTTAACGATTGTTGGATGCTCTCTTTCTTCTCCCCATGATTGATTATTTGCCATGTTCTTTAGAATCTCATGGCATTTAGATGCTTGTTGTTGAGGAAGAAGCATGTTCCTGCATTGTCGAGTGTGGTCCTCTTTCCTTGATACAACCCATAATAGAAAATCTTTTCCTAGCCATATAGATCGATCCCATGATGAGGGACCTTCCTCAGCATGTTCTGTAACCCCTCCCATGCTTCTGAGTAAGATTCTTATACCTGCTGCTTGAAGTTGTATATCTTTCAAACCATCTTTTTGTCTTCTGAGGTGGAAAATAATGCTCAAAGAAGACATCTATCATCTCCTCCCATGTTTGTATTGACTCGGGCGGGAGGTTAAGGAACCAAGACTTTGTATTATCTGCCAATGAAGAGGGAAACAATTTTAAATAGATGTCTATCTCTGGCACTCTGTCTTTCTTCACCATGTCGCAACTCTCAGAAAAATTATTGATATGTGTCAGTGGGTCCTCAGTGCTGTCGCCATGAAACACATGCGACTTCTCCAGTGCCACCAAGCCTGGATCTATCGTGTAACTGCCCACATTTATCGTCTGCCTCTTTATGGGGCCCAATTGACAACTTGTAGATGAAGCCTTGATCTTTTCCCAAATAGTCTTCTCTTCAACTTCTGGGCCACCCATATCTGCTTTCTCTGGTTGTGTTGTTGGGGATGGTGGATTTGGGATGAGCTTCTCAGTTGAAGCTCAAAACTCCCGAGCCCTATGACAAATCTCCTCCCGATCTACAATGGATGGAGTAGACTCTTTGTAATCTGTGGTTCGAGTGTGAGTGCTGCACTAGTACCTGAAACTTAACAATGATGTGAGAACACAAAATATGAGTGAATTGATATTAGAAAAAAAAATACAGTATGCTCTTAAATAAAAAAATGGAAAAAATTGGCCTAGAGTGGCTGATCACAATGCTTGTAGTACTGGAGTTGTCGTTTCTCTGACAACGACATCAAAAACTTGATATGAGTAAACTACACGTCAAAGCAAGTGTGTATATAAATGGAATATAGGCATTAAGAGGCTCGGATGTCGAACTCAATGAAACATAAATTCAGAAACTACTATTAACTGTAACACAATCATCTCAGCCGAAGAAAACTTGATTGAGGGTTTAATTATCTAAAGCAGAAAATAAATCTAAAATTACTGACTGTTGATCTCAATTTGAGTGAATTTCTTAGGATTACGTTTTCACCTCATCTAACATTGCAATTAACATCCTAACATTAATAAATGTTTCTCCTAACCCTAAACTAAGAGACTTGTAGCAAGAATTACCTGCTCTCATGGCATAATTCACTACCTAATCTAATATTGATCCCACTCTCATAACAATTGTGTTATTAGTTAGTTGCTTTATCGAAAACTCTGGGTAATCTCTTCACATTCGTAAGCCACCTTTCTCAAAGGGCAATATAAAACATATATTTTTATGAATTTTCCAACCATTACTTTACCTTTTCATATCAATCAAAGGTCTAATCAACTACCTGTGGTGATCAAGCATGGATATTTCATGAAAATCTCACATAAATAAGTCCATAAATTAAGAGAAATTGATATATTAATGCATAAAAGTCAGTAACAATGCATAACGGGCTTCTCTCGGGTCCTAAGGAATAAGGGGTTTAGCCCCTCATGGTTTCCATTGTCAAGTACATAGGAGAGAAGAAGAAAAATATGGAAAACATTAGTAAAACTAAAGAAACCCCAAAGAAGAGATGGTCTGGTTGATTCCCTCTAGTGAACATGACAATTTGCTACCTTCTGACTATAAATCTATCCTCTAGAGGTGCTTGAATCTCCCGAAACATGAGTTTCTCCTCCGCTTTCCCCCTCTCCTTACTCCCGACTGCCATCCAATGGAATAGAATGAAATTGATAGGGTTGGCCAAAATCCCTCTAAGTCATATAGTGACTTAAGGCATAAATACTTGCCGACCATTGGATTAGGCTTAATTTTCAGATCACCTAATCTCGTCGTGTCGGTACTACTGACACCTTCGACAATTGTGGTCGCTTGGGCATCCGTCGGTACTACTGAGTTGATGTGGGTAGTACCGAGTTTCCTCGATTAATTTTGAATTCATCGCTGTGATGTTATCTGTAGTATCGACTTCTAGGTTAGTACTATCGAGTCTTCTTGATTTCTAAATGTTTCAAACTGAGCATCTATTAGTACTACTGACAATAAAGTCAGTAGTACCGAGCTGTGTAGATTCTTTTAAATTCTACCTAAAATTAAAAAAAATCGAACATAATCTCTCAATTTATTAAATCATTCGGGAACATTAAAATTGCATTTATCTGATGCAATTAAGTATCACATGCTAATAAGAGTAAATAATGCACACATTAATATGAAAATGAACAAATAGTGCATAAAAACCATATTAATTAACATGTGAAAATGACATTTGTCTGGTGTGTCAAACTCTCCTAAGCTTAAATGTTGCTCGTCCTCGAGAAACACACCCTCAAATCTGTTTGAGACAAGTTAGTGAAAGGACATAAAATATGAATTTCATTTCTCAATCATCCCCACCTAGCGGTCCCAAACCGGCCTTCATTGACCAGTGAACAATCAACTGCTCTTAGGCGACTAAAAATTTCCTTAAAATACGTCTACCCTTAGATCAATGAACACTATCAAGAGAGCAGTTAATATCATAGAGAATCATGCATTCTCTTGGTGCATCATGTGATCTCTTATTCTGCATAGCTCTTTCCTAGCTACTACTAATTAGAAGCAATTCTCCTTATAAAAATGAATGAGGAGAATAATCATTTAAATGGCCTACCAATAAGAGCAATGGATGGTAAGAAATAGGTGGCTTATGAATACCCACAATATATATCTGAATTATTTATGTAAAAATAAAACATGATGAACCTATATGGTGAAGACAATGAAAGATGCATGAATCCTAATGCCTAATCTTATGGGTGAAATGATGCATGTATTGAAAATCTCATCAAATGGATGAGAATGAAGTATATAAGAGAATACATCATGTGCATGTTTCCATCTCTTTGTGAAGAGTTTAGGGCATCCTTTCTCCCTCTTTATTTCACAACATAAAAAAAATTCTTCTCTTTTTTCTTCATTGGCCTACTATTTTAGCATGATGGAAAGTTATGATTAGGCTTTCACTAGCATGTCACATTCATTTCATTTTTTTTCTGAGGGTATGGATGTGTATCCCTACACTCTATTTTCAAAGGAAACAATATAACCACATGATGTGCAAATGAATGATGAAAAATGGATGCTATCTACATGTAATTGTTATGCAACTAGATGATATGCAAAAAAATGTTTTTGCATAATGATTTTTTTTCATTTTGTAACTAATGCAATAAAAGAGAAACTAAATATCACATCACCTATTATGCCATGCAATGCAAATAAGAGTAAATAATTTGGATTACATGATCATATTAAGGTGGTGGGCCAATATGATTGGAAAATGGAAGGAACCACATAATTAAGAGACAATGCCTTTCATGAACTATGATATGTCCCTCTCTAATGACCTCTGTATAGGGTGACCTCAGGATTTATTTCTTACATTTCAATTTTTTCATCCACATCACATTAATAATTAGGATGTCCATTCATATCAAGTATCCAAAAAATGACTAACCCTTACACTTCCTCTAGGTGGTGTTACTCAAGAAATTTGCAACTAAGATTTTTTTCCATTGTAATTTCCATTGCAAACTCACGAAAGCACATGACAATGACACAAATAATGAATTAAGATCCACTATTATACTAGATAGATGTGGATCCTATACTTGTAAAAACAAAATAACTAACAAAAATAAGAGACAAAAAAAGATAAAGTCGTTCCAACACCCCCTAAGCTTGAACTTGACTATGGCCTCATAGTCAAAATTGAAACCTAGAGGTGGAATGGGGGTACCATTTGCTCTGAAGGGTGGTGGTGGTGGATGATTGGTGACTCATTGGATCAATTTATGCTAGCATATATCTCTCTTGTCGGTGCCAAGATATGACATTTTCTATCCTTCTTTGAGCTTGATGGGGCGGACTCACTAACATGTATGTCGGTGGTATCTACAATATTTTTTTTTATGCTCTATCAATTTTTGCTGAGAAAAGTCAGTAGTATCGACTTTGGTGTCAGTAGTACCGGCTTTTTTCTAGGAGTCCGACGATTTTTCTAAGATAAGTCATTAGTACTGACTTTGGTGTAGGTAGTATCGACTTTCTGCAGACTTTTACCTAATAAGGAGTCAGTAGTATCGACTTGGGTGTCGGTAGTACTGACTTTGACTCAGTCTGCACACCAAACAAGAGCATCAAGGTACCTTTCTATATCAACCAAAATCTAAGACAAAAAATATGAAATGTAACTAATGAAAAGACCTAAATAAATAGTAAATAACAAAATAAAATTGGGTTGCCTCCCATAAGCGCCCTTGTTTAATGTCCTAGGCTCAACAAGATGAATTTTCTTCAGAGTGGGTTGTCACGAGATGGTTGTGAAGATTCCTATGGAAGTTTGAACTCCACTCTATCATCATATATCCCGAGTGTCAAATAGCCTCTACCAATGGCAGTGATCACATTGACCGTAGCTTGGAACGACCTTCCTAACAACAACTCTGATCCTCGAATCTCAGGCATATCCACAACCCCAAAGTCAACATGAAAGATGAATTTGTCAACTTTGACTAGAACATCCTCGCATATCCCATACATCCTCACAATAGATCCATCCACCAATTTTCATGGATGTTTCCATTGGCTTTTTCAAACCCAAATTTCAAAAAGTAGTGAGAGGCATGAAATTTGTGCTCGCCCCAGAGTCATATTATGCTTTTTGGAAATGTTGTGTTGCCTATAGAACAAGGGATGTAGAAACATCATGGGTCCTTTCTCTTCATCAGCAATCTTCCCTGGATCATTACATTCATCACTTCGTCAACATGCAAGACATCTGTATCTTTTATTCATCTTTTCTTGTTGATGATATCCTTTAAAAATCGTCCATATGTAGGAATTTGCTCTATCACCTCCATGAGTGGGATGTTGATGTGGAGCTTCGTGAATATGTCTAGGAACTTTTTAAACTGTCCTTCCTCTTTTCTCGGCTTCAAACTATTTGATAATGGAACACGTGGCTTATCTATACGCCTGTGCGGTGGAATATATGGCACATCAGGGATCTCTTCCCTTAAGCTAGC
The DNA here is from genome assembly GCA_963693085.1 of Alisma plantago-aquatica. Taxonomy (NCBI): domain Eukaryota; kingdom Viridiplantae; phylum Streptophyta; class Magnoliopsida; order Alismatales; family Alismataceae; genus Alisma; species Alisma plantago-aquatica. The sequence goes on along the minus strand of OY856411.1, from coordinate 333,664,061 downwards.
TTCAATGCCACCTTCTAGGATAGAATTTGGCACATCTCCAGTGGATGGAATTGCTTGTGGCTTCTCCTTCTGACTTGTGGGTGCCTCCTTGTTGACGATGACTGTTCCACTACAGAGTAGAACCTTCACATGTTCTTCTTGCATAGGAACCTTTTCTAAAATCAGAGATGTGGACACATCAATGGTGAAACTTTGAAGTGCCTTGTCCGGTGTTCTGCATTCTCCTGGTAATCCATATAGATTGTGGTGGAATGGGACTTTTTGTACATACACCCAATTCAGATCTATAGTGTGTTGCTTGGGTGACTCCTCAACATCATGCTCTATCTCCTTAACCACGGATATAAATTTCACTTGGTAATGTTGATGAGCTGTCTCTGCATTCCCAGAAAATTCTTGCTGAATGGGCTTCTTTAAGGAGGCCACCTCCACTACTAGCTGAGAAATTTGATTTTGGATGCTTTGTGTATGCGCCTCATGATTTTGTTGCACCCATTTTGTATGATCCAGTAAGGTCTCATTCTGACTCACTAGGTTGCCTAGAATGTCTTCAATTCTATCTATCTTATTGGGGGGCCTATCCTACTGATATTGCTGACATAAATACATGCAATCGTCCTATTCACCCCCAGATGAGTTTCCACCCTTTTGACATAGTTTCTTGGCTATGAGGTCCAAGTTCTCGTTCAATGATTTAATCACCTTGTACTCTCCAACACTTTTTACGAATGATGGATGCTCTCTTTCTTCTCCCCATGACTGATTCTTTGCCATGTTCTTCAGAATCTCGTGGCACCTAGATGGCTTGTTGTTGAGGAATAAGCATTTTCCTGCACCGTCGAGTGTGGTCCTCTCTTATTAATATAACCCATAATAGAAAATCTTCGCCGGACCATACAGATCGATCCTGTGATGAGGGACCTTCCTCTGCATGTTCTGGAACCCCTCCCATGCTTCTGAGTAAGATTCTTCTGCATGCTGCTTGAAGTTGTATATCTTTCTAACTAGATAGTTTGTCTTCTAAGGTGGTAAATAATGCTTAAATAAGACATCTATCGCCCCCCATGTTTTTATTGACTCGGGCGAGAGGTTAAAGAACCATGACTTTGCATTATCTTCCAATGAAGACAAAAATAGTTTCAAATAGATGAATGTCATTGGCACTATGTCTATCTTTACTGTGTCGCAACTCTCAATAAAATTGTTGATATGTGTCATTGGGTCCCCAGTGTTGTGGCCATGAAACGACTGTGACTTCACCAGTGCCACCAAGCCTGGATCTATCTTGTAGCTGCCCACATTTATAGCCTGTCTCTTTATCCAGCCCAAATCAGCAGTTGTAGATGAAGCCTTGATCTTTTCCCAGATGGTCTGCTCTTCAGCTTCTGTGTCACCCATCTCTACTTGCTTCGGTTGTGTTGCTGGAGGTGGTGGAGTTGGTATGAACTTCTCAACCGAAGCTCCAAACTCCCGTACCATGTGAAAAATCTCCTCCTGATCTACAGTGGATGGAGTAGACCCTTCGTAATTTGTGGTACGAGTGTGAACCATGTACTAGTACCTGAAACTTAACAACGATATGAGAACACAAAACACTAGTGAGTTGACAACAGAAAAATTTCCTATTATGCTCTAGAATAAATAAAAGATGGAAAATAAATTAAAAAAAGAATGACCTAGTGTGGCCGATCACAACACTTGTAGTGTTGGAGTTGTCATTTTCCTGGCAACAACGCCAAAAACTTGATATGAGTAATAAGGTTGTAAATGGGTACGGGTAGACCCGCAGACCCGCAAATCCGGACCCTTAAAAAACCCATCATGGGTCTAATTTTTTATACCCACATACCCTTGGACCCGTATACCCTTGGACCCGCATATAAGCAGGTCCAATAATGGGTATGTTTAGACCCAGACTCGTGTACCCGCTATACATAAGTACCTACTAAAATAATATGTTATAAATATCATACTTTACTAGTCTAATTAATATAATTATTGAGATTATATCCTACTCTAAGGTTGAGACTAGTCATATAAATAAGAATTAACTATTCTAGTTACAATAACGAACATCATATGTAAACTTAAAATCAAAATGTCTACTAATCTACATTACTTTCTACATATATTAAATGTTATGATCATGACTACAAATATGTAAACAATTACTCAATTAATTTTATTGTATAGAATATAGCATTGTCTAATATAACTATTATATGTTAATATACTATATGATAACAATATCTTCTTGTGTTAAATATATATAACATAGTCATTTCTCTTACATAAACAATATGATGCTTTATAGAACCGCTTACCCGTATACCCGCACCGCATACCCGCTATTATTGCGGGTACGGATATGGTGCGTGTACATGTTTTGTATTATGCGGGTCTAGAACCGGAACCGGACCCGCTAAATTAGATGGGTATTGATATGGGTATGGCCAGACCCACCGTACCCGCACCGTTTACACCCCTAATGAGTAAACTACACGTCAAACATAAGTGTACGTATCAATGTAATATAGGCCTTAAGAGACCTGGATGTCGAACTCAGGGAAATATAAATCCAAAAACTACTACTTACTATAGTGCAATCAGCTAGGTCGATAAAAACTTGATTGAGGGTTTAATTATCTAAAGCAGGAAATAAATCTAAAATTATTGATTGTTGATCTCAATTGTAGTGAATTCCTTGGGATTGCAGTTTTACCTTGGCTATAATTGAAATTAACATCATAGCATTAATAAATGTTTCTCCTAACCTTGGAATAAGAGACATGTAGCAATAATTATCTACTCTCACGACGTAATTCACTACCTAATCTAATACTAATTCCACTCTCGTAACGATTGTATTATTAGTTAGATGCTTTATCGAAAACTCTGGGTAATCTCTTCACATTCGTAAGACACCTTTCTCAAAGGGTGATGTAAAACATGCATTCCTGTAAAATTTTCAACCATTAATTTCCTTTTTCAAAGCAATTAAAGGTCTAATTAACTACTTATGGTGATCAAGCATGGATAGTTCATGACAATCTCATAGAAATAAGTCTAAAAGTTAAGAGAAATTGATATATCAATGTATGAAAGTCAATTACAATGAATAACCAGGCTACTCCCGGGTCCTAAGGAATAAGAGGTTTAACCCTGCATGGTTTCCATTGTCAAGTACATAGGAGAGAATAAGAAAAATGTGGGAAACATTAGTAAAACTAAAGAACCCCTGAAGAAGAGATGGTCCAGTTGACCCCCTCTGGCAAACATGACGATTTGCTACCTTCAGACTGCAAATATGTTCTTTGGAGGTGCCCGATTCTCCCGAAACGTGGGTTTTTTCTCCATGTTCTCCCTCTCAGTGCTCTCGGCTACCGTCCAACAAAATAGAATGAGATTGATAGGGTTGTCCAAAATCCCTCTAAGTCATATAAGTGACTGAGGGTGTAATCAATCGCCAACCGTTGGATTAGACTAAATTTTCAGATGTGCCTGATCCCGTCATTTCAGTATTACCGACACCTTTGATAATTATGGTTGCCTGAGCATCCGTCGATACTACTGAGTTGATGTCATCAGTACCAATTTTCCTTGATTAATTTTGAATCCATCAATGTGATGTTGTCGGTAATATCGACTTTTGGATCAGTACTACCGAGTCTTCTAGATTTCTATATGTTCCAAACTGAGCATGTGTCAGTACTACCGACAATAAAGTCGGCAGTACCGAGCTGTATAGATTCTTGTAAATTACCTAAAATCTACAAAAATAAAACATGAGTTCTCAAAAATTTATTAAATCATTCAGAAACATTAAATTACATTTATCTGATGCAATTAAGTATCACAGGCTAATAAGAGTAAATAATGCACAAATTAATATGAAAATGAACAAATAGTGCACAAAAAATCCATATTAAATAGCATGTGAAAATGATATATATACGGTGCATCAAACTCTCCTAAATTAAATGTGTCTCATCCTCGAGCAACACACCCTCAGATCTGTTTGAGACAAGTCAGCAAAAGGACATAAAATTTGAATTTCATTTCTCAATCATCCCCACCCGGTGGTGCCAAACCGACCTTCATTGACCACTGAACAATTAACTGCTCTTAAGCGACCAATTTTTTTTTATAAAAGACGTCCACCCTTAGATCAATGAACACTATCAAGAGAGTAGTTAATATCATAGATAATCAGGCATTCACTTGGTGCATCATGTGATCCCTATTCTACATTGCTCTTTCCTAGTTACTAACTAATTGGAAGCAGTTCTCTTTATAAAAATGAATGAGGAGAATAATAATTTAAGTGGCCTACCAATAAGAGTAATGGATGGTGATAAATAGGTATATTATGAAGATTCACAATTAATATCCGAATTATTTATGCAAAATTAAAACTTGATGAAACTATATGGCGAAGATAATGAAAAATGCATGAATCTTAATGCCTAAGGTAAAATGACGAATGTATTGAAAATCTCATCGAATGGATGAGAATGAAGTACATAAGAGAATACATCATGTGAATGTTTCCATCTCTTTGTGAAGAGCTTAGGGCATCCTCTCTCCCTCTTTATTTCAAAACATAATTTTTTTTCTTCTCTTCTTTTTTTCATTGGCCTACTATTTTAGCATGTTTGAAAGTTATGCTTGGGCTTTCACCAACATGTCACATTCATTTCAAATTTTTTTGAAATTGATGTGTATCCCTACACTCTATTTTCAGAGGAAACAATATAAACACGTGATGTGAAAATGAATGATGAAAAATGCATGCTATCTACACGTAATTGTTATGCAACTAGATGATATGAAAAAAAATATTTGTGCATAATGATTTTTTTTTTTCATTTTGTAACTAAAGAAATAAAAGAGAAACTAACTATCATGTCACCTATTATGCCATGTAATACAAATAAGAGGAAATGATTCAGATTACTTGATCATCGTAAGGTAGTGGGCCAAAATGAGTGGAAAATGGATGACCATTGAACAAACCGACCTTAGTGGGCCCCTGTCCTACTGATATTGCTGACACAGGTACATGCAATCCTCCTCTTCACCTCCTGATGAGTTTCCATCCTTCTGACATAGTTTCTTGGCTATGAAGTCCAACTTCTCATTCAATTATGTAATTACCTTGGACTCTCCAACACTTCTAACGGTTGCTGGATGCTCTCTTTCTTCTCCCCATGATTGATTTTTTATCATGTTCTTCAGAATCTCGTGGCATCTATATGGCTTGTTGTTGAGGAAGAAGCATGTTCCTGCACTGTCGAGTGTGGTCCTCTCTTCTTGATGCAACCCATAATAGAAAATCTTTTCCTGGCCATACAGATCAATCCCATGATAAGGGACCTTCCTAATCATGTTTTGGAACCTCTCCCATACTATTGAGTAAGATTCTTCTGCATGCTGCTTGAAGCTGTATATCTTTCTGACAAGCTCGTTTGTATTCTGAGGTGGGAAATAATGCTAAAAAAAGACATCTATCACCCCTTCCCATGTTTCTATTGACTCAGGGGGGAGGTTAAGGAACTAGGACTTTGCATTATCTGCCAATAAAGATATAAACAATTCAAAATAGATGACTATCGCTGTCACTCTGTCTATCTTCACCATGTCACAACTCTCAACAAAATTGTTGATATACGTCATTGGGTCCTCAGTGCCTGTCCATAAGATTCTTTCGGCTGCAAATCCGTCCTCTAAAGTTGTCTAAATCTCCCAGAATGTGGGTTTCTTTTCTGCTTTTCCCCTCTCATTTCTCTCAGCTTCCGTCCAATGGAATAGAATGAGATTGATAAGGTTGGCCAAAATTCCTCTAAGTTATATAAGTGACTTAGGGCGTAATTATCCGTGAATTGTTGGATTAGACTTAATTTTTAGATTTGTCTTATCTCGCTGTGTCGTTACTATTGATTGGGTGTCGGTACTACCAACAACTTTGATAGTTGCGGTCACCTGGGCATCCATTGGTACTACCGAGTTGATGTCAGCAGTACCGAGTTTCGTCGATTAATTTTGAATCCATTGTTGTGATGTTGTCGATAGTATCGACTTCTGGATTGATACTACCGACTCTTCTCAATTTCTATATGTTCCAAACTGATCATGTGTCGGTACCACCGACAGTACAGTCGGTAGTATCAAGCTGTGTAGATTCTTGTAAATTTATCTGAAATCCACAAAAACTGAACATAAGATCTCAAAATTTAATAAATCATTTGGAAACATTAAAATCAAATTTATTTGATACAATTAAGTATCACAGACTAATAAGAATAAATAATACACAAATTAATATGAAAATAAACAAATACTGCGTAAAAATCATATTAAATAGCATGTGAAAAAGACATTTATCCGGTGCATCAGAAGCCTCCTCTCATTGAGTCTAGTATGGTCCCATCTGACATGTACATATCATGGCCAAAAATCTTCCCCTGGTTGTAGATGGTGATCCCGTAATGAGGACACTTTCTCGACATTCATTGAATCTCTTTCATGCCTTAGAGTAGGACTCGTCCACACCCCGTTTGGAAAGATGAAATTTCCCACTAGATCACTCATCATCTAGGGTGAAAATACCACTTGAAGAATTTCACTGTTTGGAAACTCTAGTGGGATCGCTGCCAACTAGTTTTTCATAATTCAAAGATATCTCCAGAAGCCCTAACCAAGGTGATTGCTAGAGAGACCATTATGTGTATTGCAACGTTCAGCCAGAAAAAGAGTGTAGGCCAGATAACCAACATCCACGAGAATTGGACACCTCCGGATCCGAACTGGACGGAATTGAATGTCGATGCATCTGTGAAGAAGAAAAAGAAAGCTATGGCTATCGACTTTGTAGCAAGAAATCACGAAGGAACTTGGTGTTGGGGAGGTTTCCACAAAAACCAGGGTGAAGACATCATCCTAGCCGAACTCAAAGTGATTGCTCTGGGCTTACAAGAATGTGCAAACACATTTAGGAAGGTTACTGTCTCCACCGACTGTCAGATTGCATTCAACATGTTAACACAGAAGATAATCACCCCGACTAAGTATAAATCGTGGTGTAAGCTGATAGAGAGAACCAACAACAAATTGAAAGCCATCAACTGCAATTTCAATAGAAGGAACTCCAATAAGGCAGCAGATGCCATAACAACATGGGCCATGAACCAAGCAAAAAGTAGCTGTAGGTGGACGTAATGTCCTGCTTTCATAGTCAACCTTGTTGATGATGAAGCTCCATTGTACCACAATAATGTAGGAACCTCCGATTTACCTGTGGGAGTACATGATGAATAAATGATCTTCCGTTTGTTCCAAAAAAAAAAAGAAGGAATGTTAAGTCCTTCTAGATTATTATTATATTTAAAAGCAACAGATCCCACTTCTATGCTATTCAAGCACAAATTACATTCATCGTGAAATGGTTTACAACAACAAAAGCCTATTACACTCATACAACTACTTCTGTCTAGTAGTATATAAACCAAACAACCTAAGTTATTCAGCGTGCTTAGCACGTGCCTTCTCCCACCCAATTGCCCAACAACTGTTGGAAGTAACGGCAAAAAATGACGCGGGCGTCCTACCCAATTGCCCCCTTCTCGCGCTAGCGGCCCTCCCCGTCGTCCCAAAAGGAAAAAAAACCCTTTTACCACACTCAGGAAGGCCACTCTTGCTGCCTCCGCCCCCCCAACCTCTCCTCCTTGGGGTTTACTCTAGTCTCCCATGCCCTCCCGCCTCTCTTCTCTCCCGCTCTAGCTAGTGCAAATTGTTCAATCGCTGAGATCTTCCCTCTTACTCTTAGATCTGCACCGCAGAGCTGCTGATTGGCGGCGAGTATGCCGCAAAGCGCCACCGGAGACCCGTCCTGCATCCGCTCTGGTTCAGCCCGCTGATCTGGAAACGCGAGTCCCCGGCATTGGTGTACCCCGCAGCCTTCTCATGCGGGTGATTATCTCAGGAGTCCAATCTGGTTTACCGACCATCGCCTCTTTTTTCTCCCGAGGCTCGTGTCGCCGGAACAAGTAACACGGCAGCGGCCTCGTGTTTTTATTAAATAAGTCTCGGTGTCTGTACTGTATTCATAAATTTGCTCTAGTTTCCCCTTCGTCTATTGTCATATATCCCCCCTCCCAGTTGCCGCTATTCCTAAGATGCGGGTCCTTTTTGATATCAGTCTTCGACCTTAGTTACTCGTTGTCTTATATTTTCACTTCTTGTAATTGCAGTTCTCTCTCGTCTCCGGCTCTTTAATTGTCTCATTGTAGTTACAGTCTGTCCCTTCCTAGTAGCTGAGGTCAAGCAACGTTCACCGCAAATCCTAAGGTAAATATGATTTAAGGAATGAAACAATGTCCAATCTGCTGCAAGTAAAACTTTATGGTATGAGTAAGAGAATTACATATCAAACCAATAACTGACAACATAGAAGACGTTTTTCATAATTAGATTCTTTGATGTTTATCGTAATTAGATTTTTTTTGATAGCTTCAAATTTATCCTATTTTCATATACAAATATGTTTTCGTACTTTGTTATGCACATAGTTTATGCTACGTCACTGTGCTAAAATGATTTCCATTTCATTTATATGCTGACATTACTTATGCCAGCGTAGTTGTCTCTTATTAGTATAATGGTTACTCAGAAGAGTGCACAGTTTGGTCGCCCATTACTGTAACATTCTCTATTTACACGTATGTAGCTAGAAACCAGTACCCAATAACTCGAAAATATGGGTCACTTCACACGTGTTATTGAGCGATTTATGACCGGTGTGTTGAATCTATGCCCTCCTTGGCACGGGTATGGCTTAGAGTTCTTTGTTTTTAACATGAAAATATAGTCAAATAAAATGTGTGGCTTAATATGCTTCAATATGAGAATTATGATTTTCTATAACCACTTTCATGTCAGTCGCAAAGCATCTCATGGCTACTACTTATTAAGATAGTTTTATTCCTCCCAACATCTATCAAACGTTAATTATTTGATTACTAATTTTATTTGCTTGCAATATATTTTTCTGAGAGTGCAGTATTTTGTATTTAGTTACATGATATACACTCAGGATTCAGCTTGCTTCGAGTTCTATATGCTGCCACCCTATGAGTTTTGTTCTATTTTTTAACAATTCCTATATTGCATATGTATTATGTGTATGTGTATTATTTACTAATTGACAAATTTGGACCAGAAATTCGAGGACCAACCCAGACCCCTTGGCCTGAGTATATTATCATTGTATTCTTATCTTTTCCTGCTTACATCTTGTTTCTCTATATAGTAGGGCTGTCACTCTTCCCAATTTCTGTATGTATAGCATGTAGCTTGAATGAATCAACAAACTTTTGTGTTTTTCTTATTATTAGAGCAAACCCTAATTTAATCCTATACAGCTATACTGGGTCTATGTTGGATCCATCTCTATGTTCTCTCCCCCTGTTTCTCACATGCTATTGCCATCTAAAGACATGAATGCCATGCATGAGAGGAAGTAGCAACCAGCATCATTGCTTCCAACAACAATTGCAGTTGCTGCTGGCAATAACAACCACCTTTGCTGGTGCCAACAGCAGCAATAACAACAAGGGTTGCTATTTCTGAATAAAAAACTGTTCAGAGCTGGCGCTCAAGTGGCTGCTTACATGGGGCACGTTTGATTTAAAGGATTCAGGGGGATTTTTAGTAATACTGAATTTG